>JAKGUB010000341.1:5570000-6770000 GCA_026261675.1 Hippocampus mohnikei
GACTGATGTCATTTCAAATCAATGGGGTCTTGCCCCAGCGTAGACATCAAATCCCTAAAAAACACGGCGACTGATGATACGGCCGATATTTCTTTCTAAATCGATCGGGTCTTGCAATGACCAACATATCATCCCCGAAAACTCAAAGCAGATTGGTTAAAGAGCTGAAAAGCAATAGGCTCTCTCGCTAACAAAGACATATAATCTCCCCAAACCCCGAGAAGACAGGCTACGTGAGTGATACTGCATGTTTTCAAAATCAATGGTGGTACTTCTCCAACAGATGCACTCTCAACCTTCCGTACATGGCCGCTCGCTATTCAACAACATCGAGAGGGTCTTTGTGAAAATTTGAAGACGATTAAAAAAAAAATCAATCATCGTTGGCGAGCGCCTGGTGGCCGGGCCTACACCCATGGTCTGCTGTGATGCAGACGTTGTATCGGTCTGTCGTGGTAAAGAAGGAGCTGAGCCAAAGGGCAAAGCTCTCAATTTACAGGTCGACTACGTTCCAACCCTCATCTATGGTCATGAGCTATGGGTCGTGACCGAAAGAACGAGATCCCGGATACAAGCGGCCGAAATGAGTTTTCTCCGCAGGGTGTCCGGGCTCTCCCTTAGAGATAAGTTGAGAAGCTCGGTCATCCGGGAGGGGCTCGGAGTAGAGCCGCTTCTCCTCCACATCGAGAGGAGCCAGATGAGGTGGCTTGGGCATCTGATCCGGATGCCTCCTGAGCGCCTCCCTAGTGAGGTGTTCCGGGCATGCCCCACCGGGCGGAGACCCCGAGGACGACCCAGGACACGCTGGAGAGACTATGTCACGCAGCTGGCCTGGGAACGCCTCGGGATCCCCCGGGGAGAGCTGGAAGAAGTGGCCGGGGAGAGGGAAGTCTGGGTTTCCCTGTTAAAGCTGCTGCCCCCGCGACCCGGCCCCGGATAAGCGGTAGAAGATGGATGGATGGATGGATGCTAAAAGACACTACAAGACATGCAAGGTTGGAAAATCTGAGGAAAACGCATGAATACAAGAAAGATATATTTCAAAATTATTCGAGTTGTCCTCAAAGAACAACGTGTAGCCTCGAAATTACTTGGAGACTGTTTACAGGACAGATATCCAGATATTTAAATCCGAATGCATTTGGATCTCGCTCCGAAAAATAAATAT
This sequence comes from Hippocampus mohnikei, assembly GCA_026261675.1. Classification (NCBI taxonomy): domain Eukaryota; kingdom Metazoa; phylum Chordata; class Actinopteri; order Syngnathiformes; family Syngnathidae; genus Hippocampus; species Hippocampus mohnikei. Next base: position 5,571,169 of record JAKGUB010000341.1, read on the forward strand.
ATGAACGATGAAAATTTGATCAAAATTATTGACATGTTGAGTTCTATCCAAAATAATTTGATCTTGTCCCAACATTTAATCCTGACGCTTTACTGTACAAAGCTGATATTCAAAATCGATCGCGTCTGGCTCAAACACAGACATGAAATTCCTGAATTTTTAAACATGACGGGTTTGATATCCTGCAAAATCAATACCGCCCTGGTACCAAAAAAAAAAAAAGAGAAGAAAATACGAGTAAGACTGTTCACGTTGCCGACATCCTTCAAAACAACGGGAATCTCACCCCAACGTTTGCATGAAATAGTGAAGATCTGAAGAGGACTGCTCGAAACAGACATCCCTCACCCAAATTTGAAGCTTTCATTCTTTTCATGGTTGTTAGATATAAAAAACAAACAAACAAACATCAACGAGGTATTTCCTGAAATAGAGTGTTTCAGTGGTATGAGAGAAAGTGTTTCAGTTGTGCATGTGAAAGTGTTTTAGTAGTATTTGCATGAGAGGTAATTCTGAATTATGTCTCTTACACACCGTCATAGTTGCACACCAATGACATCACACAAACCTGTGTGTGTGTGTGTGTGTGTGTGTGTGTGTGTGTGTGTGTGTGTGTGCGCGCGCGCTATTCCTAGCCAATCTCTAACCTTTATGGCGGGTGACATTGAAGGAATCTGTCAAGTGCCACTTAATGATGTGCTATGTCTATTTATAGCCTGGTTGTTTGTTGTTTCTGGTGCTTGAGTAAAAAGTGATTTCTTAGCTTTGTGTGTGTGTGTGTGTGTGTGTGTGTGTGTGTGTGTGTGTGTGTGTGTGTGCATGTGTTCAATAACATCCATCGAAGGAGACGCAGGTATAGTTGTTGTCCATGTGGGGTGACCAGCCTTACATCATACACTGTAGTATCTGTGACTTTGTGTCATTTTTTGGGCCGTGCAACTCATGTAGGAATACGTCTTGTCACATGTTTATTTATTTATGTCTTAATTTTTTTTACTACTCTTCCAATAAAGACACTGAAAATTACAATTCTTTGCAATTAGCGGTGGTGGGCTGTATTAAATTAGCGAATGGTGTCACAGACACGTTGCACTTTGACGTTCTCTTTTTACGCTCTTTCTTCTTGGCTTTCGCATAGTGCTACATGGCTCTGCCGTAAAATTAGTCTGCGTGGAAAAATGTGCGATTTTGCATAAAATCTCTAATACAAAATTAAATTGAATTTAAAATGGAGGCACGGTGGACAATAATGTTATTGTTGCATGGCAGTTATTCATGATAACCACTGCCATGCACCATTTGAATAATAAACAATTTCGGGGGAAAAAAAAAATCCTCAATCAACAAAGGTTATGCCATGTACAGTCCGGCACAAGCATGGGGCTAATCTACTACTGAATGTGAATGTATTTCTCGACAGTTTTCTATGACAACTGCCACGTTGCACAACAGAAATAAATAGAGCACATAAAGCTAATTCAGACAGCCAAATGTCGACGGCAAGCTTGGCAACCGCAGATACATGCGCAATGTAGGCGTAGTAGAATTAACATGATTGCTCATCTCACCCGTTATTCTTGATAAACGCCACCGCACACAACAGAAATGAACAAAATGGCTCCAAGTAATCCAGTCAAAACAGTGTGTGTCGAAAAGGTTTACCGTGCAACAGCACGCGTGTTCATTATCGGACTAAATGCCCTGTCTCTGAATAGCGAAGTAAACATGTTTTTCTTTTAAGCGCCTCCCTCGAGGATGCTGCCAAATGGCTCTGGAAGACTGAAAAGTAAATCATCATCATCTTCTTGACTTCCATATGTCGCTACTCCGGTACGCGCTTTTTTAAAAGCAACTATATTAAGCCATTGCAGAGCTCGCTTCAACTATTGATGGTGATGTCTTAAAAGGGGAGATGCTTGCAAAAACAGTTAAAGTGCATTCGGTGTCACCGCTTTATTCGCCTTTCAACCGGAGACTGCCTTACACGCAGACACAGTGACCACTTTGCTATTAGCCGACCCGCCGTTGACGTCTTGCGGTAACGGGTCTTTCCATGCCCCCAGCAAAAACCTCTGCAAAAAATAGCTGCTGAATTACCTTGCTGCCATGGGAGGGTCGGGGGATGGATTAGGGGCAGCAGCCAAACGGCAAAGGGGCTAAGACTAATGCAACTTCAATCGTGGTTCAATGCTAAGTGAACCCATGCTGTTCGTAGGCGACGAGCGAAAATTCACAATTAATGGACCCTGTCCCCCCGCGCTTACACCTCTAAAAAAAAAGGTTAATTTCAGAGTTCAAACTGTAAATACACCCCAAACTATGAGCCAACAAAAAAAAATCATGTTCTCCCAATTCATGTATAAAATATCAACGATCCCAACCCACCCAAAAAAGGACATGGAGCAAACAACAAAACACAAGCACATACTGTACTTTTTATTTTTAGTGCAAAGGGCTCTCTTGCATAAAAAAATACGACTCAAGGAGAGCACAAAACTGTTGAACAAGAAACCAACATTCAGTGCGAGAAGTCATTTAGTGCCTTTTTTCCCCACAAAAAAGAAAATCAACTCACTCAAAATATTATTGTGTGAATTTGTCTGGCAAGCAGTTCAAGGTGTACCCTGTGACTCTTGTGAGGATAAGCAGTACAGATACTGGATGGATGGGTGAGATTTTATATATTTGAGGATTTTCTTCATTTTATTCAGGGATTTTTTTCCTTATTTCCCTCGGTTTTTCATGATATCCATATATTGAATGTTTATTGGCATTGTTTTAAGAAATATTTGGTTTGGTTAAAAAAGGGACCACGGAGGTTGGTCGTGGGCGGCACCACCAGTTGCCCATCCTTGCTCCTAATTATCCATAAATGTGAGTGTGATTGCTAGTTCGTCTATGATTACGATTGACTCTTGTCTCATTTTAAATTCAACTGGGATAGGCTTCAAAATAGTTATTAAAGATAAAGTATTTGATGAGTTGTATTGTTAAACTTGGTCACAAGTATAGTCACATGATCTATAGTTATGTCAGTTCAGGTCTCATTGCCCGGCAGCAGAGCTCACGCAGGCCAGCGAGGGCCAAGAGAGGCAGTGATGCAATAAATGCGTGTGTGAATGTGTGTGCTGATCATCCCAGGGCCTGGCTCAGGTAATGTAGTGGAGAGGAGGGTAAGCCGTCCTGACACACACGTCTGGATCACAGGGGTTAGCCGCCTGCCGCGGGCTACCGTCCGTGTAAGTGCGACCACGTAGGTTTGTGGGTATCAATTTATGTGTGTGTGTGTGTGTGTGTGTGTGTGTGTTAGTGCGTGTCATTGCATCTGAGCAAAGCTTCTTATTGTGTCCAAAGATGGCTTCATCCCACTAAAGGAACACGTCAACAAAACCAACAACAAAAGAAAACAAATACAAATGATGAGTAATGATTGTACAGAGCAAACACAAGCTCTCTCTGTCTCTCTCTCTCTCTGCACTATGATGCACTGTACAAATGCCCAACATTCACAAAAAAAAAATATGGGGAAAAAGAGAACAACGATGAGGTTTTCGGTGATTCGCTTGAAAGTGAGCGGCCCTCTTCCATCAATGGCTTCCTCCCGACATGCTGCCTCAGACTTTTTTCACCTCCATAATTTAAACTCTGTAGTGATAACGAGTTGCAAAAATAGCGGCAGTATCATACTCCATATGTTAACATCCCGCAGCTGCCAACGGCCATTGTGGAGTAGAGGAGGGCCGCCGGAATTACCCAGAATGCAGTACAACGTGGCATTCAGTGTCTATTGTTGTTTAGCCGATATATATTATTTTTTTTTCACTTCCGAAACTTGGCATGGAATGATGACTAAACCCACCTATAGCAAACAAAAACATTGGACTACGTTTTCCCTGGTCCGGATGGGGGTCACTGGGGCATTGTGCTGGAGAATGGGCATGATGGCGTGCACCAGGCCTGTACCCATGGGGGCATTATGGATCCACTATCGCCTGGACTCTGCACCTGTGGGTGGGGCCTAAGGGGGTCGTTTGAAGATGGAGGGACATTGGCAGTCTGATGTATGGCTCCCAAAATTACCTCAACAAGTTCCAACTAGATTTAGACTGTCTCACTTCCACACACAACTTGGACTCTGATACCGGTCCTTTTGAAAGGCGTTGGGACCTTCTTCCATTAGTCATTGTGCAGGTCTGGGTATTGTCCACTATGGTGGACGAGAGGGTCACCTCCTCAAGTGGGGCATGAGTCTTTACTATTGTTTGTGCCTATGCACCAAACAGCAGTTCAGAGTAGTCACCCTTTTAGAGTGCTCCCACTGGGGACTCCCTGTTTCTCTTGCAGGACCTCAATGTTCAATGTGAACATGATTGGGAGGAACTGTGCCCCACAATCTGACCCAGAGTGGTGCTTTGTTACTGAACTTCTGTACTTCTCACTTTTTCCAAAACAAACAACATGTTCAAACAAAAGGGTCTTCATATGTGCACTTTGCAACAGTACACCCCAGGCCTGGTCCACTGTTTTTAGAGGGGAGACCTTGTGAGTCAGATAAAAGAATACTTTAGGTCACCATGGCAGTTAAAAAGCTCTTTGGTGGGAAGACCCCAGGGGATGGAGAGGTCCACTCAGAATTCCTCAAGGCTCTGGATGTAGTGGAGCTGTCCTGGTTGGCACGCCTCTGCAACATCACATTGACATCTGGGACAGTGCCTCTTGAGTTTCAGACTGGGGTGGTCATGCCCCTTTTTAAGAAAGTGAAACCCAGGGTGTGTTTCCACTACAGGGGTATTACATTCCTCAGCCTCTCGGATAAGGTCGTTTCAGGGCTTCTGGAGTGGCGTGCCATCGGAATGTCAAACTGCGGTTTGAGGAGGCAAAATGTGGTTTTGGTCCTGGCCGTGGAACGAACACTCTCAGCAGGGTTTTGATGGTGTTTTAATGTTTAATGATGAAACAAAAAAAGTGATTTAATTTAGTCATTTAATAGGTTACTTTTACTTTTATCGACATGAGTACATCAGCTAGATTGTTTTCAGCAGAAAGTACAAAGAGGAAGATAATGTCATCCTTATTACGAACACGCTGAGTCTGCCACATGTCCACTTCACACTGACAAACCTCTCTTTAAAAGCTAAAGTCCTGCTAAGACTTATCGATCTGAGCCACCGGCACATAATGAGATCATTTCATGCCTACATTAAGAGAAAATATGTGCCCATAAAGAGCCATGCTCCAAAAGACACATACACATGCACACATGCACCCAGGTCTTTTGGAGAACAGTGACAAGTCCCTACAGGCGTCCATTCCCACCCCATCTGCTATTTTAAAGCCACCACACAACGGGTAATATGACTAAACATGACCGAAATGAACAATTGTGTACCACTTACAGTCAACCTCTCACTACCATATATTTACCGACAAGCTGCTTCAGAAAAAATGCAACCCGCATTTTCTTATCAGCAAACAGAGTTATGATAATGTGCTGTATTTATGTATTTTCTTGGACTGACATTGGAAGAGGTGGATTGGCTTAGCAACTGTAGCTAAGGTATCATAATGCAAAGAGAGGAAATTGGAAAACAATAAAAACAAGAGCGTGAATATTTGAGAGGCCATTGACAATGATCACCTTATCCATTGACAGCAACCGTACATTTATGTAACAGTGACTCTTCATGCTTTGTGTATTACCGACAGGTTTGGGTAAAATATGTTGGTGTGGTTTGGTCACGGATCACTGGATCAAGGTCACTGGATCCTGCTTCTTGCCTCAAAATGTATTTTTTTTTTTTTAACTGAAAGATCATGTGATACAACAAGCTAAATCGGAGGCAGTCCATCCGATCATGGCAAAATGACTTGCCAATAGTCGGACACTCATGGAAAGTAGTTGCAGAACAACGGTTCAGTCATGTTGTGCAGCGGGCCTTATATCTTCAATTACATCCAAACAGGAGAGGGTTTTGAGCATGTCACAGGCAAACTACAAGAAGATGTCAGACCTCACTTTTACTTGGTTATGTTTACCTTGAATGCTCCGACTAGCATAGAAGCGAGAGCCTATTAAAGATGCCATATTGCTCTCTTTATTCTAGTTCGCAAGCCAGCTGCTGTAGCTGGTGAGCTATGACGCATTATGATGACATAGCTTTGCGTGCTAATTTACAAGCCAGTTGGACAGCCTTTTAAGATGCGGCTGTTGCTATTCACTGGAAGAGCCAGGAAACAAACTATTGTCACGGAGCGATTAAGACATGCTTTAGCATTCTTCATAACTCTTCCTTTGCGTTGTAATTCATTTGGTGTCCACCCGAGTAGCACGCAACGTACGCCTTAGCATACAAGCGTGTCTGCCGTGACGCCTCATTAGCTGCCAGGACTCATCCTTGATTGGAGCCAGCTCTGGGCCAACGTGATAATTGCCACCTCCTAAATAATTACAGCCCCAGAGTTTCTTACCGAGGTAAGTAATGAACTAATCCCGCAAAGTAGCTCATTACGGGTAGCGTGTGGCTAATGCTAGTTTACACCGCACGAATGTGTACTGAAAGTAAGAAACCATTTTGCTCCGAGGTGACATTGCATGTCGCTAAAACAGACTGTGAAAAAGTATAGCTAAGGATTAGTAGTTAGTGATAAGAAAGTTACCGGTTTTAGCAGATGCTATCGAGTAAGCAAGGCCATCAACTGGTGTGCTAGTTAGCATAGCAGCTATCCAGCTCGCTAGACCAGCACTTTTGAAGTAGCTACTTCACTTATTTTTACACTGATGTTGGCAGAAGAGCACCAGATTAGTTATCTTTGATCGTCGCATTGCTTTCTATGATAGTTCACCCTTACCAACAGATTCTGATGGAAGATGCTAATTGAAGATTAGCTACTTCACCTAGCATCATCCCTAATCTGGCAGCAAGGCCAGGAGAAGAGCAGGCAATTTTTACCACTATCATGACAAAGTTGCAATGTTGTTGGACACACAGATTCGCCTTACGTAGCGGCGCTAGCTTGAGTGTTATTCGAATATACGGTGAAGTTGTCGACATGTATGCAGAGACTATTTGTGTGTGATTGCTGAATACTCAAACCACTTAAATCAGTGTAAGGTGGCTCGGTGTTAAAATGCTGCCTTCACCAAGGAACATACAATCTATTCTTCTACTGTCTTTAGGAGGCTCAACATTGTAGCTACATCCCTTCAGAGTGGTCATAAGGATTTTCACTTTGGCACACCTCACGGTGTGAAGTGGGTATGCCGTGGCTCATTTGCATGAGATGGGAGTGCCCCCTTGAAACAAGCTAATCCCAATTGTGCATGACTAACCTTTCATGCCAAATTTGGAGCGTCGTCCGTATTTGTTGATGAGCACGAAAAGGACGAGAAGGAGGACGCAGGCAAAGCCCGCCAGGCCCACCGCGATAGAGACCTGCACCAAAAGGGGACACACGCATGTAAGATTGTTGGCATTACAGGATGTTGAATTGATGTTCAAAATACTCAGGTAGCAACTAAACTTCAAAGAAAATAAACAATAATCTCAATGGGTTCATTTGGATTAAAAATATATATTTATAAACAAATACAGTATTTGGACAAAACATTCCTTTATTATTTCTGCTTTTGCAATGTATTCATTCATCTATTAATCAGGAATTAGTTTTTTTGTATTTTAAAACGTTACTCCATTCATGCTTTTACTGCCATGTTGAGTGAAAATTGCTGATAATATTCAAAGTGGATTGGACTCAGGAAGGACAAAAGGCTGCAGTTCACAAATAAGTCCAATACGTCTCAACACTGAGTGGCAGTGTAAGTGTAATGTCATCCCCCGCCACACACACAAAAAAAGTCATGTGGCATGTAAATGTGCTATACCAAATTGTGTTGGAATGGTGGAAACTGAATCAAGACATTGCTGTCTTATCTGAAAAACGACAAAACTCACCCCAAACGTGTCCTCGTCCGGGCGGCCCGAATCCGAGTCTGTGGGCGCAGAGGGCACTGCAAAATACAAACAAAAGGAGGGGAAGTTAAAATGCTGTTTGCAGTGAGATTAAATGTCAGCATGCAGGGAGCTATAGGAAGAAGACCACACATAAAAGAACAAAAAAAAAACATGGACAAGCAGAAAGAAGCACTGCAAGATATGTGCTTTCTTTTTTCTCTGGTTTTTTTTGTTCGTTTGTTTGTTTCAACTGTTGTACTACAGCTATGGGACACACCGCATGCTTTTTACGAGAACGTCTGCACTTTTGTCACTAATACTATATTTCTTTTCTCTCCTCCCATCATCTCTCTTCTCTCAAAAAAAAACCCTAAATAAAATTAAAGTGTATAAGTAACAGTCATTGTAATGATCACCAGAGTGGTAGTAGCACATCCAACTTTACCAACAGGCTTACCAGAGCCGAAGCCCAGGGGCCTACGGTACTTATTGGCAGAATATTTCACCCTTTTATTCACCCTGTAACCTGATAACATGATAAGCTGTCCACTGTAGTAACCCTTGACCCTGAAAGGGCTAAAAAAGACGATAAGAAATTCCCAATGTGTTGATTTTTCCTGTCAACCACTTTAAATTCTTGGCATAAGTGATTCTGTGCAGCGCCGTGGCCATAATGATTATGCCTTAAAAGTTGTAATAGTTTCATATTATTCTGCCACTTGTTGAACTTTCTGTCAGTCACTTTGCCACTGCAAAAGTTAACGAAGAAGCCCGCTCTAAGGGGCCGATGGCTTCAAGACAAAGGGCCTATCGGAAGGCATTCAACCACATAATCATGCCATTTGTTTATTTAGCCATCAATCAGATGATTGCCGCATCCACGGACCATTCGCACACCCATACGATAGTCTCCGGACATCACGTGACTGATCCCCTGTGCATTTGCTTATGCAGCCAAGCTGAAAGGACCGTAGCGGCAGCACGTTATCAAAAAGTAGTGGTGAGAGTAATGGTTGTAGTTGTGAGAGGATCAGGATGAATAGTAAACACAGTTGTAACACTAATATTAGTACTAGTACTTTAGTAGCAATAGTACTGGAGTTGTAATAGAAGCATTGGGAACATTAGTAGTCAGAGTGATAGAAAGTAGTGGTCGTAGCCGTAGTAGCGCTGATTATGCAGTAGCTGCAGTCATAATAGTACGGTATTGTAGAAGTAGTAGCTCCAGTAATAATAGACACAGTGTTAGTAATAGCAAATGTATGAAAAGTAGCATTAGTAGTCATTGTAAATGTACCTATACTCATAACAGTAGTACAGTAAATATAGTAGTAGGAATGATAGGAATAGCAGTCGTCGCTATAGTTGTATTAGTAACAGAATTAGTGAAGATAGTGATAGAGATAGTAAGTTCTGATAGTCATATACTTTGTAGTAGTGGTAGTTTTAGGTGTTGGTTACTATGGCCACCTGTCGAGAGGAGCAATCAAATTGATTAGAGCATATGACACCGACGACTCACTTTTGACAAGTGGCTTATTTTCTAATTTCTCTCAGTCGTGCCTCTGTGGTGTCATCCCAAAGCGACAGGATGAGGTCAAACAGCAGCAGTGTGTGACGCCGTGACACAGGTGGAATGAAGTGAGGCGATACAAGTGGGGGAAACTGGAGGGCAGGCAGCCAGCACATCACACACTCATTTGTGCTTAAATGAATGCTGGCACACTACATTGGCTGCTAGTGGCTGGAAGACGCTGCATCACCACTGCATTAATGTCTTCCTCATCTTCTTCAGCGGCCTGTCATTTCTGCCTCTCGCCTCGCACAACTTGACTCAAATTGTTTCAAAACAGAAGCCTTATTTTACAGGGGCGGGGGATGAATGCCAGGGAACTAAAGTTGTGGTATGGGAAAAACATTGGTAGTTTCACTGAGGAAAAAAAAAATCATCCATCCATCCATCCATCGATCTTCTACCGCTTATCCGGGGCCGGGTCGCAGGGGCAGCAGCTTAGCAGGGAAGCCCAGACTTCCCTCTCCCTAGCTACTTCTTCTATCTCTCCCAGGGGATCCCGAGGCGTTCCCAGGCCAGCTGGGTGACATAGTCTCTCCAGCGTGTCCTGGGTCGTCCTCGGGGTCTCCGCCCGGTGGGACAGGCCCGGAACACCTCATTAGGGAGGCGCTCAGGAGGCATCCGGATCAGATGCCCAAGCCACTTCATCTGGCTCCTCTCGATGTGGAGGAGATGCGGCTCTACTTTGAGCCCCTCCCGGATGACCGAGCTTCTCACCTTATCTCTAAGGGAGAGCCCGGACACCCTGCGGAGAAAACTCATTTCGGCCGCTTGTATCCGGGATCTCGTTCTTTCGGTCACGACCCATAGCTCATGACCATAGATGAGGGTTGGAACGTAGATCGACCAGTAAATTGAGAGCTTCGCCCTTTGGCTCAGCTCCTTCTTTACCACGACAGACTGATACAACGTCTGCATCACAGCAGACGCTGCACCGATCTGCCTGTCGATCTCCCGCTCCCTTCTGCCCTCACTCGTGAACAAGACCCCAAGATACTTAAACTCCTCCACTTGGGGCAAGATCTCCTCCCCTACCCGGAGAGGGCACTCCACCCTTTTCCGACTGAGGACCATGGTTTCAGATTTGGAGGTGCTGATCCTCATCCCAACCGCTTCACACAAAAAAAATCAAAATTTTCCATAATAAAATTGTACTACAATGAGAGAGAGAGAGAGAGAGAGAGAGAGAGAGAAACAATTACAGGAGAATAAAGTTGAAGTGTGACAATAAAGTCACACAAAAACTCAATTACACTAGACTAAAATTGTATTATGCTTTATAATTTATCATGTTAAAACTTCATATATGTTCTTTTAATCAGAAAAAGATATTTTGGGGAGAAAAAAAATGGAAGAAAGTTATCACATGAAGCAAATAATGCTTTGATTTCTCCAAAAAGCACATTCCAAAATGTTTAATTCGACAAAAGAAAAAATACATATTATATTAGGCAACAAAACATATTTAAAGGGGCGGAACAATCCTCAATTCATAACAAAGACAACACAGTTTGACTCCAGACAAGAAAAACTTTGTTTTGTCGCTCGGTGATTAAAAACAGAACGCGAATTACATTCATTGAACAGGCTGCGTACCAAAAATGAAAATCTACCCTCTCAATCAAATGATTTCATGAGTTGTCGTTGAACTGAAAGTAACTAAAGAAGGGTCATTGTAAACCAAATGCCTCATCCGCCGCAGGCTTCAATGAAGATGCATGAAGATGGAGGCGCACCACCATCAAGGTGAGGGATCAGAGCGGCCCACTTTGTTTAAGCTGTCAGCAGACACAGCAGGCCACTCCACGTACCATGTGCGCCACATTTATAACAATGTGTGCCTATTATCATCACGAAGATTGAAGTGATTTTTTTTCAACATGCCCAAAAAAAGTGTGCGTATCCTCGTGAAAATGCGTCCATTTTGCTCAGTGGCGCACCGTGAAAAACAAAATCAAGCCACCAACACCGCCGGTGTGACCGAGCCATACAAAATTAGGTTGACGTGTCTATCATGACAGGACGCAGGAACAAATTTTAAGAACTCCAGCCTGGAATATTGGACATACAGGTTTGAAAGCAGCCTATTTGGAAGATTTGCAGGGTTTGTACCTTGACAAACTCCGACCAGAGAATTGGCCCAAATGAGCTCCAGGCGGAAGCAGGCATCCCATAAAGCAGGGATGGGAAACCTGAATATTGGAAGGGCTAAACAATTTATTATCAGTGCTACTTGGGGGGAGGTGGGGGGCACATACGATGACATCCTTCCGATGTATGACAACAATGTTATTTTAAACACATAAATACAATGCTTTAAATATTTCATTTTGGATAATATATAAAAGCTACACTATCCTAACTGAACAACAAAGAATTAGAAGCAAATAACAAAATAGCCACATCTTGTAAGGTCCTTTTCCAGTGCAAAAGGCTCCCTTGCCTCCCTTGCATAAAATTACAAAGCAATATTAAAATACAAGAACTCAGTTTGTACATTTGTACACATATTAGCGCACTCAAAAATGTAAGATCATTGAGGTAGCATGTTTGTCCTGCATCTAATTCCATATCCGTGATTATTGATGTTTCCAAAAACTTACTTTCGGGTTACTGTGGACGTCTTCAACATTTAAGCCTAAATTTTCAATGAATAGAATGTACAAGTTCAAACGTTTAGCAAAAACATAAATTTTAATGACCATCTTAATGATTCCAAAAGCACATACGATATATCAAATACGTATGTGGTCATTTTTGATAGTCGAATATTATACGGGCAAAGTTCACAGCGTCCATTTTGAAAATGGACACAAGTCACCCAAATTGATTCTTTGGAAATGGGTTCACAAACGCAAACACGACACCCTGCACGACTGCTAAGTCTGAACAGACACAAAGAACACATTAACAAACAACCGTTGCTTCGATGACCACTCAAAGCAACACAAAGTGACCAAATTTCTCCATGGTAACTATTTGAGTCCGTGTGCGTGCGTGTGCGAATGTATGTTCGCCAAAGCCACACCAACAGGTAAACCAAAAGCACTATGACCACACACACACACACACACACACACACACACACACACACACACACACACACACACACACACACACACAAAAAGGCTATTCTAAGCAGATTTTAAATGTCAAAAATCCAAATACTCACCCAGCTCCACCACGTCTGCAAAGAAGAAAACAAAGAGAGTCACGCCGTGTGCAACAAGAGGATATTAACCTTGGAATATTGACCATGGGGAGAAATTTGCCAGGCTTTGTGGGTGTTTGCGACCCCGACCCCCTTCTCCATAACAATGTAACCTGAAGTGAACTGTGCGTGAACCCTGCTGAAGCGCAGCAGGCAGTAGGGAGCGTCTCCTCAAGCAATAACCTTTTGAGGGCATGCTTTTAATAAAACAAAAAGAGCCCCAGCCCCTAAAGAGCTTCAAGGAATTTTCTCCACAGGTGATTTGAATTTTAAATTGTGGCGGTTGCGGGGTCAGGTCAGGGTTCCATCCTTGGGCTGAGATGTCTTGTTTACATGTGCAGTTGGTAAGAAAGTATCTTTTCAACTGTTTAATAAATGATGTACGTTAGGTTTACTGAAAATGTTTAAATTGTCTGCGATGTTTACAGACGTATCCAAAAACATGCACGTGATTTTAAGTCTCCGTTTCACCTTTTTGTAAAGTGTCGTCATGGAACCTTGGTCACGAAAAATAAAAATAAACTAAAAAGTCGGTGAGTTGCCATTCACTAAAGACAAAATTGTATTTTATTTTTCGAACAATGTATGTTAAGTTCATTTAAGGCAGACCGTAAGGTATGTTTCTTCCATTGATGTTTGCAAAAATAAAAAAAAAAATTCCCAAAACAAATGCGTTAAGTTCAATGAGCACTAAATTGTCTCTGATGTCGATAAACTTAAGATAGGTTCAATGAAAATGTTTTGGATGCTCAATCCCAGGTTTTCACTGAAAAATGTCCACATTCTCTTCAACACTCAAGACATTTTCTTGCACTGCATGTTTACAAAATCGTCTGAGGCCTCGACGACACGCACAATTAGATCGGTGACTCGAGCTCGGCCGTTGCATCCCTGTGACCTTTCCTTTTGCTATGTATGCCCTTCACTCTTTGGCACGCTGACAAGGTGAATCCAGTGAAGACTGTGGAGTCCGATTAAAGTAAATCCAAATGAAAAATAGCTTTCGTCACGCCAGAAACTTTGAATGTCTCGAAGTACAAGGCAAGCTGCTACTGCTACCTACCAGTACGGACGAGTACTCCACGGTTACTCAGCCAGGCGATCGACCGCACAGTCATACATATTGGATAATTTCCTACGGCACACCTGAGAATATCTCGCGGCACACTGGTGAGCCGCGGCACAGTGTTTGAAAAACACTGCCCGAAAGTATGCGGTGTAGAAAATAGAGGGATGGAATTTCGATGGCCCATATGTGACAAGGTAGAGCAACTGCAGAAGCAGAATCTTTACCCACCTTCGTCATCAATGCCGGGCGCCATGAGGAAGTGTCCGTACACGGTCTTGTTCACCGTCCCAAGCGAGTTGCTGGCCTGCAGGGTGTAGTTGCCGTTGTTGATGTGTGTGGGGTTCTGGAAGGTCAGGCAGCCTTCCAGGTAGTCCTGGTAGAAGTCCATCTCGGTGCGGATGTACTGGTTGTGCAGGATCTCTTTATTTTTGTGGAACCAGCGCAGCTTTGGGTGCGGGTACCCTCGCACCGTGAACTCAATGCAAGTATCGTGGCGCTGCTCGGGCTCGGCTAGGCGAAGGATGACCGGGGGAACTGCGGACAGGCATAGGATTGCGCTTGACTTCATCTCACCCCTTCGCATGCTCAACAACCTATTCTTACACCGCTGCACAAACCGTTCACAACCTCGAAATATTATTTGTCAAGATGGTTGAAAGTCAAGAAATAGATATTTATAAGTATGTCTATTTTTAAGAAAAATGTAGAATATTATGAGAACAAAGTCATCATTTTTTAAGGGAAGATTTTGAAAAATAATATTTTCATTCCAAAACCACATTATCAGCTAATTTTATACCGAAGTTGGAACCCTAGCCTTTATCATCTCAGAGCTAGCGCTAGCTAGCTAGCTAGCTAGCTAGATGGATGGATAGATGTGGACAACAGTGTTACTGAAGAAAATGTTTCACAACAATTCCCCGGCTGATTTGACTTAAGAGCAGGTACATCATCGAGCTTTCTGGCACACGGCCTTAACGAGCGAGCCATCATTCTTCACCCCCGAAAAAAATAAATGAATACATACACAAATAGACACATTAATGATATTTCCACATCACTATTTGGCAGACAGCCTTACCTGGCAAGTCATCGTCCACAAAAAACAAACAAACAAAAAACACACCCACTTGACTTAGACACACACACACACACACACACACACACACACACACACACACACACACACACACACACACACACACACACATATTAATGCTATGCTGACATGGTGCTGCTTTCTATTATTATACAGCGCATGTGTGCCTGGTCATTATTAATAAGCAAGGCCTTTTGGGGACATGCGGCAAGGGAGACTGTTGGGTGGTAAGGGTGATACAACAGTCCGTGACTTTATTAGTTCTCCCCAGAAGCCTCGGCATTAACAAGACTTGTACCATCAAAGAACACAAATCATCTTTAACATTAAGATTTTCAAAATGACTAGTAATTTGAAGATGTAGATTTGCCTACTCACAGAATCTATTTTTGGGGTGGGGGGGTTGTTGTAGTCAGCCCCACACACACATTTTCTCACGTGCCAACATATATTGAAAAAGAAAATCCAGAATTTCTTGTCGATCAGTGAAACTTGTGTCAGGGCTGAAATTTTTTAACTTTCCAGGTAGGACTACTACAAAAAGGGTTGATTATGTTCTGTGGTGCTCATGCAGCATTACCAAGCATGGCTCTGGTTAAATGTAAGAATTGATTGATACCTAAAATGAAGACTGAAAACCCCAACTGTCTGTTGGTGCGCATGGTCGCCGCCTGCAATTGTGTGCTGATGGCTCGTCAAAGGCAGACAAAAGGGAACGATGTTTTTTTTTTTGGTCTCTAATTTCTATTTCAAAGTTGTCATTTGGCAAAATGACTTCAATGACGGCTGCTCGACAAAAGTAAAACTTAAGCAATAAGGCCATTTCTCCAATGAGGCAGCAACTCACGGGTGCGTTCCGAATTATCTTGTCGACGGGCCCGATCCATTTTTCCCTCCGTGGAGCTGTCATAGCTGCATCATTCCACACAATATGAGTCATTCTGTCACCCCGTAACAAGTTGATAACAATGTGTCTCTCTTTGACTGGCTGTCGTGAGTCACCACTCCGGTGTGTTATCTAACGGCCACGTTTCAATCGGAACGTCTGCAAATGTGGCGGTCCAGCCAGACAGTTCTCAGGACTGTTTTATGCACCCTCTGCAGCTTGTTACCACTCTCCCACAGACTACATGTACACTAAATGAGTTCAAGAAGAAATGTGTATACCCTATTGATGCTGGGTCCGCTTTCCAGGCAGTTAAAATTAAATGACATAGTTGAAAGGCTAATAAAATGAAATGCACTTTACAACAGTACTGTATTACAAATTTTCATCAAACGGAATGAAATTACAAATCAAAGGTTAAATTAATCTGACAGAAAATGTGCTCATTTTCAAATTGTATGACTCATTATTCATGTCATTCAAAATGTAAACAACCTATTCCCTACGCAATCACATGAACAGGGCCTGAAAACTGAAATATTATTAATAAAAATACAATTGTAATTTCGTCATTGAAAACGAAATACAATAGAAAGGCCAAAGTTATCTTGACAGGAGAACTGAAGGGGAGAAACATTCCCCCATATCGCCTTTATTTGTAATTGTCACACACACACAAAAAAAACAAACTCTCCATTATTGTTGCAATACGCCCGGTCTAAAAAGTCAACCTTTTGAGCGCCGACGTGACGGCCTGAATTTCGTGCCGTCAATCACGCCGTTCCCTAATCGCAGTGCAGGTTGGAGCGAGTTTCTGACATTTCCACAGACAATGGACTCGCCCCGCTGAGGAAATGTAATTACCAGCGGAGCATGTGGTGAAAAATTAATACATTAGTTAATCTGTGGCACTGGCAGAGAGTGTCAACATGGGAGCAGAAGAATAAGAAACGCCTGGAGACGACACAATCGCACATCCGGGGAGGGGGAGGACGCCCCCTTGAGGATCGGTTATTCAGGCAGAGGAGACCCGTCCCGGTCCCCAAAACACACGAGCGTGTCTCGAACCAGCTGGCGGCCATTTCCACCGGGTAGTCTTTATGTAAGTGGCGAGGCGTATAGAGTATGAACGGCGAGGATGCCAGGGGAACATCTCCATGGCAACCGCATGGTTTCACGGCAGCCGGTTACTCGTTTGATTTCTTCTTTCTGCTTGCGTGCGTGCAGGCTGCAGGCATCATCCTTGTTAATCAGATCCATCAGTTACACTTGCTTTGCAAAGCGCGCAACACCTCATTTCATCCCAAATGCACCTGCTGCAGTTCGTTTGGGCTGTTGCTTGAACTGATACTCCATATTTGCGTGTCATCAAAGCAGCCATTTTGGGGCGAGGAGCGAATGCCAGCCAAATAGGCCTGTAGGCTTTTCACTGGATTGGATTATAATGAGGCAACGCCGGTTTGGGAAACATGCAGCCATTTACACACCCACTGGCGTTTATTCCCATTTTCAGCTGTCCATGTGACACTCCGTTCGTAAAAAACCCCAACAGCTGTCAAATAGATTTTACAATTCTGCCATTGCTCTGTAAATCACTGAACGGTTTGGGTCTTGAGTACATGAAAGAAATGCTAATTGAATATAGACCCAGCAGGGCTCTGATTGTCAATTAGTGGAGCCCTTGGTTCAAAGCAAACACGGTGAGGCTCTGTTTAGCTGTTATGCTGCATTCAAATTGAATTAGCTGCCTGCAGAAGTGTAAATGCCTTTGCCTTTGAACGTCTTCATTGAGTTGCCTTGTGTATGATATGCACTATGTAAATACAACTGCCTTGACTGCCTTCCCTTGACATAAACATAAACGTGCATGCAGCAGTGTTTCAAAAATGAGATTAGCTTTCGCTTAATTTCAGGTATTTTTTTTTATTTACTGCAAATTATTTGAAAATAAATTGGATGGTATCTTTTTTGTTTTATCAAATTAAACATGACATTTTGTACAATTAGAGTGTTTTTTTAAATAAATGTTAAATTGAAAATTAATTCAGTTTTAATAAAATAACAAGTGTTAGGTTTTTTTAGACAATCCATCATTGTACTCAAAATGGCAAAAAAAAAAGAAAATTAAAAATCTCCCATCCCAGAATGATTGAATTTACGACTTTTCAGAGTGTAAGTCACACCAGTCAAAAAAATGTATCATGAAGAAGAAAAAAAACGCATCAGTCTCTCCAGACTGGAAATCGCATTCTCTTGGTAAACTTCGACCAATTAACAGTCAAATCGTGGGTCATTCGAATAATTGAAGAAAAAAAATATTAAAATATTAGTTTGTTGCTGCCCTAATTATCATTATTTCTTCTAGACTCTACATTATGTATTTGTTTAACCTTTGCTCATGTATTAAAACATCAACACAATTCAGCATCTTCTTTCCGCTCTATTTTCAAAATGGCTTTAGGTCACTTAAAATGAAGCGAAAATAGCCAATTTCACTAGTGGACATACTTTAAAATCAATACATGTCACTTTTTAAGCCTCACCATTGAGTTAAGACACCCACAACAAACAACATATTGATCAGCTGAGAGTTAATGTGGTCTTTGGATCACATTAAATGTGACATTGTTATTGAACAGCATCGGACATGGATTTGGGCTCATGGGTGAATGTGCATGCATGCATATTTGTCATTTTAAAAGCAAAAAGTCCCCCCTCAGGGTTCATAAACATCTCTTTCCACACCAATGGAAATCACATTGGCAGGCTGTCATCAACCTATATGGGGCACGCGTTGAAGTACGGAAAAATTCAGGCCTCCGGTCGAAAAGATACAATACCACAATGCACAGCTAAGAAAGTAAGTCAATAAACAGGGTGTAAGGCCCGGTCAGCCATGTTCGACCCAAGCCAAACACTTGTTGTGAGTGTGTTCACAGTCGCGCTGATTGACTATAAGCCTGTCAACATTATTTTCACAATAACCGGGAAGATGAGGCGTCACTATGAGCACACGGCGGTTGCACTGTGCATTCATTAGTTGCTATAATGACACACTCCATTGGGACTCACATTACTCCAGCTATATTTAACCTAAGCTGCTCTGATTCCAGCTCAGCAGCGTGTCTAACAGCCTCGGAAGTATGAGAACAAAATGAAAGCTTCATGGCGATCTTCAAAATGATCATCCAACTTGGATGCCGTGTTCCGCCACCGTTAGATGGCATCAGTAAAAGAGCTTCACCATACTTGCTTCTCTTTGGGGATTATTTGGGCAAATTCCCTAGTAGGTCTTCACCACAGTCTTGGACGTGAGCCAAAATGGCTGCTTCGATCCAAAATGGCTGCTTGTATCCAAAATTTCAATTTGAAGTCTTGTGCCTCTTTTGGGTTTTCTGTCATGATTACATGTCCTTCGCATTTTGCGATGCTTGGCCAAATTTTTGCTGGAGCCCCATTTTTTTTTTTTAATAATGGTCATTTTTTTGTAGGGAGTCCACGAAATGATGGAGTGCCAAAGTGTATTAAACATTTTGGACTGACAAATAACTTTGAACGTATTTGCAAATACGTTTGAACGTAAATACGTTTTTAACTGTCTTTAAAAAAACATTTTAAACGCAGTGGTTCGTATTGACCCATTCACATTTTTGGTGTATCAAAGACTGGATGTAACAGTGGCAATGGTGTCACTGTATTCGTAGAGCTGAGCCAGCATAATTGTTGACTTTTGAGCAACCCAAAGAATGTCCTCCTTATGTTGACACAAAGCAAAAACCAGGAAAAAGCCTCAACTCACACTGCACGTTGAGCTGGATGGACGAGTTGGTCATGCCCACCACGTTTTCAGCGATGCACGTCAGCTGGAAGTTGTTGTCGTCGCGGCTGATGTTGAACAGTGTCAGGTTGATGGAGTGGATGTCGGGCCAGTAAACATTGGACTGAAAACACACGCACACACACACACACACACACACACACACACTTAAATTGATTAAAAAAAACAATGAGGGAGCCCTTTAACCATGTGGCAAGTATGATTGGTTGTTAATAGCTAGCATGTTTGGGAGAGTGGGGGGCAGGGGTGGAAAAAGCTCTATCTGGCTAGCTAGCTAGCTAGTGAGGTTGCCAAATAAAAGTGGTCAGGGGCCTCGTGGACTGCAATGTGTGTGAGACAGAGGTCCCTTGGGCTTTAGCTAACATCATGCTAATTAACTGAAGGGCGCTAATTAATGAGCTTGAGTACTACTCACTTAGCTCGTACACTTTGGGTGTGTATTTCTACAGGACTTTTTAAAGACATTAGTCAAGAGGTGGGGAACCATTTTTCCAAGCATGCCCGCCCTTGAACTACTCCAGGGAAATAAATACTGTATACCATTTACCGTATTTTCACGACCATTCGGCGCACCGTGTTGTTGGGCACGCCCACCCTTCACTCATTGGCAGACTTCCGCATGCCTGACTTCACTTACGCCCGCCTTTTCTCTATATAAACAGCGTGTCGGCCAGGAGTGCGCTCAGTCAGGCTTTGGAACTCGGCTCATACACTAGACTTTTAATGGCGCCTTATGGTCGTGAAAATACGGTATTTAGAAGTGTGTACGTGCGGGTGCTTGTATACCAGGTGTGTATTGATGGAGTTGAGGCCGTTGACAGTCCAGTCCACTTCAGGCAGGGGTGATCCGGATCCATTACAACTCACTGTCACATTGTCGCCTTCCATCACTAGCACGCTGCTGTGGCTCACGCTGATCTCTGGCAAGTCTATACACCACATGCACGCACACGCACGCGCACGCGCACACACACAAACACACGGTGTGCGTTCCTATTATTACACGCCCGCCGGCGCCTTTGTTGACACGTTTCACACTGAATCAATGATTCGCCTCTTGTGAATTAAAAAAAAAAAAATTACCAAAAAAAAAAAAAAAAAATATATATATATATATATATATATATATATATATATATATATATATATATATATATATATATATATATATATATATAACTGCACAATGGCAGTGCGCCAATGCTCAGCAATGAGTCATTTGATTCCATCCGAGCGTCAGTTTGTCACTGCTCCCTTCCATTCCCCCCGAGCTTGTACTTGTCTTCATGCTTGTACACTCATAGCATTTTGCTTGGTCGCTCAAGGGGCAGACTTTCACACGTGGAATTTATTGTGTTCTGTATTAACGTTATTTGAAGTTATTTGTCACGTTTATACACCCACAATGCAAATTTGTCTGTCCTGTCCACGTCCAAATATAAAGGAACACGAACACAAACAATCGAGGGTGGAGACCGATTCAAGAGGAAATATTAAAGTCGCCAGCGGTTGTCACCAGCTCATTTTGTATTTAATGAGGGTACCCACTTATGTTGTCTGTTGCTACACAAAGAACAGTGACAAATGTTCCGGTCACGCACTAATCACTACATCCTTGTCGGCACAGAGATGTTTGCATGCAAAATGTGAGTGTACCACATTGAAAGGGAACGAGAGGAGCCACTTTTATTGGTGGCCAATGGAGTCAACTTTGTTCACGCCCACAATGGCGCATATCGCCTTTTTGAAAAATATGCCTTTTTTTTATGTCTCGGTGCAAATTTATGCTATGTGATATGTGCCAAATGCAAAAATAGAGAGTCCATATACATGACATAATTACATTATATGGGTGCCCCTTCCCAACCAAAGTGCCATGGCACAATGGTGTCCCAAGAAAGAGCTTCATGGATGTCGTGGGAATTTATCGAATATCATTTATTTTGTACCAAAATGGTTATTAATTTACTGTGAATGCATCTTTGTCAATCTATATCTATCTTTGTCAGCAACATGCAGGGACAGGCAAAAAGAAAATCTATGCCCTTCCATTAGATGGCAGATGGTTCAACTTTTACGTCGGTAAACCGTTTTGATTTATTTCCAGACACATCAAAGAAAAGAGCTGTCTGCATTCATACCTAGTGACCACAGAGCAAGCCTCTGTGTGTACTCACCACAGTTTTGGATGTACATGTGGTGCAGCTTCATCTTGGAGGCTCCGCTCCTACAGTACAGCTGTTGCGTGTGAAGGCCGGCCTCGCCTCGCTCCTGCCACAGCTGGATCCAGCGGATGTTGCAGCCGCAGTCGAACACCACGCCGTCCAGGCGCCTGCGACCGTCACGCACGCACGCGCGCACACACACACACACACACACACACACACACACACACACACACACACACACACACACCATTTTTAAAAAGAACAAGGCAATTGATCCTGTATACATTTGCTCTGGCCGCATGAGTTAACATAGACGACTGTGCTGTGCACCGCTCGGCCACTGTAACCTTTAAATGTAATAACTTGTAGAGTGCATTTGAAAGTATATGCACCACTATGTCCGTGATGGAATTAAACTTCACTTCATGAACAGCTTTATTTATTCTGAATGGCAAACAGTACATGATGGAATGGATATGATCTGTGGGCTACAGAAGAGAATGTGTAAAGAAGCAAGAACAGTTAGCAACATTGTGTGTAAAAACACATTTATAACTAGCGGTACTCTAAGGAGTGAAATTAAATGATACATGATTAGTAATATATGAAATGGATATGACACCATGCAACTTTATGTGCAAATGTGAACAACAGCAGAAATAAATAGTTTGCAGCTTTGTATGTACATAAAAATGATCACCGTATCATTATACATCAATATTATAAACAGTCATGTAGACATTTGAGAGTCCTGACTAGGAAAAGGCAAAAATGAGCTGCTGGGTGGCTCATTTTCAAAGTGTAAAGATCTAATTTTATTGGCTGTGTTTAATTTTGTATTTCCCGTTTATGACAACATATACCATATCGACACACAAAACAATTGACTGAAACATCAACCCTTTACGAAACAGTTTCGGACGTTTTCCATAAGGAATTGTCAAACTTTGAGTGTCAGGTATGTATTGTCTTCTGTCATTCTTGTACTAAAAAAAAAAAAGAAAAACATGAAAAAATGTAATGCTACAAGCCGCAATGTTATGACACAGCGGTCCTCCGAGGTCAATTATCACAGTGGTTTGGTGCACCAGCAGCAATAATAATGACAAAGAGCCTTTCACGGGCTCGTCTGTTAGGAATTGATGTTTCCCCCCGGTTATTTCCCGAATGAATGACAATCCAAAATCACTCAAGTGCCCCGGCCAAACTACCTGTCACACAGCAGACTGCGAGTTTATCTGCTGAATGCTGACTAGATGAAAGGTGCGGCGTCGTGCGACCTTCAGAAGTCTCTTCTTCGCTTCGCTGGCAAACAACTCACAAAATGTGGCCGAGACTGTGAAAACTGCATGGAGCTTTTCCCTCGTGAAGGACAATGGCGGTAAGAGCCACAATCATTCACATGCATCGACTTATCTCTGTCCATGAACACACACACACCCTGAGAATATTGACTTCATCCGACAAACTCCAAATATCTGGCGTCCAAAGGATCAAACAATGGCTCCACACCAAAGCGTAATATATTCTTGCACAAGCAAGCGGTCTGACACTTTCCCATGCCAAAAGTTCAAATGTCAAGTGTTCAGAACCACCATTCTCGGGCTCCATTAGCAAGCCGGCGGGTGTCATCAGGCTCCTCGCCGAATACATTCCGTCGCATTCTTCCACTGTCACCCTCCTGCGAGTTCCAGTGTCCAATTTCCGAGCAGCGATTGGCCAATTTTGTCAGGATGAATGCCCATCCAAATGTCCTTGACAGGGGTCAATGAACATGAAAACATGAATAATATATGCCATGGTTATATACAGTCTATATGAAGCCATGAGAATAGATTTTCGCAGGTGGATCTCGCCGGTTGTGAGCGACGAGGACTGAACCTTCTCACGTGAGACATGACTACTGTATTTTCCGCTGTAAGGCACACTTAAAAGCATTCAATTTTCTCAAAAGCCGACAGTGCGCCTTATATGTGGATCAATATTCTGATTTATTGGATGTAGTATTTTAAATGTTCTCTAAAGCGCTTGGTTACAGCTGCAGCGGTTGTGGAAGCTCTGTATAAATAAAGCTGTGTTGTATTGTATTCCCTTTAGCATAGCGCCATCTAGTGGATAATGCAACCGCAGCCACGATTGTATCTTCTATTCTATGTGCCTTATAATGCGGTGCACCCTATATATGGAAATTCCTCGGAGGTGCACCTTATGCTCCAAAGCGCCTTATAGTGCGGAAAATACAGTACATAATTGATGAGGTGGAGCTCTCGAGACTTACCTCTTTCAAGGAAAAATGACATATTGTTTGCTGGGAAGTTTGTCCCAAGACTACAGAAGCGATTCTCACTGATATTTAGTGGAAGTAATCGAGAAGGAATCTGTTAGCAATTGAATGGATATTGTTCGGGTTTGAAAGAGGTCTGAGTCTGATATGGGGATATTCCACGTCATGTGGGAGAAGTACTTGTGAGGAACTATGTTACACAAATCTACTCAAATGTAATGAGCGTAGTCAAAAAGTCCAATAACCATTTATTACACCTTCAACGAAACAATCAAAATCTTTACGAGGGCTTGTAATGTTTGCTGTGGAGGTAAAACAGAACCTGCGCACTGTGTTAGTGTTGTTAGAATATCAATTATAGGAAACAAGATCACCACCATTGAGTTCAGGTTTGGTTTTTAACTCGCAATGTTAGCGTTGGAGATGTGAACGAATTACTGGTGGGGATTTCGTGAATTCCCTACTCGTACAACACCCTGGAAACGGTGGACTGCCAGTATGTTTCACAACATCCTGTCGGTCCTGATTCTCGCGCAATCCCGTCGTCATGATTTGTTGGTCGCAAACTATGCGGTTCTCTTTCAAGCGAACGAAAGGAGATGCCTCCTGGTTGGGAACCAATTTGTTAGTTCTTTTTTTTTTCCAATTTATTTTTTTAAGCCGCATGTGACTGGTTAAGATGTGCACTGGCTTTTTGGTATCCGCACAAAGCAGAAGGGCGAAGTGTGAGGTTACAGACAAACCGGGGCGAAGGGACCCACAAGAATGGCTTCCTGCATTTCTTTGGACTTTACTTTTACGTGGGTCTTCTCACAATGGCTACGAAATTTTCAAGTAGCAATCCTAATTGAATGGAAACCTCGTGGTTGGTCTTCTCCTTGCGAAGTGAACCACGGAGAATTGCGTGAGGCAGAGCAGGGCAAACGAACCTGGGCCCACATCCACCCACTGCCTTCTATTCCACTCTAATGAGGCAAATTGCTAATACTGATTACCACCCTTATATATTACACCCCGTCCCCCTGGAAACGGTCGATTAGGGCAAGCACGCTACAACAAATAGCTAGATGATGTGCTGGAGGATGATCCATCACCTCATGTGCAGTCATTTATGCCATTTCAGGCCATAGGAGCAGAATCCAGATGTTTATGAATATTCATGAGGGATGCCAATTGTCAGCTTTATGGTGCCTGTTTAAAATGACATCAGTCACGAAAGCGGGAGGCTACGACTGAAAGTCGAATGTCTTTTGTGGCGCAAAGATGTCCAAAGAAGGCTTTTTGTCCATAAATCCAAAATAGCGGGGCTATCATTTTGATGTCTTCAAACGATAAATGGATGCGGTTTTCGGACATTCGGCGACGTTAAGCATTTTTACAGCTGCACAGTCAGTGGTGACGGTGGTTTGCGGGAGACACGGCGGAATGGGGGTGATGTCCCTCGCCTCAATAGCGAGACGATTGTGTATGCGGAAGGAGGCGTCCGGTAGCTGAGCTTGAGGAGCTGCAGATGTTAAAGGTCGCAACTTCATTAAAGCCAGAAAGAAGCCGTTGCTCGGGATTGGGACCGCCATCCGTCCAGGTCAGTGGAAGCCATTTCATACCAAACTCCGACTAAGGACACTTCATCCTTCAAGACTGAATCGTTGAAATGATCACTGCAAATTACACTCCTCTCGTTGAGTGCATCGGCATTGTGTTTTGTGTTGCTCAATTTTTCAACTTTCAAGAGAAAAAATAAATAAATCGGCTGTTGTTGTTTTCGCATTGACGTCATCAGGATCACACATTTTTTTTACTGAAAGGTGGACGTTCTGAAATCTGCTAAAAAAAGAAAAAAGTCTAAAAATCACTGCAGTCTTTGTGTTTCTATGTTGATACTGCAGAAAGACACACACACACACACACACACACACACACACACACACACACACACACACACACACACACACACACACACACCTCAGGAATAAAAGCTTCCAACATGTAGATAAATCCCTGCTTTTGCAACATATAAACGCTTTGTGTCTTTGACAATGTTTGGGGTCTTTTCTCATCATACGATGAACAATATGAAAAACCAATTATCGCCAAGCTTTTGTCCAGCGTGTCTGCTTGGATTGATTCCAACTCACTCGAGCTCCTCATGAGCACAATCTTCATAGAAAATGCAGAGATGAATTGGACGGTAATGTACTTTTTTTTTTTTTTTTTTAAACAGTGTACAACCCAATGCATCTTTATTAAGAATACTGCAAAGGAGCAACTGGAAAGCCATCAGATTCCCCGCAGCTGCACTGGCATTCAAATAAAGACTTTTTATTTGAACCTTTCGTCACATTCTCATGTTGCCAACATGCTGCTCTTTCAATGCACAAAGCTTCTCCTCCACTTGAGGAGGAGGAGGAGGAGAAGGATAGATGGAAGTGGAAACGTCATGGCAGGAAGGTTAAGCTAAAATGGAGGTGGTTGCTAAGTTTTCCAAATATGTAATGAGTCCTAGTTGAAAACAGCATATTTTGAATGTGCACTCGATTTTTGCTTCTTTTTTTGGGGGGGGGGAGTAATTGATTTTTTTTTTCCTCTCTCTATATTGCTTTAAATTGATTCCAGCCTGCGCGCGTGTGCCTTTTAACTTGATCCACACACACACACACACACACACGCTTTTGTAATTCTCACTCTGCCTACTTTGATGTTTTTCAACCGCCGCGCTCCATTCTGCTAATAGTTTACCCCGGTGCCACGGAGCGCGAATAAAAGCTGGGGTTCACGTCATGTAATTTACCTGTCATGCGGCCTTTAGGAGGCACGCTTAATTTATTATAATCCTTGTGGCAGAGATTACAGGTTGGATCCATTCACGTTTGGCCACGTAGTCAAAGGAAAAACCCATTTCACAGCACGAGGCAGAGCGAGAGAGCCACGTTTGACTTTGCATCTCAAGAAGACGTGCTAACAGAATAAAAGGATTCACCGCCGCTGGGTACAGAATATTCCCTTCTTTCCGAGCACAAGACTGCTTCAAATAATCCTCGATCATCCCTTCCCGACGGAAGCCACTGTAGCACGCCTCCACCATGGGGGGCTTAAGGGCACACACACAAAGAGGCAAGGCAGTGTCACATAAGAGCATTTTCAATGCATATGCCACTGATAGATGACTTTGTGTCTGACAGAAAACATATACATAAAATGGCTGCCCCGTTGTGAGATTTGCGGATGAAGGATGAATGGCTAGAAATGCCCAAAATAAACACGTTACCGTCACCGTCGCCTGTTGCTGTGCCTCAGTGTGATACCGCACAGTCTTTCAACTTTGCTGCTACGCTATCAGTCTCAAATACCTTTGCAACATCGTTACAAGGACACTCCAGTCTCCAATTTGCTGTCAAGCTTGCCTCCGTCTTCATTAAATTTGCATCGTTGTAATATTTGAGGACACATGACAACAAATGATTGAAAAATACTAACAATTCTTAAAATAATAATAATGGGTTATCTTTGACCCTGCCTTAGTTGTGGAAACCACAGTATTATACTCCACAGTCTCCACTTTGCTGTTTAATGAGAAAATCAGTATCTAAGAATAAAACAAAGAATGAATGAATGAATAAATAAATCTCGCCCCATGTCTTTTAAGGCACTTGGAAGCCATCTTACATTGACACTTGCTCAGCCTGCTAACTTGAATACAATGACGTTATCTTCTGTCTCTTCGGTGAAAATGCCACAGTGCATGCCATACAGTCGAACCATTATAAGAAAGAATCCGATTTTTAATTTCTCTTGTAAGATATAGCGCACTGATAACAGAGCAAAAAGTTGTGAGTACAAGTGGCAACGTAAGATGGCTGCCCCCTGGCTTCAGCTGCGAAGAGACTTTCGATAGTCTATTCAGATGTCCGTCTGTGTGAAAAGCGCATCCACGATGTTTGCGTGAGAGCACACAGTTGTATACCGTGGTCTTGGTGAATGGTCAATCCTGATTGGCTCAGAAAACTTTTATTGTAATCAATGTGCCCTGCGATTGACTGCCGACCAATTTGGGGTGGTCCATTCCAATATCATGCAAACATTTTAAAATAATGTATTCTCCTCGTTTATACTGTATATGTGTGGGACTTTTTATAACCACTCTACATGACATCCTTGTTTGTTTGTCTAATACAGAGCGGGTCACAGAACCCTTGCTGATCCCGCCTCCTCGCTTTGTTTGAATGGCTGATCGGTGCATGGCTATGATGTCAGGACTCTATCCCTTGACGGAGTGACTCATTTTCTGCTACTCCGACTGACATCTCAGACAGACATGGAAAGTGATAAATGTAAAAAATAAATGGAATGCTTGCCACTCATTTGTAGTCACACTGTGGTCGCGCTTCTCATGTACGAACAACAAAGGCGCCATTTGTATGCATCCAAGTTGGCCGCTCTGGAGGAAGCACAAATCTGAGGCCGTCGTGCTTGCTGAGCCGGAATGAGGGATTTTGGTTCTGTGGAGGCTGAGCTTTGCCCCGGCTTGTTATTTGCTGCGTCTTGTCATCCATAACCTAAAATATCTGCTTAACTGATGAACTCGCTCCTCTCCCGATGGATTGTGGGAAATAGGCAGCTCAATTTTGTTAACTCCATTGCCTTGTTCAAAACGATACAGTTTCAAAGTTGTGTAAATTATTGTCAAACAAATAAAGACCGATGCAACTGTTAAGTCCCATGTCCACCATGAAAATCTTTTGATTTTTTTGTAGTAAATGAGGAGGGGAGACTGGCGACGTCTGTGATAATTTTTAAAATTTTCTCACTAACGTTGAGCTCTTTTGACGAAGGGTGTTCGAACGGCTTTGCAAACTAGTTTTGAGTGTCCTTTAATAAATGGCATGAAAAATGGCTGCGCAACAAGAAAGAGAGAATGCATGACTTCATCTCAAATACAAGTTACAAGTGACCCCCTGGTATGGGTCAGCTGTGGGGTGAAATGTAAATTTAGGAAGGTCATGATATTGAGTTGAGCTACTGAAAGGTTTCTGTTCAAAACATTTTCTCTAATGCTGTGGTTCTGCAGAGTATAGGACTTAAAATACATGAATGAATGAACACAGAGGGGACTAAATTTGGACAAAGGTTGCCACTGCGCACAAGCAACGACAGCCTCACTTCTTGGGGGCAAGCTTATTTTCCATTTTAACTTTCTCAGAATGCATCTTCTGCTCGGCTTCCAGCGGCATCTTGACAGCTTTGTCAGTTATTGCTTTTTTGTTTTTGTTTGTCTGGCTTTTGGGAATGGTCGAAAAACTGCCAGGCTAAAATTCAGCCAAGTCTGTGTTTCTTCAGTAGACGGTGTCGGAGCTGGAGCAAAAGGGTTGCCCGGTAGTAAGAGCAGAGGCTTGGTCAATAACTAGGTCAGAAGGTTGAAGCACACACTTAGTGGGTTGGTCGAACTGGATCGGGATGAGCTGTTACTTGTCAAGTTAGTCCCATTTCTCAAGTGTGGCTCGATTTTATGGCCAATGATTTTGCCAATAAAAATCTGATTTGTACTGGATGCATTCAGTCAAATTTAACTTGTGGTAAATTGTATACCGTAATGAAGTTACACCTTACCCCAGGTTTGTTTCAACTGTCCCTGAGTGCATTAGCAATGCGCTAGTTTCACATATAGCTAACCGAGTTAAAACATTATCAATTTGAAATACAGTCAATACACAGACACATAAACAACATGAGATATGTTTGATGAGTTCAATTACAGAGCAGGCTATGTAATCACACACAAATAAAACGTTATTACCCCAAAATGCTGTTTTCCTTAACATTTTTTGAGGTAATAAAGTTTGGAGCACTTGCAAGTGTTACCAGCAACCCGTGATACGACTGTCCCCAGTGCCCCCACCCATTCTAATGACAGTTGATAAAACGCTAACATGCTAGCGGTATGTGTAAATAGCATTCTCATATAAAGTATATATAAAAATAATAACTAAGAAAGCCAGTTGGTTGGGGATTTACATCAAGCCCTGGTTTTTCTCTTCTATTGTTGATCAAATGTTAAAACACTAGCAGCTGGTATGCCGGAGTCCAACAGCCGCTTGCCAGATAATGAGCCATTCATGTAACTATAAAACAAGGTAGATGGCTCCCACTTGTCAAACAGTTAGCCAACACATAATGTTGCAAAATGTCATCTACTAATAATCTAAAATGTCATTAAAAGTGCTGGCAGAAATAACTAAGCGTGTTACATTATCAGCTGCAATAGTCCAAGTGGACAGCTGGTCAGACAGCAAACATTACAAAAAAAAAAAAGTTTGTACTTTTCCAAACAGGAACAAAGAGGCACTGCGATGATGATAGAGTAACAGCAGCAGGGGGTCCCGCTGGCTATTTGAATCCCACGCAGGAACGACAAGGAAGAAGAACTAAGCAAATATCTGGAGGCGAATGCTGCAATTTTGGTGAGCAGCAGTCATAAAAAAGGGGGGGGGCTGTTTATTTACCGTACATAGGTGCAGCTGTTTTGGTTAACTCAATGTCAAGACGTAGTCTTTGATAAGCATGATGCTATTTTTTTGTTGTTGTTTTATTTTTTGTTTTTAACTGAACAGACCACCATAACCTAACCACATATTCTTTTTCAATGAGTGGAAAACGAAGGCCTCTACTTGACGGAGGCGTTTATTCATCTCTATTGTGGTAGCCTGTTAACTGATGGCTGACGGAAGTTGTGAAGCATAAATTAGACATCATAGAATTTCCTAAACATGGCTGGTGGCTCAAATATTCATAATAAGCATCAGAACGGGTTACTGGGGTGGGCCAAATGCTCATCAACCGCGCCGCCCCTCGATTTAATTATTTCCACTGCGTGTTAATTGAGTCAACAAATTGGCTTGTAAGATCAGCGTATTGCCTTCAGGTCCACTCGTCGTACGTGCAGCCTAGACAAAATGAGACGGACAGTACAACAAAGGTGAGAGTTATACTGGAAAGAATAGGATCAAAACCAGCGATGTGCGCGGGCTAGCATTGAGAAATAGCTGCTCATAAGAAAAGTTCAAGAAAAAGCAACTCACAGCTCGGCAAGTTGAAGGTGCTTGAAGAGCTGCCAGGACAAAGTGCTGAGAGGATTCTTCGACAGGTTTCTGTAAGGGAGAGAAGACACAGACTGAAATGAGCCAAATGGTGCATTCAGTGACAGTAGTCTTTGAACACAACACCGCAAAAAAATATGCCCCATGTTGCCATGCTTAGCGCTGTAACATTTAGCGCTCCATTTTTGGAGGCTTCTCCTTCCCGTTTCGAATTTCCATTGGCTTGCTAGGACTCTGTATTTACCAACTTTTTTTTCACGGGCGTTTTTACGTTATTTTTACTCCCATTTCCCTATTAACATGACATCCGTGTTTGATTTTAGTCGACACTCGAGTGACAGTTACTAATCTTATCGACTGCTCAGCTCTGCTAGTTTCAGCCATTGCATTAGCTTCTCTTAATAGCCGCCCCCGACTGGCTAATGGATCTCAATGGGAAATGTTACTTCAGGAGAGGAGATGGAAAAAAAAAGAAGAAAAAAATCAGGTACCAGTTGTAATTCATATTGACTCATTTTTGCAGCTATGTTCTGTTTTTGTTTCCTCACAATCCAATTGCACATTTGCTCTTTGGGGTCATTTTAATCGTTTTGCCTTGCTCTTGAATTACATTTCCACTCTCTTTCTCCCTTTCCATTTGCTGTACGATATCAATCTGCAACAAAATAAGAGCCCTCGAGGGGGTAAAAACACATCAGCAGGCTTCCGGATTAGAGAATGGAAATAAGCACTATTGATAGAGAAGAGACCAAACTGAGACAACTCAATAAAAGAAAGTTGAAAGCTTTTTAAGTGGAATAATTCAATCCGCTGGGACGCCACGGGCCATGTGGGCGAAAGACGCAGAATTAGGAAAAAAAAAAAAAAAGGCAGAGCAACCAGTCATGGAAGCGCAATGCGTTTAAAAATGAATGTGGGGCATCTGTCCGTGCGCTCGTCAAGATTTATGGCATGTCGGAGAGAGTGTTAGCGTTAGGTCATAAAGCGCAGCAACAAATCCCATTATTAGCCCAGATGGCCGCACACGAATTCCACACACACACACACACGTTAGAAATACAGCAGGACACAAAGATCCTGATTCCGGCAAAGTACGCCTCGAAACGAGTGACATCAGCTGTTTCGTATTTCTGCTCAATGGACTTCTATGGTTTGCGTCAACTTTTTACGGTTCAAGCCGATGATTCTGGTCTTCTTCATTGCTTTGCGTCTTTCACAGATTACGTCTTTTACGGTTCGTGCTTCTGCGTTGCGTCTTTGTGCCTTCTATGCTTTGAATCTCGAGTTGTGTCTTCTCTGTGTGCATTGCGATTCAGGTTTTCTGTGGGGCGTGTCTTCTCTTGGAAGTGTACAGTATTCTACGGAATAGTAACGTCTTCTATGGTTCATATTTTTTATGGGTCACCTCTTCTTGGTTTTGTCAGGTTTTCTTCTTTCTTGAGTGTTTTTTTGGACGGAGTTGTAACTCCTCTAGTTGTTGCCTTCTATGGTCTGCATCTTTTATGGTTCACATTTTCTATGGTTTGTGTACAACATAATATTTGCATTTTTTTCTGTCGTTCGTTTGGTTTTCCTTCTACCATTTTTGTCATTCATGTTTGACATCTTCAAAGGCGGAATTTTGTATGGTTAGTGTCTTATACAGTGTGCTTCTTCTGCAGTTCATGAGCCTTTTATAGGTTTCATCTTCTTCAATTATGATTTTTTTTCCCCCCTCCAAGCGGATAGACCACATATATCAATAAACATCTTATTAGTCTTTTGTTTTGTTTTTTTTAATAAAAAAATGTAAAAACTAGTAAACCACACAAGCGCTGTTTTAAAATGTCAAGAAAAATGTCAGCTTCCTCAGGGTGGGGGAAAAAAATATATTTTTCACGCATGATATTTCAAAGTTAGACATATTTTTTGGAAAGTTGGTTCCATGGTTGCAAACCAACCAATAATAGTTTGCTACGGCAACAAAAGAGCGTTGTTGTCCTATTCTAATAGCCCACTGACCATGTTTCTTCTGCTGCTGAACATCAACGCGCAGGCAAAGATACCAGTGAGCTGCCATGTTACGTTAATTAGGCGAGGCTATCGGTAGCAGGCGGCACGTCCCGGCGGAATAGTTGCCAAACAGAATTATTAAAGAGGCATGGTGGGCGCGTGTGTGTAAACAGAAGATTGAATTTAGTATTCAGTTTGTGGGCCAGTGACGCTGTCATCAATATTAACACCTAGCTGCAGCTGCTGGGATTGCACGGGTTGGTATGTGGAAGCGATACATCATGACTGTTCTAAAATCTTTGTATGTTGGGCAGCAGCTAATTTTAGTCTGTCGTGGAATTTACAAAGAGGTACGCAAAGTACTTTTTGCGCTTCTGAAGTGGCTTCAACAACTTTGTGCATTTCTTTTCAAAATCAAATGATCTGTCGTTCATTTATTTTTAATGGTGATGCTGTTTTAAAATGATATCAAAGTGTTTTCGGGGTTATATTTTGAGCTATATTTACAGAGCTCCATCATTTTTTTGTGTAATTAAATTCATTTTCTCTGCTACTTTTCTCAAGAATCAGCATCTACCCTCTCCGCCGGAGCACTTGGCCTTCATCACCTTCTATCTTTTGGTATTCCGGTGACGCTAACACTGATTTGTTTATATATTTACTAATTCACTTAGACCCTCCACTTCCATTCCCCTCAGCGGCTCCCCCCAATCCAATTTCAGCTGACATTTCTTGTGGAGATGCGAGGGATGACCTTTGAAGATGCCGCGCTTCCTGACAGAGACGTGAAGGAGAAGGGCTAAAAATAAATAAATAAATAAAAATAAACAACAAAACGCAGCACCGAGGAGGAGTGCAGCTCGTCAGCTCATTGGAATTGTAGGCGGACGACTAGTGGACCGCTTACATGTCAACCGTTTTGGTAATTGTTTGTGACAGCGTTAATTAGGGTTGTCTGCTTCGTGCCGTTTTTAAGACAACTGATACGAATCCATTCGTAGATGAGTCCGAGTCATGGACAGTTGCTAGTTAGCGCAAGTAGCTAAAGTAGCCGCTTTCACTCTAGCAGGGGTGCCCAAACTTTTTGGACCAAAGATCGTCTTTTCGATCAACCAACCTCCCGCGATCGACCCGTTGCTGCGCACACGCACACACATACACACGCAAGCAATGATGAGCAACAGCCTGACACAGAGGCATGCGACGCACGTTTGCAGCCTGTTAATCGTAGCTCACAGGTAGCGTTTTAAAGTGCTTCCCTCGGCCCTCAAGATTCCTATTCTTTGCCCGTGCCCTCGGTGAATCGTGTACGTAACAAACTCTGAATGACAATAATGACCACGATAAAAGATATAGCGCAACAGGTCTGATCACAAGCTACAATTGCAGACAGCTAAGCGCTAACAACTTCCGGTGACGCAGGTCACGCGTCACCATAGGTTAAAGATTTATCTGCTTTATTATATTTTATATTTTTTTTTAATACTTTTTGTGAAAATAATATTGATAGAGGCTGCCCGGTAGTCCAGTGGTTAGCACGTCGGCTTCACAGTGCAGAGGTGCCGGTTCAATTCCAGCTCCGGCCTCCCTGTGTGGAGTTTGCATGTTCTCCCCGGGCCTGCGTGGGTTTTCTCCGGGTACTCCGATTTCCTCCCACATTCCAAAAACATGCATGGCAGGCCGATGGAACACTCTAAATTGTCCCTAGGTGTGAATGTGAGCGTGGATGGTTGTTCGTCTCTGTGTGCCCTGCGATTGGCTGGCAACCGATTCAGGGTGTCCCCCGCCTACTGCCCGAAGACAGCTGGGATGGGCTCCAGCACCCCCCGCGACCCTAGTGAGGATCAAGCGGTTCGGATAATGGATGGATGGAATATTGATAGAATGATTAGGGTGTAGTGTACATGAACACAAAAAAATATATTACGAACATGCACAAAACCCAAATTTGAAGTCTAATTCAACTTTGAACCCTAATTTGAAATCCGAAAGCGGCTTCTGACACTTCTTGGGAAAACCAAATAAACCTTGTTTGAAACTTTAATCCTTGCTAAATACTTGAAACACTAAGCTCGCGTAGCTTGAAAGCCGTATCTAAGGCGTAGAAAAAAAAGTAGTGTGTTTCCGGTAACCCGACCGACCGAGAATTTCTACCTCAAAGAAAAACTTTACGGTCGGCATTTTTTTTCAAACCTTCTACATTTTTGTGTAATAATAGCCTTTCAAAACACTTAAGGACGCTTTACAATCAAAACAAGAACAATAAAACCACAGACAAAATTATAAATAACAAAAGGAAAGATGAATTTAGAGCGTTTACATTGGTGCAAACTCTCGCGATATTCACGTTGCGTCGTTTGCCCTGTCGTCTGTCAACAACATTGAATCGTGGCGGCGGCCACGATCTCCGATAACAGTTTAAACCGCGTTTTGTGTGTTGCAGTCGCATGCTCGCACCATAATATTAAGAAAATAGCATCCACTGCTGTATCGAAAAGATTCAACGAGGCGAGGGCGGCGGTGACGTTCGAAGTCGGCCGCGGGGAGAGGCGGTGGGCGGGCGTGACGGTGGGACGGGCGGGGGTGGTGGTACGGCGCGCCGGTCGTTGGCGGTCGTCTGCTCTACCCCGCCACGAACACCCAGCGCCGCCCGCGCCCGACCCGCGAGGCGGCGGCGGCGGCGCACCTGCCTCCCGAGCCCGGAGCGAGCGAAACCCAAATAGGCGGCGCGCGCCGCCGCCGCTGAGCGGCGGGACGACGGCGGCGGAGGCGTCGCGGGAGAGGGGACGGTGTCGGGCGCGGGGTCGGGTCGGTCGGTGCGCCGCGCCACCTCCGCGTCCCTCCGTCCCCGTCACTACCCGGTCAGGCGCCCGTCGGCGTTCCCCGCCGCCGACCAGCGCGTCCGCGCTTCGTTGACGTCGACCCCCGTCCGCCTTAGTGTTACGGCACCTAGTCAGGCCGGGCCACGACCACCACGGGCCGTCTAGGTCGCGGGACGCAGAGGCTCTAACACCCAGCCGCTGGGTACCCAACTCGCCGCCGCCCGGCGGGGTTTCAATCAGTGGCGATTGCTCTCGGACTGCAAGGAAGCTTGGCTTCCCTAAAATGTCAAAGAATAAGTGATGAAATATATGAATGTAAATGTCATTGTGTGTACATGTCATTGACTAAATATGCGCTACAACGTGCTCAACTTTTGCCTCGAATCAGCTTCTTCTTATTACTGGTTACGACGTACGACGCGAGTCCCTTCTCCTTCACGCCGCAGCTTCGCTGTGCTTTAAACAGTAGTGAGTTCAGGGTAGGTTGTCCCAATACGTTGAACGGAGACGAGTCATTGGATACAAACTGGTTTTTGTCCCGCCCACGGAGTTCGGCGTCTCTGGGACTGGATGGCAGTGGGAGGGTACCGGACGCCAGGCTTTTCTGCATCAGATTGGATGCCTGTGTGCCAGTTCGGTTGACATTGAAATGAGCCAATCACAGAGCTTTTAGTGATTGACATTGAAATGAGCCAATCACCGAGCTTTTAGTGTAGGCATCTGTGCGAGCATTTTTTTCAACTCGCATTCTGTTCCGAGTTGAGCTGGAGACTTCTCCTAATCATTTTAGCGACACTCTTTGTTGTAAACAACTAGCGACAAATTAATTTTTTATTTCTGGTGGGTTTTATTGTAGTTCCTATAGTTGTAGGACACTAATTAAGTACGGGGAAAAGACGCCTTCTTGGTATGACAGGGTCACAGATCATTTTCTTGAAAAGCAACGGAGCTAGAGTAGAATTCGCGTATAAATAAACGGACACATTTTATGATGTCGATCAAAATTGAGCTTCCTCTCTTTGACAGACGAGCATCCGGCACTGGTTTCAATGTCTCCTTGTTTTATGTTTTATGGTTATTTTGTTTACGTTTTTGATGGGGGAGGGAGGGAGAAAAAAAGATTAAAAAAAAAAAACTTTGTCCGACCTACCGACCCTATGCTGAAATTTCATGTTACCGGAAACACACTACTTTTCTTTCTACGCCTAACCGAGGTTTGAAATCCTAATTTGAAACCGCAGCCCTTCTTTGAAAATCCACTTTGGGTTCCTGCAATGAATGAGAAAAGAAAACGTCGCATCCTGCTCCGTCACTCTTCAAAGTCGCCAGGGGGGAAAACAACCAGGGCAAGAACCTCAAAGAGGGGATGTTAACGAGCAGCCGGCCGCCTAATGAAAATTGTCTTCAATCTAATGAGAGACACGATCGGTCGCCGCTAGACTCCCAACCTTTTTATCCGCTCTTCTGATTGCATTTGCTCGTCGGACCGTTTGTCGGATGGGATCGGGAGCTGCACGAGAGCCGCTCTGGCCGCAGTCACCGCCGCCGTTTTATGAAATGCCTCTTGGTGGAATCGATAACAATGTTAGACTTGATTAAAACACCAATAAGGAGCCTCCGCAAAGGATTTTACCCATCGGACTGCTGCCATGCAACAACCGCTTTGTTATTTTAGGTTTTTCTTTGTTTTTTTTGTTTTTTTTCTCGCAGAGAAGCGAGCGAGTTGTTGGAGCAAGATTGATTGTGTTTGCATGTGGCCTGGAATGTTTGCATTCTTCCTGGAGGGAACCAACACGCTTGCGCAGGTGGGAATACAAAGCCACTGCGAAGGCTCGTCTCCTTTGTTTGTTTGGAAGCATTCTGAAAATGCCAATACAGCTATTAGGAGTGCAACGGTTTACATAACTGCTATGATCTGGCTACCGATTAACTGCACTGAGGGTAGACCAAAAAATATCGACCTAAAATACCCAACCTAATCTTGGATCGAAACCAATATTTGAAATCCTAAAAACAGTTCGAAGCCACCAAACCGAAACTCAAAACTAGTGACACACCAATTTTTTTTTTTTTTTTTTTCCAAGGCAGATACCGATTTATTTGTATCGCAATCAAGCCGCCAATAACCAATTTTGGAGCCAGTCTTTGTAGTAAAAAAAAAAAAATAATGGTGTCAAAATTGGAAACAAAAATACCAACTCCACTGCTTTTTTTGTTGTTGTTGAAATGACGTGCGGAATGTTTGTTAAAATAACCAATTTTTAAACATGTTGAAGGTTTTTCTTTTGGACATGTAGAGAATATACAGCTTTGTTTTAAAATTCTACCCAAAAAAAAAAAGTGCAGGGAATTCCCCAGGATCCTCCGCATGTCTTGAAATAAATGAAACAAGAAAACAGCTCCCTTAACTTTTCTCAAGGAAAACATTTTTCCAAAGTGTCAATTTAACTGAAATGTTAAACGTGTACTGGTACTTATTTTGAAATGTGAAATGTTCACTTATTTTGTTTTCAGTTTCAAACAAAAATAACAAGTTTTGTCTTTGTTTTTCTTTTTTGGTATGACACATTTCACATAGAAGACAATTCAAAATGCTTCACATAAAACATTCAAAGAAAAACAAGCCCAGCCCCGTGTGACTAAATGCCGGACCAACGTTACAAACAACGTCAAGGGAACAAAGAGCAAAACACTGGTCAATCACATTAAACAAAATATCAAAGGCCTTCCAAAAAATACAATAAAATTCCACAAACTAATTGGATTACACTACAGTTATTATAACCAAGCATCGGTCTAGATAAATTAAAGATAGTATGCAAATGGGAATTAAAGCAAGTAAAATAATGAAACAATAAATGAATAGTTCCCTGACATGAATCCAGTGTCCATTTGATCTCTTATTGGCATTATTTCTTTTTAAAAAGCCAATGCTGATCCTCATCAAAATACCCAATACCGGCGCCAAAAATTGTCCGGCCGATAATTGGTCTATCCCTCCTTGAAACCCTAACCAAGGATTGAAATCCAAATTGGGAGCTCTGGCTTCACCCCGAACCTTTGCAGGTTAAAAT
This sequence comes from Hippocampus mohnikei, assembly GCA_026261675.1. Taxonomy (NCBI): domain Eukaryota; kingdom Metazoa; phylum Chordata; class Actinopteri; order Syngnathiformes; family Syngnathidae; genus Hippocampus; species Hippocampus mohnikei. The sequence goes on from JAKGUB010000341.1 coordinate 5,610,228, forward strand.
ACTCGAAACATCTGTCAATATGATACGGCGCAGTTGTCCAAGCACAATTACAGTACAAACACATGTAAGCTCCAATTGTTTTCTAATATGCCTCTTGTACTGGCACTTATCTAATATCGCTAATATTAGGAATATTATTAGACTCATGTTGTGGTCATCCCCGAGATGTGTTTAACCATCCTGTACTTCCTCCCAGCAATCCCAAATCCTCCACATGAGATGACAGCTGGGCCAGAGCGCATCAGTAAGTCGCCGCCGTGCCAGTGTGCAACCCCCCCAACACACACAAGCACACAAACACGAGTCCCAAGGAGGGGATTTAACACTGCTACAGTTAATTAAAGCAGGACGAGGCAGCCGCGTGGCCGTGCGGTTTGCCACACGTATTGTTTCCAGCTGCAATGAGATTTGATGAAGACCAGCAGGAAAAAGATAAAGAGAGGCATTGTGTCACCGTTGGGTACAAATGTGATTATCAAGTAGACAGCACTTGGCTTGTACAAAAGCTGATGATTTTTAAGAGTCGGTTAATCGTGAGGAGGTGCAAATTCAAAATCGGGACCGTTTCAACCGGTCTTTCAAGAGGCCATTGTTCAATGCCAACGCAGGAATCATGAAAATTAGTTTGACAGTTTGCTGAGTTAAGTATGGAATAAAAAGCGAGTGTTTAATATCAGCTAATCACCAAATATAATTTGTAATGAATCATATTCAGGGTAATAAAATGCATCTCAATTATAGCTCTTTTTTTGTTTCAAACTTGGCCGTCGTATCATAGACAATTGTGTACATTTTTTTTAACGTAAAATAGAGCAACCAAGCCCAGCTAATGTCACACAAACACCCCCCAAAAAAATCCTCTCTTTCGAAGCCTCAGCAGCACGGACATAAAGAGCCCGCGAGGTTTGTTCATTTCATGAATTGTTTACAGCATCGCCAGACGCTCTCTCGCTCGCTCTCTCTTTCTTGTTGTTTTATTGTGTTACGGTGAGATGAATTCGTGCTCCGGCTGCTGAAGGGCTGCGGCGAAAATGTAATTCCTGTGTCGCATCAGCGCTGTGCCTTTATTAATTTTACAAGGCTGCCGCGTCGTTTAGCCTCATCACCGAGCGTGCGTCGGTTACCGTGGCAACCAAATCTCAATCTTTTTAAAAATATAAAACGTGTAAGGTCTACCGTAAATTTTGTGAGGGGGAAAAAAAAAACAAATCAAAAAACAAACCGTCGTGAAGGACACTGTGTTTCCATCACTTTAAAGCAGGGAAACGTTTTTTTGAGGACCACTCATAACTCATAATCATTTTCACCCATGAATTAGAACCGTTTTTAAACCAATGCTTCATCATCCATTTTATAGAAACAACAATTGACTCAATGTAATATTTATGCACCGTTGCTGATCGACTTGCACTGATTCCACTAACAAGATGGCCGCAAAAAGAGAAAACCTCGAGCAGAACCAGTTTTTCCAAACGGAAATCCCGCATCACGTCAGAGGTCTGTGATACATCACAATTCTTAGAAAGGAAATATTTTTTTTCGTATGTTTGTTTTATCGGCGGCCCCTATATGGAGGTATGCGCTTTTCTAACATGCTACAAAATTTGCGGACCGCAGTTTGAGAACCACTGCACCCGTGCAAATATAATGACCCATACGTATCGAGTGAAGCGCTTTTTAACAACCTGTCGCTTGGCGCGTTGACTATTTCCATTTCATTAAAGGGAAAAAAAAAAGAATGTGAAGAGTTTCTCCTTGACAGGCCTCAAGGACATGCAAGCGTTTCAACAGCCTCACTTATAGGCTGCGCTTATAGGCTGCGCTGGCATGCAAATTTATGGAAATGCAGGTAAGGTCGGCGGAATGAAGATTTACCATGCAGGCATCTTCACATAATGCCTTGTTATCTTCAAGCGATGGTCCGCCGCCCACATCGTGACAGAATAGGCGGCGGCGTAACAAAGACATATGAGGGGTTTCAGGTTCGCATTGTGAGTATGCGTGCGTGTGTGTGTGTGGAGGAAGTGGAGTTGAGGCTACTCGGCAGCTGGGTTAAAAGTGATAGATGAGTGACAAAATTAAATAAACGTCAAAGCTATCGTCACAGTGAGAACAGAGGGAGAAGACTCCATGGGAGCTGAGGCAAATTGTTTGGCGCAATGCATTTTTTCAGGCCTCAAAGGAAGTTTCCTTCGTAAAATTTGGATTCCATTGTTGGAAGACCCACAAAAAAAGTCTTGTGAAGCCATGTCTGAAAACACAATGTTTGCCATTTGGATTTGAAGGAATAGGAAGCAATTTTGTAAAAGCCCCCCCTGCCCCGCCCCAAAACCAATTTCACCTGAAAGTATGAAATTTTTAAGGCATGTTTAATCATAAGTATACCCACCAAAAAGTCTCATGGACTCTTCTGGAAAGAAGTTTGCCATTTGAGTTGGAAGCAACTGATTTTGTAATGTAAAATTTGAGAGACAGGTCCGTCATGAGTAAACCCACTCAAAAAAATAAATGAATAAATTGCCATCCTGATTTAGAATACCGTAGTACTCAGTAAAGCACTCCATGATGCTGCATGCTCTCTTCTTGTTTGGATGACAGATGGTCGAAAAAAATATTTATCTGGCTATGTACAAACAAATGCAGCCAAGAACAAAAAAGAACAGGCCAAACATTTATGAGTCCAATAGGTGGCAGTGGATTAAAAAAAAAAAAGTACACATCAGTTTGGCAGAATCACATCAAAATATGTTTTTCTTTCATGGTCATCGGTTGAGTCATTTTGTAATGATGCTAACAAACTAACAATGTAGTTGGAAACAAAACACTTGCAGTCTTTTGAAGAAGTCATAGGAGAACAATCATAAAGTTGAGTAGCTACTCAAATAATGTTGCTTATAAACCCAAAGACTTTGATTGTCGTCAGAGGAAAACAGCCAATTAACAGCCAGAAGGCAGAACCAGAGTTTTGCGCAAAAATGACATAGCCGTTGTATCCAGATGTTCCTCACACCAAATAATCATTTTATTCATGAGACATGTTTTTCTGCTCTTTCTCTCTGTGCAAATACAAGCAGAAGGATTGGCGAGACATTGACGCCGTAACGCGTGGGCACAGCTGGCAGTCTCTCGAGGCGGCCAGCCAGCGCAGCTGTACGTGAGCCGAAAGACAATGGCGCGGTCGCGCCAGAAGAACCCCCCGTTTCGGTGAGGCAACGTCGAGCCGGTTCCGCGCTTGATGCGACACAAATGAGTGCCGCTGAATTCAGGACATGAAAAAAACAGCTTCAGCAGCGCAGCCGCAGCGATTCCGTCTTGCTACCGGCCTGTGTTAGCCTACATCACGGATGGGAAATTTAAATGTTGCAGTCGGCCACACTTTTTCGTCAGTGCTACTCGGGTGCAGTAATGCAGTGGTCCCCAACCCCCGGGCCGCGGATCATTTGGCCACACAGAAAGAAAAAAAGAACTTGCATTACTTCAGTTTTATTTATTTCAGAATCTGAACAATGTTTTATTTTGAAAATTGACTGGATTCTCTGTTACGTCCGTTGACATTGTGTCAATCTTGACGCGGGTTAAGGCGCACGCTTCTCGGTCACGTGATAGGTTACCGCTAAAATGAAACCCAGGAGCTAGCAAAATGAGTAATAAACAAACGTCTTTGGGAAGAGGAAAAGGTTGGGGACCGCTGGGGTTTGAGAGCTCAGAGAAAAGGGACGGGCACTTTTGAGATCAACAGTGCAATCATTTTCGTTCAGCGATGTATTTGCTTACACAAAATACACTAGTAATATGAGTAAAACCACTCGTTTCTCGCGCCAATGTTTTGCTAATGACAGGATGTTTGTCAAAGACTTTTGGAAATTGCTAAATTAAAGTCGAGCACGAAGCTCAAAACTTTTTATTTACATAACAGTGCCACTGTTGTGCTGAGAAATCAACCTGTGACCATTGTGAAACAATCCAATCAAGCGCTCAGAGGAACTGGAGGATTATCATAAATGACTTGTCAAAACACATACACAAACGCACACAAAATATGCTCCCTTTTTTTCCCAGTCTGTAAAAAGTTCCACACTTAATTAAAATGTCATTAGGACTTGCCAGGTTGATGAGTGCACATTTTTCAGCAAACGTGGGTCAAGCACACACAACTCAAGTGACCTCAGGGATTTTACAATTAAGATCTTTGATCTAAAGTGTCAGTTATTGCTAATGTCATTCTTCATTTCATGCCAAATTATTATAAAAACTATATCCATGTGCGTACTTGTTTTCTTTTTAAGCTCAATACGAGTTCAAATGTGAACCGTAGTATTCACACCCAAAATGGCCGCTTCAATCCAAAATGGCCAACTTCTAGTTTAATTTAGTATACAGTAAATCCATTTTTGTTTTCATTGGTCGCTTTTTCAAGGCACAAAGCTTTGCAAGTTAGCATCGCTCATCTTCAAAAGATACCCGTCTCAAACTTGGACTTATCTGGGAAAATTCTCTTGTAGGAGTTAGTCAAAGGCCTGAATTTGTCCAAAATGGCACCTTTAAATCCAAATGGCTGATTTCCTGTTCAATTTTGGGCATAGGACCATGAGACTATTTTGTGCCTCATGTCATGTGAGACACGTACGTGCAATTATAATGGATTGAATTGGATACAACTTTATTGACAAATGTGCTGTACAGATGAATATGTGTGAAACTTTTGTTGATGCCTAATTTATTTAATATTTTTATAACTTTCCAAGGCGAATCTTCAAAATGAGTAAAAAAAAAAAAAAAAAAAGACCTTTGTAAATTAACGTCACTTATTTGTATAGGTTACTTTTTTGAATAGGATCGTTTGTGTGAATGCCGTAGCAGATTGACAAAGAATTTGCCCAAAATGTTCTTTGCGATTCCACACACGGTTCCTTCGACTTTTTTGTACATTCCGTCGCGACACACAAGCCCGTGCCCATGGGCCGGTCTTAGGGGGTCATTCATATATATATATATATATATATATATATATATATATATATATATATATATAAAAAAAATATATATATATTTTTTTCTTTTTTTTTTTTTTTTTTTTTTCCAGCAAAGTAGCCACTTTGTGTTAAGAAATGCTTTTATGCTTGCTTTCGAATAGTCTGAGTATGGTGCATTTTGGTTGCTGCTTAGGCCCTAACAATTAGTAATAAGTCACACATTGTATAAGGAACGATAAGCAAAAGGTTTCATGGGAGGTTTTCTAACTGTGAGCAAAGCAACAACGTGTCAGACAAACAACAGCTTGCGAATCAAAGAGCGGCGGCTTCCGGAAGCTGACGGCAGCCCGCCAGGCCCTTTGAGTCCGTTGGAATCCGTGACAACGGCGATGGGAGCAGGTTGCGACGCAGCAACCGCCTCACAGCCGTCAAGGTGTTTCGACAGAACAACACCTGCTCGGCTTGGGCCTGGACGACTGCCATTGCCGCACGCCGCTTTTCTAGCACGTCCCGCCGTTCGCCGTTGCTGTCGCTGCTTCATTTTGATGGCGGCAAGCTGAGAATAAACAGGCTGACCGGCACTCGCAAACTGGCAGCAAGCCTGGCGTTCCCTGCCAGGGCGACGCAGCGTGAAGCTACCTTTACCCCCGTCGGGCTTGCCAGATCATCATTGTCAGATGGGGCGGGGCAATCAGAAGCAAACACGGCAGCCCAGAAGGTGATGAGCGAGCAGGATGTCACTCAACATGTTAGTGTGAGTCAACGACTTGTCAACACTAATGAAAGCTCCCTTGTCATGTACAACCCAACCCACAGTACATGAATCCATTCATTTCCCGATCCGCTTTATCCTCACAAGGGTTGCGGGGGCTGCTGGAGCCTATGCCAGTAGGCGGGGGACACCCTGAACCAGTTGCCAGCCAATCATAGGGCACACACAGACAAACAACCACGATCACACTCACACCTACAATTTAGAGTGTTACATTAACCTGTCACACATGTTTTTGGTATGTGGGAGGAAACCGGAGTACCGCAGAAAACCCACGCAGGCACGGGGCGAACATGCAAACTCCATACAGGGAGGCTGGAGCCGGAATCAAACCCTGAACCTCTGCCCTGTGTGAGACCACCGGGCCACCGCCTCCCACACTATATAATATATAAAATCTTGATGTGACAATAACTTAAATGTATTGTCGTTCAAAGTAACCTGAATTCTTTCACCGTGAAATGTGTTGACTTTTCCCAACATGACCCAAAATCCCAAAAATTGAAAAGATTTTAAAATGTGTGCTACAATGTTCGTATACACGGGGGCCTGCTCTGGATCAAATATGACCCATGTCAAATGAATTGCAGTTTAACATTGCCTGTTCAGTAAAGGTAAATTGTAAAAGGTCACAATTTAGGCGCGCGTACCACTACCCCATAGCAACTCCTATAGTCATAAACAGCTATATTTTGGTACAAAATATAATTTTAATGTTGACAAAATGTCTGTTCTTCAGTTTAAAAAAATCTCATGCAGTTGTATCCTGTTAATGTGACTACACAGAAAAGTTAATAACGGCGTAATTTCATGGACTGTATAGAACTGCATCATGCTTTTTACTACCTTTTTAGTTGGACCGCTGATTGGCAAAAACAAGGTTCCCCACTCTGGTGTTATAATTTAAAATCAGGTCAATGTCGAGAGAACGGTAAGGTGCCTCTGGCTATGTCCACAAATATTTTTTTTTCTTTTGCTGTTTATTCAAACAAGTTTTCCCTCAGGCTTGTCCATGTTACAAACTTTTTGCGTGTACACTGAACTCTCAAGCTCTTTAAAAAAATGAAAAGACCCCAGCTAGAGAGTTCTACTAAGGTCACTTTTTATTCAGCAAAAGGAGAGTTTTTGCTAGGCAAATACTTGAACGGATTTGATTTTAAAACGTCCACCGCAGACACGCCAACCGACGCCAATGTTTCACACGCCACCATGACATGCCATAATTAAAGCACAATCGTCTTTCTTTAACTCGTCCAGACTTAATTGGATCATTAGCATGGGGGAATTTAATTACAAGCAAGAGAGAGCTGATTTGTATTAAATACGCAATGTATGAGGAAAAAGTCACACTTTAATGTGACGGGAGCAACCGTGTTATGGTCACCAGTCACATTTTTTTTCCTCAGACTTTTAAGGCGTGAATAAATGTGTGAAATGTCAGAATTACCTTTTTCCCCTTTTGTGTCTTAGTGAATGGAGCTGGAATTGCATTAGACATTTCGAACGCTACCTAAATCAGCACATCTTTTTGATCAGTCATTGTTATGCTACTGCTAGAAAAGTTAGCATAACCATATGTTGAATTAAAGTCAGATGTCAATGAAATAGTTGATAATAAGCATTGGCAAAACATAAGATATTTCCAGATATTCCTTACACATCTTCAGTGGTCAAATATGCTAATGCTAGCTCTACGCTAACACCACTGCCCTTTTGCAAGGAAAGCAAGTTTAAAGTATTGACAAAAGACAAAAACAGTTTAGGATTTTCACAGATACTGTTGTATGTTAGCGCTATGACGTTCATCTATTTATGGTCATATTAGTTTTACGGTTTCTTTTTTCCAGACAATGAAAGAGAAGAGAAATCATTATGATGTGCCCATAAAAGAAAAAGTCCTGGCTTGTTCAAACTCTACCGGTAATTGTACTTTTGGGTTCCCTTTTCAATGACGAGCAGTGTTGAAAGACTATATGCTAATGAGGACTAAGCACACTCAAGGTGACTTAAGAGCAAGAATCCTTTCGCTGATTATCACACGATTGCATGAGTCTTAAGATGTGATTGCTCACGTCGCTTCAGATGATCGTTAGCGTCTCTGAAAGTCTCTCGAGCCGCCTCGTCTCCAATGAAAATGTGATTTTTTTTGAAGATCAACAGCAAAAGACGGTGTCTGTGTGTGCATGTGTGTGTTTTACCAATAATCTGCTTTGAATGCGGCAGAGGCTTTACAAGATGTTTCCTTCGACTGCAACTAATCTGATCTTGCCATATAAAATGGCTGAAAACGGCAGAAACTATCGCCTGGGTTGCAAGGCCACGTCGTCCCCGGATTTCGACGTATTGAACGGCACATAAAATATAGTTACAGCCACGAGAGAATTGTTAAATATATATGATGATTTGATTCTGTTTCAATAGTTTCTTGTTTCGGGTTATAGTGACTTCCAAAAGTAATGCTCTGTAAATCTGGCTGCACGGACGCCAGAGGGGAATTGAAAATAATCGACAAAGCTGACATCTGTATCTACATTGAAGATTACTTAAGAGTTTTTCATCGCCCTAAAGTGCATTTTTGTAAACATTGAAACTGACCGTGTGTTTCCTATTAACCTAACATACATGTTTCTGCAAACACTGAGTAAGAAGATTTGAAACCCGATGGGTCCGTGTTGTTGCGAACATTGAACAAAAACTAGGAATGAAAATTACAAGCAACCCAGTCAGCAAAGGCATCTGGCCCGGATTCGGCATGAAGCCGGCACTGCTGGCCTTGTGTCGGCACTGGCATAATGCATGTGGGCCGAACACGGCCCAGGAGTGGCAAAGAAGGCACTGGCTTGACTCTGGCAAACCAGATGAGGGCCAGTTGTGGATTGACGTATTTGGGCCAGATATCAATTTACAACTCCGGCCCGTATATGGCCAGCCAGTATTGAGCCACCCTTAAATGCAGTTTCAGATTTTTTTTCTACACAGCTAGCTTTACATGGCAGACATATGCGGAATTCTATTGAACACACACACACACACACACACACACACACACACACACACACACACACACACACAGATGCGAGTTCAACACGTGGTCAATTATGTTCATGTTGTACAACTATTTTGATTTTTTTTCTGCTATTTTCAAGAACACAGATAGCCAGGGGAGACAAACAAACAGAAAAAGAAAAATAACGTGCATCGATATAGATATATAGAACTACTGTACTGTATATGGTTTCCTCTTTGTGGATTGACCAATCGTTTTAATATAATTTAATTTTCAAACACCAAAAATCTTCTGTACAAGTACAAGTAGGGAAGTGGAGAAAACTTTATAAAAGAATTAAGGAAGAGTGTGGTGATCAGTCTTAAAAATACGCTCAGGACAGAAGAGATTAAGTTTTCAGATTTCAAGAGAAAAGGGTTTGAGAAATAAAACTTTAGATTGTTTTTTTCCTTGTACTGTACAACAACCATATACAACTCTGAACTACACTTCGGCACAGTAGGTGGCAGTGGTGCATCTCGAACGTTAGCTGCCACAGCGCCAATTAAGGAAGAAGAAGAAGAAGACGAAGAAGAAGAGGAAAAAAGAAGTACTGTAACCAGAAGAATCCGCTCACGGACAACAACGACGCTCACGCCACAATTGCCCACACACACTCCTGTGCCACATCCCTAAAAGACGGTGAGTAAATTCATTTATTTTATGTTTTAGATAACGTTTGTCTATTGTGACAGTACGCTGGCAATTACTATACAAAGACAATTCTGTCTGAAGTCTAGCCTGAATTTTGAAGAGCGCCATTAAATGACGCATTCGCATTTAGCATTAGCTCGAAATGGGGGGCCGGGGGAATAATGTGCTCCTAGCATAGATGTGACTTCTTTCTGCTGACATGTGGAAATATTAAAAATATATTGTACTTCAATTTAATGGGTATTTAATGTTATTTCTTCTTAAAATTGTCACTTGCTGTGTCTAATTAGATAGACTGAAGAGGCGAATTTTAAAATAAACCGCCCAGTGACGTCACAGGCAGGTGGGGCCTGAACTTGCGCGTCACAGTCCATATGAGTTTACTAAAAATGCAGATTTCGGACATGATCAAAAATAACCCTTTCTGGGACCCCCATAACTGGCTTTATGGCCGTCGTACAAGAGTGAAACTGCGTTTTATTTATATTTATGACTATTTTCTTTCCATATTTTATTCAACATGACAATGTGGGAAGCGCTGAAATACATTGACATTTATTTTGATTCAGTTTGCTGCAATACTGATACTGTACATTGAAAAAACATATTTTTACTTAATCTTAATTTAAGAATTATTATCTGAATATTTTACAATAAATATATTCCGCAGTCCCATCGGCATACTTGAGTCACATCAGAGCAGTGAGAAGAAATCCAGTCTGCAAACTTGTGAGTATTCACAAATTTTGTTTGGTATGCAGAATCACGATTAGGTGATCTGAAAAATGGTGGTGCTAAAGTATCTACTTCACTGGGTAACATTGGATTGAACATGGATTTTGCCGTTTTTCCAATCTCTCTTTCTTGTTCATTTTATCCACAGTCCTGCATAATATATTGACAAAGCAAGAAATGATGATGGAGCAACTGCGAATCATCTTTAAGACTCTACAGAGTATGAAAGCAGCTGATGAGGCAGAGATGGGCCTTGATCCAAATCTGTTGCCACTCAAAGATGTTGGTTCTCTACAGAGCCTGGAGGAAAAACTTCACATCAACCCAGATCTCCAGAAAACATTGGTATGTTGGCATCTCATACATGTTGACCATATTGCATCAAACTGACTTTCTATCTTCCACACATTCTCTTGTTTTAAAACCTTAATAAGCTTTCCAGTGTCGGTATTAAACAACTGTATTTTTTTAAATTATAATGAAGTGATGTTGGTATGATTTCAGGTAAATACACTGGCTCTCAAAGGTGGACTGGACATTCGTGAATGTGTCTGGAGCATTATGCATGCAATGATCAATAACTCTCTGGCTAGGAAAATAAACATGAGAGGAATAAATGGAAAGATTGGTTTCCAGCGCCTATAAATTCGAACTGTTGTAAGTGGTAAGTCGGGCTCGATACCGGCAGTGTCACAGAGGGGACATATGTGCCACCAGAAATTGAATCTGAATTATCCAGATCTGAAATTTGATTTACAGTAAATTGCGTTTGAAATGTTTAATTTTAATCCTTACACTGAAAATCTGAATTGTACAATTAGAATTTAAGTTTTTTTTTTTCCAGTTTCTCTTAAACTGTATTTTAAAATGTTTATTATAGGCGGCTATTTTTTCAAATGGCCATATAAGGAAAAACAAATGTTTTACTTTAAACATTTATACCAACCCAATATAAACGTTTAGGTATTGTTAGTAAAGGTTTAGATTTTCTTCAAGGAGATATGTGTTCTCCAAGCAAGCCCGATGTCTGTGACACATATTCAGAATAATTTATTTTGTATTTGTAAGTCTTAATTTTCAGTGATGATCAAATGCAGTTTCAGAGAAATATCTATTTATCTATATCTACAGATATATCGATATTCAAATTTTACAATTGGGGTTCAGTATCATGATTTCAGATTAAAATATACAAATCCATCCATTATCCGAGCCACTTATCCTTCAAATTATGTAATTCAAATTCGGTATAAGCAATTTAAATCTAAATTATTCAGATTCTGTTTCTGGAGGCAAATATTTCAGCCCACACATTAGTAATGACATGGACAAATGTTTGTCCTTTTTCTTACAGTTTTAAAACAATTCTTTGTACAAAGCTGTAAATATTTGAGAAACACGATATCTGACACCAGAATATCAGTTTACTTTTCAGTAGTCATGTTACCTGATGATACAGAGAGTTAATTTAAAAATATGTTTGCATGTTTCAGCCGCTGTGAGGCGAAACCGATTAACATCTGGGGCCACAGACAAGGAAATTGATGCCACCATCCAAAGATGGCTACAGCTGGCTCCTGACGGAGAGAATGAAAAGAAAGGATAACATGGAGAGCAGTTTGATCAACGAATAAATGCTGTTCAAGAAGCTGCTGTATTACAGTTTGGATTTGGTGCTAACTGTCATGCACTTTTCCAGTTTGTGTGGTTGTTTGTGAGGTTCACATGAAAATAAACATTTTTGTAACAGTTGTTTTTGAGGCTTTTTTTAAAAATGGGGGTCTAATATGGCTCATCAATTGTGCCATGCAGGTACACTTCATGTACACCTGCATGTGTTGTGTTGCAAATGCATGCCATGCATGGGTTTTAAACCTGCGGCATGCATTTGTTTTTGCGACACAATGCATGCAGGTGTACATGAAGTGTACCTGCATGGCACAAGGCATAATTATTAAGTGGCTGAGTTATGGTTGAATTAAGGCTGATATGAGGAGCCAGTTCTGGCCCAGCGTCGGGCCGGAGTAGGGCCAGATATGGTTATACAATGCGGCTGAGATCTGGGCCGGATGCGGCCCACATCATGGATGCCAGACCTGGGCCACTGCAGGACCGTCATTCATTGCCGTATGTGGGCCGAGTGCACTGCCGTGTCCGCGCCGGAGCTGGGCCAGACCAATTTTGCTGACTGGGAAGTTAAAGGTGGGAAGCCAGGATGCTAAAAAACATACAACGAAGGACAGGCATCATTACTAAATGACAGATTTGAATCTGTCACCTTCTCGCAATGACTCGGCGGCGCTAACCACTCTCACACCACGCAGCCCGACAAACTCCTTCCATGACTGCACTCGCCCTTTTCAATCCATCTCTGTCACTGAGGAATCAGCCCACCAGCACACTTGCGGTGCCCCTTGGCATCATCATGTCATGGGCCAAAACGGCTTCATCGGTAAAGGGAAAGAAAATGACCACATCCTCCCCACCGGATAGCCATCTGCGCTGATTAAATTCTCCATCCTTCTGTCCAAATACCGACGAGAAGTTTCCAGTTTGATTGGCAGCGACCGTGTCAGAGGATTCAGCACTGTGTACACAGAACTGCCTTCTCTCACAGTACCAAAACGTACCTGTGAGAAGCAGCACGGGGCAACCAGAACAGCTGGGAAATAGTAGAAGTAGTAGTCGTAGTAACAGAAGAAGAAGCTAGGCTAACTGTTAGCTTGTCTGATGACAACTGCACATTTCAAGGTAAGAAACTCCAAACTTTATTTAAACGGCTTTAACATTTTCGATCGTGGTCTCCATTAAGCAGATTAGGAGAAAAAGTACTCACACCCCGACAGCACGCATACCATCGGGCCTTAAGATAATGTGAGACTTTTTGTGATGCCGACCAAACGCGGCATCCTTTACATTAAAATAGCAGCACGGTGAAAAACATGCTATTCTGTCCTGTCGTAGCCTGAGAATTTTCTATTCGCATGACTCTCCGCAATCAAAATTATTGAACAGGTTTAACAATTAGCTCAACCAGGTTCCGAGCAGATTGGGGAGGGAAAAACACTCACAAAAGTAGCTCAAACCAGATGCTAACCAATAATAATCAATCTTTCAGAAACATCTGATGGCCCAATTATCTGTATGTGGAGTGAAGGTTTCAGACAGCCTTATTTGGCCTCTGGTGATTGGCTGCCAGCAGAAAATACAACATGAAAGTACTCCATAAGATGACCGAGGCGCCACAGACAACCACCTTCACGGCACCTTTAAAAGCAATCCTAAGGAGTCAAAGTTCTCGCTATTTTTAGCCTTGCCAAGGGTTCAGGTGAGGAAAAGCTTGCCTTACTATATCTCAATCATTCCCACCCCCCTCCTCTCCTCGGGGGGCAAAACACTTGGGAGGATGAAACGCAACGGCGCCCAGAGGACGCGGCAGACCACGAGCGGAAAGGTCCGGACTTTCATGTTGGCGGAGGCTATTGATCACAACGCTGAGGCTGACACATGGAGTCTCTCGGGCCCGAAGTAGCGACACTTTTGATTAACTGAAGCCCCCAGCTCATCATTGGCGCGGATCGCATCAACCACCTGCTGTCTGCTGGGACCTGCACGGCCGCCATGCAAGATTAAGCTGTCTGATTATGGGTGTTACACAAAGCATTGCTACACGGCCGAGCATTTCCAAAGCATGGCCAGCGCCATTTTCTCAAACACCATTTTATGTCCGTCCCTTCTCTTGCGTCTGTACCTATCGCACACAACCGTGAAACACGTATCAGATGCTATCTCGGGAAGCCAGAAAATTTGCAGCTCAATTGCAACCACCTGAACATTGTTGCCTTTCACAAAGAAGAGCAACAAAATCCAGAAAGATTTTAGAAATAGACTTTTAACCCCCATTTTTATTTTTTTGCTTCATTTATTGACATACGGGTGTCCCAAATAATTTTAGCAGCTGATAACTTTTCTTTGTTTTTTTTTTCTTTGTACATCGAACCCAGTGAACTGAATGATGGCAGCCATTATTTTTGAGCAAGATGGTGCACACCCCCACGCTGCCATTGCAACGTTAGATCCTCCCTTGATACGATCTTGTCAAGCAGGTGGATTGGACGGACGGGTTTGGTTGAATTCCCTTCACGTTAACCAGACAGCACAAATTTTCTTTTCATGTGGATCCCTAAAAAGACAAAGTCCACACGGTGAGACTGAATTGAGAGCAACTAAAGAATGCGGACGCACGCAAATCCCAAAGGAATTGTTTAATGCGTGCTATTCCATCGCCACGGGTTGTCAGCAGTGTCTGGACAACAACGGACGTCAGGTCGAGAACGGGCGGTGGCAAAACAATCGAATGATGCTTGCAAATTATTTTACATGTTGAAGCTTTTAGACAAATTATCATACACCCAGAGTTTACCGTTATTGAACGTGTATATACATTTTGGGGGACACCATAGAGAGAGAGAGAGAGAGAGAGAGAGAGAGAGAGAGAGAGAGAGAGAGAAAGCGTTACACATTATAACTGTTATTTATTAATAATAATGAGACATTTTATTTTTTTCATGTTATCTTGCGAACAAAGCAACATCAAACCCCTTCAGATATTACCTTGGAAGCTGGCAAATAGCCTATGAATAATTAATTATGGGTGAGAATAAACCCCGCTCTTTGTCTTTTTTTTTTTTTGCATTCAAGAGTCGCGGTATTTTCATTTGTTGCTGCCGATCTTCCATCAAAGTCAGATTGAGTTGTCAAATGACGACCCGTCATGGAAACTTAGCACTTCATACACGAAACCCGTTGCATCACTCCGGCATCATTCTGTCAGGACGTTGATGGAGCTACTCAAGAGAGACCCTTCCTATAAAGGCTTTTCTGCCATCAGTAGCAAAACCACAAAATTGACTCGAGGTTTTGTGTGGTTCACTCTCCGACCACAGAGAAGCTGCAAAAAAAAACAAAGGCTTCGGTCATTTATGAGTCAGGAGCATTTTATGGGTACAAAAGGGATTACAGTAATAACAACATGACAAGCGTTCCACTTTAGCTCTAAGTGAAGTGAATCATTGGGTCTTAAATGGTGGCTAATGCACGTCGCCTGTACACCGTTTTTAACCAATGTGGTGTTTCTCAGAAACCCCAAATTATCCATTAGTGTACCCTTAGAAAGGGTGGTCGCCTCTGACATCCTGGAGTGGTTATTTTATGTATTTTTTTGCCTCGTCTCTACATCGATTTGTTGGGTCGTTAAAAGATACTCGCTAAGTTTGTGGCGGGCGAATCACTTAATGCAGTATGTGTGGGCTGGTGATGTCATGTCAATATTGTATTAAAACATCATTTGTGGTTCATAGAAGCTGAGCTCAAGGAACAAAATAACCAAACACTAAAAGGAATGACGCAATACCGCTGGCAAAGAAGCACACGGCGACACACAACGCTCGATTAGGGCCTTCGCTACCATCTCAGAAGTCGTGAAATTTACAGATCCATTCTAACCATTGGTTTGGTGCATTTTTCAGCCAAAAAAGAGTCACAAAACCTCAGCTATTTCCAGAACAAAGAGATCAGAACATATGAAGTGAAGGGAGGAACTCTCAACACGAAGTAGCCAATACAACACAGGATGGACCAGTCAGTAGAAACAAGGCTAAAGCTAATCTCCAATGACAAGGGCAACAGCCCGGTCTGATTTACTCCCTCCGGTCAAGTTTCGCAGCTCATCGGCCGGAGCTCACCAGAGCGTTTCACCTTGCGCAGAGCACATCACCGCCAAAAGATAGCGCGCTCCGTGACGGCGCTACCACAGGCTAGCGAGGCTCCGTGTTTGTGTTTACCCCCCAGATTAGTCACACGCGCATCCAAACATCGCACAATGCAAATTTGAGCGGCGCATGCATTCATCTCTGGGAAATAAGCAAGGCGAGATACGGGCCGTTCTGTACTCGGCGCCGGTGGAGTTTGCGGATCGTGATCAGAGGTCAAACAATGCCTGCGGCATGCTGACAACAAGCAGGACAATCGGGCGCTGTCACCACTTTGCTTTGGCCATTAAAGCGCCGGCTGCTCTATTCTAACACCTCCCCACCACGAACAGATATCCACACCTCCAACGAGCTCCGTTTACCAACACTTACACAAATGCAGGTAATTGTGAGCACGTTGGAGGTGATTGGTGAAAAAACGGTGCCACGTTTGCAATTGTATGGGGCAGATCTCAAAGTACCCCGCGCCCCATCGTCATTTATTTCTGGTCACGTGGCTTCAGCCCTGACAGAGCGAGGCGGGAGGCCAGCAGTCTGTGGGAGGGAAAGCAGTTCCGTACAACCTTCACCCAGCCGAGCAAGCGACTTTTGCAAATCGCACCCACGCAGCGGGAAGGAAATGTGCGAGTGATGTCAGATGGATTGCTGGTGATTCGAGCGTGGACGATGCACTGCAACGCAGCAAAATGCAACTTGAGGAATGTCATAAAGCCCGATTAACTTGCCGTTGTCCTGAAAGGGTGAAGGCAAGGTGGTCTATTTTTATTTTAAATCTGTTCATTAATTAGTATATCAATTCTGAATACTTTTCATTCATGAGAATGAATTATTAAATTAAAATGATTTTACATGTCCATTTTTTGGGTCTCATCTACGAATGACTTGGTCGACCCATCTGCCCACTCAAAAATCAAGCGTGACCCTTGGGCGCAAAAGTGTTCCCCATTTCAAGCCTAATATCTATAGAGCAATATGGATATGTGTTTAAAAAAAATAAATAAAAAGATGATGATTTTGCCCACACGCTACTGAGTTCCGTTCTACTACTTCCGTGGCTGGAGTGCACAGTAGTTGCCGCTGCACTCCTATAAGTGCACAGCCCGCGTGTAGGAGGAACTCCTCCCGAGAGAGGCTAAATGGAGCGAGGGGAGGACGAGGGGAGATAAGCAGCTGCTCTGCATTTCTTGGAGGAGCGAAAAGTCGCTCAATAACGCCCGCGCAAACAAAAACATTTAACGAAGCCCACGTTGGCCTGTTGGCCCGACGCGGGCTTCGTACTACGCATCCGGAGAGGAGAACTGCTAATATATGCGCTGTTTGACACTAACTTTTAGCAATCAAGAGCCGGATATTTGTGTGTGCGAGTGTTTGTGTGTGTGTCACTTGGGAGAGAAGGAGTAGATGGTTAGATTTACATGACGGATTTAATCTTGAACCAACGTCTTTGACGCCGTATGTTAATCAGAACGGCTACATTCACACGGACGGCCACATTAGCATGTGAATCAAGGTGAAACAACAATGGGAGCAACTCAGCGTCTGAAGCAGATTTTGCTCGCGGCGTGTATTCTCACTTTAAGTTTAATGCTGTATTGCAGCGGTCCCCAAGCCACCGGGTTATCTTATTCTGAAGGCACGTTTAAACGTTACCATAGGGACCAGAGAGTGCTGTGGCCAGATAGGACGTTCCTCGTGTCATGATTCGTGTTTATTATTATCATGTTTCGAAAATCCCATAGTTTTCATGCAGGTCATATCATATTGTTTTGTTGTATTTATCTGTTACAGCTTCAAGGCCGGTCCCTGAAAATATTGTCTGACATTAAACAATATTTAATGGCCCGTGGGGCCAAAAAGGTTGAGAACCGCTGCTGTATTGTATTGTATTTCTTTAGCGTAGCTCCATCTAGTGGATGCATACAGCAACCGCAGCCACGATTGTAGCTTCGATTCTATGCGCTTTATGATGCGATGCGCCCTATATAAGAAAACAGTTTTTAAATGGGCTATTCGGTGAAGGTGCGCCTTATACTCCAAAACGACTTATAGTAATAATAATAATAATAATACATTTTATTTATAAGCGCCTTTCAAGACACCCAAGGACACTTTACAATAACAAAAAAGTGCGGAAAATATGGCAGTAGTTGTATTATTTGTAGTAGCCGTAGCAGAAGTAGTAGTAGTAGTAGTAGCAGTAGTACCACAAATGCTAGTAAAAGTGCTATTAGTAATACTTGCAGTAGTGTTTGCAGTAGCAGGAGTAGGTTCAGTTCAAAAGCCGAACTATATTCCTCATGTATGTACAATACGACGAGAAGTCATATCCATGGAAACATCCAGTGATTGATTGGCTTCCGTATCGACTGCGTGACTCATTACCGCGGCATCAAAGTTGCTTTCAAAGTTTGTGCATCTGCTCCCAAATGCAAACATGATTTTTTTGAATCCCAACACATGGGCGGTCACGGACGGAGACAGCTGCAGTAATGACTTGTTCATAAAATGCCCCAAAGCGAGTGGACTCATTTATTTTGGGCCGATGCTGATGAGAACCTCTGCTCTGCTCAAACCCCGACACGCTTACTCACCCTCAGGCCAGGTTAGCAGGAACATTTAATAACGCAAACTTCACTATTCGTCTTTACGAATCCGCACCAGGCAAATACGGAAAAACTGAAACGGCTGCATCAGACACACAGATTCACTTGCGTTGTGCCAATACAGTAGATGAAAAAAAAGCCCATCTTAATTGTATCACAATGTGCAGCCATCCCCTCAAAAATGTTCGTTTCGGCTGAGCTTTGTTGTTTTGCCATTGCTGTTTTGTTAATACGTGCCCATTCACGTATGAAACTTCAAGCTCTTATAATATCGACACTTTAGCCAGCCCCGAATATGCTGCGGCGCATCTTCCCGCTTCAAGCTGGGAAGTCTTGACAAGGTAAACAAGAACCATTTCACTTGTGATTAAAGGTGTTCTCTGGCTGGCCAGCTGACCCGAGAATGAAAGTGACATTTAGCAATAAGAAAATGTTGTCTGCTGGATTTTAATGAGAGCCTCTCCCTGCGCCATTCCACCCAACAGGGACTGACCTTTCGGGGGTCCACCGTGACAACACTCCCTTCAGATTCATCCTCTCTCTCAGTCACATTAGAATAAAGAGTCACCCAGCCATCCAGCCAACTGACCTTTAATTTGACACAGGCGGGACAAAGACCAAGCCGGAGAAGTAGCGGAGAAGACTTGAAAGTCTGAGACCTCAGTGCAACATCTCTTTGTTGAAGGGGTCTTCTTTCAGGGCGACACAGAATGTCACCATAATGGAGAGCATGCGTGACAGACGGCATTACTTTACGTCAACATGCCAATGATTACACGCAGCATTGGTCAGATATGCGACTCATGTTTCAGTGATTGGCCAATCATGTGATTCGTTCATTTAAAATTGGGCCCGACCGATTATTCGGTTGGCCGATTAAATCAGATTTTAATAGAAGCTTTTTTTTTGGGACACTTTAGTTGAAAATAATGACATTTGCCTCCCAAAAATGGAAAAAACCCTTGATGGGGCACTTTTTGTTGAGCAGTTTACATGGCTTTAAACAACAACCCTGTGTTCTCATCTACCATCAACCGCCCAAACCACCCTCCAAACAAGCATATACTTCTCAATTTGAGCTATTTTTTGCAGGTGGAACCGCGCTAAATAAGGAATAGCTGTACAATAGCAAGCTTGCAATGTCAAACCGGCACATTCATTAGACCCTAATTAGGCAAAATTATCACGTGTGCCTTAACACTGGCACCTGTGGCAACCAAGCATTGAGGCCACCGTCAAGACACAAAGCCACATTACGGACTTTACCCTGCCTGTTCACATCCACCAAGTGCACGCTAATGTGGCTAATTGTACCCACCGGGGGTTGCTAACACGTCCACCCGATCAGCAGTTAAAATGTGTTACACAGTGAAAGGCGATGTAGCAGCATGGGAAAGTTGTGGGAAACAACGGAAAAAGACTGGAGGAGCATGGGAAAAGAAACAGCTCTGCAGGATTATGGAAAATGGCTGCCTAGAGCAAGGGTAACTTACGTCTTGGTAGGAGCAATGCTGTAGAGCTCAAAGGTCAGTACTGTAGTGCGTGACCAAACCACAGCATTCGTGGAGACACGCTAGCTGGCGCAATGAGAAAAAGAACGTCTAGACCCACATAACTGGAACAAATTTGTTTTTTCAGAAGTGTAGGAAACCAGTAGCCCTTTGCATCATCAGTACCCAAAGAAAATAGCTCTCAACAACCAATCACGGCTCACCAGTTCTGAAGCCAAGCGACGATTGGTTGTTACCTGAGCCCTGTGCAATTGTGATGTCATTTTAAGTCGACAGCAAGTGGCAAAATGCGAGTGATGTGAATTCCGGCTCTTTTGGCTCGGCTCACTAAAAAGAGCTCTTTCGGCTCCCAAATGGCTCCTCAGTTTTTTTGTTGCTTAAATTAATTTACTCCCAAAAATCATGTAAAATTATGTGTAAAATGAATTACTAATGTAAAAAATATACAGTATATCAAATATGTATTATATATATGGCTTTATTTATGTTCTTCTGAACATACTCAACATGGAGTATACAACATGGAGTGCTAGAAAAAATAATTACAAAGTACAAAAACAAAGACTCATATCAAAACAAGGTCAACAAAAAGTTCCAATCTCCGATTGTGTATATTTATTAGCTTTTAACTATTTTCAGTAAAACAACTTAAGTAAGCTTTGATTACCACACAACAAATTATAAATTATAATTTGATATTGGATATTTTATGTAGAGAGGAGGGACAGTGGATACATTGGTAGGAGAATGTTAGAGATGGAGCTACCAGGTAGGAGACAGAGAGGAAGGCCAAAGAGGAGATTCGTGGATGCCGTGAGGGAAGACATGCAGGTAGTTGGAGTCAGGGTGGAGGATGCAGAGAACAGGGAAAGATGGAATTAACGATTCACTGTGGCAACCCCTGAAAAGGGACACGCCGAAAGGAGAAGAAGAAGATATTGGATATTTTAACCTTGCACAGTCTAAACGCTGCTATTAAACTATCAATTAAGATGAAATGAGTCCAAATTTCACTGCGCTTCCTATCCATTTTCTCACCTTTCCACTTTCCGTCGTGTTGTTTTTTCGTGTTGTAGCGCTATTGAGCTCTCTCTCGTCTCCCTGTCTCTCCTGTTCGTGTGCTGCTCACAGTGTGCTGCTGTGTGTCTCTAACTCCTCCCCCTTCTCTTCGCTGCAGCGTGTGTGTGTGTGTGTGTGTGTGTGTGTGTGTGTGTAATCCTCCCCTCCCTCTTCTACCACGGATCTTGACCAATCACGTGCAGCTTTATCCGAATGGGGGAGAAAAAAACCGGAGAAAAAAAAAGTCGGCTCCCATTAGGAGCGGCTCCCTATTAGGAGCCGGCTCCCGTCGTTCACTCCATAGAGCCGACACATCACTACAAAATGCCCCCCTTCCCCTGAGATGGACAAAAACATTATTAACCAGAATGAGGTGTTTGGGCTAGTGTGACTGGAAAGAACATATTTTTCTAACTTGCCCATTTATGACAGAAAAATACTATTAGCACAATCACAAAATTAGAAAAAATTAATTATGCTCAATACTCTTCTCAGATGGCATGGAGGCCCTTTGCCTTATTAACTGTGTGTGCAGATAAACAACAAAAACAATTTCAAAAACAATGGTTGTGCTTCATTAATGTTGCTCGATCTCGGGGGAGAGACGAGGAGATTGGGCACCGGGGAGCAGCAAATTGTAACGAGCAGGGAGAAACTGCTACAAAATAGTCTCAAAGCTAATGAACGAACGAGTCGCTGCAGTCCCTCGCAGTCAGGTTAACCAATTAGAAAGCTGTTTTGGTAGTGTCAAAAACGTAATTTTAAATTTCTTCTGGAGGAGGACGTGAATTTTCAGGAATATAAACATCGTCGGACTCGGTCGAGTCGATAAAAATATTTTATAATGGCCGATTCCGAGACGAGTCCGAGGCGGGAGCAGTATTGAGTTAAATCCGAGACAACAACAACAAAAAGAACGTGTCAAGTCCGCAAAAAGACCGGAGAGACATGGAAAGGAACCGCGTAGGAGCCTTGAATAAGCATGGGAGGTAATTACTTTGTAAAAACACAATTAAATCAAGATGAAGTTGCGCTACGATTTCCGGGTGCTGCTTGGCTGCACAAATCTTTTCCGACTGCTTAGCGTGTGCACCCAGACTCGACACTCATCATCGCCGTTAAAAAATAAACAACAGCGCACCAACCTGCTCGTGTCCCGTGTTTGCATCTCATTCGCAGACTTGATCAAATATTTAGGCGGCGCTATCACGTACCTTGAGTGGCAGCTCATGCGGCAATTTACTTTCCGCCTTAACGCCAGCCAGTCAGTCAGGCAAAGGGTTAAATACCATCTCGTTTAACGCACTGCTGGAAATTAAGCGCGCTCTCTCTCTCTCACTCGCCCGGTAATCAAGTTTATTTTAGAGCTGTCATTGAAAGCAAACTAATTTAGGCCACAGCTATTAAGAAGGCAAACACTTTAGAGAAAAGTTGGCTAGTAAAAGTAAATATAGCTGAGCTGGTGTCTTTTAAAGATATCAAGTCAAGTTTATTGCTATAGCCCTTAATCACAAAAGAGCAATTGGGCCTTTTGGGGGGGCGGGGGGGGGGGCACCGTTGACAAATATGAGTAACATCATTCCTCGTCGGACGTTTCAGAGCCAATTCACGAGCGTGGTATCATACTTTTATAAAATACACCTTTTATTATGTTTTTTTTTATTAGTTACATTCATTATAAATGCATGAAAAGTCCTCCTACAGCATTTCAACATTCCTCCAAACCTTCCGGAACACTCGGACATGAAGCACCACCCAAAATCAATTTCAAGAGATGAACATATTATGATACAGTACGTATCTGTTTCTTGTATTTGTGTGACGTCATAGAGAGGGGACGAGCCAGGTTGGGGGAATATTGGCTCCGGCAGTTAGTCTGAAATCCAGGCCCGTAACGGGCAGAGAGAACCTGGTTCTTGTTTTTCTCTCGAGTCAAGTGTGGTGTATCTGTGCTCACATTTTTAAAAAGAACCTAAGAAAACCCCATAATGTCAGAATGTATGCAGAGACACGAGACAGGGATGAGCACATTCATTTTTAGCAACAGCTCACCTTGGAGCTACATCGTAAGCAAAACGTGTATGATGTTTTACGGCTCTGTTTGAACGCAGCATGGCCATGTGCCAAAATAAAAGCCTTTGAAAAGGGTCTGATGTATTCATCTTGTCACCATCAAGCACATTCGTGTGATTGTTTTAGGCGCAAGCAAAATGTGTTTTTATTTGTATTTTTTTTCTTTAATAAAATACACGAACACCTTTGAACTCAAAAGCTTTCGCCCTTGTGTTGTAAATGCAGGTGGATGGTTACCGGGTGACTGGCAAGGAGTATGATCACGATGATGAGGATGTCAAGCGCTAGTAATTATTATGCATGAGGGCAACCTCATTGATGTCCGAATTAGAGGCCCAGCTGATGCTTTTCTCATGGGAACGGGCACTCTTCATCACAAGTCGAGACGCAATTACAGTGAGCTCACGGTTTAATCCAACGCAAATGTAAACGATCAACTCGCCAAATTGAATTGTTTTGAATTCATCCGCTTTGCGCTTGACTCCTTTTGATTTGTCGGGTCTAGTTTAGGGTGAGTTAATATCAATGATGATAAATTGAGTCGAGCTGATAATTAAATGTGTGCAAATATTTTGGGAAAATAATTGCACTGCCATCCATTTTCAACTTCAGTAACTTTTTGTGGGAATTATGTTTAGACTACAAAGTGAACGACATCCACGGAACTTTGCATTGGTAAAAATCACAGTTCCTCTTTTGTTGTATTTATTTTTCAATTCTCACACATGTATTTGAAGGGATATCAAAAACAAGTTTTGAGTCTTCAGTGAACCTTACGTTTCCCTCAACACCAATGGAAATTTGTTATCAGACACAGTTCAGACATTTGAGTGTACATTTTGTTTTGTCAACATCTGCTTCGAGACATCAATGAACCACATATGCCGATTTTTGTACACATCGCAGTCAATTAGTCAATTTAGTCTTTGCATGTCATTTTGTGAATATCATAATTTAGTCTTCAATTAGATATTCATTCATTCATCTTCCGAACCGCTTGATCCTCACTAGGGTCGCGAGGGGTGCTGGAGCCTATCCCAGCTGTCTCCGGGCAGTAGGCGGGGGACACCCTGAATCGGCCGCCAGCCAATCGCAGGGCACACAGAGACGAACAACCATCCACACTCACACTCATACCTAGGGGCAATTTAGAGTGTTCAATCAGCCTACCGTGCATGTCTTTGGAATGTGGGAGGAAACCGGAGCACCCGGAGAAAACCCACGCAAGCCCGGGGAGAACATGCAAACTCCACACAGGGAGGCCGGAGTGGCACCTCTGCACTGTGAAGTCGACGTGCTAACCACTGGACTACCGGGCCGCCTTCAATTATATATGTTGATATATATATATATATATATATATATATATATATATATATATATATATATATATATATATATATATATATATATATATATATATATATGTGTTTTTGTTTCCATCTCTTCCATGAAACTAATACTGTACACTGTTTTTTTTTTATCAATGATATTAATAGGTATGAACCTATTGTTATGTTTTACAATAATACTCAACTATATTTATAAATTCATAGGCACCTGTAGCTGGTGTGGAGTCTCGAAAGCCAACATAAGCTTGGAGTTTTTCCGTTGTAGCACGTCTGTGGTCAACCTTTTCTTCAGTGAACCTAATAAACGTGTTTTTGTAAGTGGACTGTTTAATGACCCGAGCAAATGTGTTTTCATACACTACGGAGACCGCAAATAAAGTAAGATGAAATAAGATAACCTTTATTAGTCCCACAATGGCAAAATGAAAGCGTTTCAAAAGCAATAATGGAAGCAGGAAATAAAAAAAATGCAAGGAGGAGACATAAAACATACCTCTTGTATATGCTCAAGCACATTAACTCTGCTACCTCTCCATTTAAAAAAATGAAAGTGAATTAGTTCCCAGTAATACGGCTGCTGGAAAAAGACACATCTTGTCCAAGAGGAGAATAAGGGCAGCTTAAGGCGCGTTCCCACGTTGCAATTTGTGGCATAAGTTTTGTGGCATGCAACACATTGCAACGTGTGAACCCCGAAGTTGGACAGACTTTTGTGGCATGCAACGTGTTGGATGCGTGTTGCATGAAATAGGATTTGCTCTATTTTCTTGCAACGTGTTGCATGAACTCGACCAATCACGTGACAAAAACATCACGTCGTTATGTAAACACGGAACGCGGAAGTATAATGGCGTCAACACAGAAATCCAAAAAAATCGAGCTCTCCCGCGGCGACACCGAAAGGTTTATTAATTATTACCATTCGCATGATTGCTTGTGGAATGTCGGGAGCCAGTTCTACACAAGGAGGGAACACCGACAAGCTGCCTACACTAGCATATCGGAGTTGATGGGCGACTGCATGACAGGTATGGCTCGCGAGATTTGAAATTGTTTGCAACTGTTGCAACGTGGGAACACATTCGGTTTGCAACATCATATTTGCAATTTGTTTTATGCAACATGTTGCGTAACACAAATTGCAACGTGGGAACGCGCCTTTACCGGAGCGCTAAGCAGCAACAGGCTAACGCTAATGTTAACATGCGTTGATATTTATTTCCATGCGTCCACCCACTCAAACCACAACCGGTGAGTTTATACGAATAAACAGACACCATCTTTTTCGGATTCAATAGCCAACAATAAGAGATGCTTCTAATGGCACTGATCGTCGGTAAGAGAAGTCGGTTGCGATACCGCACTTACACCACGGAAGTTTTAGTTGATTTGCCTTGGTCAAAAGTGAAGCGAGAAAATAAAAGTGGAGTGAGGATTAATATGTTTCATTAAGAAGCAGATCATTTTGATGAGTGCTTCCGATCAGCCGTAGAGATAAAGTGGATGGACACACACACACACACACACACACACACACGCGCGCAAGCAAAAGCTGAACTGTGAGATCACCTCATAAATCTGACGAGTCAGTCGAGTCTTGCATTGCTGCATTGACTTTAATGTTGCCATTACAAGTTATTTCTTCCAAAGTTGCCCCCAGTAAACATACTCTTTCCGCGGGCAGGGATGAGGGGAGCTTAAATGGAGCATAGGCCAGGAATGCAGGGAGAAAGGCGGGTTTACACAAACCAGGACCCATCACCAAGTCAATCATTGGACTGAGATGCACCACAATACTAACGTTCTGCTTTTCACAAAGATATTAAAAGAAGCACATACCATCAAAAACATCACTCTTGATTATTTTTTTGTTTTTTAATTTCACCAACCTCCCCATAATATCGTGATAATTATGGTATCGTCAAGTATCGTGATATCGCATCGTGATGTTCACAAATCATTACATCCCTAGTTGGAAGTCTTTTATTTTTTTTTTTACCCAAAAATGTTAAGCGCTGGTTCGAGGGTACTTGGCTGGAAATGTTTTTTTACAGGGGCTACGTCACTGAAAAAAAAAAAAGATTGAGAACCACTGATTGAGAGTACTGTATTCTAAAAACTAGCATAGATGTTGTGTTGACAGCAATTTCTAATCTAAGATAGCACATAAAGCCAGATTGAAACCCAGACCTGCGGTTTTGTGAGGTACTAAGCACTCCTTCCAAAGCTGTCCCCTAGAATAGAGACCACATTCAGTTTCAGAGTGCCAACTGCAAATGGCAGCGTGTTCAGGTAAAAAAGACCGAGTTCCTCAGGTCCTGCTTACTCCTGGAAGATAACAGTGCGATAACAGGCTGTCATACGCTAAGACGTCAGCCTTTTGTTAAAGAAATGACTTTGCTCTTCGCCACCGCGCCGCTCGGCCCTGCCGGACAAATTGTCCATTTAGAGAGCGGCGGCTAAATGGAAGCATGTCGCCTTTTTCGTCTTCTTTTTCAGCATGTTGAGGCCGTGTGCAGATAGCAATCCAATTATCCAAGGCAAATAATGGATGTCTCATTTAAGACGGGCGCCGTTCAGCCGCAGTAATGGCGCTGCTTCCATTCACCCGTCACTCCCTCCGTATTTTACCAAATACCCCAAAGCCACTCTCTATCAACATCATCTTGAGCTCAAGGCTCGACTTGTCGGCGAGCCATGAAGCAGTGTTGAGCAGACTTTTGTGCTTGAAAGCAACATATGATTTTTTTTTAATTAAACAGATAGATGGGCTCGATCATTTGTAGATTTCTTTTAAAAAAAGTGTGTCTATTTTACCGTCAACATTTTAAAAATGTGTCAAAATTGTATGAATTGTAAAAAACGATTCATCGCATTCATTTACAGTCTATGTCAAACTCATTTATGTCACAGACCGCATTGTTGTTAGTTTCTCTCAGAGAGACAATATGACAGTGAAACCACATCAATGTATCATCACATCATGTTACATCGGGGTATGCGTCACCGAAAAAAAAGACGATTTGATATGTCAAGGACGGTTGGATTTGGTAAGCGGAACGATTCCATTTGGTTCAATTCAGTCGTCTGACAATTTGATTCGATATGGCCCGATTTAGTTCAAGGGAGTTTCTTGGTGTCATTTTAAATGCATGAATGAACTTGTCAATACTTCAAATGTGGCATTTCTTGGTTGATGGGAAAATGAAGATTCAAGATGTTTCATGAACCAGCTCTCTGTTCAAGAGGAGTAAAAAACAAAACAAAAACAAAAACAACAACTGGTTCATGAAGCAAAATTGTATCACTACATTATGTACCTTCAAAGTTATTAAAAACAATTTGACATATATTGATATATTTTCAAGTGGAACGAAATTAGTTTGATGCAACACTCATATTTGGATTTTCTGATTATCATTGTTTTTTGTGTCAACTAACCCATTTTTAAATCAAAAGTCAAGGAAAATCATATGTTCTGTTTTCTTTTATTTTTATTTCTTTTAATTAAAAATGTTTGCAAACATTTGCAATTTTGGTCCAAATTCAAACAACAAACAGGCTGTGTAGGCTTATGACTTGCTTTAGCGAACCACATAAAATCATGCGGAGGGTCAGATTTAGTCTCCGGTCCTTGAGTTTGACACACGTAATTGTAAATCCTTGTTGGACCAGATTTAACAATAAAGTGGGGAGTCAGTTGCACATGGGCCATATTTTGCCAAGCTTTCGTAGACTGTACGAGGATAGAGATAGGATATTTACTCACATGTAGCGTAGGTGTGGATTCTGCGCAAAGGCTCGGGGCTGGATCACCCTCAGGTTGCAATTCATGATGGTGCTGCAATGAATAAAAAGGGAAAGAATGAACGGCAACGTGCGAGCGGAGCGCAGAGAGGATGCAGCGTGGGATAACGCAAGCATTTTTTTCCCATTTTTTTCTTATTTCCTATTTCTCGGCCTGTTTTGCGCACCCATATGTGTAAGCGTGTGTGTGTGTGTGCGTGCGCTTGTGTGCATGTGTGTGCGCGCAGGGGTTTATTCCTTTTTTTCATATTATGTAACTCAGCCCCCTGAAAATGTGAGCTGATACATTCTGGCACAAACTCTGCATCCACTGCAGCGTTTGTGATTTTTATTTTTTTTTTTTATATCAAAAGGCAGTTTTAGTTCACAGGTCAAGTTGTCAGTTAACATGTATGTTTTTATATACGTGTGAAGACATTTAGAGATTGCAAATTAAAAAACAAATCTTTGTTGTGGATTCAAGAAATGCGAAATTCAAGTTTGAATTTAGATTTGTTTGAAATTGCCCTGCTGAAAATGTTTCTCCACGATAAGCTAGTTTGCTGCAGTGCGCGGTGTTGATTGAAAAAAATATCATCTGTTGATTGTATAAAAAAGGAAAGCAATTGGTTTTTCATGATAAAGTCAGATGTTTTGAGTAAAAATATCCTCTATTCATTCGTTCTGTTATATTGTCATATTTTTAATTGTAGAACAAAAACCTGGGTTCTGGTCCCAAGGATTCACCGAGGGTGGGAAAAAATTGCTTCTTTAAATGAATAATTTGCTCTTCAAATGAAGTCCTTGATTAGCAAAATTGTTCCTCTGGGAAAAAAAAAGGCTTATTCACATCAGTGAAAAGGGAATCAGGTGTGCAAAGGACCTTAACATTCGCAAAGGCATTTAAGTTCTTCAGTTCTAACTTCATTTCGTTGAAAATGAACCCGTGTCTTGTACAGATAAAAATGGTGAAGGGAAGACATTCGGACACGCTTTCGCTCACCAGCAAGAAAATCCACTGCAGCGAGTCCAAACAGTTCTGCCTCATCTAAATCCAATTTTAATTCCAAATGTAACTCCGCTCAGCGTAAAGGCGCCCCGCAGCTGAAGTTCTAATGCTGTAATCAAAGCTGTCCCTCACTGACATCATCACCGTGCGTCTCATCATTTTGCGGCGTGCCATTTCAACTCACCCATCATGCCACTGTTTTGTTTTTTTTTAACAGAGAGGCGGAAGTCAACCCCATCACATTATCGTTACGAAAAACAATTTAGTCCCTCATGAACCTCAGACAGTTTCGTCTTCAATCAACCAAACATAAGTACATGTTTTTGTAAACTTGAAAGGCCATTTTGGGTGGTTTACGTGGTTCACGTGAGCGTGCGGTATGTTTTTGTAAACACTTCCAAAAAGTGGAGTCTTTGACAATCTAAAGTGTGTTTTTGTCAACACCACAGACAATTTCCAGTCCTCAACAATCCTGTGTGCTTTTTTTTGTCAACACATTGCCAAGTTTTTCATTTGAATTAACCTCCGTGTGTTGAAAACACCCAGTCTGTCTTTCCATGGCTGTTTTTGTCAACATAAAAGATGCTGTTGACGTGAATGAACCAAGCAATTTTTTTTTTAACTGCTGTCTGCTGCAAAGAAGAATCTGTTTGAGTGGCCTTACGCGACCGCCATCATCATCATCATCATCATCATCAAAATCATAATGTGGCACTCTGGTGGATATTTTATTTTAATCTATTTGCAATTAGAGCACCAACAGAAACATGCGCAGCACCTCTTTCATTAGCACACAGCTCTCCGGCATATTTAACAATCCGCCGTTTTTCATGAATGATTGCGTCTCATATTGTCGTTATTGAAATGTGGAATGATGAGCATCAAACCGGGCTACGGGACTGTTAAGGGCCCAAGCCGACCCCTTCGCCCTCGCCCACCCCCTCGCCCTCGCCCACCTCCCTTGTCACTCGCCACCATCCTCTCACGGTGGTGGCGGTAATGAGAAAAATGCTAATTTGCTGCTGGAGATATTACACTTGGCCTCCCTGATGAGGGATCAGCAGGATCAGGGGAGAGAGGCCTGCTCTGAGTTTTGAAAGGGCGGCGCAGGAGAAAAAAAAAAAAAAAGACAAGGCAGGAGGAAGAGGTCAGCAGGTAGCCATTGAGAAGTGGCGGTGGGAGTAGTCGGACAGGCTGTTGCGGCACAATGCAGGAACAACGGAAGATTTTTTTTGTTCATTTCTCTTTCTTTCTTTTCCGTAGAATGCCGCATTGTAATTTATCGCAAATGATTCCAAGCAACCCACTTGGAGAACACGTCTTATACAATCTATCTGACTTTGAGTAATCATCATCAGAAAGCCCTTGAAAAAATGATGATTCAAACCAAAACAGCAGCACCTACAAACGCACATCACCTGTTTTTTTGTTGTTGTTGTTGAATTAAAGTCACATGTTGAAAACAACTTTCCTGCACTTTATTACCTTTGTTATTATTTTCCTGACATGCGATACGCAAGCCATTCGAAGAAACCTATCTGCAACATGTCACAATATACTTGCCTCATAACGCTATTTGATGGACCTGCGTCAATTCCGCAGTGTGGGGAAATAAGGAGCTCATTATTATTTCGACATGATTCAATTTTATAATTTCAATCAATACCATACAAAATAATGCAATCACTTACCACTCAGTTATACGTGTAGCCGTATCAATATGATGGTGTAAGAGATAATGATGGGATGTATCGTGCTATCAAGACAAATCACAAACCTTCCTCACTGATGTTCAAAAATCACTCGGCCGAGAAGCCAAACTGTCATGTTAAGGCCCTGTCACACCTTGACGATTCAGCCAGCGTATGCCGACGCTCAGATTTTCCTAAAACGCTGGCATACGCTGAATTATCGATTTTTTTTTCAATTTTGGGCGATATCGTAGCGCATTCATAACGGGCTGGACGATACATAACGTATCAGTAAATTATATAGAACGTTTCGATAACTTATAGATAACTTACCTCATGAACCTCAGACAGTTTCGTCTTCAATCAACCAAACATAAGTACATGTTTTTGTAAACTTGAAAGGCCATTTTGGGTGGTTTACGTGGTTCACGTGAGCGTGCGGTATGTTTTTGTAAACACTTCCAAAAAGTGGAGTCTTTGACAATCTAAAGTGTGTTTTTGTCAACACCACAGACAATTTCCAGTCCTCAACAATCCTGTGTGCTTTTTTTTGTCAACACATTGCCAAGTTTTTCATTTGAATTAACCTCCGTGTGTTGAAAACACCCAGTCTGTCTTTCCATGGCTGTTTTTGTCAACATAAAAGATGCTGTTGACGTGAATGAACCAAGCAATTTTTTTAACTGCTGTCTGCTGCAAAGAAGAATCTGTTTGAGTGGCCTTACGCGACCGCCATCATCCCCCCTTTTTTCAAAATCATAATGTGGCACTCTGGTGGATATTTTATTTTAATCTATTTGCAATTAGAGCACCAACAGAAACATGCGCAGCACCTCTTTCATTAGCACACAGCTCTCCGGCATATTTAACAATCCGCCGTTTTTCATGAATGATTGCGTCTCATATTGTCGTTATTGAAATGTGGAATGATGAGCATCAAACCGGGCTACGGGACTGTTAAGGGCCCAAGCCGACCCCTTCGCCTCGCCCACCCCTCGCCTCGCCCACCTCCTTGTCACTCGCCACCATCCTCTCACGGTGGTGGCGGTAATGAAAAATGCTAATTTGCTGCTGGAGATATTACACTTGGCCTCCTGATGAGGGATCAGCAGGATCAGGGAGAGAGGCCTGCTCTGAGTTTTGAAAGGGCGGCGCAGGAGAAAAAAAAAAAAGACAAGGCAGGAGGAAGAGGTCAGCAGGTAGCCATTGAGAAGTGGCGGTGGGAGTAGTCGGACAGGCTGTTGCGGCACAATGCAGGAACAACGGAAGATTTTTTTGTTCATTTCTCTTTCTTTCTTTTCCGTAGAATGCAGCATTGTAATTTATCGCAAATGATTCCAAGCAACCCACTTGGAGAACACGTCTTATACAATCTATCTGACTTTGAGTAATCATCATCAGAAAGCCCTTGAAAAATGATGATTCAAACCAAAACAGCAGCACCTACAAACGCACATCACCTGTTTTTTGTTGTTGTTGTTGAATTAAAGTCACATGTTGAAAACAACTTTCCTGCACTTTATTACCTTTGTTATTATTTTCCTGACATGCGATACCAAGCCATTCGAAGAAACCTATCTGCAACATGTCACAATATACTTGCCTCATAACGCTATTTGATGGACCTGCGTCAATTCCGCAGTGTGGGGAAATAAGGAGCTCATTATTATTTCGACATGATTCAATTTTATAATTTCAATCAATACCATACAAAATAATGCAATCACTTACCACTCAGTTATACGTGTAGCCGTATCAATATGATGGTGTAAGAGATAATGATGGGATGTATCGTGCTATCAAGACAAATCACAAACCTTCCTCACTGATGTTCAAAAATCACTCGGCCGAGAAGCCAAACTGTCATGTTAAGGCCCTGTCACACCTTGACGATTCAGCCAGCGTATGCCGACGTTCAGATTTTCCCTAAAACGCTGGCATACGCTGAATTATCGATTTTTTTTTTCAATTTTGGGCGTATACGTAGCGCATTCATAACGGGCTGGACGTATACATAACGTATCAGTAAATTATATAGAACGTTTCGATAACTTATAGATAACTTATTCCAACGAATGCCTAGCGTGTTGCCGGCGTACACAACTTATGCCCAACGATAGTCTAATTTATGCATAGCGTGCAGCAGCGTATTGCCGACGATCACGTGGCGTAGTCTATAAAAGGCTGGCGCTCGACGTTTCAAGCCCTGTCACACCTTGACGATTTAGCCAGCGTATGCCGACGTAGGAAAAATTTGGCAAATACGCTGGCGTCGTCGAATTAAGTTATGGGTAAGTTTTGTATACGTAACAGCACGCTGAAGCACGTTGGTATCGTCGGAAATCGTCGAGGTCGTCGAGAAATTTTAAGCATGCTTAAAATTTCTCGTCGTATATCAGCGTATGGCTATACGTCCCGTATCGCAGGCCATAAGTAATAGGTAAGTTATGCGATCGTTGCACGTTCAAACACGTTAAGTGTAGGTTACTCATAAGTCCAAATATGTCGAGAATACCTACTAGCTGTTCTCCAACATCCGTGCCTTCGAACTTGCGCTTGGACATGCTGACCAGGCTGTCACGCACGTAGTTGGCGAAGGCTGCAGTGGCTGTGATGGGATGAGGCTGCGAGACCTTTGATGAGCTCCCAGACTTTTCTTTGCCATGACGCTGATGTTGTTTGGTTTATTAATGACACAAGTCATAATGGCGTTTGATTGCTGCTTTAATAGCGTGAATAGCAACTCACAGTAACGATGGCAAGCCGCACCTTGCCTCTTGGGTTATACCATTTTAACTAGACCGGGGATAGTCCCCAAACAGATGTTGGTACTGCAATGTCTAGTGCAGTTATGATTTGAAACGTCGAGCGCCAGCCTTTTATAGACTACGTCACGTGATCGCCGGCAACGTCGGCGCCAGCCTTTTATAGACTACGTCACGTGATCGTCGGCAATACGCTGCTGCACGCTATGCAGCAGCGTATTGCAGTTCGAAAGGCACGGATGTTGGAGAACAGCTAGTAGGTATTCTCGACGTATATGGACTTATGATTCACCGGGGGAAAAATTGCTTCTTTAAATGAATAATTTGCTCTTCAAATGAAGTCCTTGATTAGCAAAATTGTTCCTCTGGGAAAAAAGGCTTATTCACATCAGTGAAAAGGGAATCAGGTGTGCAAAGGACCTTAACATTCGCAAAGGCATTTAAGTTCTTCAGTTCTAACTTCATTTCGTTGAAAATGAACCCGTGTCTTGTACAGATAAAAATGGTGAAGGGAAGACATTCGGACACGCTTTCGCTCACCAGCAAGAAAATCCACTGCAGCGAGTCCAAACAGTTCTGCCTCATCTAAATCCAATTTTAATTCCAAATGTAACTCCGCTCAGCGTAAAGGCGCCCGCAGCTGAAGTTCTAATGCTGTAATCAAAGCTGTCCCTCACTGACATCATCACCGTGCGTCTCATCATTTTGCGGCGTGCCATTTCAACTCACCCATCATGCCACTGTTTTGTTTTTTTAACAGAGAGGCGGAAGTCAACCCCATCACATTATCGTTACGAAAAACAATTTAGTCCCTCATGAACCTCAGACAGTTTCGTCTTCAATCAACCAAACATAAGTACATGTTTTTGTAAACTTGAAAGGCCATTTTGGGTGGTTTACGTGGTTCACGTGAGCGTGCGGTATGTTTTTGTAAACACTTCCAAAAAGTGGAGTCTTTGACAATCTAAAGTGTGTTTTTGTCAACACCACAGACAATTTCCAGTCCTCAACAATCCTGTGTGCTTTTTTTTGTCAACACATTGCCAAGTTTTTCATTTGAATTAACCTCCGTGTGTTGAAAACACCCAGTCTGTCTTTCCATGGCTGTTTTTGTCAACATAAAAGATGCTGTTGACGTGAATGAACCAAGCAATTTTTTTTTTAACTGCTGTCTGCTGCAAAGAAGAATCTGTTTGAGTGGCCTTACGCGACCGCCATCATCATCATCATCATCATCATCAAAATCATAATGTGGCACTCTGGTGGATATTTTATTTTAATCTATTTGCAATTAGAGCACCAACAGAAACATGCGCAGCACCTCTTTCATTAGCACACAGCTCTCCGGCATATTTAACAATCCGCCGTTTTTCATGAATGATTGCGTCTCATATTGTCGTTATTGAAATGTGGAATGATGAGCATCAAACCGGCTACGGACTGTTAAGGGCCCAAGCCGACCCCTTCGCCTCGCCCACCCCTCGCCTCGCCCACCTCCTTGTCACTCGCCACCATCCTCTCACGGTGGTGGCGGTAATGAGAAAAATGCTAATTTGCTGCTGGAGATATTACACTTGGCCTCCCTGATGAGGGATCAGCAGGATCAGGGGAGAGAGGCCTGCTCTGAGTTTTGAAAGGGCGGCGCAGGAGAAAAAAAAAAAAAGACAAGGCAGGAGGAAGAGGTCAGCAGGTAGCCATTGAGAAGTGGCGGTGGGAGTAGTCGGACAGGCTGTTGCGGCACAATGCAGGAACAACGGAAGATTTTTTTTGTTTATTTCTCTTTCTTTCTTTTCCGTAGAATGCAGCATTGTAATTTATCGCAAATGATTCCAAGCAACCCACTTGGAGAACACGTCTTATACAATCTATCTGACTTTGAGTAATCATCATCAGAAAGCCCTTGAAAAAATGATGATTCAAACCAAAACAGCAGCACCTACAAACGCACATCACCTGTTTTTTTGTTGTTGTTGTTGAATTAAAGTCACATGTTGAAAACAACTTTCCTGCACTTTATTACCTTTGTTATTATTTTCCTGACATGCGATACGCAAGCCATTCGAAGAAACCTATCTGCAACATGTCACAATATACTTGCCTCATAACGCTATTTGATGGACCTGCGTCAATTCCGCAGTGTGGGGAAATAAGGAGCTCATTATTATTTCGACATGATTCAATTTTATAATTTCAATCAATACCATACAAAATAATGCAATCACTTACCACTCAGTTATACGTGTAGCCGTATCAATATGATGGTGTAAGAGATAATGATGGGATGTATCGTGCTATCAAGACAAATCACAAACCTTCCTCACTGATGTTCAAAAATCACTCGGCCGAGAAGCCAAACTGTCATGTTAAGGCCCTGTCACACCTTGACGATTCAGCCAGCGTATGCCGACGTTCAGATTTTCCCTAAAACGCTGGCATACGCTGAATTATCGATTTTTTTCAATTTTGGGCGATACGTGAGCGCATTCATAACGGGCTGGACGTATACATAACGTATCAGTAAATTATATAGAACGTTTCGATAACTTATAGATAACTTATTCCAACGAATGCCTAGCGTGTTGCCGGCGTACTACAACTTATGCCCAACGATAGTCTAATTTATGCATAGCGTGCAGCAGCGTATTGCCGCGATCACGTGGCGTAGTCTATAAAAGGCTGGCGCTCGACGTTTCAAGCCCCTGTCACACCTTGACGCTGATGTTGTTTGGTTTATTAATGACACAAGTCATAATGGCGTTTGATTGCTGCTTTAATAGCGTGAATAGCAACTCACAGTAACGATGGCAAGCCGCACCTTGCCTCTTGGGTTATACCATTTTAACTAGACCGGGGATAGTCCCCAAACAGATGTTGGTACTGCAATGTCTAGTGCAGTTATGATTTGAAACGTCGAGCGCCAGCCTTTTATAGACTACGCCACGTGATCGCCGGCAACGTCGAGCGCCAGCCTTTTATAGACTACGTCACGTGATCGTCGGCAATACGCTGCTGCACGCTATGCAGCAGCGTATTGCAGTTCGAAAGGCACGGATGTTGGAGAACAGCTAGTAGGTATTCTCGACGATATGGACTTATGAGTAACCTACACTTGACGTGTTTGAACGTGTGCAACGATCGCATAACTTACCTATTACTTATGGCCTGCGTATACGGGACGTATAGCCATACGCTGATATATGACGAGAAATTTTAAGCATGCTTAAAATTTCTCGACGACTCGACGCATTCGACGTATACCAACGTGCTTCAGCGTGCTGTTACGTATACAAAACTTACCCATAACTTATTCGACGTACGCCAGCGTATTTGCCAAATTTTTCCTACGTCGGCATACGCTGGCTAAATCGTCAAGGTGTGACAGGGGCCTTACCGATTTCAAAAGCTGTTTTGGTTTCATATCACATTAAGATATACTTCTTTGTTTTTTTTTTTTTATTTTGTTTTTTTTTTGGTTTTTTTTGGATTATGCAGGTTACTGTCTTTGAGGCTAGTTAAATGACACTCACAGTCTCTGCAGTCCAGTGTAGAGTTCCATGTCCACATCCCGTAGCGTCTGCAGTCCCGTCCAGTTCTCGATGTGTCTGTGGGGAGAACAAAATAGATGATTAAGCGGGCAGCAAAAGAAAAGGAAGTGGTGCCCACAAATCCATAAACATTTAAATTGCAATTATCGAAAAACCTGGCGACAGGATGCTCTCTGCCGGCCTCGCGCAGATGTAATTGCACAAGAGGCAGGCAGCGGCGTTAGTCTGATGCGAGGGGGGCCGTGGCTGCTGATGCTAGACTGGCGGGCTAATTCCAGCCCCCAAATGTCGAGCCGCTGTTTGAATTAGCTTTTGGGGAGGCGGGTACAAATAAAGTGTTTGTGCGTTGATGGAAAATGAGCAATAAACAAACAGACCGGTTGAATCAGTCGAGAGAGCACAGGAAAATGGCACACGGCCTAATTGCTTTGTTTTGATGTTAACTGGCAACACCCGACAAAATGAAAGAAGGCTCTTTTCCTCCACGTCAAGCAAAGATGTACACAACATAACTCAAAATGTATGTGCTGTTCCCCACAGAGCGTCCTCCAATTGTCTTGATACATTTGGTTGGATAACTACTGTAACTAATTTGCGGCTGACTCACTTTCAAAGAAATGAACAGCATTATAGGAAATAGTCATTCTGTGAACCCGCTCTACATCACAAATATTTATGGCTTTTTACAGTATAAAGGCAAGTTACATGCCTTCAGTGTAGCACCATGTTGTGCTGTAACATGCTAAACAGTAAGAAGCTGTTATTACAATAACGTCTATGCTAATTTCCATGAGAATTATGATTGCAGGCTTTGGTTAGATGAAATCCTTTGGTCTGGTTGAACATTTTAATGCTTAAATATACAGGGTCCTGATATTTTGGCAGATGCGCCGTTGTGGGTGTGAACATAGATCAAAATTTGTTATGCGAGGGCACAGAACTTGACATAGTGGAAGAAGAACTTGATTTGCTGGAGTCTATGCAGGAGGTCAAAGTGTGCAAAGCATTTTTATAAGTCACTGCCAGCAGACCTCAATTAGCAGATGATGTCAAGTTAGTTAGTGGCTGTTTTGATTAAGTTAACGCGTTTACAGTTTTGGGAAGAGTAAAACTAAAATAAATACTTTTGTATGGATTCTCTATATTGCAGATTTTCACCTGTCTGATGGGTCTGGGACATATACAATGCCCTGCATAATTATTGACAACCTGTTCAACATATGTTAAAAGCCAGAAAATAAATTTCATTTTTAATTGAAAACCAATTATTTTCATTGGTTGTTTTTATTTCGCACTTTTGCCAAATTCAAGTTATTTCTTTGACCACTGTTTTTTTCTTTCATTAACAGAGGGCTACCAATCATTTTGTCCATGTGTGTCACAATATAGGTACAGTATGTGCTTTTTTTCTTAAGTAACAGTCTGGAGGAGAGGATGAACTCGAAGTCACATTGAGCCTCTGTGGCGCTCCCGAACTAGGTCGTGCACTGCATTGTGTGACACGGCACGCTGTCCTTTGGCAATCCTTCAACTGCATCCCTTTCCAGTACGGCTCAGGATCATTACTGATGGATTGTGTGCAGCTCCATTTCCAACATCCTCATCATCGGCATCATCTGAGAGTGACGTTGTAATGCATTCCTTGACATTTTCTAGAAAACATATCTCATGTATTTCTTCTTCCAACTTAAAACAGTTCCCATATGTCCTGATATGTAACATCTCCGTGGCATGCCTTTGTTTAAAAAATGAAAAAATAAAAAAATGAAAACTGAAAACCCTCCGGAGGATTAATTCTGACATGTTTCTCCAACATATTTTTGGACATGGTGAAACCAAACTGTACATGACATCGCTCACGCTTGCTATAAGCTCAGTTTGAATATAAACAAACAAACAACTGCAGTTTGCAGACAGCCGACTGTCTGTTGGCTGTTGATACCGCTACCATGACAATGACACGAGATTATATGTAAAATATACATTGAGAGTGTGTATTTGTCTATAATATGCCCCGAGAGAGCTGCTTATATTGTAGCTATGCGTAGCTAATGCATATCACATTAAGATATACTTTTTTTTTTTTTTTTTTTTATTTTTTTTTTTTTTGGTTTTTTTGGATTATGCAGGTTACTGTCTTTGAGGCTAGTTAAATGACACTCACAGTCTCTGCAGTCCAGTGTAGAGTTCCATGTCCACATCCCGTAGCGTCTGCAGTCCCGTCCAGTTCTCGATGTGTCTGTGGGGAGAACAAAATAGATGATTAAGCGGGCAGCAAAAGAAAAGGAAGTGGTGCCCACAAATCCATAAACATTTAAATTGCAATTATCGAAAAACCTGGCGACAGGATGCTCTCTGCCGGCCTCGCGCAGATGTAATTGCACAAGAGGCAGGCAGCGGCGTTAGTCTGATGCGAGGGGGGCCGTGGCTGCTGATGCTAGACTGGCGGGCTAATTCCAGCCCCCAAATGTCGAGCCGCTGTTTGAATTAGCTTTTGGGGAGGCGGGTACAAATAAAGTGTTTGTGCGTTGATGGAAAATGAGCAATAAACAAACAGACCGGTTGAATCAGTCGAGAGAGCACAGGGAAAATGGCACACGGCCTAATTGCTTTGTTTTGATGTTAACTGGCAACACCCGACAAAATGAAAGAAGGCTCTTTTCCTCCACGTCAAGCAAAGATGTACACAACATAACTCAAAATGTATGTGCTGTTCCCCACAGAGCGTCCTCCAATTGTCTTGATACATTTGGTTGGATAACTACTGTAACTAATTTGCGGCTGACTCACTTTCAAAGAAATGAACAGCATTATAGGAAATAGTCATTCTGTGAACCCGCTCTACATCACAAATATTTATGGCTTTTTACAGTATAAAGGCAAGTTACATGCCTTCAGTGTAGCACCATGTTGTGCTGTAACATGCTAAACAGTAAGAAGCTGTTATTACAATAACGTCTATGCTAATTTCCATGAGAATTATGATTGCAGGCTTTGGTTAGATGAAATCCTTTGGTCTGGTTGAACATTTTAATGCTTAAATATACAGGGTCCTGATATTTTGGCAGATGCGCCGTTGTGGGTGTGAACATAGATCAAAATTTGTTATGCGAGGGGCACAGAACTTGACATAGTGGAAGAAGAACTTGATTTGCTGGAGTCTATGCAGGAGGTCAAAGTGTGCAAAGCATTTTTATAAGTCACTGCCAGCAGACCTCAATTAGCAGATGATGTCAAGTTAGTTAGTGGCTGTTTTGATTAAGTTAACGCGTTTACAGTTTTGGGGAAGAGTAAAACTAAAATAAATACTTTTGTATGGATTCTCTATATTGCAGATTTTCACCTGTCTGATGGGTCTGGGACATATACAATGCCCTGCATAATTATTGACAACCTGTTCAACATATGTTAAAAGCCAGAAAATAAATTTCATTTTTAATTGAAAACCAATTATTTTCATTGGTTGTTTTTTATTTCGCACTTTTGCCAAATTCAAGTTATTTCTTTGACCACTGTTTTTTTTTCTTTCATTAACAGAGGGCTACCAATCATTTTGTCCATGTGTGTCACAATATAGGTACAGTATGTGCTTTTTTTTTTCTTAAGTAACAGTCTGGAGGGGAGAGGATGAACTCGAAGTCACATTGAGCCTCTGTGGCGCTCCCGAACTAGGTCGTGCACTGCATTGTGTGACACGGCACGCTGTCCTTTGGCAATCCTTCAACTGCATCCCTTTCCAGTACGGCTCAGGATCATTACTGATGGATTGTGTGCAGCTCCATTTCCAACATCCTCATCATCGGCATCATCTGAGAGTGACGTTGTAATGCATTCCTTGACATTTTCTAGAAAACATATCTCATGTATTTCTTCTTCCAACTTAAAACAGTTCCCATATGTCCTGATATGTAACATCTCCGTGGCATGCCTTTGTTTAAAAAATGAAAAAATAAAAAAATGAAAACTGAAAACCCTCCGGAGGATTAATTCTGACATGTTTCTCCAACATATTTTTGGACATGGTGAAACCAAACTGTACATGACATCGCTCACGCTTGCTATAAGCTCAGTTTGAATATAAACAAACAAACAACTGCAGTTTGCAGACAGCCGACTGTCTGTTGGCTGTTGATACCGCTACCATGACAATGACACGAGATTATATGTAAAATATACATTGAGAGTGTGTATTTGTCTATAATATGCCCCGAGAGAGCTGCTTATATTGTAGCTATGCGTAGCTAATGCAGTCAATTGCACTCCCATTTCAAACAGCGATTATAACCAAATTGTCCACGGATACCTCTCAAATCAACCTAATGCCGCTGCTGAACAAAGTAATAATATGGAAGAATGGACAGAGTAATTAGCGTCCTCACGCATGCGGCATTTAGTGAGAGCAGGTAGGTCATTGATGTCGTTCCCCCTTGCAAAAAAAAGCCTGCGCTTAGTCACCTGATCCATTCGTTGCCATGACGACGTGACAATCGCGTGCGAGGCGGCGATGAGCAACACCGTGTTCCTCACCGAGATCACACACTAAAAGCATATTTGTGTTAATCTTGATGTGATCTTCAGGGGTGCTAGGTTACACACTACCACAAAAATAAGGTAGATAGAGCCAAAATATCACAGTAATCAGGCATGCGGTCTGACATTTTGGGTTGGGGGGTGGTGTCAATCAACTGTGACATCACAAAGCTTCTGTTTTGCAGGGAATTTTTTTGAAATACCATGAGGTCATGTAACACACCCGTGACACCAACTCTGCTTAGGTAATAGGAAAAAATCTTCACAAGAAAACGCAAACAATTGGAGGACAACTGGGATATCCAGGATTCATTTTTGCTGACTATGGTCAGGAGAAATTTGATTTGTGAGAAGACTAAGGACAGAAAGAAAAGTATCACATGACCAACGTGAGCAGTTGTGTTTATATCTGTCACTTCTCATCGTGACTCCTCAGAGAAGTGGCAATGTCATTTTCTTCAAGAGGAGACCAGGGGCTGTGAGAAAATGACATCAAAGTAGGACAGTGGACTGCAATATTCAAGCACAACAGGCAAAAAAATAAAGCTAGCAAGTGTCATTTCCAGCCATGTTTCAAACGCTCCCGTTACATGATACTTTGGTTCGAGAGAAGACTGAGAGTAGCTAAAGACGGGGGGAGCACTGCTGTAGAGACCGTGGAGTACAGTACTAAGACACAAGTGATAAGAAAAGTGGTTCAGATTGCACGACTGTCTGTGTTTTATGTGTTGCGCTGTATTATTTGTCATTTTATCTTCACTGTTCTTTTGATGGCGACGCGGGCACCCGCAGCGGCTCCTCTCTCACCTGAGGAAAGAAATTTCATCTGTGCTGTATGTTGCACATGTAGCACATTTGACAATAAAGTTGACATGAACATGAACACGAACGACAGCCAAGGATAACGTTAGCCTGTGCGCTGTTTTGTCATATCTAGCCATGCATCCGCAAATACAGTACTCGCATGTGGTATGCAGAGTAATATTTTTTGTACTTTTATGTACCGATAGTTTGTAACCTGTAGCCTCAGGATGGTGGTAATGTATTGTCTTTTATCTTTAATCCATTCAATATCTTTTCAAAATGTTGAACAGATAAGAAAACAAAAACGTATCAATATTGGCTAACATAAAATACTTACATTATGATAACATTTTCAGCTGTCTCACCCAGCCCTAATTTCCAACATCACGGTGTCATGCTTGTCACCCTGTATTATTTTGCACTTGATTTTGAAAACTTAAACTCACAGAGTTGTCAGTGAGTTCTTTGTGTTCGATTTTGAACTTAAATTCTCTATTGCAGAGTGACTGTTCTGTCTTTTGTCAGGACTAAATAAAAGGTATTTCGTTAAAATGACCT
The DNA here is from genome assembly GCA_026261675.1 of Hippocampus mohnikei. Classification (NCBI taxonomy): domain Eukaryota; kingdom Metazoa; phylum Chordata; class Actinopteri; order Syngnathiformes; family Syngnathidae; genus Hippocampus; species Hippocampus mohnikei. Next base: position 5,653,465 of record JAKGUB010000341.1, read on the forward strand.
GTCATTGGTTAAATACAAAGTGTCTGTCTCAAAAGTACGAGTGGTATCAGTTACTTATTTTCGGTCAAAAGAGTCGAGTACTCGCACTGCTATCAGAGTGAAAATAAGTGGCATCAAACATCCCTCATAATGTGTGTTTACCATTGACTTTTCTCGTCGTGTCTCCTCGGATGCCTCAATGAGGCAGCAATTTTTGTTCAAACGAAGACTGAGTAGTTTTATGCCGAAATGGCGGTGCACACTTTTCAGCAGCTACACACAAACACTCCACATTTAAATATTTCATTTTCTGCTGCATTTTAATTTGGGAGCTAATTTTTGCTGTATTTGTCTGGGAGTAGATCTGACTGCCCCCCCCCCCCCCACACCTCCCGCCTCCCACCCCCACTCCGTGAGAGTGCCAGAACACCCCTGTGAAATATTGATGTAATAGAAAGATATGAAAAGAATATACAATGCAAATATATAATTTAGCGCAGTCTTCCTGTCTCCATTTTGCATCAACAAAACAACAAATAGAGGGAGGCAGGCGACGGCTCCCCGCGGACTGCAATCTGATTGCGCTGATTGTCGGCGTCGCGCTGAATACACTTTGTGGATTCGACGCTTGCATAAAAAAATAAATAAATAAATAAAAAGAAAGAAAGAAACATTATGAATAAAAATATGCATATGATTGACAACGATGCTGCAATGCAATCTCCCGTTCTCTTCGTTGCAGGAAAGGAGGAATAGAAAATTGAATGCGACAAAAGTGAACTCTTTTTTTTTTGTTTGTTTCTTATTTTTGCCAAGATGCTCACATTACAATGTGCCTGCAGTTTTATTCAAGAGGACGCGAAGGGTCGACAGAAAACCGAACACTGCCGCAAAGTGGACATGGTGGAGTAAAAACGTGCGCCTCTGTTTGTCATTTCTGGCTGTGAATGCTCAAATGTTGCAATTTCATTTATGAGGACACTAAAGAAGGAACAAGAAAACCTAGCGCAGCGGTCAACTGGAGACTGCGGCGCATCAAAGTGCAGTGTCCAGAAGAGCTCATCTATCGAGCTGGATTTGGTGTGTACACACTGTTGGCTGACATATGAGCATATGTATGGTTTTACAACCTTCTGCACTCAAGCCTGAACCGGGTGGCAACATTGCTGGAGGAGAACGCCCCGCCAGCAAACAGTAACAGATTCCACCCCGGCGAGGGCCATCTGTTGTGTTGTGGAGGCCCCGGGCCCTGCAATGTGATGCCACGACCACACACGACCACACACACACACACACACACACACACACACACACACACACACACACACACACACACACACACACACACACACACACACACACACACACACACACACACACACACACACACACACACACACACACACACACTAGAGCAAATTTTAATCAGAGATGGCTTTGTGTGTCCCTAGACATATTTTTAATGCTGATTTTAAAAATGTCTTTTTTTTTGTTCCTTGGCACATCCGGTTTGAGATCTTTTCAGTTTGAGTATTTTATCATATTTCGTAATATGTAGCAATGAATTTTCAGGGGAAAAAAAATCCTGATACTTGAACTAACCCTTCATTCAAAATTACAGTCAAACCTCGGCTTTCGAACGTCTCGGTACTCAACCAATTCGGTTTTCGACCAAAACGTTTTTTATGCCTCGAATGACGAACAAATTTCGGTTCTCGAACGAACTGAGCGCACTTGAATGCACCATTTGACTCCTCTTGCCTTCCTTACACGAGGAAGTGACGCTTCCTCGGGTTGCTTTCCATTGTGAGCAGATGTTTTCAGTTAACATTTGTATTTGAAAAAGAGCGTGGTTTCGGTTTTCGAACAATTTCGGTTTTCAAACAGCCTTCTGGAACGGATTATGGACGAAAACCGAGGTTTGACTGTACTACAAAATACAGCATATTACGGTTACCGGTATATATTTTTATTATGTAACAATTATTGTGAAAACCTGAGCAAAAGGGGCAGATTTGGAATTCGTTAAAAAATAATAATCTTCTTTAAAAAATACCTTTGGTATACAACAAAAACAAAGGAACTGACCTAACCCCTCCAATACCTTTGGAGCGGCCTTTTTGTGTGTTTGTCTATATGCGCTCCGCGAGAACGCCAGGGCGTACCCCGCCTCTGACTCAAAGACAGCTGGAATAGGCTCCGGCTCACCCGTGACCCGATGATAAGATAACCAGTAGAGAAAAACGGATGGCTAGAAAACAAAGAAATGTATGTTCGAAATGTCTCACGTGATGAGTGGCTTTAAGACTCTGAGGCTTCTGAACGAAAATAATAAAAACTACAGTAGATGAATCAACATGTGGCATAAATGTATTAAACATGCTGGAGACAAAACTTCCCGCTTTAAATATATATCGATATATAATTTTTTAGCTGTATTTTCCTTGTGATTGCGCAAACACTTTTCCCTTCCGCTGTCGCGGTGATTTACGACTGTATTGCAATGAAGTAAAGCGCCAGCGCCGCCGCCACCTTAATGGGAAAATGTTTAATAAAACACAATGTCTCTGGTGCGTTCCCCGGGATATTGATCTCACCTCGCGTCGCGTCGGGCCAAACACTCCAGAGGAGGGACGTGGCGGGTCAGAGTAGCACTCCGTTAGATTAAAGCACCCGCCTGACATCAATCAGATAGCCTTGTGGGTGTTTTTTAGGGGGGTGAGGTCTCTTCCATAGCACGTGCTTTTGTAAGGCCAGTTGGGTGGCCAGGGTGACCGCATGCAAGTGGACACAAGTGCAACCGAGAAGTCATCGTTTATCCTATCATCCGCAGTCAGGGTTTCGCGAAGCTAGCCTTAATGTAGGGAATGTAACTTGAGCGTTGACTGGCAAACCCTCTAAACACCGTGCCTAGAAAGATGCAACTTGAAAAGACTGAGACACTTTTTGTCAACATTTTCGATTATGTGCAAAAGGCCCATAATGTACATTTTAATCTTTAATGCTATTCATCAAATGATCCTTCCTGCAAGAATTACTGGGAAATTAATCACTCTGTCCAATCACATGTGAGCTATTTTTAGAATGGGCAACTCTGGTCCCGTGGAGCTACCTTGGCGACATCTGGTGTAACGTTAGTTTTTTATGTACAATAACATAAGATAAGAAAACCTTGATTAGTCTTGCAATGGAGAAATTCCCAATTCACAGCAGCAAAGATATGAAAGGAAGAAGTCGAAGAACAAAATACAGGAGCTACTGGAAAGGCAGCCACTCTCGCGGCGCCATCTTGAAGTCAAAATAACAAAACAACACAATACAAAAAACACAGACAGTCGAGCAATCTTAATCACTTTTCCTGTATACACTTTGTTGTTTGAAGCAGTTATAGAAGAAAGAGGAGAGGATCAAAGTGTCAATGATCCGATCCGCAGAAATTCCACTGCGGTTGTTTTGTTATTACCATCCTCGCTAACGAACAAGCAGAGTCATTCTGGCGATGAGAAACATGGCACAGACAATTGTCACGGTTGCTCAGCTCCTCCAAAAAGGAAACAAGCTAAATTTCCCCCACTCAGTCATCGGTAATGTGAAGATCAGACTTTGCAAGCTGCAGGATTTGATTACCATCTTGAAGTGACAGGCGACATTCAAATGACTGCCGTATAAAGGGAATGATTGTGCAGCACAACAGCACTGCAGGATGAACGGCAAAGGATTCAGTACAAATGCTTGCGTACAGAAGGTTTGGGTAAAAGCAGAATGAAACGGATGTGCTGGAAAAAGTTTCCCCTTATTAGCTCGCACCGAGAAATAAAAACTTTTCAGTGAGTCGTCATCCGCTGAAGTTGAAAAACAAACAGCCAGTTTTGACAGTCGTGGGTGCAAAGTATAGATAGCGATTTGAAAATGAGGATTCTAAGTAAAAAGTTGCCGGAAAAATACTCAAGTATCAACTAAATCCGCTTCAGTACAGTACTTGTACTTCCCATTATTGGTATATTTACAAAATAAGAGGACGCTGATCACATCAGGGCAAAAAAAACAAAACAAATATTTCCATGAACCGTAACCCTCGGGAGAATTTAGAGCATCTTCCAGTCGGGAAGGACAGCAGGCAGCAGACAAAAAAAACCCCACCAAAAAACCGCAATGTGGACGGTGAGAGCAACAACTTCCTCTTGTTGACATTTTGTCAAGCGCATAAGAGCAAAAGGCGACGGATTAAACGAGCCGTGCGACGCCACCACGCTTGTGTCCTCCACTTGGGAAAGTTCATGCGCGGTTTAGGAAAGTGCTTCAGTGACCGCGGCTAAGATGGAGGCTGCGCGTTTGGAATTGAATCTTGCCCTTTTAATCAGGCCACAACATTAGCATTAGGAAGACAAACTAACGACTTAACACCACGGATAGGTTAGGCTCTTTGTTGTGCGGGGTTAGAGTACGGGCCAGGGTTAGTAACAGAGTTTTATTTTATTTTTATAAAGCAATCTATGCCTCCATATGGCGATCCAAATGAACACTCGCTCGGTTGGGCCGGGTGTACGTGCGAAGGCAATGTCATTCCGGATGTGTCGGCTCAGAGTGCTATCACACCAATGATATTCCCGGTAGTGCAGAGGCCCCCTCGATGCCAACCCCCGCATTGTTCTGTGTCACCGCCGCAGCCCACCCCCAAGTCCCAATGACTGCGTGCACAGTCAAAATCCAGCAAGGGAAGGGAATGTTCCGACCGCACGTCGCGCAAAAGGTATCACCTCCTCGCACATGACTGAGTCCCGAGCATGTGTGGACAAAACGAAAAGGACTATAATTAGAGTGCCATTTTGCCAAGTGTCACCGCGGCTATGATCCTCCCTGGATTCAAAGAGGCTGCCGTCGGCCCGAGCCGCTCAGGCGTGTCGTCGCGGGAGCTTCGCACACATCAGCGACTGTCACTGGCAACGGCGCGCACCTCCATCTGCGCCACGTAATGAGCTGAATACATCAGCGCTGTCGAGCCGCCGCGCCATCAGAATCAGCCTTATTGGCCAAGTATGTAGAAACACACGAGGAACGTCTCCTTTCGTATGAGCTATACTAGAATTGAAGAAACAAGTAACTACGACAAACGGTCGGGAGCTTTTTTAATGAGCTCATTTGATGATGCTAACACTAAAGCAAAAAATAAATCAATCAATAAACAAAAAAAGCACCCATTCGTGAGTAAATGATACGGCATTACCATGTGTAGTTAAAAGACGACATATTACAGAAACGTGACTTTTTAATTGCTCGTACACAAATAGTTCCGGGTGTGCCCCACCTCTCACCCAAAGTCAACTGGGATAGCGTCCAACACACACAGACACACACACATCGACTCTCGTGAGGAGAAACGGTACGCAGAATGGATGGACGAACAAACAGTTGGCTGTCTGGAGTCGCTAAGTGGAAAATGACAGAACCAAGTCACTTTTTATCTCCTCCCAATTACGATGCATATTTTACATTGATTTTCGTCAATCGCAGGGTTGAGTTTCAAACAAGCCGATCAGTATTGGGTCCCTATTGTGACAACGCAGTTGAGATCATTTAAATAATCTCACCTCCACACTGAGTTTTTCTGTCAATTTGACAGCGACACTCTTTGCCGGACTCGACTTTTTGTCAAATCCACAAAGCTGACAATGATGTTTGAACTTTGGAAAAAAAAAGAAAATGATTGAATTTGATTCAGAAGTGAATCATTTATTTTAATTTTGAAATATTAAATTATGAATTAGAAATATTGAACCAATTCCTGAATGAAATACAAAAGAATGTATTTTCATTTACTTTTTTAGAGAAGAAATATTTTGGAACAAATACTACAGGACTCTAATTCATGTAAATGTTCAGTGGGTCAGATTAAAGAATGCAGTGGGCCATGTGTGCCTTATTTTGCTCACCCCTGGTGTAAAAGTGTGATGTAATTCTTGATCTTTGGGCTATTTGGACCGCAACACTTTTTTCATTGCACATTTCATTTAGACACCAGGGAAGCGTTTGAAACCATTTCTGGGGAAAATAGCATATTTTGTTTCTTTTAAGACATAGAGGGTATGCGTTTTTTTTTTCTTTGGCAGCAACGACAACTGCAATTTCATTAGAATCGCTTAGATGGGTTTGACCGACTCCAGAGGAGAGGATCTGTCACGTTAGTTGTTAAATGCTCTGCTTTGGCCGCCAGCTCGACATCAAAACCTCTTCGGATGCCAACCGGGAGGAGTGTTTTGGGGGGGAATCACACAACTGGAGGGACATGTCAAGTTTGTGGGGAGTCGAGCTACGAAAATGATATCGTGTACCAAAACTGCCATTGTTCAAATCTTGTCAGCCTTCAGCAGTTGAGTATTCGAAAAGGACAAACTTCGCTCGTGGAATTTGTTTTTCTTTGGCTTTTTGCATGTTTGTATGAATGCCTGGCTATTGTTACCAAGCCAATGTCAAAAGGCTAAACAAGCTTCTTGAAAATGGCACACAACGGTGTCTAAGAGGGCACTGAGTGACAGCAGTCCATTTCGCATCTGTTAGTATAACATGGATGTCAACAATACCGCAGTATCGTATTGGCCCGAATATAAGACGGCCCTAATTATAAGGTGACCCCCTCTTTTTCAAGACTCAAGTTTGAAAAAATACTTTTTGAACACCGAATTAATTTTTATACAGAAAATAATGACAGTGCATCTGAAACAAATCATTATAACAATATATTTGAGAGAAAAAGCATGTTATTTTGCCTCATTCAAATCTTAATATCCGAACATTTAAATATGTAAACTAAAGTGCAATCACATTCGTAAATGAATGGCTTCTGGTTTTTTAAATGTAAATTACATCATAACTTCTCCTCAGCTGCCGGTTGACCTGGCCGATCTTCGACCCACTTTTCTCCAGATTGTCGCTACGTTTCTCTATTTTCTGTTATCTCTTCTACTATTTTCTTCTCTTTTCTTTCTTACCGCTATTTTTATTTTTATTCTTCGTGACAGGGGTTCACTTTGGCCTGGGGAGTCAAATTCAGCATTCGCTTCAATGACATCTGGCGCCATCTGGCGTCGTGAATGGGTATAATGTCTAGACCCCTAATATAAGACGACCCCCAATTTTTCAGTCTTATTTCAATGCAAAAAACACAGTCTTATATTCGGGCCAATACGGAACAAATATGAAAAATTCCATTGTAATTAGTTAAGCCTTGGCTATGCGTTTCTTTGTGTTGTTTGGGCACACATGGGTGTGTATACTATACATGTCATCAAGTATAGTTGATGACGTCAAGCTAATATTGACATGCAAATGTTCAAAGTATGCTGACACTTTTTTTTTAATACTCATTTTGAGCCACTGAGCCGGTAAAGAAAACCCCACAACCAATGACAGCCTTCACCGAGTGACTGTTGTCAGGACTATTTGGCAAAATTGCTGCCCTGTCGATCAATTGATCAAAGAAAAGTGGTGCTTCTCAAATGAAAAACAACACCGCAGACGTGATCAAGTGGAATCAATGACAAAAAAGAACCACTGGCTAATTTTCTCCTCTTAAACTCCCAAAGTAAACCATCAATAAAAGCAGAAGGAACAAAAAATATATATATTTGACAGGTTTTAGAAGAAACACGTCCTCTGACCACGCACTGCATGATTCATGAGCGCCCCCGCCCCCCTCACCCCCCTCGCCCCGGCCGCTTCCGTCAGCACTTCTTGTATGTCGACTCCCCGCCGAGTGCGATCGTGTTTAATCAAATAAGTGATCTGCGAGATCTGCTGGATGGTGGCCAGATACGCCACAGCGCATGCAAATGCAGCGGGAGCTTTTCGAGCCGGCGTTCTCAAGCACAGTTTGGTTTGAAGACTCGGTACGTATTTGTCACAAATCCTCCCGTTCATGATCCATAAATCATCAACGCGTATTGCACGTGGCTCCAGCAACGGGTCACCAACTCCGGGCTTTGAGGGGCCGTTATCCTGTTTTAGATGTTTCTCTCTTCCAACAAACCCGATCAGCTTATCAGCAAGCTCTGCGGAGGCCTGAGACCGATCCCGATCATTTGAATCGGGTTTTGGTTTCCCCTTCGCAACAGGTTCTCATTACTCTTATGGTGCTCTACCTGTTGGAACTCTTAATCTGTTTTCAAAATTCTTGCATGTACTTTTTTTTGGTTTGTTTTTTTGCTAACTGTTCAGTGTGACCACGAGCTGGTCACCAAACCTGGTCTGGAAGCAAACCGGGAAGTGCGCACAGACCGGCGAAAAAAGTGGAACATACGAGACAAACTGATGCTGGCATGCGCATGCAAAAAATGAAAACCATTATTTCACATACGAGAGAATCCTCCTTACCTACTCTCAAGTCAAGATCCAAGCCGGTGCAGTACACCATCTTTGTCACAGTTCTAGCAACACCCGAGTGAATATTATTTAAGCAGAGATTCGTTTGATTTCAAATCTTCCTGGTCGGGTCACACTCGTTCTTTGCAGTTTCCAACCAAGTAAGGAACGGGAGAGGTAAAACGAACATTTCAATTAGTCTGTCAATTTCGCATCTAGAATAAATCCCCTGCAATTTAGAGGAATTTGCTGTCAATGTCCAAATCCTCAGCTGTTGCGCTTGCACAAGTTGTCGGGAACAACATGGCTCTGACGTCACGCGAAACTTTGGAGCTGAAGCAATTATCTCAGTACCGTATTTTCCACACTAGAAGGCGCACCGGATTATGAGGTGCACCTCCAATGAGTGGCCTATTTTGTAATTTTTTTCCATACATTGGGCGCACCGTGTTATAAGACGCAATCTACAATGCATCCACTAGTTGGAGCTACGGAAAGGAAAAGGAAACGCCAACAGAACAATCAGATGTCAGTAAAACCTATTTAATAAAGAAGCGACACAGTTCACTTAACCAACAGCAAGTTATAACATTGACTCGTTAACGTTGAACTCTCTTGCCGCTGCTCTATTTCCGTGTTCAACTGCGTAACCGATCGCCTTAAGCTTGAACTCTGCGTTGTCAGCATGTCTCAAGCAAGGAGCCATTTTGGGGTCGACATATTACCGTAATTACCATAACGAAGGCGCATCGCATTTTAAGGCGCGCTGTGAGCTTTTAAGAAAATGGAAGACTTTTAGGTGCGCCTTTTAGTGCGGAAAATACGGCATCAATTAGGCTGGATAGAAGTGTTGATCATTCCTTCGAAGGTGTCGCTTCAAAAACATGAACGAATCAGAAGTCGGGAGTTTCAGTACGGACGATGGTGGTGCAGTCAGTATGTTCGTAGGGATTTATTTAGGAGGCTCGGTGGGGGGAAAAAAAAGGAGCTCCGCTGCCTACTGGAGCTCCTCCCAATCATTGCAACTCAGGAGGCGACTTGGAAAGGCCACCCTGGTCCGGGCAGAGATCACGAGGATGAGGATTAAACGTTCAGCGCACGTCCTTTGCCAAAGAGAGAGTCTCTCGTTCAATTCCAGGATACGATAAATCTGCGGCTGAGGGGGCACGTCTGCGGTGGAATTCAATTAGGTAAGAAAAGAGAGGAGAGGATCACGGCGATATTAGACGGCTGGCTGATGGCTGAGCTCCTGGCTCGCTGCCGTAATGAAGCCGGCCGTTCTTGCGCCGCAACCAGATTGATTTGACTTGCGAGCTCAAGAGTTCACGCACCGTTTTTTTTTCTTCTTTTTTTTCAAGTGATGGGCCTCAAAAGGCAGGACGTCGCCGCTTTGCGAGGAACAAAGTGTTCCGTGTGATCTTGCCGCTATGTCGGGATTCCGATGAATGGGACTTTTTTTTTTTTTTTTACAAAGCTGCCAGTATCTGACGGATTCCGACCAGATCACCTCTGAACCGTGACGTCGTAGCTCCCATTTTCTTTTCAAAAGAGCCGGAACGGAAGACATATCAAATCTTCAACCACTTCATCTCACAGTTACATTAAAGTTCTCTTTGTGAGGTTCAGATCAGTTCAGAGTAGCGTCGAGGACACGCCTAATATAATGCGAGTAGGACTAACGTAATTGCCTTTGTGAGCCCCATTAAGATCCGTCATGCGGATAAACGAGCGTACGACAAAGGAGCAGTCGCCGCCGTGATTGGGGAAACAAAGTCATTACAGCCGGGTTTGAACTCGTCTGTCTGATGATCATCAGTCATGGCTTTGACATCATTTCCGATTTGAAATTGAATTACTATTTCATTCGAAATAAAGTTGCGAACAGCAGCCAACAAGTCTGTGAGTTAACTCACATTTCATTATGGTCTGTCTGTTCGGTGGGTGTCGTTCAATTTTGGGAGCGATTGCACCAAATCGTTTGCTTTGTTTTGGTCGGTAATGGCCAACGCGATCGCAAAAAATAGTCCCTTCCACCAAAATAGTCTACAATTTAAAGACGTGAGACGTTTTTATTTTCAAAAACGGATCCGTCAGTCGTTGTGCGTGTGCGTGCTCTGAGGAGGATTTCAAAACACAAATTGGTGCACAGAATATGAGTGTGCGCAAATTTGGGCAGAGGCACGGTGAGTGAATGAGGCGCAGTCACTGCGGACCGAATTGGCAGAATTCCTTGGGTCTCTTCGGGGGAGAGATTCTTGAGACTTTTTTGGTCTGAACGCGATTGACATTTCTTCCGTCTACTCGGTTTCATGTTGTCACTTAAAACAGGCTCTTGGGGCTGGATTCTATTTATTTATTTGGCTTCAAGTTTTTGGTGTGATATTCTTCGATGTTCACATTTGAAAGGGGGAAAAAAAAAAGATTTTTCCAATAATATGTGCCACCCACTACTCCAAACATAATATTCTGACTGAGATTGGGCTAGTGGATGTAAAAGGCCAAATGGCCGCCCCGTAAAATGGAAAAAAACGGGTGGATGTTTCTGACGAATTCCCATATTAATCAGAATACTGTGTTTCGACGAATGGTGGCGCATAGAACACAACTCGTCAATGACATTTTTGACTTCCTCTATCCATCTCCTTTTTTTCTGAATAGACAGCATAGAGCTGACCTGGCATTCTTTTCATCCAGCAGCGTTTCATTTAAAAACAATGTCAAACTTGATCAGGTGTAATAAATTCATAAATCTGCCTGCCAGGAATACGACAGGAGTGCTGATGACACACACACCGGGGGCACTTTCGGAGGACTTGTAATTAAGTAATAATAATAATGCAAACTCTTTGCCTTGGTGCTCCAGGGGAATTAAAATAAAATGCTAAACTATATGATTGGTGAGTATGTGTGTGTGTGTGTGTGTGTGTGTGTGTGTGTGTGTGTGTGTGTGTGTGTGTGTTAGCACGCGCAGAACAATTTCAAGATATTGCCTGACGGGTGAATTAGTATAATAGGGCCACACTTTAATACACTCCTTGTTCTCTTTTCCAAAAGAGTCGTCAATCAATTGTCTTCATTGTGCTGCAAACCCCTCCGCAAGATGACTCCCGATACACCCGAGTCAGGAGGTTTACACTATTTTAAGAGTGTTAATTTAATAAAGCAAATCAGATCCACACCGGCGCCAGGTGACAATAGGAAAGGTCAAGCTAGATCATTGTGGGTGCGTGTGTGCGTTTGCAAGTGTGTGTGTGTGTGTGTGTGTGTGTGTCTCCATCTGCGCACTAATTAGCATTACTGTGTTGAGGATGGGTGGAATTAGCACCTGCAGCAGGGGAACGGCGCTCGCAGGGAGGCACAGGTTTAGCCGCTGTGATATTTAGCCAGGCGGCAAAATGACACAGTGTGTTTACACTCATTGGTCGCGACATTCGGGACACCGTCTAATGAGATCTCATACAAAGGCTGTAAACAACAAACACCTGCTTCCATTTGGGGCTCATTTGGGCAAATTTGGGGCTCATTTTGGCAAACCAAAATGGCGCATTTTGGGTGTGGGTCCTTGTCACTTTTTTTTTTTTTTGGTGCGTCATGTTGCGGTACGTCGGTACACCCAATTTCACGTCGGCCCGTTAAACTGGTGTCTTTCCAAAGGGGTGGTATTTGGAGCGGCTAAAATAAAATACATATTGACAAGGAAACGTGCACTTGTGGGGCGGCCCGTTGTTCCAGTGGTTAGCGCGTCAACCTCACAGTGCAGAGGTCGTGGGTTCGATCCTGGCTCTGGCCTTCCTGTGTGGAGTTTGCATGTTCTCCCTGTGCCCGCGTGGGTTTTCCATGGGTAATCCGGTTTCTTTCCACATTCCCAATGCATGCATGGCAGACTGATTAAACACTCTAAATTGTCCCTAGGTGTGAGTGTGAGCGCGGATGGTTGTTCGTCTCTGTGTGCCCTGCGATTGGCTGGCAACCGATTCAAGGTGTCCCCCGCCTACTGCCCAAAGACGGCTGGGATAGGCTCCAGCACGCCCGTGACCCTCCAAAGGATAAAGCGGTTCAGATCATGGATGGACAGACGTGCACTTGCAAAAATTGGCACGGGGTAAATTTTTATTGGGGGGCGCTGGGAGTTTCATACTTACAGTATTTACAGTAGGGTTAAATTAGCAAGATGGTTCTTCTAGCGCAAGCGCCAATCATGTTTAATCAGGATGCAGAGGACTGAACATCTCTTTTGAAGGGAATCTCAGAGTCCTTGGAAGTCACAAACACATTAAAAAAAGTGAGATTTGTTTTTCTTCTCTATTATCACGATCATCGCAACTTAGCTTTCATTGCGATTTCTATTCTGGCATCGTTTGAAATTGAGAAAAAAAATTTTAACGGAGGAAAAAATGTTCCGGAATCAGACAAAGGGCACTGTGTGTTCAATCTTGGTACTTCCATTGTATGGAGGGGTGAACGTGTATAAATATGTCTCTTAAAAGTATGTGAAATATGACTTTGGAAAGGATGTAAGAACATTTAATGGCCTACGGTTTCATTGGACGTTGCCGCTGTCTTCCCGCTTTGATCGTCGACATCAATAACCGCATTTTAACAAGTTCTCTTCATTGTGAATGTCACATCTGGATCACGTATGGAGTCTTCTATACGGAGCGCCAAGACAACAGCAACCATCACATGAGAAGCTCGTTTACAACAGCACACTCTAAAAGCGGTGGTATCACAAGAAAAACTACACAGACGGAAACATATTTTAGCCTTTAGTATTCAGAAAATGGCCTCCAGGTCACATCTGGCCTCGCGGCCACCTGTAATTGGCCCCTGAACTGTCATGGCCTTCTCCAAGGTGACACATAATCAGGTATTTGGAGTATTAGCATAGCCGAAAGCTACACTTAGCGCGGCGCGCAGTCCACCAGCTGTCATTCATGTGTTCCGATACTTCTGCCCAGAACTGGGTGGATTTAAAATCAAAAGGAATCCATCTTTTGAGTTGAAAATCAAATGTTTTGGGTCTACAGAACAAGAAAGGAAACACCCTCATTGTTCCGATACGTTTAGAGGAAAATGTACCGACAAACCCTGCTTATTTTTGAGCTTTCATCACACATCCGATTGGAGTTGTGTAGACTTTGGATAAAATACGTTTGACATTTGGAGAAGCACACTCTGGCATTGTTGTCGGGAATATTAATGCAATTCTGCTCTCCTCTTAGCGTGAACGGCATAAAAAGGAGTTTGCCTCTCGGCATATCTAAAGCGGACTCGGTAATTGACGAGCTTTCACCGCTTTTGATTTTTTTTTTTTAAGTCTATTTCTTGCTTTACTTGCAGCAAGACAACTCTAAATCCTTTTGACCAGAAAAAAAAGATTTTTATGTTCAAATGTGGATTGTAGAGAAGCCGCAGGTCGCCTAGAGTCAGCGGGGGAAAGCTTTCAGTTTATGGCGCAAAGGTTATGTGTTTTTAAAGGCAGATGCTAACGTGCTAGGAAGGGTTGGTAAACCTGACCAGACTTGTCAAAGAGTTGATTTATGATGCTGTTTGTTGGAGCGGTTTCATATTGCGGTTTCCACAGAGGCTTGACTTTCTCTTTTGAGTTGTAAGCAGCTTGCTGGAGAAATACTGTTATTGTAAGATTGAAAGCTGCAAAAAGTGATGAGTGAGCTCTCGCAACCCACTCTCATGGCTATTCTTGAGATGCCCCTGAAGGACACCCAGAAAAGGCCAAAATAATCCAAAAAGGGCCGATTGAAACCAAATGATGTATGTACGTTGACATATAGCGCACTTCATTTTAGTTGTTGTTGTTTTTTTAATTGGATTTGCCATATGTCAAACAACGATGTGAAATTTACGGGGGAAAGCGATGACAGAAGGACGATAAAATTAACATGATGGACTGACCGATTGACGATTACAGTTTAGTTAGGCTTGGGAAAAAAAAAAAAGACGGACGGGTGCTCAGGACCCTGACTAATGACAACATTTTGTAAATTGCCCAACTCTGTCCGTCTCAATCAAATTTAATTTATGTTCCTACAACACAAGTATTAAAATACTGTAAATAAATAAACAAATAAAAACTACAAAAATTACCAACCTGGTATTGCTTTCATGTCAACAATATGTGCAGGATTGTTACAACTGATTTATTCTCTTGATGCCACTAATTGGTCAAATAATCACACGTAAATTTATTTTGCATTAAAATGGATTGTTACATCATTTTCCCCCCGTTACTGTTCATTAACTGATGACTTGTTTGGCCAAAATTTAGCTATAGCGAACAATACACTGGGAGAGGGAACGATAGCTGTACTCACTCAATGTTTTTTTTCAACTAACTTTTTTCAGAAGCTGATTATAATTCAGTGACTGGTTTGGTCCGTAATTTATGAAATAGCGAGAAATGTGAGCTGTTATTTTCCAAAGTAACAGCAGAGGGTTGCAAATGTCTCATTTTGATGAAACTAAAGATAATCAGGCTGTTTTTATGAAGGATGACATGTACCAGACGGTTTAGTGTTCAGAGCATTTTGACTCAAGTGAAACACTCGCTCCAAACGAGGACTAGCTTTTAAAACGATCGTCAGTTAATTTGATGATCGATTAATTGTTGATTAATCGATTTTGACAACTCTGGCTGAGTCAACTCTGAAAATATACACCTTGTAATCATGAAACAGAAACTATCAACATCTAGGTTGGTGCATCAGAAACAAAACGAGGCTGATAAATATTTCTGTACTCGGTGGAGGTAATGCACCCAATGAAACGCCTTTGTGGCGACACTTTAGCAAAAGAGGAGCACGGCCACTTTCCTTGTCTGTTCAAACAACCACGACACCTTTGAGCTAATATGCGCTATGACGTTTGGCTGGCACAGACTCATGATCAATTCAGGACTCTGAAAAAAAATAAATAAATACAGTTTGGAATTGACAGTCCGCGCTGCGAAGGGGAGGGGAGGGCGAG
This sequence comes from Hippocampus mohnikei, assembly GCA_026261675.1. Lineage (NCBI taxonomy): Eukaryota > Metazoa > Chordata > Actinopteri > Syngnathiformes > Syngnathidae > Hippocampus > Hippocampus mohnikei. The sequence continues at coordinate 5,668,783 of JAKGUB010000341.1, forward strand.
GCAGGATGAGGCGTCCGCAATTATCTTCCCGTCCGCCGTGCCCTCCTTTCATCCCCTGCGCGGGATGGAGGGCGGCCGGCCCCCGCGTCCCGCTAATAAGTCTTGTTAGCGCTGCACGTCAAGTGTTATAAATGGCTTCAGATGGTGGACGTGTCCGACGGTGTGAAAGAAGACCACCTTGGATCCACCTTTGAGGCTGTTCGAAGTGCTCACTGCGTGCACTCGTCTTACCCAATGTCAACAAATAATGAATTGCACGGCAAAAGCCAGCTTTTAGATAACAACCGGCCGTCTTTCAGTATGTAAATGCGGGCATTTTTCTGCCTACGTGACATGTAAATGAATTCTTTCCTTCTAGATAGGGGCACTAAAGTGTGACAAATTGCATTTCAAACAAAGAATCGAATGGATTGTTGGTGGAACTGACTCGATATTCATCAAGTGGTCGCACAAAATCAAACCATCTGGATCAAGATACATTTTTAAGTAGATGTATAGTAAATTAAAAGAAATCTGGATATAGACCACTTGATGACAAGGGAGTAAATAAATAAAATTGAGTAAATTGAGCTCATGATTTATTTCGTGTATATTTTTTTTCAGATTTTTAAATAATTTCCTGGTAATTTTTCCTTCCACACAGATTTTTTCCCCAATTAATATTTTGGGGGGTATATTTTAGTAGTAGTAGCATTTCCCCTTATTTTATTGGAACATTTTACAGATGTCATTAGTTTATTTTCTCCTGATTTTTTGGAAGCAGTTTTTCTGTTATTTTTTTTCCTTTTTTTCATGAATACTTGGGAATCTCCAGGTATTATTTTTTTAGATTTTCCCCAACCCATCTTTTTTTACAATTTCTCCAGATTATTTTCCTTACAGGCTCATCATTTTTTCTTTTATTTCGGACCTCCCAGATTTTCAGGGGTTTTTTTTCAGATTTTCGCTAGATTTTTAAAAAATTGTTCAAGATTCACATTATTCAGGTTGACTTTTTCTGTTTTGTTGTTCGCGGGACATTGGCCTCACATTGCAGAGGTGCAGGGTTCGATTCCGGCTATGGCTTTCCTGGGTGGAGTTTGCGTGTCCTCCCCGTGCCTGTGTGGGTTTTCTTCGGGTGCTCGCGTTTCCTCCCGCATTCCCCCAAAAAACATGGCAGGTTAATGGAACACTAAATTGTCTCTAGGTGCGATTGTGTGCGTGAATGGTTGTTCCCGCTATGTGTGCCCTGCGATTGGCTGGCAAGCAGTTCAGGGTGTCCACCGCCTACTGCCCCCGCAACCCCGCGACCCTTGAGAGGATAAGCGGATTAGAAAATGGATGGATGATTTGTTGTTCAGGTTGTTTCATATTCTTTTTTTCTAGCAGTAAGTAAATCCACTTGCTCTTCCACCCTCACAACTTGTAAATGACCTTTGGTAGTTCTCGTTGAAGTTACAGACACTCACTCTGCTACAGAGACCTTTTAAACACGGCTCTCCCTGACAAAGTTGAATATTAATTACAGCACAGCTCCTTCTCATTCTTTTCAAATGTTCAACATGTCAAGACGGTGACCTCAAATCATTTCTCTGATCTCGACTCGGCCTCACTACGCACATTTAATATTAATGTTTTCACCGCGGCTGAGCGTGTGCTGTCCTACAAAGGAGGCTGCTTTGTGTTTGGCTTTGCAGGTTATTACAGTCATGCCGCGTCCAAATCAGCCATGTGAATCACTACACTATCGAACGCAGGTCAAAGTAGGCTTACATCCAGTTCTGTGGCGCCCCCAATTGTCAGAAGAGTCCACTCAGACCGCTCCAGTTTCTCAATTCAACTGTCTACGAATGTGAATCACTCCTCCATCAATATGTCCACCAAGAGTGAGTTCACAATAAATTGAACGGTCTCCACAACCTACAGAATCGTTTAAATGTCAAATCACTCTGAGGACTCCAATTTGCCATGCCAGTGATGCAAAAAAAATCGAAAGTGTTTAAAAGCATCAACTGTAATCTGGCTATCCAATTTCCCCATCCCTTGAAGCTGAAAATGTGAACCACGACACTGTTAATATGATCCCTGACAGTAGGTTCCCAAACATTTCCGTGGCTGCTGCACCAGACCAAAGTGTTCAAATGTTTGCACTTCAGTCTGGAACCTTTTTGTCACTCCGCTCCCGTGAAAATCAGCGCTGTGAATCGCTACACTCTCAATACTAGGTTTGCAAACAAATTCTGGAATCTCAAACTTTAACATGTCATATACCGCAAAATCAGCGATGAGAACCACAATGCTCCACAATGCCTCCCCCTCCAACCATCAGTCCAGAATATATTATGTGGTCTCAGTTCCTAACATAAGTACTTAAATGTCAAAATATCACACTGAATTTTTCAAAGTCAGCTTTGTGAATCACTACACTATCAAAAGTAATTACAATAATTTGAGGGGTCTCATGACAAGATGCTTTGAAATGTCAAAACTCAACCCTAAACACTTCCATTTCAGTCAGCGGTACGAATCACTTCACTTCACAGCCCCAACATTAGGTTGCCAATGTTTTTTTTTTTAAATTACTGCGTCTACTGTGAGAAGTGGGAGCTCTCTGACGTCGGTGGCGAGAGAGTGACTCATCCCACTTGACAGCGCACTATTGATGTTTGCTAAACACAAAATTTCCCCACTGGAATAATAATCAATACGAAGAGGAGGAGGAGGATGACGATGATGATGATGATGATGAGGTGGTTTGTCTGGCGGGATGCGGAGGCGGCGACGAAGGACTCCGCCAGGGTCAAACATCTTCACCTGGGATGAGCTAATCATGGTGTCTGTGTGTGCATGTGTGTTCAAACTTCTGCGTCCATTACTGTGCAATGTCTGTCGTACATACTCAAAGGATGTAAGAAATTCTGGATTACCGCTAAAATTCCTCTGAAACTGCTGTTGCTCGTGTGACGAGGCATGAAAGCTGCACTAAAGTTCATGTAACCAGACCCGATATTAACACACCACTCTCAAGTTATGTGCCTGTCTAAGAGTATGTGTGTGTGTGTGTGTGTGTGTGTGTGTGTGTGTGTGTGTGTGTGTGTGTGTGTGCGTGTGGCCTCCTGACACTCACACATTTCACACATTAAAAAAGTTTTATATTTACATTGTCAGATTGTCTGTGTTGAGTTCATAGATTAAATATCATTTTGCATGGTTTTTTTTCCAGATCTTATTTTTGTTTTTGTTTTTTTCCTGTAATCTAAGATTATTTAAAAACATCTCTGTGCTTTGTTGATTTTCTTGAGATTAAAAAAAAAATGGGTTGGGCGTTGTAAAGGTTAGTACTTTTCAAACAATGTAATTTTTTTGAAGTTTTCACTCTATATTTGTCAATAAATATTTCACGTTCCTGACCTTTTCCAGATTGTGTTTTTCCAGATAAAAAAAAAAAAGATTTCATTTTGCGTGAATATCGATTTTTCTTCCAGATTATTACAAATTTTGCCCGACACAATATGAGGCTATTTACGACAAGAATTTCATACAAATATTATTGTACGGGCTTTAGGTACACAATACTTAATTATAATAAAGAGTAAAGTGTAGCAACTGTTTTTTATGAGCATCAAAATCCTTCTCAGCTAAAACAGATACTAAAACTTGTCAAATTGATGGTAGAGCAGCATTTTAATATCCCAGACTACCTTACTTTATCCAAGTCTTTCAAATGACATTTTTTGGGGAGCACACGAGTGAAATACACGGTTCTCGTTCTCACTCAGAATGAGTTTCTCTGAATTGCACTGAATTCAATTTCACTTCCTGTGATTCAAATTCAATTCAACATCGTGTGGTGTGGAGTTAATTCAAATTCAAATTCATCCATTGACTTAAATTTCTGAAATTCAGAATTTTGCACAGCCCTGGTCGAAGAGACAGAAGCTGAAAATGAAGGTATGATTTGCCCCTCCTCCCCTACCGGAGAACTCATCCCTCTATTAAAGTTCATGCGGCGGCAACAATGCCTTGTAAGCCGCTGCCGCAAACACAGAAGCTTAAGTAAACGTCAACAGTAAGCTCCTCAATGTCCTTGGCGAGGCCTTTTCTGATCCTGCCTGAAACAGCAACAGCCTTCAGTCTTCTGAATGGTGTCTTTTGATGGAGGGAATGGGTGGGATCGCCGCGGTGGGGGCGGCAGGGAGAAGGTGCCTCATTAGTATGCTTCCTTTAGGCGCTGGGGCAGCACACAGATGCACCGGCGATGGAGGCGGTGTTGTTGGGGTTTGGGGAGTGGTAGAAGCTGGGTTGCTCACACGGGCTGGGGTTCAGGCGTCGGCTTATGCACGCCCAGCATCTCAATGAAGGCATTCGCCCCTCCTAATTTTCAGATGGCGAGCCGTGACCTACTTTTGCAGTAAGACAGGTTCATGCAAACTTGATGATGTTCTCAAAGCGCCCGAGGTGAGCCGAGCAATATGGCGGCTGAATAATAGGAGGGCGGGGATGCGGCACGTATCGAGCGAGGGAGGGCAAAGTACGGCACGTGAAAGGCGACCCGTTCCGGTCCTTCATTCAGTCTAGCAAGCATTTATCATTTGCAATATCGGGCATGACTTCCTGCGCTCTCCTCTTGGTGGTTAGTTTTGGAACGCTTCGATAGTGATTGAATGAGTTCTGTGTTCCCTGGTCGTAGTCTGGTTTGGTGCTGCTACAAAAAATTACAAAATCTGACTGCAATGAACATTTCAAACTGCCAAGGAGATCATCAGCTCCTCCTTCCCCACTCTGAACAACTCCCAAGAACAAAAAAAGGGCAGGCAAAATCCTCTTTGACCCTCAACATCCTGGTCAACACCTCTTCCAGCTGGTTCCTTCAGGTATGCGCTATCAAACTTTGCACACCACTGGAAATGCTCAAAGACTCGGCATTATTTGCATCATCAGAGCTGTAATTGTTGGGTACTACCACACTTATGGTATCCTTACATTTACATTTCACGTTTCTCTGTATGTATGTGTTGCATCCGAAAAGTCAATTTTCTTTTAGTTGTTTGTTGCTGTAATACTAGTAAGGCTCAAACAACTGAAGACAAATCCCTCGTGTGATCTTACATACTTTGGCCAATTAAGGTGATTCTGGTTCTGACCTTGCAAACTCCTTGAGCTGTTCCCTCACTTGCACTCTGCTGCTGTTTTGAATTTAGACAGCGACTCCTACCACACTTCAATTACACCGCCGTCCTCTTTTGCCCCTTTCCTGTACCGTCTTGTCCAATCCTTCATCATTCTGTCCTTTCTTCGCAGGGTACAACACTACAGTCCTGAAAAGAACTAAGCCCTGTTCACACGGGCAGATTTGTTTCGGCGCTGCTCCGAGTATTTTGTTGCGATATAAATTTGCACTGGAACACATTTTGTGGAGCGTTCACATGTACAAAGCCGCTGAGCGTAACAGCACGAGAACAGCATCGACGCAGCTCCACTTGCTTTCACACGGGCAGTTCCTGTTGCGGAACAAAACGACAAGAATGTGAAAGTAAAACATGCGCATGCGTAAAGAAAGAAGAAGGCGGGGAAAAGGAAGTACCATTTCCCCTCCTTCTTTGTGACAAAATGGCTTCTTCTCCGGAGAAATCAACGATGTGGTCGATAATCAGACGCCGCAGGAGAGAGAGAAAAGACCCGCCATGTTTTGAAGCGCAAAATACCCAGGATGCATGTTGGCAAGTACCCGGATGGACTCCTCTGACGTGTAGCGAGGCCACTCCCCCGCAAGCGAGCATTTGCTCTGGAGCAAATTTAACCCAGTTGCGTTCATACGTGCACATTTGCTTCGGTACTGCTTCGCAAACGAGCATTTGTTCTGGAGCAAATTTTTAAACCACCTCCCTGAGGTGGTTTAAATTTGATCCGAAACAAGCTGTTTTCGGGCATTAAGCCGGAACAAAGTTGCACGTATGAACGCTCGAGGGGAGCAGTTGTGGAGTAAGTCCGAAATAAATCTGCCCGTGTGAACGGCCCTCTAGACTCCAGTGTGACATTGTACTATGTACACTTACAGTCGGTGTTTTGCCTTTATTTTTCTCCCCTCTTAAATCTTGTCCTCTCCGAATGCAAATTTCACTAAGTATCCATCGACCATAGTTAAGAGAGGGGAAAAAAAAGAACACCCCCACATAGATAAACCTTTCTGGCATAAAATTGATACAGATTCTCCATCCTGCATGAACTAGCAGCTGAACGGGAGAGAAAAGTTTTACCCACCCATGCAAGAGCTGAATCGGATTCCCAATATTCGGGACCCAAAACTCAGTTTTGAGGGGTGCACGAAGTCAACTCCATTAGTGAGCGGCTTCATCTTAGGTCCATGATTATTTGATGAAGACCAATGTGAAATTAATCCAAGATGGCAGCCGTCAAAAATCCTGCATTAAAGACTCCTGCACAAATTTTCCAAGCTATTTTAGTAGTCCAGACAGCGAAGTTGAGGCTTTGTTTCATCTGGTGTCCTGCTACTTCTCATCACAATCACTGCAACTTCCTCCCAAGACCTCAGAAGGCCCCAAAGTAGAAGACATTTTTTTGGTGTTTTTTTTTTTAAATAGAAAAGGGCCGAAAAGATGCACTCGCACTCCATTCTGGTCAGTACATACTGTATTCTTCCATGATGCCTCAACTTGTGTTTTTTTCTTTTCCACCTGATGACACCTGATCTACAAGTTATTTATTCCAAGCAGCACCTTCGGTGGCTCAATTCAAAAAACAGTTTTCCAGTACTCCACATGCCAGTCTTTTGCCTGGACATGCCCTTCTTTTTTTTGGGGGGAGCTAAACAAAGCATCTGGAATTTCCTGAGATAGATTGCTCACTTCCAGTGTCCCAGTCACTGCCAGATAACCAGGTACAAAAATGTCAAATCTCAACCAAATCTCAAATGATCATCACAGTTTCAGCGATTCTTCAAATGGTCAACACAAATGAACTGCTAATACGAGTTAGAGCAACCAGTACGCTTCAGGAAATGCGACAAACGTGATCATGATCTTCTGAGTAAAGGCATCACCAGGCTATAGCCAAACCAAGGAGGATGGAGCTTATATACCAGAGGTGTCAAACTCAAGGCCCAGGGGCCAGATCTGGCCCGCCACATTATTTTATGTGGCCCGCGAAAGCAAATCAAAGATGTCAACTTTCATGAGGCTGACTAAAATCTCGACCAACTTTTCAAATTCTCATTTGTAATAAATAAGAGTGAGACTGTAAGCATTTTCTTGTTACCAAACCCCGCATTACAGTAACTTCAACAATCGGTGAATAAACTGTTATTCTTGACTTCTTTATATGGTTTCAGCCAAAACGGCCCTCCAAAGGAAACTATAATTAAAATCTGGCCCGGAACAAAAATGAATTTGACACCCCTGCTATAGACCATTCCGGGAGTCCATAATCAACTCAGGCCCTTGAAATGCATGATGATATTAAACAGCACTTAAATCTCCAGTCGCACGCTTTCCGACAAGCTCATTAAGCGTATTGTTATCCTCGACAAATCTCTCATTCTTTAGACTTCCTCTGGCACAAACTTTTGTCTTTATTAACAAATTTGGAAAGTGGCCCAAGAGCGCTGAATTAAGAGGGGAGTAGATTGTGTCTGGTCCCGATCCAAGATTGAATAATTAGAGTGAGGTAAGCAGATGCTGCTTTTGTCATCTACTCATGAGAAAGCATATTATTATTATTATTTTTTACTGATTTATCTATGATTAGGTGCCCAAGACATAAACCAAGTATGTTCTGTAGGTTGTCATCATCTTTTTCATCATGAATTCTTTCCTTGTGCGTCTCCGTAAAGTGCCATTGGTTAGGGTTCACAGTGGGTGAATACTCTTGTGAATTTTTAAAGATGTTTTTTTCTTTTGTTGCTATTTTTCACATTTATACCATGTTTTCAGATCTCTTCATTTTTCAAATTGTTTGCCTTTTTCAGATCGTTCAGCTTTTTGGGAAGTTGATGGTTTAGTGACAGGACATCCTCTCCGTCTCAGACAAAGTCACGTACGTTTTTGCGATCTACATTTCTCAGGTTTTATCAACTCGGTCAGCATGCATTCTCCCATTTTGCCATGAATGGGAGCCTTTTTTTTTAAAGCAATGTTGTCCAAATTAAGCTAACAGGCGTCCTCAATGACAGTAAGAGGCAATACTTAAGCTGTTAGACCTTTCGCATTTTATTTACCGTACATATTTTTGTCGGATAATCTTTTGACTAGTTTTTCACAAATTCTTCTTCGGCATTTTTTTTTTTTTTTGTCACCGTCCAGTGACTCGCATCACTCTATATTTAGGTGACCGGTGGTTTTCTTTTGCGAGAGGAAATGCTTACCTCTTCGTTGTTTTTCAGAGCACATTTTCAGCTTTTGTTCATCCTATTTTCAGAAATTCTGATTTTAATGCAGATTTTTTTTTTTCCGACATTTTAGATTTTTTTCCCCCAATTTTTGGAAGGTGTGGATACAGGCTGGTTAGTCAGGGCGGTCTTTTTAGGATCAAAACAAAGTAATCATTTAAGTGGCATGACCTTGGTCTACATCAAAGTATTCTTTTGTTCTGTGCCGTGCCATTCTCTTAAAGACGCCGTTTGACAGAACATATGGATTTACGACTCGGCAAGAATGTTTTTCCTCAGATCTCTGTTATGCTTTCTTGTAACAAAAACAATTATTGATTGGTTTCTCATCCTCGCAGGCAAAAAGAGCAAACACCTTGAACAAAAAGTAGGACTAAAGGAAACAAAAAAAAAAATCAAAGACTTGTATCACAGGAAAACCCCGAAACACAATGACAGTGTCCATATGAAGTACAGTTATGACTCACCGAGGCGGTAGCGAGACATTAAACATTGCTTAAACTCGTCGTCGTCTGCAAATAGTCACTTGTGATCCAATTGTTATCTTCAAAAGAATATAAAACAAACCTCTGCAGGACTATTTGGCTTCGCTCGTTTGCAAGTAGCACACGTGATGATGTAATGTTAATGATGTGTGTGACTACAGATAAATCCCAGCGGTGTTATTATGGAATGCTGCGTGATATTACTGTAGTTTTTTTTTTTTTATGGCTGTGTTTCCAACTGGGTATAAAGCAAATTGATGTGTTAAACAAGTGTGTAGCGCATCAGCGGAACGGCGTGACGACAAAATGGTGGCGGTGATGAGGAGGATGGGTCCATAAATCGGTCTTCATCAAACACGATCATCGACGGGGAGTCTTGTTATTGTGATGAACGCGTCGTGACACCTGGGTTTTCACGGTGAATGATCAACTGAAATGATCCAATTTAGATGCTATGCTACAACCATATTTGGTTGGCGTAGGCAAAAAAGCCTCGCAATTTGTCATTGCCTATCTCTCGAGGGCAGTGGTTCTTAACCTTGTTGGAGGGTACCGAACCTAACCAGTTCATATGCACATTCACTGAGCCCTTCATTAGTGAATAATAGATTATTTTTTATTTTCTTTACAAATTAAAGACATAAAAAAACACATTTTTTAAAAACAGAAAAAAAGTCAATACAATTAGTATAAGTATAAAGTATCCATTTTTTTAAATTGTACACATCTACTTAAAAATAATAAATAAATAAAATCGTATTTCAAACTGATCAAATCATCAACCGAGGAGGAGGAAAACTATTCTGCAGCAGAAATCGGCAACTATTACTTCAAAATGGCTGCTGCGATTCAAAATGGCTGACTTCCTGTCTTATGCTACGCGTTTTGAGACATTATCGTCATGCTGAATTTCATGTCACCAAGTAGAATGAGCATCACGGGAAAACTCATGGCAAATTCACGCCATCTAACTGTAACGGAAAGTTAGGGCCACTGAAAAAAAAAAAAAGATTGGTCCCTCTCCCTTCACATACGACCACAGAAAAATTCCTTGTGTGTTTTTACACATCGATCAAGACGATTCTGATATCTTTGGCCTCATCTGGTGTATTTTTGTTTTTTACCTGTGGCGAAATGTGAGCCACATTGTTAATACACAGAAAATCCCCCCCCCCTCCGACCCCCTGGATTACCACCTGCTCCAACATCAGAAGTGAAGAGGTGTTAATTAGAAGGCACAAAGAAACAACACTTAGCCGCAACCTGTCTGACACATCAGCTTCTGACTGAAAATTGCGCTTCTTTATCTTCAAGTGTGACAGCCGGGCCCTATCTCCTCCACTTCAAAAACGGGCCCATGTCTCCCTGCTGCCAAGCGAAGAACAAACTATTATCTCGACTCACCACTTGTTCTTTTTAGGCGGCCTTTTGGCGACAACACTGCCATCGTCGCAGAGAGGGCCGAGGACGTGTCGTACCGCGGGGCGCATACAGATGCCAGCCGTGCCGTTTTTCTTCTGGCTGGTTGCTCGGTTTTAAATAAGAGACACACATGTGAAGAAATGTGTCCTTCACTGAATCTATTTTGTATTAATTATGAATTTGAAGACGACAGATATGCTAATCAAGAAGCTTATTTTTCAGCAATGTTGTACAATTTGGACAAGCGGGACCCAAATAATTAGGCAAATTACTCCTAAAATTGCAAAACACCTCAAAGTGTATGTTTAGCTTTCTCTTTAGCTTTTTCCTCAACAATTAGTCCAAACCAAGAAGCAGATAGGAACTTACAGTCCGTCAAGTAGTAGACTCTCCGCCACATGCATGAAAAAAACAAAAAGTGCATGTTATAGCTGCAGCTGATGAGAAGTGCGATATAAATAAAGTTGCGTTTATCAGCATTGTTTCTGCTCAATTAGTAGCGTAAGCTGAGGGGGTCGTTGTTTCCAAATGGATGGCTCTATTTTACGAACGGCAAAAGGAGAGATGGAATCCTTTGAATGCAGTTTTATTGAAATGGGGAAAAAAGACGTCTGCACCACGGCACGTTCGAGAACACAACTCCTTCTTCCGGCTACTAAATCACTTCCTGTTTCCTTCAGCCAATCAGACGCTCTCAACATAAACCTGTTTAAGAAATTATTAAATAGAATATAATTTAGGTAACTTTAACGTCAAAGACAATACTGTCATTTTCAAACATAAAATGATAACAATTTAATACAAGTTTACAGTAGCATGGATAAAAATGACTTGGGGGGGATAAGTACTGCAGCTTTAAGACAATTATTTGGGGGGCGGAGCATACTTGGGTCCTTTTACCATTGGAATTGTGGAGGTTTAATTTCCCCACCAGCCGCAATTTTGCACCAAAGTGCTGGTTTCCTCTTTAGTATTCAGCCCTCTTTGGCAGCCTGAATGAATTAATCGCGTGGTATGCCGGTCACACAACCTTGAGTGACCACAAGAATCGTCAAATTAAACTTTCTTCAACTCCAAATCCGTATTTATTGTGCGTTTTACATTCATAGGAGGCACTTTATGCTTAAAGTAAGCCATCAGAAACGATCAGCCACGTTTCAACGACGCCGCTGCGTTTGTTTGTCAGCCTTTTTCTGCAGGGGGAGCAGAAAAACAACAAGACGGCTGCCGCAGCGGAGCCATGAAAGGCGTCTGGCGGGTCAATCGGATTAGTAGCTCTATACTAAAAAAAAAAAAAAAAAAGGCAGAAAAAAATGCTAATGAGACCACGACTTTTTCCCTTTAAACTTGTTGTTGTTTTTAAGAGGAAACCAATCAAGCCGGTAGCCCATCCGAATCGGGGTGGACAAGAGGGGAGATAAATGACGCCAACAGGTTACCACATAAATAATTCATGACGCGCGGGGCGGGAGGGGGGGGGGGGGGTTACGGTAATCACCACCGAGGGTACCTTCATGTCCCCCGCCATTCTCTTTTGCCTTTTAATGCAGTTCGGAAAGATTGAGAGGGCGGGAGGAAGGGGATGAGGGAGAGGATGCAGGTGCAGGGTACCCTCTAGTGGCGCAGAGCAACGGAGTTATTGAATAAAAAGGTTAAACGGGAGCCCAAAAGTGATGCGAGGCGATAAAGAGGCGGGGCCGGGGATTGGTTATATGCGTGGGAATTCCTTCCGGAGCGACTTCATATGCAAATGAGGCAGCCTCCAGGGCATTCGCACGCTGCATGCTTCCATCCGTTCCATTTTTGGAAGAAGAGCTCGTAAAGGCTTAACATCTTAAAACTGAACAAGTCATTCTGTCGTGCAGAGGAGAATGTACCTCCTTCCAGTAAGGCGACATCACAAAAAAAACTTCAATGAGCACAAGAGTTAAATGATCGAAAATGCTTTTTTCTGGTCTTTTAAAGAAGAAAATCTCAGATGATGAATTTGAAGGCTTGTGAAGATTCGCTTGGCTCTATGACCCAAAAAGTGGACGGATGGATGGATGGCACATTTGCGACAACTCCACAAGCATTGAACCACACATATGCATTTTTATGTTTTGATGTTGAGGATGTACATGAAGACTCGTGAGACATGGTTTTGATCGGGAAGAAAACAAAAAGCTGCATCCAGTACATTTGCACACAGCTTTCCAGGCAATGATGCACAAAATGCATATTTCTGGACTTTTCAAGAAGCAACACTGTGATTTTGTCCTCCTGGATGATGTCGTTTTAGTCTTGTGAGCTTTGGCTTTGCTCTGAACCACAAAAAAAAAAGCTCCATTCGGCACATTTGTGCACAGCTTCTACACACAACACCACAGTTGAGCCACATAAAATGCATTTTCTTCTTTGAAAGAAAGAAAGCTTCATTCAACTTTTGAGAAGACAGCGTTGATCTTAAAGCTGAATCCAGCACATTTGAGTCTGGCTTCCACACGTGACAACACTACACGTCAACACGAGGCTTGACTTTTAACAAAAAAGCTACACAAACCACTGCAAGAGTTGTCACAATGCTGATTAAGCTTTTCAGCTCCTCTCACGCCTTGCTTTAGGTTTCAATATTTAATATTTCGTGCCATGCTGGCGCACCAAATATGGCGGACCGTAAATTACGCATTTTATCTAGGAATGGGCAGACAATAGCCCATTGTCTCCCACCTGTAAAAATTCTAACTACACGGCTATCATGTGTTGAAAAGTTAGCATTGACCAGCAGTCATGCGCTGGAACGTCGTCAAGGTGCGGCAGAAGCGTGCCCGCCCTAAAGAAAAGAAAAAAAAGGACGTTGGGCTGCCAGCTATGATGTCCGGGAGCGGCACATAAATGCACCGGTCGAGACAATTCACATATTTTCCTTGAATTCCCGATGCCCACTCCGCTCCTGGTTTTTAAAGCTGCGTACTGCCGCACACACGTCTTAATTCTCAAGAAAGAAAGGTTTGTCTTGGGCCTTCAGGGATTACGTACATGAAAGCCTGTGTGGGTCTGATTTTATTGAAGCATAAAAAGATATGCATCCAGCACCAAATAAATCATCAAGAATTAACCCACACAAAATGCATCCTGGTTGACTTTCGATTGTGTGATTTTTTTTACTCCACTTTGAAGTCTTGTAACAGATGCTTTGATGAACAAAAAAAAGTTCCATCGGGCAGAACAGCACACATTTTATGGTGTACAAAATGCATTTTGGGGAGGGAAGGAGGGGGGGGGGGGGGCTGGTTAAAAACGAAACTCTGATTTTTGCCAAATCCTGAGGCAAGGCTTTCATCTCGAATGCATCCAGAACATGTGTGGCCACACAAAAATACGACACTGAAAATTGATTTTTCCGAACTGTTGTGGGGAGTTTATATTACTTGGAGGCTTTTCAAGTATAGCTTTGGTTTAAAAAAAAAGGGGGGGGGGAACTCCATCCAGCACAGTAATACAAATGACAAAAGACACGCAAAATGCCTTTTTTTTTTTGGACTACCATGAAAAATGCATTTTAAGACTTGTGAGGTAAAGCTAAGACCATCAACGCAAAAACACATCTGCATCCAGCACATTTTTTGATCAGCTTCCAGGACCACACATCACAGCAAATATGAATTATTACCTACGTAACAAGTATTGAGACACACAAAACGCAACAGACTTTTCAAGGAGCAAAACTCGACTGCTGAGAGATGGTTTCTTTCTTGAATGAAAAGAAGCTGCATCCGGCACATTTGTGCGCAGCTTCCACACACGACATCACACTACAAGTGTTATTTTCTTTGCACCATTGTAACATATACACATCTGTCGCAAGTTAGTAAATGGGGGGTGGGGGGGTGGTCGTCTCCCTGAGGAATGTGGTGGAGAGTAGTGATACGTAACTGTTTGACCTCACTGCGCCATTTATTTCTGTTCCATTTGGCGCAATCTGTCGGAGCAGTTGGACGTGGACGCAACATCCTCCCTCCTCCTCCTCCTCCTCATGAAAAAGAGGATGAGGAGGATGCTGATGAAGAGGCCTGCGGGGGTGCAACTTTCAGGATGCACCCCCCCCACCACCACCACAACCACTCGGCCCCCAACCACCGCGCACATACTCATGCAAAAAAAAAAAAGTGAGCTGGTGCAAGTCACACACACACACTCGCGCACACACAGAGAGCCCACTCACATGGATGTGATGTTTTTGAACAAGTCAGCTATGTCCACAGCTCCACTGCCGTTGGCTCCGGCTCCATCCTGCACCGCCAACAGCGGGAAGAAGCGGCCGCTGTCCGACTTATTGCAATAGATCTCGGTGGGCGAGCAGCTGCACGTCGGCGGGCAGTCCAGCATGGAGCTCAGGTGGTCCCGAAAGAGGAGGGTGAGGAGCAAGAGGATGGGGAAAAGCCGCCAGCCCCGGCAAATCCGCGGCGGGTCCAGGCATAGATCCATGTCTCCAAGGAAAGATGGAAAACACAATAAGAAGAAGAAAAGGAGGAAGAGGAGGTCCTGGTGTCCTTCCTTAAGAGAACAGAGGATGCTCTGTGCAGTGTGTCCTTGCCTCCTCACACATATATACATCAATATACATATATATTTATATATACATATATATATGTATATGTATATACATATATATATCTATATTTATATATATGCACACACACACGCACACACACTAATCCACAGCCTCACACACACACACACACATACACTTATACACACACACACACACACACACACACACTCACCCACACACAAAGAGAGGAGGGGAAATGCAAATAAAAAATGTCAAAAAAACCACGGTAGTCAAGTGGAAGAAATCTCCAGGCAAACGTGCATGGTGGCTCCCCTCCCCGGACTCTGCGATGCTGCTCTCTCCTCAGCGTGATGCTGGAGCAGGACTGAATGGATGGAGGGATGAGAGGGAGAGAGAGGGGGAGCGAGAGAGACAGACAGAGAGAGAAAGAGAGAGAGAAAGAGAAGGGAGCAAGGCATCGAATGAGAAGTTGGGGGCGTCAGAGTCCCTCCCACTGGCTGCTTTCTATTGACACCTGCAGAAGCTGCATGCAGTCAAGTGTGATTACAGTGTGCGCGCACACACACACACACACACACACACACACACACACACACACGCACACATACACACTATACAGGGTGCACCAAATTAGGCATCATGGACATAAAGGGAGCGATTCAATAATTACAGCTGTATTTTCTACATAATGATATCATTAGAGAAGCAGTCGGAAAGGGGGAAAAATGCAACGCAATTTGATAGTGACAGAGTTGACAAGAAAGCTAATGTTAAAACAACGTTGACCGCAACGTGAAACATTTTCTTCATATGTTGTTCAGACATTTGCCAAAACTCAAAGATTTGTTTTTTTGTTTGTTTTTTTTGGTATTTGTATAATATAAAATTTGTCTTCGAAGGTGGCAAAGGTTCAAAGCAAAATCATTGATGATACATTTTTTACAGTTATTCGGGCAGGCTACGCTATTGCTAAAACAATGCTAACAACCTACATCAATCAGAGTTAAAATGATAAGTTCTAAACATTAAATGTAATGATAAATCAGAACTAAGTTGATAAATAGAGAAAGGTATGGAAATATCCATTATGAATATAAGAGAAAATTGACACAAGAGTGCCAGGGTGTGTATGTATAAAATCACGATACACACCAAAAGTTGTAAAAATATCATGGTTAAGGGTAAAGCATGAGCCTTAATGGAGACTTCTTTCTTCTTATATAGGACTAGATACGTTCTTTACTTCTTCCTACTCCCTTGAACATAATAACTGTGTTGAATGATGACTGTGTTGAATGATGACTGATTTCTCTTACTTACCTTATTACTGTATATGTTTTATGTTATGTTCAATAAATAAACCAAACCAAACCAAACCAAACAAAAGGGCAAGACTCCAAGAAAGATATGCATTCATAATTTTTTTTTCCCAAGATGGCGCCCGATTAGGCAGCCTTCAGCAAGTGCTCTTCAAGAGCCTTGCTTTTTTTGTTATTGTTTTGTTCTTTTTGTCTTTTTGTTTTGTCACATGTTTGTTGTTTCGTCGTGTGGACCTGATGTGGACTGTTTTCAGCGTTTTTTGGCCACGACATTCGTCAAAGGAGAAGAATCTGTGCTTGGTGGTGGTTGCGCCTTCTCTGCAGCACGCCTGTACTAGCACAGATTTTGATAGGGAGGAATGTCGGCGCCATTGACTGTCGGTGCTGGACAGCCCCGGGGCGCTTGTGTTTTTTGTGCCTGTAATGGGCAGCATTTTTCACAGCCCCGTTTTGTCCAGTGGAGATGTCGGCGCTGTTGGACAGTCTGCGTTGGTGCGGCTGGATGGATGGCTGCTGAAGTTGAGGATGAGGAGAGAGGAGCGTCGGCGCCGAGTCACCGCTTGGAATTGGAATGGATTTGCATGGGACAGGAGAAGTGAAGCAATCTCTTTTTTCGTCATTGGATGCTGCAGCTTCTTGTTGACTTTGAAACTTAGCTTGTAGCCGACATGTGCACATTTTGAGCATGACGTCTCTGATCCACTGGTGAAAGGACACTTTGATTCTCTCCTCTTTCATCTCAAACTGCTTTAACAACAAAGCGTATGAGGGGAAAAGTGGTTAGGACTGCACGACTGTCCGTGTTTTATGTTATGTGTTGTGTTCATTATTTTACTTTATGTTAACTGTTTTGTTAAGCGCTTTGTTACAGCTGCCGCTGTTGTGAAAGCGCTATATAAATCAGCATGTATTGTATTGTATAATAATTTGTACAATGGAGAAAGTTAAAGTCATTGGTAATCCTACTGCTTAAAACGGTGCTAACAGCATGAAATGTTGCTGCAACTGTGGCAACAATAGTCACACGGATTTGTTCAGTCAACCAAGACATTTCAGTCATTAGTGGACTCTGTATGTTGATGCTAAAAACAAAACCTTCAACTGTGAGAAGGGTCTAAGAGACAGGTTCTTGTTGTAACATTCTTCATAAATAGGATTTGTACAATAGAAGACATTCTGACCGCTCGTGGACTTGGTATGCTCATGCTAAGAACAATGCTAACAAGAAAGCAATGCATTTCCTTTATCATTTGCCTGAAACGGTGGTGAAGACTCATAAAGCAGCATGCTTCGTGGTATTATTTGTCTACCAGAGGACATGGATAATGAATGCTAATGCTACAAACGACGCTAGAAACAAAGTGACAAATTTCTTTCGAAACGGGTCTCAGGATGTGTTGTGTGAATGTAGCAACAACCTTTAGAATAAGATTTCTACAGTATCAGAGGCTTATTGGTAATAATAATGGGGAAAAAAGTCAACAAATTTCACCAAAATGTGTCTTTAAGAACCATAATATGTTTTGTAGGGTCCAAGTTGATTTTTCAGACATTGGTAGACTCAAAAAGGATTATGCTCAACACAATGTGATGCCTTTCAAACAGAGAAGACGCAATATCTTTTGACCACTACAGTGTAGTAGTTGTTTATCTTGATGATTTCTGAATGGTAAGGCTAATGCTAAAACGACAATTTTCATCACACTGTGGAGAAGACCCATAAATGTAATTTCCAGGCACGAGTGGAATTGGAATGCCGATGCTAAAAACAATACTAACAACAATTAATAACACCATTGGGTAAAGTTAGAGTTTCCGCTGTAATTAAAAATGAAGCTGAGTGGTTGTATGCATGTGGTTAACATTTGCGTCGTTAAGTAGGAATTTGAGGATTACGATGCAAGATTGAGAAGGAAGCGTGACGCGAGTCAGATTATGATCAAAGACTGGCATCAGATTAAACGCCATTACTGTGCGCCGCCATTGTCTATGGACTGTAACGCGATTTAAGCACGGCGCCGTCATTTATTTCCAGCCTTCCACTCGGCAGCTAATAAAAGTCGCGCGGATAAAAAGGTGAAAAAATATGACAGAATTGGAAGAGAGAGGGAGGGAATGAGAGACAAAAAGAGATGGAGCGAGAGAAAGGACGAGCCAAGTATCCACTCTGCATGTTTGACTTTATTGTTGACTTTATTATTTTATGCCTTCCATTACGCTCCGCTTTCACGCATCAGGCGGGAGCAAACAACCCGTGAATGGTTAACTTTTCCCCCCACGTCAAGGTCGCATGTGGCATACAGTACCATGGTATTTAGAAATAAGAGTTCCAAAGTATAAAATGTCTCCTAAAAAGGAAATAAACTACTGCCATTCCCCCCGCCCCTCCATCCAGAGATCCTGCAAATTTGACGCAGAGCCCAATTGTGTATAGAGGACAAATCAGAACACAGTAAGTATCAGAATTTCATAAAACGATATCACAAAATTGAAGCACCTGAGACGTAAATCAAGATTGACACTCATGTCTGCCTTTTACACAGAACACAGTGAAGCAAGAAAATACAACCGTGCACTTTCAAAACTGAGATCCTGTAAAACTTTGATTCATCTACGCTATTTTATGGCTGCAGGATCATTTCTTGCCTTGTCCACTTGACACAGCAGACGTTGCCTCTCGTGGTTATCAGGAATTCTCCACTAATAGTAATTAGTTTTTTTTTTAAAGGTTTAAGTTCACTCACTGGTCCTCTTGACAAAATGAGATTTTTCCATCTGAGATCGTTTTGGCCCAACTTAATAAAATGCATATGGTAACATTTAACTCGGGAGTCAGCAACCTTTAATACCCAAAGGGCAATTTTGGCAGTACCCCCCCTTCCCCTCAAAAAATGCTTTTGACATTTAAAGTGAGGCTAATACTGCTTATCACTGTGTATATACTGTATGTATGTAAAAACCTATACTGTGTTGCATTTATGAAATGAATGTGACAGGGAACACAACATTTTATTTCTGCGTGGAAGGAAAGCATCTTTAAACTTGCCTGAGAACGCTGAATAGTTCAAACAAAAAGAGCACGCATGCATGAGGGAAATATAAATAACCAAAAATGACGTGACAAACAGTTGACGTGAATTAAGCTTGCAACCAAATAAGACAAAAGGAGGAAGGCAGAGAGCCACGAATCAAAAATCACTCAACCGAAAACCCACACAAGGCAGTAAACGGTTAACAAATTCACAGCGATACTGACAAGCAAAGAGGAAAGTAGCTGCTGTCAGAAAACAAGACGGATGTGGAACACGCATGAGAGGAGCAAAATGCTGGAGCAACGGTGATAAGCAAGGAACAATAACTCAGCACTTTGCTGACATCTCTCCTGTGTCAAAACAGACTGCTGATGACAATTGCATCAGGTGTGGCGTCGTAGACTCCGCCCACCAACGCTCTCCACGTAAAGTGCAACAGGAAGAGAAGCGAAAAACCCCCCAAAGTAGGGCAGCAGGAAAACAACATTGAGACGACAACACTTGGTGGAAGCTTACTTTCAAATAAGTCACTGTTGATTCGAGTCCTGCTCGGCGTCATGAAATTAAACACAGATTTAAATTATCCACCTGCAGCAAACGGTCAACATTTCAAGATTTTTATTACGTACTTTAGTTAGCTGTCATCTTGACTACAAAAAAATAATAACCAATAAAAGCGAGGCCTTGGTTTAACTTATCTCTTCTCAAACCAAAAGGACCAATGAGTTGTGTTATATGAAAGGGATAATGGTCTTCATTCAGCGGAAAATTCTATTTCAGATGAAGAGGCAAAGCTTTTTTGGGGCGGGTGTGTAGTATTCTTTTCACTGAAACAAGCGTTCACTTAACCACAAAAAGGCACCAAATGATCATTGTCCTGCTGCAATGTTGTGGGATGTGGCACTTATTGTCTCAAAAAAATAAAAAATAAAACGCTAATATAATATTTTAAAAACTCAAATTAAAAAAATTGTGCACCATGTTATTGAAAAATTCTCTTTCTTGCGCCATGAATACTCTCAAGTGTTCTCTATATAGAGTCCTCGCCCGGGAAGAAGGAACACAGAGTTGCCGGGTACTAATTAAGCAGAAGCGGCGCGGTGTCTCGCCTTCAAACAGACTTGAGAAGCGGACATGGTCTCCGATGCGCCCCACTGGAGAAAACACATACAGATTTGCTGATTCCCTTAAAAACAAACTGCGGCACACATGCTTTGGAGCACAACACTGCATCCAGTGCGCTTAAAGGAGACATTCTGTAATAGTCATGCCGGTTTTAATGAGATGCTAAATGAAAATTACAATATCCTGGAATGAAACAATATCAAGTTTACCATATACAACACAAATATATTGAAAACGATATAGAAATATTTGGCAAAGATATACTGTATGACGGTGCAACAAAAATGCTAAACAGAACACCACAACTATTAAAATGGAAGTCAACGCCAACATTTTCTTCACAATAATCGTATGTTTCCTGCAGGCCCACTAGTCTAAACACAGAATTCTGATTAATGTTGGCGTATGTGGAGTATTAGTTGAGCGGCAAAATCCAGCTGTTTTGAGCCATTGCATGGGGGCGGCCATTTTGTAAAATTCTGTCAACTGAAAATGACATCGTCAGGGCTACTTGACCGTAAATACGAATCACGGCGCACCTGTTTTCTGAAGCTCAGCCATGATTAGTTATATTACACAAACGCAATATTAATCAGAATGCCGTGTTTAGACTAGTGGAGGCGCATAGAACGTACTAGTAAATAAAAGCATACGTGTGAAACCGGCCGGCCGAGCACTCCATGTGCGATTTATTTCAATTTGGCCAGCGATGCGGGGACCCCGCCGGGAGATGAACATCCCCTCGCCGGCTTGGTTTGTCAGAAATTCGAAGCTAATGTGTCTCTGAGGCTCCCCATGTAATCAAAAAAATGGCCCCGCCGGTGCTTTAGACCTCATACTCTGAGTGCCGCACGCTCTCTGCAGCCTAGCCGTCAATGTTTTTTCTCCAGCCGTATGTTTACTAGCGCCTGATGATCAGCACACCAGCAATGGGGAAACGATCCCTGCAGAAGTCAATACTGGATTCAATCTACGCGCTACGACGCTATCACTTTCAGGAAAAAGAGTGAGCGTGGGCACCGCAGCTAGCAGTCCAATCACTCGACTGATGTACAAGTGAGCAATAGTTGTATGGTCTGATTGTCTGTCTAAAGCTACATGTACATCAGAATATTTTGAAAACTATTTGAAAAAGACCCATGGAAAGCTATCATCTCACGCCAAAACAAGTTCGAAGAGAATTCTATTTTCTCGTCTTCTATTTACTTCATTGTTTCGGTCAACAAGTTGTTGCTTTTATGATGGAGCTGATCAAGTTAGCAAGTAATGTCGTAGCCTTGTCAAACGACATGACTTTTTTGTTGTTCACGACGGCGGCGCTGTCAGATTACCGAAATAAAAAAGACCAAAAAAAACAAACAAAAAACACCTTTTGATACTGGGGAATTGAAAATGTTGTAGCAGTGTAGCCTATACTTTTAATTGCATACTTAATTATACATTTGTATTTTTATTATTTATATTTTTAAATTATTTTAATTGTATTATTTTTATTATTATTTTAATATTTGTAACATTTCAATAATCCCTATAAGTCGCGTTGGACTCAGTTTAAAT
The DNA here is from genome assembly GCA_026261675.1 of Hippocampus mohnikei. NCBI lineage: Eukaryota > Metazoa > Chordata > Actinopteri > Syngnathiformes > Syngnathidae > Hippocampus > Hippocampus mohnikei. Next base: position 5,690,661 of record JAKGUB010000341.1, read on the forward strand.
TCATTTCAAAAGTCTTTAACGAAATGAAATGGTGTAACAGAGCTCTGCTTGATTTTCATTTCGGATTAAATGTATTTACTAAACTCTGGTTAGAGCCCATTTGAGATTCAATTGGGGAACATGGCAGTATGAAGTTTATAAATTCAATTTGGAGACGGTGTGGGAAGCAATTGAGCACCTGATGGCTGCAACAATGAGATTTGTGATGGGGAAAAGCATGAAGACAGACAAGCGGGACATGAAATACATCCAGTACAGTATTGCAGACACACTGTGTGTGTTTGCCCGTCGCTGCCATTCGCAAAGCCACAATCCTACGCTCAATTAGTCAAGGCCTTTTATACACTTTCATCTGGAAGCCGAAGTGTGCGCACACCCCTCACACCCGGGAACAAACATGATGTACTGTCATCCCTTTGGAGACCGGTAACAAGCGTCCGACAATAGGAGGCAGGACATGAGTGACGGGGGTCATAAACGACAAAACAAATCAAGAAAGAAGATTATTGCAATAAAGATATAAAGAACACAAAAACCTGAGAAGAAAATACACAAATATTCGGAATACAAAATGTCTCACCAGAATAGAAAAATCTTGAATAAAAAAATATTAGACAATTGTACAAAAACACGATGAGAAAGGAATCCATTACAACGAAAAAAAATAGATGAACAATATCGGTAAATAGCTGCAGTCAAACTCTGCACCCTTACATTTCTCCCGTCTGTGTCAACTGTTGTGACAAACGTGGCCTTTCACGTACAAAAACGTGACTGCCACCTCCGTCTGTCACTCATCCCGTTCACGCAAGAGCCTAAAGTGAAAGGTTTGGTGGTGACTAACACTTGAGAGAGTCGCAGTTGTCACAGCCGTCAGCCTCACTTAAACACCAAAAATCACCTGCCTCCCTCTCATTTTACAACATTTAACTCAAATCATTTGTCCACCGAGTGCCTCTAGCAGAGGTTTCAAGTTTCTTACACCAAATGCCACCTAAAAAAATGCTTAGCTCTTAAAGCACAACCACCTGGTGCATATACGCTCAACATAGTCCGTAGATGAGCCACGCACTCGCCCCCGGCAGAGATTCATATAGAGTCCCGATTTACTACATATTTCACAGTTAAAGTGTGACATATTTTCTCAATCTAGTTCTTTGGCATTCCCTTGTCTGAGGAAAACGTCACGTATCGGGCCATCCTTCCTACTCTATGTATTTACAAACAAAATTAAAAGCAATACTAAACCTAATAAAAACTAAAATAAAACAAAATCATTAAAAAAAAAACAACAACAAAAAACGAAAAACTTGCTGTAAAACTACAGTAATTAAAACTAACCGGAAAAAAGGAGTCAAAACAAAATTAAAAACTGACTGAAACTAAAAAATCAGAAATTATTATAATATTATTATTATTATTATTATTATATTATTAATATTATTATAGCCTAGATGGGAGAGCCGCTGCACCTTGAAATTGCAAAAGGAAGTTGACTTAACTGGAGAAGGTGGCCCTAAATCAGGAGCTTTCATTGCACAATTTGGACTGTTCTTAAATATAAGACACCGGGAAAAAAACTGTACTCATGTACCTGTAATGTTAAATAAAAATGATACCCAAACAAAATTTCCAAAATAAAACAAAGAGTAAATACAAATGTATTGAATTTTAAAGCTGGGTTGTGACCGAAAGAACGAGATCCCGGATACAAGTGTCCGAAATGAGTTTTCTCCGCAGGGTGTCCGGGCTCTCCCTTAAAGATAAGGTGAGAAGCTCGGTCATCCGGGAGGGGCTCAGAGTAGAGCCGCTTCTCCTCCACATCGAGAGGAGCCAGATGAGGTGGCTCGGGCATCTAATTAGGATGCCTCCCGGACGCCTCCCTGGTGAGGTGTTCCGGGCATGTCCCACTGGCAGGAGACCCCGGGGACGACTCAGGACACACTGGAGAGACTATGTTACCCAGCTGGCCTGGGAACGCCTTGGGATCCGCCAGGAAGAGCTCGAAGAAGTGGCTGGGGAGAGGGAAGTCTGGGCTTCCCTCCTAAAGCTGCTGCCCCCGCGACCCGACCCCGGATAAGCGGCAGAAAATGGATGGATGGATGGATGAATTTTAAAGTTAAATATAATTGAACTCAACTTGAACAGTGATTCTTTCATGCATCACTAGAGGGAGCCTGTGTACAGACAAAATATCCATCCATCCATTATCCGAACCGCTTGATCCTCACTAGGGTCGCGGGGGGTGCTGGAGCCTATCCCAGCTGTCTTCGGGCAGTAGGCGGGGGACACCCTGAATTGGTTGCCAGCCAATCGCAGGGCACACAGAGACGAACAACCATCCACGCTCACATTCACACCTAGGGACAATTTGGAGTGTTCAATCGGCCTGCCATGCATGTTTTTGGAATGTGGGAGGAAACCGGAGTGCCCGGAGAAAACCCACGCAGGCCCGGGGAGAACATGCAAACTCCACACAGGGAGGCCGGAGCTGGAATTGAACCTGGTACCTCAGCACTGTGAAGTCAACGTGCTAACCACTGGACTACCGGGCCGCCACAGACAAAATAATAATAATCATTTTCACATTCACACCTTTGGAATCTTAGAGTCTTTTCTGTTTGGCCTAAAACTTTTTTTTTCACATTGTACACATCCAATTATGACATAACGACTGCGTTGGTGCAAATCAGTGATAGACTACGGCACAAAAAGAATTGTGTGCAAATTGCGACAACAGAAACGAAACTCCGTCCGAGCACCCCGGCTGCACACGCACCGCGACCCCACGAGCATGTTGGGGTTGACATTTTATCAAATAAAGCCGTGATTCTCCCAGGACTCTTGGGACATGGATCATTAGCGCCATAAGATGGACGTGCCAACATCATCATCATCATCATCATCATCCATCCATCCAGCTGCTGCAATGGCTTGCCAAACTCTTTTGTTTGCTGGCGCGCCAAAAAACGGGGCCGCGCGCCTTTGGCAGATCATATTCTTATCGTCGACATGTCCCCGGATAAATGGCTTGAGTCGTTCATCAATTATAGAGTAGCTATATTTAAAATTCAGATACAGAAAAACATCGGATTTTATTTAGTGATTTCAATTTTGGCCGACAAAAATAAATAAATAAATAAATAAAAAGTAAGAGGAGAACCCCCCCAACCCCCCCCCCCCATAAGCTAATATAAAAGAAAGAAAATCTGTTAGAAATAACCAATATGGGTGCTAAATTACCCTTCTAACACACACATATCACATATTCGAGGAGTTCACCGTAGCGAAATTTATTTTTGTTATTATTAATAGCAAAAGTATTGACCAAATATCATATCTCTCGATACGTCCAATAGATGTCCAATAGAATACACCCACTTTGGGGGTGGAGGCTCCTGCAAAATTTCGTTGTAACAAGTGTGCAATGACAATAAAGTATTCATTCATTCATTCATTCATAGAATATTGTACCGGTACGTTTTATGATATTCTGATTTACAATACACCCTGTGTCACAATTTCGGAATTATATGCAGGTTAAACAGTCAGGTACACCATGAGTTTTTTGCACTTTGTACACAAGTGAATTTATGTTGGTTTCTTGTTCAGCAGTTTTGTGCCGTCCTTGAATGGTCATTTTCATGAAACAGAGAAAAATTGTGCCCAACACCAATATTTAAACTCATTCACTCCCAACGACACATTTATACGTCCTTTCATACTTCACACATTCAATCTCAGGTATTTATTTATACATATTTCTTTCAGAAGTTATTTTTAACCCCGCCCACTCCCACCCCCAAATGCTTTATTGTTCATAACTTCATCAATAAAACCGGTCGCGATTTTGCAAAAATAGGAAGCTCCGGATCCTAGGGTGACATCAGTTGAGAACCGCTGCTCTTGAGAATAGATGGATGGATTTGTACACTGACGCCACACACACACAGACATTTCGTCGCAGTGACCGCATGTCCACCAATTACCCGCCAGGTCGCCGGGGTGCAGAGTTGTCAGGAAGTGTCGCGCGGCCGCGTTTGGAGGACATAACGGGAAAAGGGTGGGCAGAATTAAAGGGGGCACTTTCCATTGTGGAGCGCTGACAGCCGACTGGACAGTTCAGCGGCCAGGCGGTGGGCATCAGCGCGACAGAGGCAGGGAGTCACTCTAATGACCTTGAGAAAATAACCGAGTACAACCCCATTTGTGTTGTGTCGCCGCCGAATCAAAGTAAAGGGAGGGTCTTTCCAAGCCTGACTGAGTTCAACTCACTTAGAGGAGCGGCGGGCTTCGCCGGCAGACAGCTTCGTTCACTCGTGACGGCGGGCAAAGCGCTCCTGCAGCAGAGCTTCGACGAGGCTCTGGCGAGATGCCGACAGGGCCGAGTAATATCAGAACACTCTCGAAATGGTGACAGTGATGAAATACCCATTGAGTGCATCATTCAAAATGAATGGGGTTCCTGTTTTAATCCACGTGACAGTGAAAATAAATGCACAGCTGACTGGAATGGACAGTCTTTTGTCCAAATCTGATCTTTGGTGTGATCTTGGACAGGGAAATCGGGGGGAGGGGGGGTGGGTCATGTCGGGACGTTGCATCATCAACCTTCTTCTCAATACTGGTTTGAAACCCTTACCGGCCTAGAAACCTTGACAAAGGCTGAAACTTAATTTGAAACCCTAACCAATGCTGTAAACTCTTATTTTAATCCATGAATCCCTAATCTAGAATCGGAAGGTTAATTACAAACTCTAACTCCATTTTAAATCCCTCATCTTTATTCCATACCCGTATTTAAACCCCAAGTCTGTTTTGAAAGCTTAATTTGAAACACGGGGCTCCAGCAGGGATCCAAAATAATGTGGCTTAAACATACGCAAATCCCTGTAGAGCAGAGAAGTGGCAAGAAGCAGACACCCACTGAGCAAAAGCCCCAATTTGAAACCCTAACCCTGGCCCTCAAACCCTAATTTGACACGTAATCCATTTTTGAAAGGCTTACTCAGGCTTGAAACCCTAACATAAACCCTGAAACCTGAAGTGACATTTTAATTTGAAACCCTTTTCTTGCCAGGAAACCCCACACCACTCTCTTTTTTTAAAATGTGAGCCCTAATCTTTACTTAAGGCCCTGAGCATGAGAGAGAGAAGCAGAGGCATACTTGAGAAAGAAAGCAGCATGATAGTGCAACTATTCCAATGTTCTGTCTTTAATAGGAACATTCATCACAGTCTTTAATGACCTCAGAGCAGCAGATCACACTTTTGTCTGCGTAACAAGCAGGTTGACTTTGGGGTGAAATCAAGTTTGTTTGTTTTTTTTGTTTTGTTTTTTTTCTCCATTGTGCCACCAGGCATCAACGATAAACATTAAAAATGGATATTGGCTATCTCTCTTGCTTCACACATTTTGATGGCATCAAAAAGACTGGGAAAACATTGCATGCTGGAGAATTTTATTCAAAGTGTCCCTTTAAATTGAACTCCTTGTTGTTGTGAGCGCAAATCACTCTGATTTGAAAGGCAACACCCCGGATTGATCGTCTGCCAATGTGGGATTTTTTTTTAATTACTCCTGTAACGCTGGGATGAACACCAAATTGTGGACCCGAAGGAGATAGAACACAACTGAGCAATTTAACAGAATTGATGAAAAAAAAAGGGCACGCAGGCGTGAGAGACAATCTAAAACGTGATGGCGACGAACGATGATAGCAAAAGGTTGCGGTGGAAATGCCCTACGAGCGCTCACCAAAGGAGGTGAGCAGAATCACAATGAAAGAAAACAATCTGACGTACGCAAGGCAAAACGGATAACAGAACGTCACGAAAGCACTTACTGTACGTTTAAACAGAATTTCGGATGGAAACGGGACAAAACAAGGTAGCAGCTCACATGCACGACGGCGATGAGCAACAAAAGTCACTGTTAAAATGTACAACCCCCCCCCCCCCCAAATATCTCATATTGATAAGCCATTGATTGTAATTATTATTATCATTTTGGATTACCACTAAGGTGGACGACTAGTTAGCGCGTTGGCCTCACAGTACAGAGGTGCAGGGGTTCGATTCTGGAGTTTGAATGTTCTCTCCGTGCCCGAGTGGGTTTTCTCCGGGTACTCCGCTTTCCTCCCACATTCCAAAAAACATCCATGGCAGATGAATGGAACACTTGAAATCGTCCCTCGGTGTGATTGTGAGCGCGAATGGTTGCTCGTCTCTGTGTGCGCTGCGACACTTAAGTCATTTACAGTCATTGAAGGCAGAACGAGCGTTTTTCATCCCAATCCGGCTGCAATTTCATCTGGGAGGAAACCCTCAGGTGACATGTTGAACAACACAACACGTTCGGCCTGTCAATTCATGAGGGCCACTTGCCCAACATTCTCAACAAACCTATTTTGTTGATTTGTTTGTCGACAATGTTCAATGAATCAAGGACTATGCATGCAATTTCAAAGCCAATTGTATGTTGGTTTAAGCGTGACATTTTCATGGAAGCAGGATGGAGAGCATAATAGACAGAAAATAAAAGACACTGGCCTGAAAACCCTAATTTTGACCAAGGCTTGAATGATTTATTTTAAACCCTCATGCAAGACTGAAACCGTGACTTTTCTTGACCCTTGACCTAGTAACTTGAAACCTCGACTCTGGCTTTTACTGAAGACAATCAGGTTATCCCATTGACTTCTCCATCTTTAAGGAGCCAAAAAAAAAACGTCCAAGAAGAGATTACAGCCCTTTGCAGCAATGCAGAGATTGTGGAGCATAATGGCCAATCAAAAATAGACTCCGCTGACACAAAGCTGTCTCCCAATACTTTTGAAGAACTCTGAAGAATTCAGTCAGGCTGTCATGCACAAGCACGTGTATATATTTTGTCTCCATGGCAACGGGTTGAGATGAGACAAAAGTCATGGTTAGCGCAGTTAGAGTTGCAGTATGCAAATCGTTCATCAGCACGGCCTCTTGTAGAGTTACCATCAATCCATCCGTCAGTGAATGGACGGATGGATTGATGGTAACAATTTATGGTAACAATTTATGGACAATTTATGCTAATGTGACCATTTTAGGAATGCCTCACATTCAAGATGACGACGAAGCCATCTCGTGTGTGCGCAGCGTAATCCGTACACAAACACGGGACAAGGAAGACAAGAAGCCCGATCGGGCCCCAGCAGCCAGATGGATGTTGTTACCATGACATCTAGCATCAATGCTTGATTGACGGCCAGAGGCAAAAGCAGGTCTCATAGCAACAAGACACACATCTACATAACATAATGTAGACACCCAGACGGAAGGATGGATGGATGGACATAGATAGATAGATAGATAGATAGATAGATAGATAGATAGATAGATAGATAGATAGATAGATAGATAGATAGATAGATAGATAGATGTCTTGCTTTGATTTTTTTGGGGGGGGTCACTTTTTGGGGAGGCAGGCCGCAGATGTTTCAGCATGCCAACAGCTGACAGCGGCATGCTTTGCTTATTTACACCCGGTTATGTCGACCGCCACTTCTTGTTTATTTGCCCGGGGAAACCTTTTGAATTAATTGCTCGAAAATCTTCAATTCAGGTCGACCATTCTGAGCTCTCTTACATGATTACACATCTTGATGTGGGTAATAACTTGTTGGAGTCTGTATTCAAATCCATGCGCGTGTAAGTCACTAGAGTCGCGCCTTTCTATAAAATAGAAAGCAATTAAGTAAGTGGGTGGCTTTAGTGAAATCTTGATTTAAATTCGAGCTCTATTTAAAAAAAAAAAAAAAAAGTTACAGTTGTGGTGGCGTGCTTAACCTGGCGGGTGGCACAGATACGATAAGGAATTTAATCCCGAAGGCAAGCACTGATTAGCTTATCCCGTCAGTCGCGGCGGGCGAGGGCAGAATTAAAATGGCTGCTGTCGTCGAGGGGAAAGAAAAATCCAAATTAGCCGCTTCAACTTCTTGTCAGAATTTTGTTGATTGTATTCTTGATGGGGAATATTCAAGCATGGCAACTGAATAATAAGAATTCAAAACAAGTGGGCGCGATGAAAGTAGCATGACATCATCACGTCATCCAAGCTTTAAATTTGTTCCAAGAGTTGACCAATTTTGGCTTGGTTGATAAATTTTGATGTTGTCTCATTCTGTTGCCGCTTTCCCCTCCCCCAGGCTGGAATTAGGCATTACAACAACAGAGCCATGTCTCAGAAGACATATATTAATTGATGTTAATCTTGCTGTGTTTTGTGTTGAGTAGCTAACGGGTCCTCGGAAAGATGTGTGGAGCTCATTCGAGGTACTTATTGTTTTCTTTTCACGTTATAGCCTTTCTGCGTTTGTGATAAAGATATCAAACAGAAATAATCTAGGCAATGCAGACTTGAGGAGTCACGCCCGACTATTGCTGTGTTTGCGCATGCATTACTTGTTCGATGCTAAACTTCATTTACGACAGGCACATTGTTAGACAGCTTAGGGGTCCTCGGAATGACACATTGAATTCATTCGCGGCCACTATAGTTTTTTTATTTTTTTGGTATTATCTCGTTTCATAATCTCTGCTATATATTAGTGTTTAGTATTTTTTGTTTTGTTCTTGTCTGGTAAGATTATCATTTGTCTCATCCTGTTATGTCTCCATTTGTAAGTTTAATTTTTGTGGTTTTGTTATTTTCTAATGTTGACTTGTCTTTTTGGGCAGTGTTTTGTAATCATGTGACTTTGTCTTTGTTTTCACTGGTTTGATGGTTTGAGCAAAACACACACCAAAATTAGTGTCATGTTAGCATCTGGCAGCAAGCATGCTATGAAGTGGCCACCTTGCTCCTTCCACAGCGGCTCAATCTCCAACGCGGAATGAAGCAACACGAAATGCCCAATGACAACAAAAGGTTCGCATGGAATGGTGGAGGAGAACGAGAATTTTTAGACACAAATGCATAAAAAGGCGCACACATGCAGTTTAAGTGCTTTTCATCTTGACAGGGAAATGGAGACTTGCGCTCGCGTTCCTTTTCAGTGCACTTCATTTCCCTGCAGTGTGACTTCCCACCAATTTTCTTCCCTCTGAGGATCCACGTGTGGCCTTCGCAAGTCGCCCCCAACCAGTCACCTGTAACCAGGTCGCCTCTGACGAAAAGGTGGTCCACCTTGAGGATCTATGAGTGCGTCACATGGAAATGTCCATGTAGAATTACAATATTTGTGTAATTCTATCGAGTCAAATGTGAAATGTAGATTAGTCTGGGAACACGCAAAGTCAAACACGAATCAACATTATAGATGTGATGTTCTCCATTTCTAACCCACAGCAATAATTTGTCATTGGACTATTTCAACAATTATTTTTTCCCCCCAAACAGTGTGAAAGAATAGTCGCCGCTACGTCAAATATTAGGCAATTAAGCGCATTTATGAAAAACTTTTGTACACAGTCCACTGGCCCGAATGAATTATGCATAAGCTATGAAGTGGAAGCCACATTCTTTTTGGACTCGTTTAATTCTCTGCGTATTCAGCGTCGTGGCACGCTCTCAAAATAATAGGCCAGGCTCATCAAGTATAGCAGAACACTCCGCACAACACTTTTAGGGACAATTAGAAATCACTTAAGCAACTTAGCAGTGAACATGTTTTACTAACACTGTGTGAGAGCTGAGGTGAAACAGCTGAGCAAGCATGTTGAATTCATGCACGAATGCTACCTTTGCACGGCATCTCGGCATGCGGTCGGTATGAGATGCCCGCCCAATTCAAGGCGATCGTAAAAGGTTTGCTGTTAAATAGACTCGAGGGAGCTTTAGCTATCAGTGTTTTTGTGAGTGAGAATCGTTTGTATTTGCTGCAGGAAGGTCGGCGTGAATGGGGCCAAACCCTCATACTGTGACATGAGATAATTCTGCTGTTTTTCCAAAGTCCTGTCGTGGCCTTGGATTTGCCCTTGGAGTCCCCAGCCTGCTAATGTTTTACACACACACACACACACACACACACACATACACAAATATATATCTATTTCAAATGTGCTGCCATTTATCTACAGGAGAAGAGTAGCAGTCGAGATGAGGAGTGGGCACAGTTTGGAGCGCGGCCACATACGGACCATTCTTAAATTCATCAAACATTTTACATCAGTGAAGTGTCCTGTATTATGTTTTGCATTCATTTAGCACTTTCTTGTAAAATTGGGTCATTAAAATGTTGTTATTCATGCCTATTCTTTATTTACATAACTGAATAATTGAGTACCTTTATTCCTTGCAAATCACACAATGTTAAAATAAAATTATTTGACAAAAAACATTTATCAAACAATTAGCGAATGTGTTTCTGTGTCAATAAAATGTATTTTTCAAGGTTCAAGGTTCAACTTTATTGTCAAATATGCATACATTTGACATGCAGCATGGATGAAATTTCTTTCTCTCAATCCTCAGCAAACATGCTGTGCATTAAGCACACAGAATATAGCAGCTACACTGTGTAAAAGACAATGTAATCTCAACAGTATAAACATATAGACGATATATACAGTACAAGCAGCATAAACAATGGCACTTGAGGCTATTGTAGGTAAAAGTGAGGTAGTGCATTGTGCAATACGCAATATGCAGATGTCGGATAATGAGGGGAGGGTCATAGTCTGTGACAGGAGGCAGGGGTCGGGCAGAGGCAGAGGGTGGGGAGTTTGGGCAGAGCAGGGACGGAGTTGAGTTATATACATTATATTTAAAATTAAATACATTAAAAATGTAATTAATTAACCCCCCCCCCCCACCGACACCCCCCAAAAAAAGTCACTTGCATACACGATTACGGCATTCTCTGCTCTCACCGGTTATCCTAGAAAATGCCAAATGGAAACAAACAGAGCGCCGAGTAATAACCCACAGGAGGAGCGTTAAATAATGAAAAGCAAGGATGTGCTCCTGCAAAGCAAGGCTGTGATAGCGCCTGGCTCAACAAAGTAAGAATAACCGGAAAGTTACATGTGTGTGTGTGTGTGTGTGTGTGTGTGTGTGTGTGTGTGTGTGTGTGTGTGTGCCCCCACCATCACAGTGTAAGGAAAACACACACACACACACACACACGTCGCCTCATTAGAGCGCGCCGCCATCAGCACATCAAAGACTTTCCTTTTTGAAAAACCAGGAGGAGTGGGATCAAAATCCTTAGGATATCTCCGCACCTCTCTCCTTCTCAGGGAGCACGGGGACGCGCCGTCAAAGTTTTGGGTCATTTTCAGATCTTTTGCTGCAGTGGAAGCGGAAGAGGAGGCGCTGATTAAAGCAGAATTATGCTAATCAGCTGGAGAATGGCAGGAGGGCACACGAGGCCGTTGACTAGCGCCGCAACCTAAGCCATCCATCCATCCATCCATCCATCCATCCATCCATCCATCCATCCATCCATCTATCCATTCGTTTTCACTTTATCCGGGGTCAGGTCGCGGGGGCAGCAGCTTTATAAACAAGGAGGTCCAGACTTCCTTCTCCCCGACCACTTTGTCCAGCTCTTCTGGGGGTGTCTTGAGGTGGTCTCAGTCCTGTGGGGCCTTGTCCCGGAGTGACATACCCGAACCACCGAGCCATGGAGGCGTCCAGCAGGCATCCCGAACGGATAGCCAAGTCAACTCATCTGGCTCCTCTCAATGTGGATGAGCAGCGGTTCTATTCTGAGCCTCTCCCGGGTAACGAAGCTTCTCACCCTGTAAACTCATTTCGGCCACATGTTGTTCTTTCTGTCACAACCTACAGCTTGTGACCATATGTGAAGGTATGAATGTAGCTCGAGCGGTAAATTGAGAGCTTAGCCTTTCGGCTCAGCTGCTTCTCCGCCACATCACTGCGGATGCGGCAGTAATTTGCCCATCAATCTCCCACTGCATTCTTCCCTCCCTCATGAACAAGACCGCAAAATACTTCTCCTCTATACATAGGCAGTACAATACCTTTTCCTACACTCTTTTCTAACTTAGTCCTATGGTCGAGGACAGGGATGTCGGAATAATTTTTGTCACGGGCCACTTGAGGTTTAGGTCTTCCCTTGGAGGGCCGTTATGACAGTGAAACTAAATAAATGTTTATGTATTATTACTCAGTCAAATCAACGATAATAGTGTGTTCAATTATTGTTTGAGTGAGTCTTAACAGGGTAACAAAATTATTGTAAAATCTAATTATTTCTTCTACTTCTTCCTCTCATAACTTGCTGCTGTGAAGTGGGAATTTCTCCATTGTGAGACTATTAAAGGTTTTCCTATCTTATTGGATTGGATTGGATTGGATAAACTTTATTATCAAATGTACTGTATGTGTAACATACAGCACAGATGAAATTTCTTCCCTCTCAACATGAAACGAAAGGAGCCGCTGGGTGTCCGCGCCGCCATCATTATATTATCGTATCTTATCTTATTTATAAAACATGACGATTTGACATTTCGGTACAGATTTTAGCAAGGATCATGGCACACAGAATTTGCTTTCGCGGGCCACATAAAATGATGTGGCGGGTCGGATCTGACGGCAGTGATCTAGAAGGTGCTAGTTCTCATCCCAATTGCTTCACAGTCTACTGCAAACACTTGATGAAGCAGATGCAACCACATCATTCGGAAAAAAAAAAAACATACTAAGGCCAACAAACTAGAAATTCTGTCAACAAAAGCTATGAAGAGAAACTCCTTCCTGCAATGGAATTTTTTCGTGCGAGAATTCTACGCTTTTTTTTTTTGTCAGAACTCACACCGCCGATTCCTGAAGCGACAATGACTTGCCATCTGATAATTAATGCCGTCATGCGTTGCTATGGTGCTGCTGCTGTGAAAACAACTTGACGGCGAGTTGGTGCTTTTTTTTTTTTTTTTTTTTAGACTCCTCTCACGCCACATGCACAATATGTGACATGGGTGATATTTTATTCACACCGTAAAGCACATGCGCGCACTCTGCTGGAAGCTGAGAGGTGAAAGTTAGAGGTGGCAATTACATGCAGAACTCACAGTTGCAAACACACACACACACACACACACACACACACATGCATCTATGTGCACACACCTTTCCCTATGGATTCTCCTCCTAATAATTCATTCATCGATTGCGGTTAGTGTGATCGCAGGTAGTGTGTGTGAGCTCACAGTGCAGAAACAAAATGCAGAGGAAAAAATGATGTGGAAAAAAATATATATTTTATATATATATTTATATATATCTATAAATATGGAATATTAAATGTGCGAATCATGCACAAATATTTACCAGACACAGACTATACCATCCACACAAGCAAAGTTGTTGTTATTATTATATGCACCACAATGGATGACTGATCAGCAGATTTCTCCTCACACTTCAGAGATTCAGAGAATTGTGTATATATAAATTGGGGATTCAAATTCATTCATTCATCTTCCGAACCGCTTGATCCTCACTAGGGTCGCGGGGGGTGCTGGAGCCTATCCCAGCTGTCCCCGGGCAGTAGGCGGGGGACACCCTGAATCGGTTGCCAGCCAATCGCAGGGCACACAGAGATGAACAACCATCCACGCCCACACTCATACCTAGGGACAATTTAGAGTGTTCAATCAGCCTGCCATGCATGTCTTTGGAATGTGGGAGGAAACCGGAGCACCCGGAGAAAACCCACGCAAGCCCGGGGAGAACATGCAAACTCCACACAGGGAGGCCGGAGCTGGAATCGAACCTGCACTGCACTGTGAAGCCGACGTGCTAACCACTGGACTACCGGGCCGCCCGGGATTCAAATTTTATTTATTTATTTTTTTTACACAAACAATTCTTCAAAAAAAATGATTAACATTCATTATAGGCTTTCCATGAAACATGGGGAAATTGGTGCAATCCGAAAAAGTGAAAAAAAAAAAATCCAAAACATTCAATGGGTCTCATTTGGCCCAAAACTACAACATGAATAAAGCTTTTGGCGGATTTGTAATGATATGGAAGACTAACATAGTACCTCACTAATATTAATAGTTTGAGTAGGTTATTTTTGTGAAAAAATAAACAAAATAATGTTGGGATTTTTTGGTTCGGTTTTGTGCTGTCCTTCAATGTTCATTCATTTTTATGCAAGAGCTCTTTGCGCTGAAAGAAAAATACATGTGGTTATGTTGTTTACTTCAAACCGTTTGTTGTCAATATGTAATAGTGGCTCTTTTATACATGCAGTGAAAAATGTTTTTGCAAAAAACGGAAATAAATTAAGAGCACGTGTTTTGCGCGCATGCATATATTTTGTCTATAATTACAACCGCTTTTTTGTGGTAGAACTCATGAAAAAAATTGTGAAAAAGAAGTCATCGCGTCTATTATGTTCCTCTGCCCTGTCAGCCACTTTTGCCGTCTCCTCTTGCATGAAAGCAAGCACAGCACCAGCGTCTGTGTGCATGCATGCGTGTGCGCCTCTGAGGAGAAAATTGTCCACAAGTGCGCACACTTGTAACAGTGTCGGTGTGACTCATCCAGGTCAACAATGGCGGGGTGGTTAGTCCAGCCGCTTGGGAAAAAGGCTCGGTAAGACGCTGGCCGCCAAGGGAGCCATGTTGTGACTGACGAGGCTGCTCTGATTGCACGGAAGAGTCTTTACTTATCATGTGGGGGATTTCTGAACCAACATTTTGGTATTGCTGAACGACCGTAGCTACAGAGGAAGGAAGGACAAACAGGTGTTTGAGAATCGTAGTTTATTTATTTATTTATTTTAAACCTTGTCCAACAAATACTCAATTTATTGGAAAAAAAGGAAACTAATATGAAGCATAAAAAAATAATTAAAAAAATAACACTATAATAAATAATAATAAATAAAACTAATCAAAACGACAACAAAACTAACTACAATGAAAAATCCCAAACTATTCTAACCTCCAGTGTCGTCGAATGCAAAATGTAGTGGACGCGTCAGGGTGCACGAAAACATTTCAAAGACCCATGCCTTTGGCAGACAGGTGGATCACGTGATATTTCCGAGGCTTTTATGCTGAAAGGCATCTCATGTGGGGGCAGTTTGGCGGCAAACGTAATTATTCACCATGGAAAAAAAAGGCTTCTTCTTGACTAAATCGGCGCCTGACGCCAGTTTCATCAATCAAGAAAAAATTGGCGAGAGACGTCGATCATATTGTAACAGAATGTGTGAAAAAAAGAAAAAAAAACAGACTGGAAGTTGATCATTTTGGTTTGAATTGGCCATTTTGTTTAAATTGCAGGTCCTTACACTTTTTTGCCGAGCTCCATCTAGGCAATTTGAGCAAATGAGCGCCAATCAGAAGCAGGCGTCCTGTATCGATGGAGACGACAACGCATTCCAAAATTTACCGTTCATTTTTAAGCATTTTGCATTAAAAAGGTCACCTTGGTCACGTCTCATGACACCCCTTAAGCTGCCGCTCGTTTCGCCTCCAGCCGGCATGACAAATACGTTTTTCAAAACATTACTTGGAACCAATTTCATGAGATTTGGACAGCCATTGGAAACATAAATCATTGATGTCACCTCACCATGCCGTCTCGCTCAACATTACCGTAGCATCAACCTGTATTTGGACACACACTTTTTTTTTCATGTAAGAAGATTGTCTAGCTAATGTATTGTGTTTTGTTCTAGTTACTATGGCTTTTAATAAGCCTCCCATCATGAGTTGAATCCAACACACCCCATCCCCACACTCCCACCTCCAAAGTCCCTCGGCAACCTTTAAGCCTTTAACCCGCTCCACATATAAAGCTGTTTTTCGACTCATACATAATGCAGCATGTTTAAAGCAGATGCATTACGTACGCCTCTATTGTTCCGACACTCTGTTTAATGAATAGAGCTCGCAAAAGAGCCATTACCTGCAACCTTCCCTCATGTCTTCTCCTCCCGTGCGCATTAGTCCATCGCCGTTTGTTGTTGCGGCGGCGAGTCCCCCCCCCGCCCGCTTCCGCCGCTCTAACGCTTTTGTGCAGCGATCGCTCCCGCGGGATGGCGTCGTGCGACACGACAGCGGTCTCCCTCTCCCAGACAATATGGCGAGCCTGCCTCGAGGCCCCCCACCGCCACCCCACAACCCCCTCACCCTCCGCCGAAAGGGAAATAATTAATTATTCTTCATCCGATTGGCGATAAAGAGCGCGCGGGAGGAGAAGATGAGCTGCCTTCTTCGCGACGGATCTTCAAATCTTGTTCGGTGTCAACAACAACAACAAAAACTCACGAAAGGCATCAGGATGAAAAGGGAAAGTTGAAACAGATCGAGGGACTACGCTAAATGAAAACGTCCTTGCACTTGTGACACTGCAAACCAAATCCGTTGAATTAAACACACAAAGAGCAGACGCAGCGAAGCTCGGCATGGATTTCATTTACAACTCAAAGGCCATCCTTCCTATTTGCTCACACAGATAGTAGCCAGAGCAGGTAGAAGAATGCATTGTATGAGTTTTACAGACAAAAACTTCAGCGCTCAGTGGAAGGCAAACCTCCACGGTCGTCATATTTATTGAGGCTGATTCGTTTCCTTTGTTGTTATACCCAGGTTGAGGAAATGAACTTTTTTCGGGTTTTCAAGTAGTCACCAATTATGGAAGGCATGTTCATCTTGGTCAGGTGAGTACTTTTGGGAAGCGTGAGCCCCCAAAACTAAACCACTGGTGCCCCCTGATTTTCAGTGCCCTTTTTTGCCCCATAAATAATAGGACCAACATTACAAAAGAAAAACAACTGTCAAAGTTGGAAGACTGCATCAAACATGAAACTCCAAGAGCTTAGCATCCCTTCACCCCCCCAAAGACAGCTTCCGTGAGCAACATGACTCTGAAATATGTCTTTCTCGAGCTGACCCGCAAAAATATTGTTTCAAAAGCCACTCTGCAGAGAAAAATCAAATGCCCATGCGGCAAAGAGACCCCAAAACTTACCCTCACAACGCAGGTTCAACTTAGCTCCTGCTCTACATAAAGAACAAAGAGGTTCCTCTCTTCGTTGAGATTTAACACTATGGGTCGTCATTGACACCAACTACCATTTTCTAATTCAGCTTTGGCAGTCACGATTGACAGTAGAATCCATTTGCCGCTCACCACAACACCGCGCTCATTGGTAATGACTTTTAATGCCCGATATGACAGAAATACACTTCAGTAACAAGCGCAGAGTAGGGATCTTTGTTGACTTGGGAAGCATCCCTGGCTGGGCCTGGCCAGGTCGTGTTCCGCAATCCATAAAACAACTAAAAACGGCAATATTGTTGAATCACAACAAACAGAAAGTGGGAAGGGCCATGGTAGAACTTTCAGTCGGGGACAGAAGGCTGGGGTGAACCCAAGAAAACAAGGTTTATTTGTATTTATTTTCCACAGGAGGCATACACAGTTGAAAAAAACTTCAATTTTTACATAAAGAACAAGAAAAGGTGAAAAGGAGAGGCTGAAAGAGGGGCCGATTGCTGATTTGAAGCAGTTGTGCACACAGGTGAGCAGAGTGGCTAATTAGGTGGGCGTGGCTTGACTGGCAGAGTGGCACATTGGAGAGACGAATGGAAAAACACTGGGAAAACACAAGGAAGCTGAATTGTGGCATTTTGACACACTGCACTACTTTTTTTTTTAAGCGAAAAGCTGAGCAAACAAAGCAAAGAGTTGAATTTGTAAATAGCAAACGGCGACGAGGCAGGGATTAACCGTGCCGCCGTAAAGGGTTGCCGTGGAAACTGCACTTTAGTCTTTGAAATAGTTCAACATATCTGCAATAAATGATTCACCCAAAAAATGACTCACAGGCTGTCCACGCCATCAACATGTACTTTGCAAAATCCGCCGTGAAACAATTAACGCTGACAGCTAATTGTTGAAATGAGCTCATCAGCTTCTTTCAAGCCTTTTATCAATTCCGGCACCCCTTCCTCCTCCCTACTGCCGCCTTGCTCGATCATTAATTGGTCAGCGATCATAAATCAATTAAGCCTGCCGTAATTGTATCTGACAGCTGTGAACGCACAACCTTGACTCGTTTTGATCTGTGCACATCCTACGGGCGGCGAGCATTGGCGCGGGAATCATCGAGGCGGAGACGGACGGACAAACTGGAACTGCGGGAGGTGCAAAAGAGGCCTATAAATACAAAGCCGGCGACCCCCAGCCAGGTTTCCAGAGCAGTAAATGTCATTTATCTAATGTATTGGCCTATTATGACCCCTGCATTGGCGGGCCCCCGCAGAGGGAGCCCCCCGCCCCCCTCCATCACACCCCCACACTGTCACTCGACTGGGGGTCATCCAATGTACAATTGATCGGAGAGTCATTCTATTTTCTGCCGGCGGAACCTCAATGGGGCTTACGCCTATTCCTTTCCATCCCTTGTTTCAATCATGCTCTTCATTTATCCATCTTTCTGCCTCTTCGCATGAGGACGCGATTTAAAAACGTGACAGAGTTTAAGTCAACTACGATTGGGAGCAAGAAACTATGTAATTTTTTTTTTTTCAGATTTCTGGCGAATGCAATGTCTCGTGGCAGCCTCAAATCAACCATCTTCTGGCATGCAAAAATTCTCAGCCTAATCTGAAAAAACAAATACCACCATAGGTAAGGGGTATTTTTTTCAGTGGTTCTTATTTATTTTTTTTGTGCTGTGTTCTGTTTTTCTCATGCAGGACCTTTTGTCAGGTAAGTCCTGCTTATCCTGCCAGAATTTTGCTTGCAGCAAAGTTGAAGTCATTCTTTTTTTTTCGTCTCTGTATTGTTGTCAAAAGAGAATTTTTATTATTATTTTCTTTAATCAGATATGTAAATTAACTTTTCTAGATGACTTTTTTTGGTGCTGATCAGGTTTTCAGAATAAAAATACTATCATTATGTAATATGTAATCAGATAAGAAAACCTTTATTAGTCTCGCAATTGAGAAATTCCCAATTCACAGTACAATAATTATACTGCATTTAGTAACATTTCTGAATTAAAGCTTAGGTTCAGCAACAGGTGATTTATTTTTTTGCATGGTAAAAGCTTTTATAGGTCAAAAAATAAAAATATCTCAAAAACCTGATGTGCTAGAAAAAAACAGTGTCAAAAATATATTTTGACATAAAGCCGTAAAATTTGTCGTTGACCAGTGTAACTAACAGTAGAACTGACTTTTTCTTATTACCTTTGCTGTGAATGGAATTTCAGTCTGTACTTTTATACTTTGAAACCATTTTTTTTTAACACACGTATTTGGACTTTGACTTGAGTATAGAGTCTGAGTACTATTGCCACCTCTGGCAATATATGGCCACAATAGCACACCACACCCTTAAAGCATTATGTTTACCCAAGGCGGCGCTGCATAAAGCACATTGATTTTTTTTTTAAGTCATCCTCTATCAGTTTTCCGATCTGATAATTGAATAGAACTAATGCTCCTTCTTCCCCAAACCACTAATGCTCAGCCAAAAAAACTGCAGTTCAGCATGTTCGTGCTAACCACGGAGCCATTTGCCATGTTGAAAAAAACAAAAACACAGTCTGGTCGAACGGAAAGTGAAGGGGAGGGGGGTGGGGGGATGTTAAAGGCCTGGAGGCGCCGTTATAGTTCAATATTAATGGGCTCCTTTAATCACGTTAACGCTAATTTGGACATTTTGAGGTTGGATAATTCGCCGTCTGGTCGCCGCTGGTTTGCTGCTAGCACAATAAGTGCAGAGCGGCTCGTAAAAGGATGGCAAAGAGCCCTTGACCGTGCCTTCCTGTCCGAGATGATGAAGATTTTCTCATATGAGGCCATTACCCTGGATTGGTTTGATGCTTCTTCACATTTCTGCACCTTTTGCTTCGACTTTATGCAAGACGTTGCTTTCATGCTTTAATGACAACAGCGATCCGTTCCAAGACGCCAGTCAATGTCCATTTGCTTTGGATTTCAATGCAATTTGTGCCATAGACATGGAAATAATTCATTCTTGTGTCCAATTGTTGCCGTCGTATAACACTTTCCAGGCATCTTCCTAAAACTCTTCTGACATTCTTCTGTCCAAATACACAAAGGATGACGAATTACCGAACCATTCAGATCGGTTCGTCATACTCTGGTTAGAATGAATTTGTTTTGAGGGGGTGGCTCTGTCTCATGCAAATATCATTACCATAACAACTGCTGTGGCACATGCATCGAACGCATCCCAGAGGCAATTATTCCACGTCAACAACTTAGCCCTCCATGCGGCGCTTATCAGAAGCAAACACCGGTCCCAGGTAACACTCCAAGTCTGCTTTGCTTTTGTCGTGATGGCGGTCTTGCATAGTCACTTAAGAGTGGAGATTTTTCACCCACTGTCGGTACCATGTTACTGGCAGAGAAATACCGTGAGGTCGGAATCCAGCAAAAAATCAGGAGAGGTTAACTTACAGACACATTTCCTGGAGGGGTGGGGGGTGGGGGTGGGGGGACAGCAATTAAATAATAAAATAATGTCATGCTCGATGGTTAGGCAGGCCCTTCAGAGAAAAAATAATAATTTGACTACAAGTTATTAAAAAGTTATTTGTACAGACCGTGTCACCCTTTAGTAAATGTAAAGTCAATGCTTGACATAACATTTAACATGTATTGATACAGTACATACGAAGACATGCAACATAAGGGTGTAAGATGGTTACTGCATCATAACTAAATAAAACTACACTAAGATAAACGTGGCGGCCCAGTAGTCCAGTGGTTAGCACGTCGACTTTACAGTGCAGAGGTACCGGGTTCGATTCCAGCTCCGGCCTCCCTGTGTGGAGTTTGCATGTTCTCCCCGGGCCTGCGTGGGTTTTCTCCGGGTGCTCCGGTTTCCTCCCACATTCCAAAAACATGCTTGGCAGGATGATTGAACACTCTAAATTGTCCCTAGGTGTGAGTGTGAGCGCAAATGGTTGTTCGTCTCTGTGTGCCCTGCGATTGGCTGGCAACCGATTCAGGGTGTCCCCCGCCTACTGCCCGGAGACAGCTGGGATAGGCTCCAGCACCCCCCGCGACCCTAGTGAGGATCAAGCGGTTCGGAAGATGAATGAATGAATGAATAAGATAAACATATTCACCCTCATGCAAGTAGATCAAGGGGGCTTGCTGATGGTAGTTGGAGGATTCCCAAGTGTCATACAAGCAGGCATGTGCATAGATAGACCACTTGTGGTGCTGCAGCACTTTTAGACCAATTTTTTTTTCTTCATTTGTCGATTATTCAAAATATAAATTACCCTCTCTGTTATCAATTCACCTCGCAAAGTGTTTTCATATCTGAGGGCCACTTGGTTAACTTCTTATCCCCCCACACCCCTCACCCCCACACACTTCAAATTAACATCCAGTTGTTGGTAATGTGGCATATTTTCCTCCACTTGTTTTTGACAGTCTTCATCGTGTTTCGTGGCAGAATGAATGCCTTGGAAATTCTTTTGTAGCCGTCTCTTGACGGATAACTTTTGAACATTGAGATCTCTCTGATGCTATGCAAGCTCTCTGCGATCCATGGCGTGTGCTCTCTGATGTGACGAGAAAATTGTCAGAAAAAACCGACGACAGGCTTTTTAACTTTGGCGTTAATCCAGCCCTCAGTTAGTACGACGGGCATCCCTGGTGGGAAGCGTTGTGATGGGAACGCCTTTTTTTGCCAGACAAGAATTAAAGTGTAATTGCACAACCACTACAGTAGGTGGCAGTGGTGCTCTAATCGATTTGTTCATTATTTATTTATTTAGTTCAGTAATTTCAGGCAAATTGATGTACTTGGATTTTTTCTTTGTTGTAAGTTGATATATATTTTTTCTTTTTTAGTTTTTTTTTTTTTACATTAATAAGATAACATTTTATAAAATGTTATGCAGAGGTGTACTCATAACCATTTTATAGACAAATGATCCTATTTATAGTCGCAGCGGAGGGTTGGGTGGGCGCAAAATGTTTTCTTCTTCCTGGGGGTGGAGGGATGGGGGGGCGTAACAGAAAATAATTGAGAAGCACAGTGGCGCTTTAAATGGTGGCAGATTCACTTTTTAAATTGAGGTGCCATCAGTCACATTAATGGTGGAAAAAGTTTTGAATTCATTTATCTTGGGCTCATCTTTTAATTTCATAAATTGATATTTTGACATTTCCATAAGGTCGGTAGACTTTTTATATCCACCGCAGCGTCGATTCACCTTATCCGTCAAGGTGTAAAAAAAGTGCCATAAAAGTTAAAACCACTATGTTCTAAAATGACAGTTTAGTAAAACTACTGCCCCTTTGATGACGCCTGGCGGAGGCATTGCATCGAGTGAGGTTTGCTTTTTAGCATTCTTGACTGTGAGAAACGCCCCCCAAAAAATAGCTGCTGTCATGAAGTCCGTTCCTGTTTCCATCCATTCATTTTCTCTAGCCTTAGTCGTCATTCGGGTCATAGCTGAGCTGGAACTTATTTCAGCTGGCTTTGGTGAAGAAGGGGGTGGGGGGGTCGTGATCTGTAAAGCGTCGATGAAGGATTTGTTCAAAAGCTTGGCAAAGTGCAACCTCGAAAAACATTTTCCATAGGAGAGAGCAACTATTCCGACCGTTGGTTACATTATTGGTATGAGGAAACTGCAAGGAGGTGCCGTGATTCATGGCTTGTTTATTCTCCATGAAATGCTCCTTCGCCTCTTAGTTAACATTTTGCAACGGCGTGCCATTTGCCTCAATAAAAAATGATCCAGTTGGACATTCTTAGTGATTAGAGGCCCATAAAATACTGCTAAATTCAACACTTTTTAAAATTTTTGTTAAAAAATGTTGAATTAGGGTTGGGGGAGTTCGATGTAGATTGCAGGGTTCCTCTTTTGGAATAACTTGCGCAAAGACGGTCACAAAGCTCAAGAAAAGCAAAAGTCATTATTTGATGCATGCATGTGACATAATCAACAACAGTCAGTTTATAAGTTTTGTCTGCATTTATATGCATACCTTTCCAGTAAATGTTAGAATTCCCATATTTAATTGTTTCGATGTGAAATTTCGCTTTTCGACGTTTGGCCTATTCAGATTAAGGGTTACATGCTCAAAGCAGACCGGGAGAAACCATGTTTTTATCTCCGCCAGACTTTGGAACTGGAATGAACTCCCTTAAGAAGGAGCATCAAACAGCTGCAGAATTCTAAAAATCACCGGCGGCGGATTCGGTTCGAATCGGAGGCTTCGCCACGCAGCAAGTGAAACAAGAAATGTTACAATGACACAGTCAAGCAGAGGTTGCAATTAGCAAACTTTGCCAGCCAAAAGGGAGCAGAAAGCAAAATCAGGTATGCGCAGAGTGGGTCTCGTTTTAATGCCAGCCCCAATCTCGCATGCATCTAATTGCGCTCGAGTGCATATGAATGCTGTGATTATGCAGTGATTGCCTTGTGGAGATTGTGCACCTGTTTCGCACCAGCCCTCCACCACTTTTGTATTACATCTTGTTGATGGAAAGTTGTTGTTTTTTTTATTGCATTGACATGTAACGCAGCTCAACTTTTTGTGTGCATGCAGACTCGGTGGGGAGCCAGGGGCGGGGTTTTGAACTCGACAATAATGGAAGCAGCGCAGCAGGAATCAGTCAATGCCTTCTTGTTCTGCTTGTGTTATTTTCAGTGGCGCCTGATGTCAAGACTTGTGTTGCACATGTTTGTGATTATGTTTGATTTATACACAGTGCTAAAATAAATAACAGTGTAAGCTGCCCTAAAGTAAAATTAAACTAGAGTTCGGGCCCAATCATGTTGGGCGCTGAAAATATTTGAAAATTAGGCATTTGGTTGGCATGTCTCATGTGTGTAGACCCACAAAAACATCGCAAGTGACATAGCAAGACTGCCATTCTGATCTGAAGCATCTCCCCCAAAACTGATTTGGACACGCCTCCAATATTATTATTTTTTCATTCAGACCCCGAATAGGGCCTCACTTCGCAACATGACATTTGGCATGTCTACAAAAAATGAAGCGAAAAATGAAGCTAAAATTTGTTGTCATTGTGCGTGGACGGAGCATGCATGAGATTCAGGACACCCAAGCTCACCATCAATGTGGAGTGAGAGAGATTAGTCGTGGAGGGCGAACAAAACACAACGACCGCGGCAAGTAGACGACGAACGGGAAAGCGGGAGCTCATCAACGCTGCGAGGCCTTGATGAAATATTGAAGTATTCATGCAGATATTTTGCAGGGCTAACAGGATTTCTTCAGTCGAGAACATGCCCCCTGGAATTAGTCCAGTCTGAAGACGGCGACGTGTGAAAAAAGCCGCTTTGTTCTTCATTCCGTTTGACTTTTCACACCAACGGAGATCTCCCCTTCGACTTGACATTTTCCTTCCGCAGTCAACCAGGCGACCATCGTAACGCGTCTTTCGATCTACTCCACCCGTCCTCCTCTCGCCCCGCCTCCCCACATCCCGCTCTGTCCTTCCGGATTTATTCGCTGACGAGGCACTCTACGGCACAGGGGTGACGGCAAGGGCTGATGGCCCATTTCGCAGGTCATTTAAAAATGGAGCGAGGTGCAGTTTGGCGCCTTTCGAGCGGAGTGTGGGTGTTGTTGTTTGCCAGGCCTGAAAGATGGATGAGGGCTCATTAGGAGGGCTCCCGTTGCACGCTGGTCAGCGCAATAAATGAACCATTCTGTGTCGTGTCACAAATAAGAACGTTTTGTCCCGCTTGGACCCCTGCAAGCCCCTCCCCTCACCCCCACCCTGCCCTGCTTCACATTCAGCTTTCGTCGGATGTCACGGAGTGGCTCCCAAGTTCCACTATGATCTGTACAATCTGGCACTGTTCTCTCTCTCAAAATGACAAGGGTTCAAAAGCGGAACTTTACCCTGCTGCTGTATCATATATTCCGCAGTCTCCACTTCCTGCGGCAACTGTGTTGTCCTCTGAAAAAAGCTTATCTTACCGAGAAGTAAATACACTTGAACATATTTGAGAATCTTTTACAACCTGCTCTCCAGGGGCTATTTTAAGGTTGAGCACCATTCGAAGAGGAAACATGTTATCGCACGTTTTGAGTCCTTTCATAGCCGCTGACAGCGAGGGGATGAACGGCACCGGACGATTTGGCCGATTCGTGGGACACACCTGGACCGATATATGCCCATTGACTGCCCAACGGCTGTCCATGTGTCCCGACTACATGACAATGACGGCTGAAGGTCGACATGAGACTTCTTTCTTCACCTTTCCACATGCTGATGGGGCTTGGAGTTGAAACGTCGATCACAAACGATACCGTCATCGTAATAATGGGGTGTGAGGTATAGATTTTTTTTTGTATTTGATGTGCCACACGCGCTCGTGTTATAGTCCAGCTCACAGCAGACTGAGACATTATCGAAACTGGAGCGTATCCAGACAGATACAAGACCAACACTGCATGTATCCCAAAAAAATAAAAATTAAATAATGTCTAAAATAAATATTTTTTTTTTCTTCACACTGTCTACACATATTTTGCAAATGGAATGGAACAAATGGAAAATGAATTACGTGAACTTGGGACTTTGAAATGGGAACATTATAGGGGTGAAAACGTAAACGGGGGCCTGCTCTTGATCAAAAATCCAGAGTCCAACCCTCTGTGAGACCGAAATGCATTTTAAATCCAAGATGAGACAGAGACCCTTTAAAAGTGGTCTTGAGACCGGTCTCGCGACCAAGACCCATATCGAGAACTACAACACCAACGCTCACAATGCGTTGCTTGGCAACCTGATCAACTCTCTGACTTTTAGCGTGAACGGGAGAATATGCCCCCTAAATGAAGCACGCTTTTCTCCGTTTAATGCAGACACAAACCCGGTCCAGTTTAATCCGTTACTCTTGTTCTGTGTGAATATGGCCTTAAATCAAGTGTGAAAGGTACAAAAGGAGGGCCTTGAGTCTCAGCTGTACAGTATAAGAGCAAAGCCACCGGCTGCAGAGAGAAACGCGAGCTCTCATTGATAATGAATGACTCCCTGCCATGTAGAGGCCATCGCTGCTTCCCTGTGTGAACTCTCTCTAAGCGGCAGTGTCGACTCCCGCTTCCCAGATAGCCTGCGGCAGATGCGGGGAGGAGGAAAGAAAAAAAAAAAAAAGAGTTTAAGGCTTTTTGGTGGTACGCACATCTTCAGTTTTTTTTTTTTTTTAAGGCAGATTAGGGCTAGCCGCATTTGCATGAACAAATAAAAAAAAAAAGAACAATCGCACAGCAAACACACCTTGGAGTGTAAATTAAATATAAGAGGTTTTTCATCAATTATATAGTGTATATTTAAATTTCCAATAAATGAACCAGTGGACCAAATGAATGCAACAAGGCATTACGCATTAGCTCATTCTTTACGGCAAATGCGCTCCCTAGAAATTGAACTCCACTTCAAATAGAATTGAAGAGATGAATACGCCGGAAGCTTCTCTGCAGCATTTTTTTACCACACAGCAACTTCGATTCAAATCTTATTTACCGTGGTTGATCATCAAACTTTGATCCTGCCAACTACGGCGCCAAGCTAAGTACATGTTCCGCGGTTTGGCAAAAACCGACGCCATTTTCCCTGCAGTGATAATGAATATAATAAATTAAATGCGTTTCCATAAAATATGCAGAGCAACCCTGCTTTGGAAGGAGTTTGTCCTCGTACGAGCCCGAAATGTGCCCTAAATTAATGTTTCCAACCAAAATGTCCAACTTCCTGTAAGGCTCCTTGAGACTTTTTTTGTGCGTCCACAATTTTATGATGGACACATTACAAGAATTTTTGTGTTGATCTTTGACACAAAACTAAAACTGCAAGCAGCAATCAAGGATTCAAGGGCCCCTCGCGCAGCCATTTTCATGGTCACTCCTTCAAAATCGGTCATCAAAATTTGACACCAACATTAAATTCTTTGCCATTTAGTATCCGTCATCCATTATGGGCAAATTCCAGAGAAAAGTTCAGCAAATTACGAGACCTAAATGCCAAGCATTAACTTAATCAACCTCCACAGAAATAATACAGATAAATGTGTTTTTTTTCTGGATAATAAGAAATGATCAAATAAGATAATCGTTTCAGAACACCCAGCGGGTAAATTCAGGTGTTACAGAAGCACAACAATTTACAATCATCGAATGAGCCGTTAAACTGCATGACTCAGCTGCTCCATATCGTCACCGTCGGATGAAAACCTCATTTGCCCCCACGTTGGGGTGTTATTTGGACAAATGATTGACCAATCCATACAATGTTAATGGCTCAACATTAACTTTTTTTTTGGGGGGGGGGGGGGGGGGTACCTGAAAAGTTTTTGGAGACGTGAGGATTCCGCCCCAAAGGCGGCGATATGTCTGTTGTCTGTTTATGTGTGAAATTGATTCTGCTCATGTTGTCTGTTTCTTCGGGGGAATTAAAGCCATTGGATGCCGTTTTGAAAAGTCATCGCTTTAGGTCTGAAAAGTCTCCTGCTTGAGAATACAGACAACGTTTTTTTGTCAACTATTTCCTTTCTATTTGCAGCAATGTCATTAGTGCAAGCCATGCATGTGAGCCATTAGCAAAAAGTTGTTTATTCCAGTATACTGTAAGTCAAATTTTGTATACAAAATTGGAAGCGGTATACTTTAAAGTGTACTTTTTGAATACTATATCTTTATAAACTTGACGGAAGTTTGCTTAACCCTTTCAGCGGTTACGACAGTGGACAGCTAATCGTGTTATCAGGTTAGAGAGTGCAAGAAAGGGGCTTAAGCACACCTGCAATGACAAATATACTAACAGATACTTTTGAAACTTAATTTGTTCCAATTTAGTATGAAAAAGTACACTTTATATATTTTTACTCAAGTATACTTCTTCATATGTAGTACTTTTTCATAAGGGAGGGGGCATGCCTTGAACTACGTAGGCTGTTAAAAAAAAAAAAAATTTAAACGCCTTGACAAAAGTCTATCTTCCATCACAGGAGGAAAAAATCTTGGGGCCCTTCCGACACAGACTCCAATTTGAGCCTCGTTTCAAAAAGTTGGCCCAGAATGCAGGTGGGAAAAGCAAGTTACAAACGACATGGAGGAAAACCATTTGGTTAAAGCACTGAGGACAGTGACAAATGAATTGGTTAGGCGTCGGCACGGAAGAGGCGGCAGCTTTGAGGGTCCATTAGTATACAATCTTCCATGCCCTTCTCTTTTTGGCGGCAGCGTGGCACCAACAACTTTCAAGATTTGTGAGCGCAATACAGAGACCATAGATTCCAGGTAATTTGCTCCACAATGAGGTGAGACCCCCTCCGCTTCCCCCCGTGCACCTCCCCGCAAGTTGCCGCGGACGGCGGTCTCGCACGCCACGGCGGTTGACCTGTTCATCGGTCAAAACAAACAAGCCTCAGCGTCCACTTTTATCAGCCCCTCATTTCATAACCTCAGCCGCCTGAAATGAGAATGCTTTATGGGGGGTTGCGGCCAGGTTGAATAGTGGGAGATGGCCGCCCGCCTGCGCAGCAATCACTCTGATCTACAGCATCTATTGATCCCGCGAGCTTGTCCAATCAATACAAAAGGAGAAGAGGGGGAAACAACATTAGAGGAGAAAATAGCCTATTTAAGGGGGCCGAGTGACTCTGGGGTTGGAAGGTGGAAGGCGGCGCGTTGTGTGATAGTGCGGGTACAGTGGCCTGATGCACAGATAGAGCCAGATGGGGGGGGAGCACAATTTTTTTTTCTCCATAATAGAAGAGCTCCGCGTTATTTCCCTGGAAGTGTCGGCGAGGTAATGAGAAAGCTAACAGAGGGAAAAACAGCAGCGAAGTGCCTGGTTGGGATGAGATATGAGGCCGGGGCAATGAGGCATCGCCACCATGCTGCAATTGAGTCATCTGCGCGACGTGGACCCTCCACGGAAAGTCTGCTACAAATGTAGGCTTGACATGGGATTGGATGTCATCGTTTCGACTCCATATATTTATTCTAAATTTGAATTTCTTCTGAACTTGAGCATTCACTTGACATGGTTGACTTTCGTCGGTCAATTTCTCTTGGCCTACCTTGTGTAAAATCATTGGGTTGACCATTACGCAAAAAAATGGGGGAAGTCTAAGCACCGCAACTCAACTCAACTGTATTTATAGAGCACTTTAAAACAACCACCGCTTTATACAAAGTGCTGTACATGGAACAAATATATATATATATATATATATATATATATATATATATATATATATATATATATATATATATATATTAGAGCTGTCAGTTTAGCGCATTTTATCGGCATTAATTTAAATGAATTTTATCGATCAAAAATTTTCTCGCGAGATTAACGCGCAGACGTCACAGCGGATGTTACGTTGCTCTATAAATAAACTAGAAACAAAACATCAATCGCTCTGCACAGGTCCACGACGTTTGTTTTGCCAGCCACGGCAGCGCGAGACACAAAACGGATACTTAAATAGTTTATGAATGGAAAGTTTACTTTTAAAAAGTTGCCAGATTTTTCCAATGACAAGACCAAAGTTACCTGTATGTTTTGCAGTCGTAAACTGAGCTATCATCATAGCACGTCGAGTCTGAAATACCACTTAATGGCCAAGCACACAGCTGACGTCCGTACTCCGCCCCCTCTCTCAGACCGACAGCTATGGATCATTTCAAAGCAAACAGCGTGGGCTAAAATGTTGCTAGAACAGGGGTGTCTTTATTTAGCTCATTTTTGCATAGTTGTCATGTTTGTCCGTCTGCAATCTGACGTTTAAACGAAGTAAATTGGGTTTCAGCTTGGGATAATCAATCCGGCGCTCCACTTCCGGGATTGAGTATTGGGACTTGTACTTCTTTTGTTTGATTCGACTTTATGTTTGTGTTGTATGGTTTCTTACGTTTAAAACAATGAATAATGAAGACGAAAATGATACATAGTGAAATCAGGGTTGATTACATTATTTATTAAACATATTGTTAAATAAAGGTATTAATTAATGTCAATTATATACATATTTACATTGTGATGCAGAAAGATAGATATATTAATTTTTTACTGCATTTATGTGTAGTTTAGGTTATTACCTGCTTCTGATACTTCTGTTACAACTACTACTACTACTACTTCTGCTGCAAAGTGCTCCAATAAATGATCAAAAAAGTACAGAACGAGAGATCCTTCCATACTGACCGACAATCCCTATTCAGGGGGCCGTGAAAAATTATAGGCTAAGTACTAGTTTACCTTAGATGTGCACTTTATATTGCGCTGTTTTGATTCCATAAAAAGAGCTGTTCAAGCAGCTGTTGTGTGACAAAATATTTTTGTCACTGTTGTTGATGGACAGTAATATTGTGTGAGAGATAATGTGTGAATAACTGCTCCAAGTGAAAAATGTTCATGTAAAATTGAAAATCGAAATTATTTCAGTAAATATTTGCATTTTGCACATAGAAAACTGATTCATGATTCCATGTTGATGAGAGCATTAAAATGGGGAAAATGGGACAAAAAATATAAAAGGAAATTCAGAAACGATAAAAAATACGTGAGTAATCATGATTAATTTTTAGTTAATTTTAGTTAATTATGACAGTTGAGTTTTTAATTAGATTAAATAGTTTAATCGTTTGACAGCTCTAATATATATATATATATATATATAACAATAAAACAAATGAATAACAAAGACAGTAGAAAGCACAAAAACAGTCAAACTAAAAATCAAGTCTGAGTCATGTCAAATCAAAAGCCAAAGAATACAAATGAGTTTTGAGACGAGTTTTAAAGAGCGAGGGGGGCTTGCCGAATGTTCAGTGGGAGGTTGTTGGGTCTAAAAGGCCCGGCCGACCCGGGCAAAGAACAGGCAAGCACACTGAGATAAAGTTTTAGACTGCTGCAGCAGGGAAGAACAGGGAGGGCACAAAGTTACAGTGCCTCGGCTCACAAGATCTCCTGGTGGTTCTCCGCTGCAGAGTGCTTTTATTTTGTGTCGAGCATGCGCAGTGCAAACAATGGAAAAGTACTGGTGTGATTTGGTGTTGGCTATCATATGGTGTGTGGGTGCGTGTTTTGGGTGCGATGGAATGTGTGTGGCAGATAGTGTGTGAGGAAAGTTTTATGTGAACACAGAAAAGCAAGGTCAAGTAAAACAATAGGGTATTGAGAAATACACACAAATATAAGAGCTTACTTTATAGAGGTCATTGCAAAGAGAGGAAGCAGCAACGGAAAAGGCTCGGTCCCCGCTAAGCCTCGGCTGAGTTCTTCGGACCTCAAATACTGTTTGGTCCGCAGACCTGAGGCACCGGGCAGGTGCGTAGTCGCCGAGCGGTGAGGTGGAACAAGGCCATTTCAAGATTTGAAAACAAATAATAGGATTTTAAAAAGAACTCTTAAGTGTATAAGGAGCCAGTGAAGGGATGCCAGAGTAGGAGTTCTATGCTCCCTCTCACGAGTACCAGTTAAGAGGTGAGCAGCAGCATTCTGGACCAGCTGGAGATGCTTCATAGAGGATTGGCTGACTCCAAAGTATTCCTCAGCATTCACTATCTCATTCGCATCGACAGCGAGTCTTGGTTGAACCTTACATGAATTCTTTTGAACATCTGAGAAAGGCAGCGTACTCAGAAAAACACACTCACACATGCACGCACACAACCGTGGGGTAACGAATGCAAACTCCAGAGAGTAAGGCCAGAGCTTGGATTAATTTCAAACCCCGAGTCTCAAAACAGTGAGGTGAGATGTGCTAACTGCGCGCCTGCTGCCATAAGCATGAAGGAAATCTTATTGATGCAATTCTTGGTGGAATCACAATACAGAGACGGGATATCGATTTCCCATGACTGCTGACTCACGTTGCCAATTTGGCCGCTGCGCGAGCAATTTGTGCTTCTCGTCGGTGAATCGGAATTATAATAATCGAGCAATCGGAGGCCTGTCACTGCTTAAATAATAGCCTGTTGGAGCAGCACCAAAAATGTCCTGTCAGAGTTGTATTACTCACAAATAGTGATACTGAGCTTGCGGGGGAAATTTAGGATGGACCTGAAATGCATTCCAACCTTTATCGCTGAATTTGATTGGCTCCTCTAAACTTTTCTATGTGCGTCTCTTAATGTTTCAGTACTTTTTCATACTTTGTATAACGGAACAGGGGGACTTTTCGTTGTTGGGGGGAGTAGAAAAGTGGGAATGGCTTTCATGCATGAAATGCTTTTCACACAAGGGGGTATTTTCACCCATGGAGGTTTCGTTGTAGAGGAGTTTCACTGTACAATGGATAGGGCTGATGAGAACAGATGGAAAAAAAACAAACGAATAAAAAACCAACAAGCAAGGCGAGACATAAACATAAACAGAGTTGTACATCCGAGGCAAGAAGACTGCTTTTGCAATGTCTACATGTGTACCATGTCTTTGGCTATGTTGCACACCATTGCCCCGTGACTGCCTTCCACCAGGCTCGTTTCTTATATATAATGTAAAAATGATTTCACTCGTGTTGTCTGCTTCTAAACAGGCATTAAAATTGCTTGTCATTTTGGGATTAAAAAAAATAATAATAAAAACATTTTTTGCTAAATATAGAGACCAGGTTGCTAATTTCACAATGCTGACTCTGCTTTTAGAAACCGGATTCACTGTTCGCAACCATGTTAGAGGAAGTAGTGCACATTAGCGGAGAGGCTCTTTGAATTTAAGTTGGACCCCCCCCAAAAATTGAATTAAAAAAAAATGTCCTGACACATAAAACTCGAATGAAACCAATAATCATCCACTTTCAAAGCACCCCCTGAACACATGTTAAGTTTCAAGAGGTTGGGAACTATTTTCGAATCTTGTTTCATACAAGCTCCATCGACCCTTTACCGGCGGCCTCCAATCAAAAGAAAGAAAAGCGCGCAAACTACACCCGATCCGGCACGGCGAACGCTATGAAATCCCATCCAAACATTCTTCCTGTCTCCGAGGCGCTTGTCACTTGCAATTCCCCCTTCCCCGTTCTCGCACGGCAGACCACGTTTCATTATCCTCCTCGGCTGGCAACTCGTGGCCGTCAGATGGCGGAGGAATTTATTATTTTTTTCCCCCCAAAGATTGCATATCGAGGTGTATTACGGCGACAATACATCAGCAAGGGCGGCATAACAAGAAAATAAAGTGGAAAGACGAGCTGCGATTACTTAAAAGTGAACTCGGTGAATGTGATTCAATTTGGTTTAAATGCGAAAGCAACAGCGGCGTTTCAACAACATGCTTTGTTTGTGCTAATATCCAAAGAGTGCTGCGGAGTCAAGCCATAAATTGTTTTATTGCGTTCTCTTTATACTTTTTGTATTGCCGTGATGATTGTTCATTCATCTGTGGCATGTTTAGCGAAAAAAAAAAAAAGTAAATAGACCTTTGAATCATGTATTTCTGCTCTTGCCTTTTGTTTAGAATTTCAAAGAAAACATTTCTTTTCAATGGGAGTAAATTTGAATGAGTCTCCTGCTTCTTATTGGATTTTTTAAAATAGTCTGTATTGACAGTGTAATTGCTTCATCTGGAAGCATAGAAATGCAGTCTTTTTTGTTTGGGTTATTTTTTTTTCTTTCAATGAAAAGCAAAACAACCAGTTACAAAAATCCAGGTTCAAGAAAACACCAAGTCGAGCATTTCGGGAATGTGGATGTTTCCACGTAATTTTGCCAGTTTCAAGGTATCCTTCAAGAGACAAATTCCTCTGACATTGGTTTGTCCGATTGCTACCAAATTTGAACCACATATGCAGCACTTGCCAAAATTCTGGGAGGCTCTCAAACTCAAATGCGGTCTCAGTAATGGCCGCAGTATGTTGAAAAAAATCCAGCCTCCAAAACCAGTTTTACTTGGCACCAGGAAATTTGCGATATGCCAACCATAATTAGTAGAAGAATTCAAATGGTTCTCAAACACATTAAAATGTTGAGAAATTCAACAGTTGACAATGCCTTTTGCCTATGATGAATCTACATTTCAACTTTTTTTTAATTTACCAAATAATTCCATTAATTCCTTAAATATTAATCTACAATTTTAATAATGAAGAAAACACGGAATTTGGGAGTTTTTCCAAACATTTGACTGTCACTGTGTGTTTCATTGTTCGGCTGGGAAATGCTATT
This sequence comes from Hippocampus mohnikei, assembly GCA_026261675.1. Lineage (NCBI taxonomy): Eukaryota > Metazoa > Chordata > Actinopteri > Syngnathiformes > Syngnathidae > Hippocampus > Hippocampus mohnikei. The sequence continues at coordinate 5,724,792 of JAKGUB010000341.1, forward strand.
TTACTTTTTTACTCTAGTACATTATGAATTGCACTTTTGTACTTGTACTTAGGTCAAGTGGGCAGCTTCAGTACTTCTCATTGTTCCACAATTATCTGCCACCTACCACCCCACAGTACTGAACTGCAGTATTTTCAAGAGCCCTGAAAAAGGGCATGGCATCACCAAAAACCAACAGCTCATAAAACAAACTAATGCCTAAACGCTACGCATTCATAGTCTAAGTAATTAGCACGACCGTGTACAAACACGCCGGTAGGCATGCCACTAGGTCAACATTAGCGATGCAACGCAACAGTTTTTTTTTAAATCCTTTGATTGCTTACTTGATTCTAAATATGCTTTGCTCTCGCCATATTATTTGTTTATGAGGCCCACTCCAATGTGTTTTTCATCACTATGTATTAGGACTGCCACTGACTTTTGACCTTATTTTTTTTTCTCCCACCCAATCTCAGTTAAAAGAAAAAAAAATATTCTCCACACGTTTTACAGTCCGGCGAGTTCCCGCTTCAAATGTTGTTTTTACATCTGCATTTTATTTTTATTTTTTGGGTATCATCCATTAAAGAGGCAAAAGCCACATAATGTGACACTTTTACCCTACAACAAGAAGTCTGAAACTGTCTCCAATAAAGCTTAAATTAGCACATGTGGACCCAAGCAGAATTAGCTCCCGCTGGGCGACGGCAGCGCTGCCATATTTCATGACGGCGAGGATGCAAAAGCGGTCCATTGTATGATGATCTCATTACGCCGGAGAATTTCGCTCCATCTAAATCATGTCGCTAAGGCGTCTAATAGGTTGCAAATAAAGACAGCTCATTTATGAAGCAGTAAACGTGTTGCGCGGCGCTCGCTTTGTCGGGGCTGCTCTTTTACGGCTGTCGCGCCATTCCGGCCGATGTTGGCCATTTGTTACCACGATGGCAGGGTGGGGGTGGGGGGGGGGCTCCTCATCCCACGTTTCACGGCAGGCGTTATCGGAGAAAAGTAGCGATCATCATCGCAGGATATTAATCCATTAAAAATCATTTGCATAATCAGAGCGGCGGTGGCGCTTCTGCCGGCCTTCAAATGCATTGCGTCACCCTGGGGCATCATTGTCGATTTGCTAATGCAGACACAGCGCGAAGCATTTATAGTCAAGGCCTTCCGTTTTATTAGCATGATTGCACTGACACTTGTATTTATGAAAACGCTCCACGCTGTGCTCACATTGAACGCAAGAGCTGTGATGTCAAATATCAATAGACATTCGAGGGGAAAAAAAAAAGCTCTACTTTGTGAACATCATTGTACTTTGTGTTGCAATGCCAATGATCGAGGAAAAAGTTACTGGAGGTTTTTTTGCTCGTTTGTGGTTTTATGGCACTTCTTGGGTGGTCTATGCATCGACGTGCCTACCAAATTTCATGTTTCGAAGGGGGCTGATTTTATTTTTTACTCGTTGTGGCTTGGACATTTTTGAACCAATTGGAGTAATAAGTATCATGGAAAAGTGTCAAGCTTTGCCGACATTTTGGGGCCGCAAACAATGACAATATATATACACACACAGTGAAACTCCTCTATAATGAAACCTACATGGGCGAAAATACCCCCTTATGTGAAAAAATGTTCATGCATTAACACAATTCCCATTCTCCTGCCCCCCATACGATGAAACCCCCTGTTGCGTTATACGAAATCATTTTCTCTGCTCCAACCTTGCGAAGACATTCACGACAACGAAGCCTTATCCAACATTGACCTCTCCTGGTTCGTTCGGAAACGGCAACAGCAACCACCACACTGGTTTCACGCTAACTGGAGCGCTAATTAGCGTAATGTTTTTAGCCTTCGAAGCGTCCCGTGGCTGTTTTTAGCATGATAACAAGTAAAGCATTCGAGGAAACGTTCGTTTATTTGAATGTCCGTCGAGCCACGGGGCGCTTCGTATATATATATATATATATATATGTGTGTGTGTGTGTGTATTTTATTTATTTATTTATTTATTTATTTATTATAATTGGGTTGATCCGCTCTCCACCATTCACTCTACTTGTCTTCTTCCGTCACCTGTAATTACCACGCATGTCAGTCACCGGGGGTGTAAACACGGGCATCTTTATGAGGTACGAGCCCCTCGGATCTCTTGTCCCACTGGCAGCTGATAACAGCACTTTAATGGTCCGATAACATCCAAACCGCGTGTCCGCCAGGCCTCACGCGTTATAGAAGCCACCACCCTCGGGAGGTTTGCGCTTTGTCCTAAATCATCCATCATTCTGAATGGGGGGGTGGGGTGCACCTTGCCTGGGGCTGTCAGACACAGGTGATTGATAAGTGGGGGTTACATGGGGCACCCGGGCCAGTGCACAGGGAACACGGTGGCTCCGAAACGCCAGCTGCTGTCACCACTGTTCCTCATTTGCCGCCCCGACGCCGAGGTGGCAGAAGTACTCACACTTAATTAGAAGTACAGATACTTGGGAGGAAAAAAAAGACTCTAATAAACGTTAATATTCTAACTGAACTTCTGTTATTAAGTAAAAAACAGGAAATAGTCTGCACAAGACACGACGTAGTCACCATCAGTGTTGGGCAAGTTGCTTTCAAAATGTAATTGCATTACAATCGTACGTGCACGTCGTTAATACATTTCTTATTATAATATTACCGTAGATTAATAAATTACTAATCAATTTTCATGACATGACACTGTCTGTCATGTGAATGCCTGATTTATTTAACGCCTGAGTTACAAAGTGTAGCCACACAAAGATTAAACATAAAAAGTATGAAATTAAAAATTTTAAAACCTGATCCTATTTCAATAATCCATCCATCCATTTTCTAATCCGCTTTATCCTCACGAGGGTGGCGGGTGTGCTGGAGCCCATCCCAGCTGTCTTCGGGCAGTCAGCGGAGGACACCCTGAACTGGTTGCAGGGCCAATCGCAGTAGTTTCAAACATAGGGACTAAAAATAAACCAGCCATCAGAAAAAGAAATACTCCAGGAAAGTACAGATAGCTGAAAAATCAACCCAAGCACAGAAACAGAATATCTGTACTTTGTTACTTCCCACCACTGACTCCGCGGCGTGGCCTGTTATACCTTTAGCCTGCTGCCACCGTTAGCTCCCCTTTTCAGCACATCGACGCTTGTTAGCGACAGCAGACATGGTGATGGCGGAGTCGTGCAGACACCCACCGGCAGGAAGATGACACATCCAAATGCAGACAGTGCCGCCACGCAGTAACCAGGCAACAGGAAGCCTGGCGCGCTGACCACTGACACCACATCATAATAGAAATGTGTGTTAGCATCACACGCTCGCTCCCACCTCCCCTTTCCCTACAACTTGGCAGACGTGACTCAACTCCAAGTTGAAGTGAGCCTCCTCTGTAGCGCTCTCGCTTCCTCCACCTACTCCCCGACAATACACCACCGCTTGCCACCCACTCATCTTCCTCTCCAGAGCTCCTGATCTTTCACTTAGCGGCCTCCAACGCCACTGCGCCAGCCCCTTGCTTGTCCATGTTTATTCTTTGTGAGGAAATACCACGACACAAGTGATGTGTATGATGTGATGACTGTCATTTTCCAATGATAATGATAGCAATGAGTTGGGGGACTTTTGTGTGTCATTGTAAAACCCTTGGAAACTGCCAAAATCTAAATAAACAACAAACTCACATTATGCGTTCTTCAGACAAACAGTTTTTTTTTGGGGGGGGGGGGGTAATCTGGGTGGCACCACCAAGTAAATTTTGGGGTCTTGAAATAGAAATGGCAGATTTTTTGGAGTCATTTCGAGGGTGGCTTCTTCAGACTTTTTTGTGGGTCTAGTCATGAGACATTTGATTTTTTGGCTTAAAACGAATTTCCCCAAATTTTGTGCAGTTCGGTCCATTTCTGGTGGCTTTAAACAAAAATTGATGATTCGCCTTGCCTTTTCAGGCATGAGTTCTTCATACTTTTTGTGGGTCTACTCATGATAGACACATTTGCTAAATTTCAACTTGCTATGTGAATATAGCTTCATTTTACCTCAATTTAAAAAAAAATACTGTATATTATATATATATATATATATATATATATAGGGGGGTGTACTAGCTACTCATAGCCATGATTACTAACTGTCACGTTGCCAAGTGAAACAGGTGGAATTTTTCAAACATGGCGGTATGGAGTCATTTGGGGGGGCTTCCAGCCACAATGGCAGGTATGAGATTTCGAGACATTTTTCGTGGGTCAACTCATGACAGCCCGACTTCCATGCTATTAAGTGAAACTGAGTTCATGGGCTGAATTTTCAAAGAACTCCGGGGGGGGTCCTCCGAGACGATTTTTTGCAAATCCTCACCAGGATGAGCCTTGAAGACATCAAAGCAGCAGTAGAATTCCTTTTGAGGACCTTGATATTTCATAGCAATATCCATATTTGATGCCAGAGGATTGTATTGTAGCAGATCATTTTGATATTTTGTCCCACATCTCAGTGTGACGCTCTCATTGCCACAGCAGATACTTCAAAAGCAGCATTTTGCCCTTGCCACACACCTCTTTGTCCCTCCGGTTGCCTGACACGGCGCCTCCGAGCTGATGTTTCCTCCAGCCCGTTGGCGAGGCCGCCAGCCCATGTATCCCACAACACGGCAGGCAGCACCAGCGGAGAGACAAACATCAAAAAGCACATCTGCCGAATACCAAATTAGATTGAGCGGAAAATCTCGTGGACCCTCGACCATAAAAGTCAATCTTGGTGGGGCTTCAAAGTCAAATAAAAGAAAACCCGATTCTTCGCGGCCTTGGGGACTTCATATTTTTTGCAGGTCTACTCATGTTGGACATGCCGGCCGAATCTCGTCAAGATCAGATGAGCTGCTTTGGGGAACTGGATTATCCAAATATTCTGAATGGCACTTTGAGTCTACCCAGAATGGCAGACCTCTTGTTTATTCTCAGGGAAGTGTTTTACACATCTTTGCGCATGTGCTGATAGACATGCCTACCATGTTGATCAGTACAACTGGCCGTGATTGCTACAAGACATAAACAAATAAAATTCAGTTGAGTTTTTCCTCCCAGAAAAGTAGAAGGTTATTTTCGTGCACAGGCACAAACTGCTGCATTTGATCGTCTTTTGACAGCAGCAGCTTGCTCACGGGCATTTCGACAAAAGTTTGGAAACCCGCCTGGATTAAAACTTTGCTCGCACTGGCCAATGAAAACTTGTAATTCCGTCACCAAGAGCAATCATGCAAATGTGTTTTCAATCACAGCCAAAGGGGGTTGTGGGGGGCACCATTCTGCCTTGTTGCTGGGCAAAATTGGGAAACAAACTATGATTGAAAGGCTGGAGGTGACGTTTACGAAAGGAACGGCAACAACTGTCTGAAAAAAAAAAACAATCACACTTGCTAAATTGACAAAATTGCTTTGGAATGGCTCAGATAAAAATTGGACTTTGTATATGGTGGAAGTCATGAAGTGAACACCAGTGAATGGCTGCTTCACTCCAAAGTCCAGTTCTGCTCGTTTTATTACAGTCAGAGGAAACTTTGGTCATGAAGGAAGAACCACAAGACAGCTGGAACTCAAGAATACCTCAAGAGTCCAGGTCATCAACACTTCAAGACCAGAACAGCATGAGGCTACAATGTCAGAAGACCACAAGACTAAAAGACAAGTAGTTGGGCGACAAGACCACAAAGCAAGAGCACAAAATGTCCAAAATACAAATCCACAAAACCATGACATGAGACATCAAGCCCAGAAGATCACAAGAGTATAAGGCTATAAAACTAGAAGACAACACTTCAGGACCAGAACATCAATCCATCCATCCATTTTCTACCGCTTATCCGGGGTCGGGTCGCGGGGGCAGCAGCTTTAGGAGGGAAGCCCAGACTTCCCTCTCCCCAGCCACTTCTTCGAGCTCTTCCTGGCGGATCCCGAGGCGTTCCCAGGCCAGCTGGGTAACATAGTCTCTCCAGCGTGTCCTGGGTCGTCCCCGGGGTCTCCTGCCAGTGGGACATGCCCGGTACACCTCACCAGGGAGGTGTCCAGGAGGCATCTTAATTAGATGCCCGAGCCACCTCATCTGGCTCCTCTCGATGTGGAGGAGAAGCGGCTCTACTCTGAGCCCCTCCCGGATGACCGAGCTTCTCACCTTATCTCTAAGGGAGAGCCCGGACACCCTGCGGAGAAAACTCATTTCGGCCGCTTGTATCCGGGATCTCGTTCTTTCGGTCACGACCCATAGCTCGTGGCCATAGATGAGGGTTGGGACGTAGATCGACCGGTAAATTGAGAGCTTCGCCCTTTGGCTCAGCTCCTTCTTTACCACGACAGACCGATACAGCGTCCGCATCACAGCAGACGCTGCACCGATCCGCCTGTCGATCTCTCGCTCCCTTCTGCCCTCACTCGTGAACAAGACCCCAAGATACTTAAACTCCTCCACTTGGGGCAAGATCTCCTCCCCGACCCGGAGAGGGCACTCCACCCTTTTCCGACTGAGGACCATGGTTTCAGATTTGGAGGTGCTGATCCTCATCCCAACCGCTTCACACTCGGCTGCGAAACGCTCCAGTGAGAGTTGGAGAGCCCTGCTTGAAGGAGCCAACAGTACCACATCATCTGCAAAAAGCAGAGACGCAATACTGAGGCCACCAAAATGGACCCCCTCAACGCTTCGGCTGCGCCTAGAAATTCTGTCCATAAAGGTGATGAACAGAATCGGTGACAAAGGGCAGCCTTGGCGGAGTCCAACCCTCACTGGAAACGATTCCGACTTATTGCCGGCAATGCGAACCAAACTCTGACATCGGCAGTATAGGGACCGGACAGCCCGTATCAGAGGGCTCGGTACCCCATACTCCCGAAGCACCCCCCACAGAACTCCCCGAGGGACACGGTCAAACGCCTTCTCCAAGTCCACAAAACACATGTAGACTGGTTGGGCGAATTCCCACGTACCCTCGAGGACCCTGCTAAGGGTGTAGAGCTGGTCCAATGTTCCACGGCCGGGACGAAAACCACACTGCTCCTCCTCAATCTGAGGCTCGACTTCCCGACGGACCCTCCTCTCGAGCACCCTGAATAGACCTTACCAGGGAGGCTGAGGAGTGTGATTCCTCTGTAGTTGGAACACACCCTCCGGTCCCCCTTTTTAAAAAGAGGGACCACCACCCCGGTCTGCCAATCCAGAGGCACTCTCCCCGATGACCACGCGATGCTGCAGAGGCGTGTCAAGCAGGACAGCCCCACAACATCCAGAGCCTTGAGGAACTCCGGGCGGATCTCATCCACCCCTGGGGCCTTGCCACCGAGGAGCTTTTTAACCACATCGGTGACTTCAACCACAGAGATAGGAGAGCCCACCTCAGAGTCCCCAGACTCTGCTTCCTCCAAGGAAGGCGTGCTGGTGGAGTTGAGGAGGTCTTTGAAGTACTCTGCCCACCGGTTCACAACGTCCCGAGTCGAAGTCAGCAGCGCTCCACCCCCCCTGTACACAGTGTTAGTGGTGCACTGCTTCCCCCTCCTGAGACGTCGAATGGTGGACCAGAATTTCCTCGAAGCCGTCCGGAAGTCGGCTTCCATGGCCTCACCGAACTCTTCCCACGCCCGGGTTTTTGCCTCAGCGACAACTGAAGCTGCGTTCCGCTTAGCCAGTCGATACCCGTCAGCTGCCTCTGGGGACCCACAGGCCATAAAGGCCCGATAGGACTCCTCCTTCAGCTTGACGGCATCCCTTACCGCTGGTGTCCACCAGCGGGTACGGGGGTTGCCGCCACGACAGGCACCAACCACCTTACGGCCACAACTCAGATCGGCCGCCTCAACAATAGAGGCGCAGAACATGGTCCATTCGGACTCAATGTCCCCCGCATCCCCCGGGACATGGGAAAAGCTCTGCCGGAGGTGGGAGTTGAAACTCTTTCTGACAGGGGATTCCGCCAGACCCTCCCAGCAAACCCTCACAATACGTTTGGGTCTGCCAGGACGGACCGGCGTCTTCCCCCACCATCGGAGCCTACTCACCACCAGGTGGTGATCAGTTGACAGCTCCGCCCCTCTCTTCACCCGAGTGTCCAAAACATGTGGCCGCAAATCCGATGATACAACCACAAAGTCAATCATCGAACTGCGGCCTAGGGTGTCCTGGTGCCAAGAGCACATATGGACACCCTTATGTTTGAACAAGGTGTTCGCTATGGACAATCCGTGACGAGCACAGAAGTCCAATAACAAAACACCACTCGAGTTCTGATCGGGGGGGCCGTTCCTCCCAATCACGCCCTTCCAGGTCTCACTGTCATTGCCCACGTGAGCATTGAAGTCCCCCAGCAGAACAAGGGAGTCCCCGGCCGGAATACTCTCCAGCACACCCTTCAAGGACTCCAAAAAGGGTGGGTATGCTGAGCTGCTGTTTGGTGCATATGCACAAACAACGGTCAGGACCCGTCCCCCCACCCGAAGGCGGAGAGAAGCAACCCTCTCGTCTACCGGTGTGAACCCCAATGTACAGGCACTGAGCCGAGGGGCAATGAGTATGCCCACACCTGCTCTGCGCCTCTCACCATGAGCAACTCCAGAGTGGAAGAGAGTCCAACCCCTCTCGAGAGAACTGGTACCAGAACCCAGGCTGTGTGTCGAGGCAAGTCCGACTATATCCAGTCGGAACTTCTCTACCTCGCACACCAGCTCGGGTTCCTTCCCTGCAAGAGAGGTGACATTCCACGTCCCTAGAGCTAGCTTCTGCAGCCGAGGATCAGACCGCCAGGGTCCCCGCCTTTGGCTGCTGCCCAGCTCACATTACACCCGACCCCTTTGGCCCCTCCCATGGGTGGTGAGCCCATGAGAAGGGGGACCCACGTTGCCTCTTCGGGCTGAGCCCGGCCGGGCCCCATGGGTGTAGGCCCAGCCACCAGGCGCTCGCCAACGAGCCCCACCTCCAGGCCTGGCTCCAGAGGGGGGCCCCGGTGACCCGCGTCCGGGCAAGAGAAACCTAGATCCATTAATTTCAATCATCATAAAGGGTCTTTGACCAGAAAGACCAAACACGACAGAAGCAGAAGACGACAACACAACAACCCCAGAAAACCTCAAGTCCGCAACTCGAGAAGACAAGACCACAACACTACCAGATGAGATCAGGGGGCCTGATGTGCAAAGCGTGCGTATACAGGGGCTGGCGTTTTGCTTTTGAGCTGTTGGCAAGTCATCATGATGCCCGGCGCCTCCCTTTTGTTTTTGGTCGAAAGGTGTTTTTTTGTTGTTGTTTTTTGCCGCGTCCACCACTCAGATCGAACTCACACCGCCGCCACATCTCCGGTTTGGGAGCGCAGATCGCCGACTGGTGAGCCAAAATTCGGAACCGCCCTTGCCCGCTGAGCACTCCTTTAAACAAGGTTTAGACCACGCGATGACCGATGGCGCTCTAATAGTTTTTCGGGACTTGTCTTCGTCCTCAAATCACATTTTATGAAATGCCTCTTTTTTCAATTGGTGACTCGTGGATTTATAATCTGATGATTTGATCATGCAGAGTGATAATTACCAGCGGCAGGCCCTGTTCATACTAATTTGCATATTTATACGGGGTCATGGAGAGCGTACGCACAGATTCATGTATCTGGATTTTGTGAGTGTGAAATTTTTGCCCGCACATCCTATTTTGTCATATGAAAGCCACGCAAGTCTTTGAACATGAGGCCCCATAAGACTAGAAGACCACGGGACTACAATACTGCAAGACAAGATCACAAGATTCGAGTCAACGAAATAATCAAGTGTGAGCTCATTAGCTTGTGTGGGTGCTCCTAATGTTGTCAGCTTGGTCACATTGAGCAAAGCTCAAAGAAACTTCAATTATTTTCCTAGAACACCTTGACAGTTTGCGCATTGAGCGGTTTGTGTTAGCGTTGTTTTCCAATCTGTGCCCTCGTAACAAATATGTCCTAAATGTGTGTGATCAAACGGCCCCGACGGTAAATCCACCTTGTTTGGATGCACAAAACTGACTGTAAAAAACAAAAAAACAAAGTGATAGTAATTACCGGTGAGCGATGTCATATGCCGGAAAATAAGCCCAACGAATGATGAGCGAGGAAACGATCACGGTTTTGTCAGGATTCAATAAATACACTTTTACAGCAATGACTGTAAATCAATCAGACTTGTAGGGAGGGCATACAGGCAACTTCAAAAATAGTTACAAACAAGAAACTATTAAACACGGGAGTGACTACGAATAATATCAAGAGGTCGAGAATACAACACTTAAGGTGAAACAGTGAGCAAGGTCAATAATCCGACCAGCAGTGGCAGAAGGCGGCGTCCTGAAACGCAACGCCAATGATAAAGTGCCAATTGGAGCGAAACGCCCTTCACTCCAGCTGCAACTGAAAACAAAAACAATTACAGGCTCGGTAGCGTCACATTCTGAGGAAATTTACAAAAGCTGGATCACCTTGCTAATGTGCGAGAAGAGTTCACCGCCAAGTAACTTTTTGTTGTCTCAGGATAACCAAACATTGTAGGGAGGACATACCGGTCGAAAAACCATTGGGAGGAGATTCTGGTTCTGATTGACGACCCCCTGATCCTAGTATGGGAGGAGAGTCGCCAAACATTTTCGGGAGCACATCCACGGAGGTCATAAACATCACTGAGCCACTTTGTGACAAAAGTTGAATCCGTTCATTCACACAGCAGCAGGTCCCGGCAGACAATTTGGGGTCTCATCACAAACATGCCAAGAAGTTGTACGTGTGCACACCGGCCCTCAGGTCTGTCATTTCAACCCTCTTAAAGAAAAGGGAAGAAAAAAAACAGTACTTCTGAGAAGCACATCCTTAATGTTAAAAATTCGATTGTGAGTCACGGTAATTGCTTTTAGAGAGCTGATGTAAATACATCCGACCAGGCCACTAGCATCATGTCTGCGTTAGAGTACCAAAAATGACAATTATTGCATTTGTGACTCGATTTGGTGACATCACAGCGACCATCTTATGCGGTGGCAGAGCTTTTAGGACGCTGCGGACAAAAGGGAGGCCAGCTTGTTATCCGATGTCATCGCGACCGAAGCCAGACGCGCACACGCAGAGAAGATAGATATATTCCTCCAAATCCAACCTTATTTCCCTCCTCTGCCTCCGGGCCTCAAATTTCCTTCCTCGCTTTATCTCTTCCTCCTCCTCCTCCTCCTCCTCCTCCTCGTCTTCCTTCTTACAGCCGCTTGGGTGAGGTCACGGTGGGATCCATGTCCCTTGGCCTCACAGAGCCTACTGGCCAGTTGGTATAATTATGACGGATGGAGTAATTTCCACAGGAGCCTTTCGGCAAGACGCTCATCGTCAGCCGCTCTTTCTCTTGCCTTTAATGACTTTTTAATAGAGCTCACTCCCAAAGCCACGTCGCATCGGGCGCCAACGACAAATCACCGCGGTTAAGGCGGGCAATGGCGCAGGCGGACGCGTGCGGTCCGCCCTCTTTCGAAGCCCCCCCTGAAGTAACAACCGCTGTGTCTTTTCCTGTGTACACACTCGCAGCCTGAAAGAACACTTTAAGGGAACAACCTGACAAGACTCGCATGTCGTTCGCCTCTCTCGAATCTCAGTCGCGCGTCGTCTTTGTTTTACATGGGAAACAGACCTAGCTATGGCTCGATTTAAATAGTTCGTAGCTTTCGGGAGTAGTGGGAGAAACCATCACGTGTGTATTGAAAATACAGAAAATGGGAGCAACATTGATTGGGATGGTGACGTTGTCACACAGATTGCAAGTTATCAGGATTACACGAACAAGATCTGGTGTCTGGCTAAAAAGGTCACATGGTCTCAGGAGGAGGGAGAGGTGAAGACCTTTCCATTACTAGATGGCATCTCCCCCTCGTGGGGGGTGGGGTGGGGTGTCACCCGCCTTCACCTCTGATGTCACCCAAAAAGAGATAAGAGATGTCAATCAAGGTTACCTTTGAAATATGTCTCCAGATGGTCGTCATGAGGCTACCATAACAAGTGTACTGACAGCGTACTTACGGTTTACCTTCTTTATACTTATCGCAATATGTTATTGTTATTTTCGGGTTTTATTTAGATTTGCATGAAACAGTATTGTAAGGATTGCGCAAGGCACCAAAAGGGGTGTCAGATCAAGACTAACAAATCATTGTGTTCATCGTGACAATGAACGCTACGTACTTGAAAAAGAAGTAGCAGGAAAATGCAGCATTGATTTTCACATACAGACGATACTGCATGAAGTAAACTTCCTAGCCTAAAAAAAAGGGGGGGGTGATGATGGCTGTGGGATTCGTGGTGCGTCGTGGGGACCAATCAGGTCCAGAGACAGCTGCAGTGCCTCTGGCCAGCCCTCTACTCACAAACCAGACCTGTTGCATCGCTACCAGATGTTGGTAGCCTAGCCAGAAATTGTACTCAAGTCAGAATACCGGTACTGCTGTTTCAAAATACTATGACGGTTTGCGATGAAAAAAAAAAGTAGGCTTCCAAATAAGTAAGTGCTCACTGAAAAAACTACTCATATATTGAGTAAATGGGACATAGCTTCTAATTTCTTTTTCAATCAGAGAATTAATGGACAAAAAAAAATACTGCCCAAAAATCACCTAAATTCAGGCAAATTCAACCAAAAGATGGTCTTAAACCAATTGTGGAACAGCACAATAGATTCACCATGCAGCGATGACACAGATAACTTGCTGAGGGATCAGTAAGTATTTACGAAACTAAGTCAGATATTTTTTGAGTTTGTCAGGTGATAACTGGACATGGCAGCGCACCTTTCACTCGATTGCGATGAGCACACGACAACAAAATCAACTTACCAGTATTTGCCCAATGAAAGTGACAGCTCATAGATGATCGATGCCGCGGCTCTAATTACAGTCCGCTGACCGTGAACAAGCAAGCCAAAGTAAGACGACGGTGCTATTTCGCCGCTTTTGCAAGTGTGACGTGAGCAACACGAGTGGGAATTAATTTGTATGCTTACAAAGTATCCATTTGTGATGCCAAATAAGACTAACTTGCAGTCGTTGGTGTGATATGACCAAACATTATGACTGACAATTATAATCTAACTGGTGATTTTCTTTGAAGTCCATTTGACACCCAGGTAGCTCTCAGCATATCACGCGAGACCTTGGTCCGGCGATCATCAATTGATTTACATGTAGTGTAGCTTTTTCCTCATATATATACTGTGTGTGTATATTATATACTGTACAGTATATATCTCGAGACGTAGTGGAATGGTGGCCTTAAAAAAAAAGCAATCCCACCTGCTTGATACATCCATCCATTCATTTTCCGATCCGCTTTATCATCACAAGGGTCACAGGGGGAGCTGGAGCCTATCCCAGATGTCTTTGGGCAGTAGCCAGGGGACACCCTGAACCAGTTGCCAGCCAATCGCAGGGCACACAAAGACGAACAACCATCCACCTAGGAACAATTTAGAGTGTTCCATGAAACTGCTATGCATGTTTTTGGAATGTGGACTGGAAACTGGAGTACCCGGAAAAAACCCACGCAGATACGGGGAGAACATGCAAACTCCACACAGGAAGGCCAGGTACACACACACACACACACACACACACACACACACACACACATCTCAAGACGTAGTGGCATTGGGGTGGTCCTTAAAAAAAGCAGTGAGTAACTTTTGGTCTTGGGTTTTGCAGGTAATTAAAGTGAAAGACAAACTATGGCCTTTTCTCTTCGTCTGAGTGCAACATAATGCTTGGGGCAATCAGGCTTTGTGTGTGTGTGTGTGTGTGTGTGTGTGTGTGTGTGCGCACCCACAGGTGTTGCCGCCGCAGCAAGGCCTTGGGCAACGGCTTGTTATTTATCACGAGCATAATGTCATATAGCAGCGCATCAAAAGTGATGTGTATTTAATTTTTGAACATGTTACGTTCTCTGTTGTAAGTCCCACCCGAGCAATTGTGCCGCCCCCCACTTCACATGTCGTTCCGCTGCCTCTGGACCCAAGTGCCGCCTTTCTACTTTCTATCGTCTGATGAAACCCTCTTCAATGTCATTCGCGATTCCCACACTACAAATTGGTTGTGATGTCACTGTGTGTACGTCGGTCCAGTGTGGATTTCAAAAGCGACGTTGTCAGTCGGCATGTGTTGATCCACAGGGCTGTGGCTTTTGTTTCATGTCAATCATTATCAGGGCACCACTGGCCCTCTGACCGGCACCATCTTCAGAAAAAGGTCCACCATTTTGTCAATGGCTAGCTTACATATCCAACATCATTGCAGCACCAATGACCTCGTTCTGTCCACCATCTTGTCCACCATTTTTGAAAGAAAACAAATTCTCGAGTGTCTCCGCGATACGACGTGTTCCAGAGCAAACTGACAAACGGCCACAATAAAAGCGCTTGTCAAAAAGGATGATGGAAATTGTGTTTTATATGTCCTCTTGTTGTTTCACTTTGCACGGGTGCAGAGCATGTTGCTCATGTTCATGCATTTTTGATGTGTGTTTATTAGCGCCGTGTTTTACGTGGCCCCGGGCCAGCGCCGCAGGGGTTTTGGCCATAAATAATCATCTTTTTCAACTCTCACTTCAACCAATGCCAGCGTGTAAAGGAGCTCCATTTTCATCTGTGAGCTGACAGAGCAGCTTTGCCGACAAGTCGAGAGTCCACGATGGAATCTTCAAAGGTCTCGACAGGGATGGTGGTCCACCTCTGGCTTGCTTGGGGATCGGAACCCAATTGGGGTTTGACGACATCATGACGATTTCAGATTAAGGTGTGAAGACATGGCTACGCTTTCAAGCGAGGTTGACGGTTTTTCGAATTAGGTCAAGATTTTCGGGTGATAATTTCAATCACTAGGCTAAGGTTGAAATCTGAAATCACAACACAACCCCGACTGTATATGAAACCCTAACCCAGGGATGCAATCACAATCCTCGTTTGAAACCCTAACCCTGTCTTGAAAGCCTAATTTGAAACTCGAACCCTTGATAAAAGTTGCTGATCGTGTAACGGTGCACTTTGCCTGACTTGTGTGCAGCCAGGGTGGCGTCGATTTGAAAAGGCAATGTGAACCCGAATTTAAAACCATTTCCCTGACTTGACACTAAAATTTTAAACCGCCCTGTCTTAGAAATCCGAACTCTTGTCTGAAACTCAAATGAAATCTTCCACATGCACGAAAGCCAAAATTTGAAACCCTAAACAGTTTGAGTTAAAAAAAAAAAAATTTAAGTCAAAATGTGACTATTCCACTACTTGGGTCCCACAAAATGGGTCTTTTTGCACAAAACTACTCGCAAATATGTTTGAACATTCTTGTAGGCGATATGCTACAAACGTCGGATTTTCCCATCATGCCACGGGGCAAAGCGATTTTTTTTTTTTTTTATGTTTGTGATTTTAAACCTTAACCTTTCTTTGAAACCCTCCAGCGCGACCCATCAGACACAATGTTGTGTGACATTGCTCATATGTTCAAAACAATGGCACTCCAACATCAATATGTGATGAGGCACTCGAGTCTGTGCGCATTCCTTCCAGGTGAACATCTCTCTTTTAAACACTCCACCCCCCACACCCAGCAGACTTCGGCTTCCGCAGCAGCCGGTCAGCAAATTGCGCCGGCCCCCCATAGCGAGACGGCCCAGCCCGGTCCGGCGCAGTGCTGAGCTGTGGACTCGGCGGCCGTAAAGAGGTTTAGGTGCAAACAAACATCCCATTTAGGGGCGCGGCTCCTCCATTTAGGCGGCGATTACGGCCCTCGGGGTCCTGGCTCAGCACTGAATTATGAATTAAGTTGTCAGGAGAGCCTCTGCTTATGAGCTGAGGGGCTCATTGAAATTTAATTTGAAAAGGGATTCTGTTAAGAATGTATGCTCAGCAAGCTCCTGTGCTGGGGTAAGTACTGACGAGTGCAATGGAAGAAAAGAATGCGGCGCAGTCGCCGCCTCGGTTTTAGCGCGTTACATCACGGAAGCTCCCTTTCGATTAAAGCGCCCCAAGTGAACAGCATCTCATGCTGGAGCTGTTTGATCGGGATTGACATGTCTGGCTGGATGCTGACTCACTAAGAGGAAAAAAAAAAAGGTGTGTGATATGATGGGTACAAAAATGATACTGGTCACTGGAACGGCAAGAGGGTGTGAATCGATTTCAAACCTTCACCTGGGCTAGCAATACTCATTGGAAGCCCCACTACTTGTTTGAAACTTGTACATCCTTAATTTGAAATCCTAACCCTTGAATGAAACCCTAATTTGAATCCCTAAAACTCATTTGAAACTTTAACAAAGGCACAAAGCCCTAATTGTAAAGTTTGAAACCTAACCATGTCTTCAATCGCAAACTTGGAACCTTAACCCTTGTTTTGACCAATACTTTAAATCCTATTTCAAATTCTAACCCGAGTTTGAAAGTCAAAACTTCATGCCTGAATCCCGTCTACAAACCATCATTAGAGAACCTCACTTGAAACCTGTGACTGGAAAAAAAAAGGAAAAAAAGTGGTTTATTGATCGTCAGAGTCTGAAAGAAGTTTTATTTGGAAAAAAATTAACATGCCTCGAACGGCGCCTGTCAAGAAGCTCATCTCGGTCACATGGTACAGGGAAAAGGTTAACGTGCAAACTAGCAAAAAATTGGGGAAAATATATTTTTTTAAAAGACAAAATCAGCAACTTAAAGTTTGGGTTTATTGCTCGTCGATATGTAATCTGATCGGTGTAATATTTCACGACAAAGTCAAAAATATGGAAACGACACACAAGACTTTGGAAAGGGTTTTGAGAAGGGGGGTGGGGGGGAAGACTCCAGAAAGGGACCCGTTCATTGAGGAAGAACAAGCACATGATTCCAACGACATTGAAAGTAATGGCATCATGGTGAATTGAAGAATTGTTTTATTCCCGACCATGATGGCTTGCCAGATTTGCCACAAAAACTGAATACTTTATAATTCCTTTATTGCACCGAAAATGAAAATTTGTGGCAGACTACGAACAATGAAACAATAAAATGCTCTACCACTAGATGGTAGAAGATACAACAAACAATGAAGATCTTCATTGGTTCAGGATATACCATAGCTATACTTTCGGTTCGGTGCTGTGAGATTTATTTCAAAATGTCAAATCGCTGCTGTAATTTTATTTCTTTAGCGAGCTCACGCTTGTCTCTTCTTTTACAGACACATCAAACTTCGGTTCTCATGTTTTTGATCCCACCAGGGACCCACTGTGCCCAATTCTGCTATTTAGCATGCACACCATATGTAGCCCGCCTGAAGTCTGTCCCCAAAAGTTCCCCCTGCGCGCACACACACACACACACACACACACACACACACACACACCCAACCGCACCTTCTGCCTTTTATCATTTAGCACTCTGAGGGCGCACTCCGCAGTCGCAGAGAGAGTTCCTTTCAATGTTAAAAGCCCGGTGTCACATGACCCCGCCATGCCACTGTGGACGGGACCTTGACTTTGGTACATTCCTGCCAGATGTTTGGGGAGCCCCCTGGAGGGGGTTTAGGTGATTTGGGAGAGAGCGCGACTGCGCTGCCAAAGTGTAACAGCTTAGCGATCCCACAGGGACCATTGACGGCCATCTGAAAGGTCTTTGGAAGGAGACCGGGCCCTTCACATGACGCTGCCAGCGGAATAAAGCACCACGGGCCATTCCGCTGATTGGGAGAGCTGGCAATATTTGAGACCCTAATTTGACACCCTAAACCTCCCTTGAAAGCCGATTTCAAACTTTAACACCAGAACCCCTTTCAAAGGCTTGACACCTAAATATCAAGCCCTAAGTACGGCTTGAAACGCGAGCCACAGAACATAGGCTACTCTCCATTGCATTCATACAGAGAGCCGGTATATTCGTTCCGGGCTTCATTCCCATACGCTAATGCTGACCCTGAGGGTGGGAGTTAGAGACTGGTGGCCAATCAGACAAGACCAAGACATTGTGTTGATTGATTGAAGAAGTCTGGGTCAGCCATCCTGCCATCTTACGGCAAAGAAAGTTGTGACCTTCACCCTCCTGCTGTCCATTGACGTTCCCATCCCCAGTCGCCAACACACACACACACACACACACACACACACACACACACACACACACACACACACCAGGATTGACAGCTCCTGGGGAGGGGAAAGGAGCTGCCGGGTGATGCAAAGGAGGTGGCGGATCTGGGGAAAGGGAGGAGGATGTGTGGCCCTGCAGGCCGGAGGTCTCGCTGCCAGACACAGTGTGAGCTGCTCTGTTTGTGTGTGTGTGTGTATTGGTGGGAGTGCGACCGTATGCACTTCTAGGATGGCCGAGCTTCAAAATACAGTATTTGAAATAAAATTTCCATTCACCCAAGAGCTGGTGTTATCATTTTTTGCATCATTATTATTATTATTACTTTTGATGTACAGTATGCTATGGCACCATACAAGCGTCGGTCTCATGATGACAAACAATAAGGTGCAATTGTAGAGTTCCAACGTAAAAGCAGACGAGCAATGTTTGGTCAAGAAACAGTGCAAGCCGACTAGCCGACTGCCTATCACGGCATTGTAGGATAATTGCGTGAAACAATGTATGAAAGATTTGTTAAAAAGTGACAGGAGGCAGATAGAGAGCGTCGGAGAAACTGTGGACACAATGCTGCTGCTGCTGCTGCTGCTGCTGCTTCTGCTGCTAATGCATGCCATGCGCACACTTACTGGAGATGGATGCACTCACGACACCATTGGCCACAAGTGAAATACAGTATAAAACATTTAGGTTCTTGATTTAATGTGTTGCATCAACAACAACAACACAATCAACGCACACACACACACACACACACACACACACGCACACACGCACACACACACAGCCAGCGTGCACTTAATCACACAAGTCACACTTGCATTCTAAATGAGCCGTAGGACTCTTTCGAGATTTAAGTGCTTTTTTTGCCCGAATGCTGAAAAGCACTTTTCGAATGATTGGCCCGTGAGTGCAGCTGGACATAAGTGCTATGTTTTTAATTTTAGGTTTTTTTTTCTATTTAAGTGTGTCTTATTTATGCGTGTCCTGTATTTTGTGTGTTAATAATAGCGCAAAAGGGTTTCCTAAAAAGCTCACCCTTTTTCAATGTCGTCATGAAAAATCCATGCATTTATTTTGGGGTTATGTTCATTCCACCGAAGCTCTACATTTTTCATATTTTGAAGAGCAACATTTATAATATCATTTTGTGTTTTGATGAAAAGTGACGTGGACTTAAAATATTTGTTTAAATGAATTCACCAAAAGCTCTACATATTAAAAATAAAGTTTTAATGTGTCATATATAAAGATTATCATGTATTATATTTTGTATCTATGTGTGCATAGCTACATAATTCGCACCAAAGTGCTGCATTTAATTTTTTTATTTTTTTTGTAACGCAACCCTCAACTTTATTGACGGTACTTTGCAATTGTGACAAAGCGATGTACATGTCAGGTACGACATAAAATACTAAAGATTATAAAATCAAACTGATAAATAATTGAATTCATTGTTATTTTGGGTGAAATTGATTGGGGAAAAAAGCAGCATTGTTGCATTTCTAGTTTACACAATATGTAATCGATGGCACGATGGTCGCACGTATTGGGGTGAGGGGGAATCTGAGAAGTAAAAAGCAGCCATTTTCAGTTTCTGTCTAGCTTTTTAATGTGAAATTCCTCACCAGGGCCTGCTTGAAAACATATCCGATTCCTCCTTAACCACTCGGCCGAGACTTATGGAAAATGGCTTATGTCCTTTTTGCATCATTTTGCTCACTTAGCAACAAGCAGCTATCCAAAGAGAACCCAATGGAGATTTTCTTTAAAAAGCCTACCAAAAGCCACAGAAATTGGTTTGGGTTTGAGCCCCCACCGGTTGCCTTCTCTGCATGGATGGTTGTCAGCCGAGGGCTTCAGATGGCCGGGAATGGTGGCATCTCAGTGGCTGTCCTGTCACCCCCTACCCCTGCCGTCTGTTGTGGCAGAGCCTGTTGCCTTGATGTTTTTTTTCTCGCTCTAAGGTGGCGATGGTGGTGCTGCTGCTGCTGCTGCGAGTGAGACATGGCTGCAGGCGTTATTTCTCTCAAACCTCCAAGGGAAGATTCACTGCTGTATACAGTATTGTGTGCTAGCGAACTTCCACCTGAAGGTTACAGAGACAATTGTCATTTTTGACAGAAATTTTCTGAGGGCAAGTAAATACAGAAATATTCTGTTATGAATACAGGATTTTGTATGGTTAGCAAGGTTACAAAATATTAGGAAAAACATCATCTTATTTAAACTAGTATAGCAGTTAAGGTGATAATAGAATACTGTCAATGATTTTAAATATAATTAAAGCAAATTTAAATACTAAACATAAAATAATTTAAAGAACATAAAATTGTTTTTTGCAAATGTGTGTCAAACAAATACAGTACAAAATATGACCTTAAAAATAAATTTTTGTCGAAATAATATACTAAAATAAAATAGAAACACCAAGCACATTTTCTGAAATTGTTTAAAACTTCCCATTTGCATCTTCTGAAAGTGGGAGGTGAAAAAAAAAAGTACTCTCACCAAAACTGTGATACGAATGAGAGAAAAAATGGTAATGTTTCGTGCGCCCTGTCATAAGTTTTGGATTTTCTTGTTGGGAACCTCTGGTGTACAGGATATACAATTTCACTACAATACAAAGGCTTTCAGAAATGGGCAACGTTGATAGAAAAAGCTCCTTAACGAAATAAAATAAGTCTATAAGTCAAGCCTTGCTCACCTGTGGCGACGTTTAGCAATATATGCTAATCTGTGTGAGCACAACCGCTGAGCCAAACACGCCATAAAGCAGCTTATTGCAACTCTACATTGCTCACAATCAGGCACGGCGCCAGGATATTTTCTCACGGGACTAAGGGGTGTGGGGGGTTGACCGATATGTAGGTGGATGAGGAGAAAAAACCCAAAGATTGGCATGACTTCACTTCCTTGAGAGGCTCTCTCGTTTTTTTAAATCAAAGTATAATCCACACGAGTGGTGTGCGGTAAAGACATGGAGTGGTATTCAATTTAAAGGTATGAATTCAATATAAAGGGATGAATTTGCCTTAAGGTATATATGTACAAACTACTGTCCCCTTCTGTACGCACTGCTCATTGTGACAGAAATGTCAAAATTGAACGCTGTTTTCCCATTCTTATTGGGGAATTCTTGTTGCACACTATTTTGACGCATCCACACTTACGAGCTGCCGCTAGCACTCCTTCAGGAGTTGGACCGGGCTCATTTTTCCATTCTCCCTCTTTTTCTTTGCCACCCTGGGAGACTGGGACATTTGGGGAAAGAAAATGTGCGGGGGTGGGGGTTTATTACAAAGCAATCCATTGCTGAGATGGACTGGAAGCGAACTAACTAACCGAAGGCGCGTTCGGAAATTCACTCTGACGTCCGTGCATTACTCTGAGAGTGGGTGTAGCGCCCTCAGGATGCGGCATGAATGACGACACGAAGTCCACGATAAAAATACAGGGTTTATTCCTGGCAACCCGTGAGAACTGGTCCCACGAACATGAAACATACAAACAAGTGACATTACGTACCAAATAAAGACAAAACTACGAAGACAATTGATTTAACATAAAATGCACACAAACCTCGTGGGCTCACACCCATAAGGGGCTAAACTTTGGCCGAAATCCTGCCCGTCGTCGACTTGCCTCATACGGTAGGTTCTCGGCACTCTTGTCTTCTTACAAAAGGCTACATACAGAAAGCTTACAAAACGTGTCTTTTTAACGTGCTCCAGTCAATGTGCACGGCAACTAGGGTCCGGTGAACCTTTATTCGCGATAAATGGTTCCGACCAACAATCGCCACTAGATGGCAACAGAACACCAATAATGAAACTGCTTAATAGGAAATATTGGCAGTAACACTCCCACCAATCAATTGTCTTTCGAAGTTATTAAGTCTTTGAATTTTCTTTGAACTTTGATGACGAATTATGATATTTTAAAGCTGAAAGAGCATTTTAATGGCAGCGAGTGATGTCAAAGTCTTCATTCTGCTTCTAAAAGAGTCATCTTGTCTGAGCACAATGTCTTCGACTTTAACATCTCTGCGTTCTTCAGTCCAATTCGATCTGCTTTGAAGATTCAACACATATTTCCTTCTCCACCTTGCCCAGAAGGTATTTGACAAGACTTGAACACGACGCCTCCTCTTCCGCAGATAAGGAATTGCGATGATTGCACAAATTGCATTTGTTGTGATTCTGAGACCGTGATGGTGTGTCCTTTCATGGTAATGTTTCTTGGCTTTATCTTTAGTCCGTATTATCATTCTGAACCAGTCGGGGAACTTCTGTAGGCGATCTAGAAGTGACCATTGTTCGTTACCTTGCGTATTGAGGACTGAAACCTTTTTAACTTCTGGGTCACTAAGTGACGTCTCTCCCACCTTGATATCACCACTCGATAGAACTTTCTGCAAGCAAAGATCAGGGTCTGTGAACCACTTCGATGTTATGAGTTCTTTATCCGTCAGACCTCTTGAGGCATTGGACGCCGGATTCTCTTCAGCATCTCCATGGGCTTTGATTTTCTTCATGAATTTTCGTAATCCACGTAGTGCTGCTTGTTTCTTCTTGGCTTTCTTTCC
This sequence comes from Hippocampus mohnikei, assembly GCA_026261675.1. Taxonomy (NCBI): domain Eukaryota; kingdom Metazoa; phylum Chordata; class Actinopteri; order Syngnathiformes; family Syngnathidae; genus Hippocampus; species Hippocampus mohnikei. The sequence continues at coordinate 5,747,508 of JAKGUB010000341.1, forward strand.
AAACATCTGAGCCGTTGAATGGCGCACTCCTTGTCGTTGGGTAAGTCAGGTATTTCAGTCTTGAATGGAAGTGGCATCTCATCATGGTCATTATCCTTATGCTTGATGCTTTCTTTCAATTTCGTCATAAATCTGATATCTTCTTGAGACGTTTTAATGTCCTCCGAAGCCTTCTCAACAAAATCAGACTCCAACACCTCGACACGTCTGCAGGTGAGACCATTTCCTTTATTTGAGTTTTGTTCAGATAGTGTACTTCACTCGTGAGATTTGAAGAGGATTCAATGCTTTGCATGACTTGCTTCACAATGATTCGGTGACTTAATCCAATATCATCTTCATGCTCTGGTTCATTCTTGGTCGACACCCACACCGGGATGATGGAAGATGTATGAGTCGCTTCATCATTTTGCAAAATTCTGTGAGCTGTTGCTTCATTTGCTTGTGGTGCATCATTGGCAATTTGTGAACAGTATGTCTTTCTCTCAATTGACTCATCATGCCTTGTTTTGTTCATCTTTGTTTGGCGTCTTGTATCCGTACTTCGGTCATCATGGAGACAAGTTGGATGTTTTCTATCACATGTGTCACATGTTTCTCTCGTCTCACAATCCTTTGAGCGGTGGCCTGATCTCAGACATCCAAAGCATAACTTCTTCTCTTGCACAAATGCAAGTCTTTCCTCGATAGGCTTATTCATAAACTCCCAACATTTCTGGAGGTTGTGGCCTGTCTTCTCGCAGAAGTTACAACTCGTCACTTCACTTATGTTAGTTTTAAGAACCTTTGTTCCATGACTTCTGCCTGTATACGCTTTGGGCCTTTCACCTTCACTTGGTTTCAATGCATGGAGTGATGTTATGGGGTTACATGCAATCTTGGCTTCAATCGTAAGGAAGTCCACAAACTCGCTAAAGCTTGGAAAGGTTTGACACTGCTCTTGTATTTTGGTCACCTTTCTGTTCCACCTTGAAATAAGCCATTCTGGGAGTTTTGAAAGTATTCTTTGATTTTCATTGCAGTCATTGAGTACTTCGAGACCCTTGATTTCAGACATGGCCGCCTTACAGCTTCGAAGAAAGTCAGCATACTCTTGTAATTCTATACTGCCCTTCGAGCTTATCTTTGGCCAGGCATCAAGTTTATCTCTAAATGCCTTAGAAATAAGGAATGGATTGCCATACCTTTCTTCAAGGATTGCCCATGAAGCCTCGTAGGCTGAATTTGTGCCTAATAAGTAGCTTTCAATGGCTCTTCCGGCAGGTCCACTCACGTACTTGCGAGATAGTACATTTTCTCTTCAGCTGGAATGTTTTTCTGTCAATGAGTGTCTGAAAGGAAATCTTCCAATCATTGTATCTGAGAGCATCACCACTGAATACAGTTGGTTCTGGTACAGGCAGTCTACTACCACTGATTGACTCAGTAAGGGCCTTGACTAAATCTTGCATCTTTATTTCTTGTTGTGGATGTATCACCCTTTGAGGTGAACAGCAAGATTTGCAATGGGAGTCATTGTTTTCGGATTTTACTTCATTTTCTTTCTTGGAATTTTGATGCAGTAGCTTGTATATTTCCTCATCAGAACATACACTTTGGTCATAGACTCTTTGTCTTGCCTGAGCAGCCTTTAGGCTTTTAATTGAGTCCAGTCTCTCTAGCTCCCTGCGTTTTGCTTCTAAAGCTCTTTGCCGTTCTGCTATTTCTGCCTCTTGTTTTTCTATGTCTTTGATATGGCTTTCTTGTTGAAGCAGAACTTGCAAGGCAGCTTCGTTAGCTGCAACTTCAGCAGCTGCATCTCGTCTTTTAGCAGAGCAAAAACTGGAATGTCTAGAGGAAACCTTTGACTGAATGGAAGACTTAGTGTGGTATGAATTGATACTCATCTTCTCTGAGCGTGAGGATCTTAAGGCGAGGCTTGTCTTTTCCGTTTCCTTGTCTGCATAATTTTCCATCATTTTTGTTTTCATGCACTCTTCAGCAGTTTCAATTACTGTCTTAGTTACCGCTTCACATGTATCGATTCTGCGTCTCATGGCATTGTCTGGATAGGTAATGCGTCTCAATTCTTCATAAGCAGTGCTTACATCTTTTGAAGCCTGTGTTACTTTGGTAACATGTTCATGCATTTGATCTTCTGAGCATCGTTCATGCAAGGCTTTCTTGGCATCTTTAGTGACAAACTTCCACTTCTCATAGCACACGCTGAATCGATGTGTTGCTTTACTTATAAGCGCATCACGCAGCTCTTGGCCCTTTTCCGTCAACTTGCGGGTTCTTTGGCTCCTTTGTAGCTCTTGTTGAGTAGTGGAATTGTCTCTTTCGGCACCTTCAGTTGCGAATGGTTGCTCTACATCACGATCACTGACTTCTGACTGAGACTCAAACGTTGCCATTGTTAAATTTGGTCGTTGTTTCGTTTACTTTAACTTGAGGATTGAAAATAAGCCTAATATTCAAAGCAGTAATATCATAACTATTTGCATTAGTCGAATTAACCTTTGCTGAAAGCACAGTAAACTGTCACAAAAATGTTTAAATGCAAGATCTAAGCTTGAATCAGTGTAACATACATGCAATTGTTACCACCTTAAATGTTTTCTTAACTTTCACTAATATTATAGTTCTTAAACAACAACAAATGATTGTATATCAAGGTTTCAACTTCTTATGGTCCAATAACTTGCTTATCTTGTCGACATCGTGAACGTGGATTTTCCCAAGCCCTTGCGTTTCGTCACACAAAATGGAGTCACGATGGCCGTCCTTCTCTCGCGCTGGCACCGTCCTTGTCGTCTAACCATGCGTCGGAGCGGAGAGTTCTCACTGTAGCGCCTCAGGATGCGGCATGAATGACGACACGAAGTCCACGATAAAAATACAGGGTTTATTCCTGGCAACCCGTGAGAACTGGTCCCACGAACATGAAACATACAAACAAGTGACATTACGTACCAAATAAAGACAAAACTACGAAGACAATTGATTTAACATAAAATGCACACAAACCTCGTGGGCTCACACCCATAAGGGGCTAAACTTTGGCCGAAATCCTGCCCGTCGTCGACTTGCCTCATACGGTAGGTTCTCGGCACTCTTGTCTTCTTACAAAAGGCTACATACAGAAAGCTTACAAAACGTGTCTTTTTAACGTGCTCCAGTCAATGTGCACGGCAACTAGGGTCCGGTGAACCTTTATTCGCGATAAATGGTTCCGACCAACAATCGCCACTAGATGGCAACAGAACACCAATAATGAAACTGCTTAATAGGAAATATTGGCAGTAACAGTGGGTGTGTTCGGAGAGTGAAGAGTGCACTTCGCCCCCATTAAATTCGGAAAGCCGCCAGCACTCGCATACCGTGTCCCCCAGTCAGAGTGCCCAGTGACATTTTTGGTGCACTCTGAATTGCAGAACGAAAAATTTGAGCAATTCTCTAAATTTCCGAACGGTCACAGTGAATTATTTCCGAACTCGCCCCTAATTTCCTAATTTACAATTAACTAAAAGAGGCACCCTGCACCAGGAACAGCTACAGCACAAACTGGGAAACAGGAATTGGAACAGAATGGCTCCGAATTATTTTATACTAATCTTTCAATTTAAATATATAAATAAATGAATTGCTGGGGGCGCTTGTAAACCAACCAAACGATTAACCCTTGTGCAGTAATACAGTTTGTCACGTTCTCAGTATTTGTCCCAAATTGGGTTGCGCTTTGAGGTGTGACAACTTTTTTCACTTTTGAATTTTTTTTCACTTTCAACTTTCAAAATATTCAGTGGCATCAGGCCAAGATATACATATAATTATTTATTTATTTATTTATATTTGGCGCCCTCTATGAGCCACAGCAGCAGGAGTGTGTCAATCACACAGTCACTATGCTGCATATGTAAATTAAAAAAAACACCCAGTCCAAATCTTGCATATGACATAAATATAGCCTTGAATATGTCACCAAACCGCAGGAACAGAATTGTATTTCATGCCTGTTTTTTTCTGTAATGGCCATTTCAAAAAAATGTGACATCAAACATATTTGTCCCAAATTGGGTTGCGCTTTGAGGTGTGACAACTTTTTTCACTTTAGAATTTTTTTTCACTTTCAAAATGTTCAGTGGCATTAGATCTAGCCATACATATATAGTTTGCATTACTTTTTTTCTTGAATAACAAAATGAGTATTGGGTTATGACTCTATATAAGTAACTAACTCTATGTGTCCAATATTGTGTATTGCGTTTATATAGATATCAGAGTGAAAAAATGTTGTACATGGTCATTAGAACCTTGAAAAAGTATAAAAGTCACAAAAACTATTAAAAATGTTGAAGTAACATACTTTATAACAAACAAACAAAACAACCAGCAACTAATATGCAAACTTGATAACAAAAACGAAAAACAAACACAAAACTTTTTTTTTTTTTTTTTACAATCAGAACAAATGGTTGTAGTGTGTTTGTGGCGGATTGGCCTTTCCACATCTGCCACAATAATTCAAGCACGAAGTGGTTTTTCGCAAAAGCTATACGTATTGCTTTCTTTTCTCGCATGTCCTCTTCCTGCAGCTGCTGCACGGGCTGCTGTGCAGCTGCAGTTGCAGTGTTGGTGTGTTTACGTGCATAAACAAATGTAAAACTCATTCATTCATTCATCTTCCGAACCGCTCGATAAATGTAAAACTCGATTCTCAAAAAATAACACTTGATTTTCAAAACAACGTCCAGCCAGTAACTATCGTTAGTTTGCGCGTGCTGCACCCTCAAACAAGTCAATCATGCCAATCAATCAGGGCACTGGGCATGCCCGTGCACAAATGCACATTGTGAGTGCGCGATCTACTGGCGTGAAGACGAGAAAAAGACTGATGAGCCCATCATTTCAAATGGCCGTAAGTACACTCCTAAAACGTGGCTGTTTCGCCTGTGCTGAGCGCGTTCACGTGAACGCGCGTAGCCGCGCGTCACGTTCATTACGAGCCCACACGGCCGGGACGTGCATTGCATAACAGTTTGACCAATTCAAAAGTCGATTTTCAAAAAATAACACCTGATTTTCCAAAAAAACACCCAGCTAGCAATGCTCTACAAACTGCATTACATTGTTTTGCGCGTGCGCGCGGCGTGCACGTGCAAACCAATGTAATTTATGTGCAACATACGCGGTGGGACATCTTAAGAGGTGACACCAGGAAGTTGAGTCTGTCTGGGTGACGTCTCTGCAAGAGACGCGTACGACCTCACATTCAAATGTGCACAAAATGGCGGAAAAATACTGCTTCGATGTCTTTGCTTGTTCTATGTGACGTGCACAAACGATCATATCCACACACATAGATGCAAATAGACTTCTCACAACAAACTACACCGTTTATTCGAATGAAAATGACGAACTGGAAGTACTCTCAATGACGTAAAGAGTCGGCACGAAAATGATATCTTAGCCTAAAGCGCCATCTCGTGGAGAGTGAGGTAAAACTCACTACCACAATTCTCAAGCTTTGATAGTATTGGTGAGCCGCCGGTGATGTGATTTGTGCAGAAATTGAGAAAAATGCACGATAAAACACCAGTTTTACAGTCTATTGGAAATTTGAATTTATAATGGGCGTCAATATGCCAAATTTGGGATTTCTACTATCACGGTATTCCAAATTTGTTACAATGTCATATATACCAACTGCAATGTTCAAAAATGTCCAGCTTGCTGTCATTTTGAACTTTGACCCCTTTTGACATCCTATGGAAATTTCAGCTTCGTGGGGTTATTTTTCACACTCTGGCTGTGTGTACAACTGTCTGACTGTCCAAAAATGTCCAAATTTGGGACAGATACTGCACAAGGGTTAAACTCACACAGTTGCACCGCTTGGAAAGCTGGAGAAAATTGCACCCGGCATCAGATGGACCACCAACCTTTTTGAAAAAGACCCACTAAAATTATTGGGCGATCTTGATCATATTTTCAGAGGTTGAAGTGGGCATAAGTAGAGATGTGCACATACATTTTGGTGATGATTGATATTGTTTATCGGGCATGAGGTCACATTAAGCTTTTTTTTTTTTTATGAGGAATGCTCGCTACCAGCTGTTTGTCACACCCAATTGAAGTTTATGAGAAACCAAAACTGGAATTACGGATTGTATATTTAAAAACCAAAATATTTGACCTAATCTCATCTAACCAAAGTCTCCTATCTTAAATGTGCATCACCATCCAAATTAGGGGAACAGTTGTCTTGGGGCATCACTAACACTAAAGAACTTATTTTGATTTCCACATTAAAAAAAAATAAATCTTCATTAGATGATAAAGATGTCATATCTTTCGGTACGTGTTACATATTGCAATCATAGATACTGCAAAACACAACACCCATGTCGCATATTGCATGTTTTTCCAATATAATGCAGTCTTATTTGAAAATGACGAGTCATAATGTATGAGACCTTTGAGTATCATTTCAGTATCACGATGCCAGGCCGAGTGTAATGGGGGGGGGGGGGGGGGTCAAAATATGGTCACTCCACTGTGACACATGGAACAGCAACACACAAAAAAACTCACAATAGTACTCACAAATATTCACTTTGCTCCGTGTTAAGAGATGAGGACGTTCTCTGCCTCTTCCACTTCTGGCGCTGCTCTTCTCCCATCAAACCTCCTTGCTGCCGTTGCTGCAGCACAACGTCGTTCTACGCTGAAGGCGCGCAACTTTAAATCTGGATTTCCGTGTAGATTGAAATGAAGTATTTCCGGATACATTTCCACTAAATATATTTTTAAACTATAACAGAGTGGGGGAACAAAAAATTGAATAAACTCCCACATTCGACAGTATTCCGTTGTATATCACTGTGGTATGTTTGCCTTGGAAAAAATGTATAAACAGGTGCACTAGCGAGCAGTATGAGCAATCAACAAATCTACACACGTGCGTGCATGCTTGCGTGTGTGTGACCTTCGCACGTGAGTTGCAATACACATCAAGCGCCATTCAAATCAGGCCAACAGGAAACACCTGAAAAACATTTCACCGGTATTTCTACAATCAGACTTAGGTGACTCAAAAAGGAAATACTGTAAATCGAGAAGTGTGGGCGTTTTAGTGGAAAGGAAGCACGTTTTGAGAGGGAGGGTGCGCAACAGATGTGACGACACCACAGGCAAGCCGCATCGAATGGAAGCCGTGTGGCAATACTGACATCTACCGTGTGCGTTAAATAATATGATGATGTATATTTTTGCCTTTGAGGGATTGTGAGAAGTCTGATCGCGTGTATTTCATTTCCACAACGTAAAACAAATCTTAAAAATACTAGGTGATATGATTAATTTATAAATGAATATGACTGCAATAAGTTATGTTCGAAAAATAAACAATTGATGAGTCATGCTAATGGGGAAATACATGTTACAGTAATCGTATAATTTAATATTTTTCATTGAATAAACAATTACAAAAACCCAATATTAAAATGTGTATTTGAAAGTAATAAAATAATTAGTGATGCTCTAATTGAAGCAAGTACAATGAAAGTTCAGAGTTTACATATACTTGAGTTTAAATGAATCAGTGAGACAGAAATACGGAAAAAACCTTTAAAATGAATAACAGTGATCAAACATTTGGTTTTAATACATCAAAAAAATTAAAGTAAAATTCTGTACTTTTTCATCCAAATAATGAATTTTAGGAAGATATTATAAATGATTTGCAAATAAATAACAGCTAAGTCAGGTCAGGCTCTTAGTGTGGAAAAAAATCAGTTTTATTTGAACAACAAAAGGAAGAGCAAAGACACTTAATTAGGTACACCTAATATTGCGACTCATGGGCCCAGGATGAAGCGCTCCACCTTCATCATGTAGGCCGGCTTCAGGAAGCGCTGCAGTTCTCGTTTGTTCAGCCACATGAGGGCGGTGTTGGGCTCGGCGTTGGATGGGGTGTCTGGTGTCAGGATGGCTTTGAAAAAGAAGATCTTGGCGCCCACCGAGGTGTCGCTACGGGCGGCTTTGGGCAGCTTGTACTTGTACACGCCGCACGGTGCCTGGCCTAGGAAGTTGGCCTTGATAGTGGGCTCTGAACACGGAAAAAGACACCAAGCTGTCAGTCATCTGTTCGGTAGTACATGTCCAAATAGGAAGTAGTGGTACAGACGCTCCCCGACTTACAAATATCCGAGTTACGAACAACGGTACATACGAACATTTTTACGGGTATGTCGAAAAAGAAAAGAAAAAGTTAGATTTTTATTTCACGCCTTTTTCCGAGTACAGGTACTGTAGTACTTCTTTCCGCCGCTAATACCGACGTGAGGCGCTGTGAGATTTTGCCCAGCATTCATCCACCCCGAATCCGGCTTCCTCTGCCCAGTTGTTAAATATATTGTGCATCCATTATTCAATATGTTTGGTGAAAAGCGAAAGGCTTCTCGTGAGAGTGGAAGTGTAAAGAAGAGGCAAGCCATTTCATTTCAAATGAAAGTGGCAATAATGAAGAAGCTTGATGCGGGTGAGAACATGGTGAGCGTTGCACCTGCATACAACATGAATCATTCGACCATCGGTACCATTTATAAACAGAAATATCGGGAGCTTCAAGCTGAAGCCGCTGCTAGTTTACCGGGCAGCTAACCCTCGAGCACTGTTCCCTCTAAGCATGGTTTGTGAGCAAATGCGCACTGCCCCCTGCGTGTCTGCGCACAAACTATCTGAGCTGCGCACAAGGTAAAAATCCAACCAGTATTGAAAATAAAATAAATGCATAATTTATTCTGTATTATGCCACATGTGATTGGCTGTTCCAAGTTGTTATTTGACGCGATTCGCTCACGCATTTACGTCATGATGTTGTTCACTGTAGAAAGCTCTACTCTGCAAAACGTGTTGCGAAGCTAAAGTAGCAAGCAAAAAAAGTGTGGAGCGAATGGAAACTGGACTACCTCAAGCGTCACATTCAGAACAAAAGTCATTTGAATGCAGTAAAATTTGTACAACAATGCAAGATGGGAATGGGGATCGGTACGTTATTGGCAGAGAGCGCCAAAGACAGAGAGAAGAGGAACGAGCTGTCCATCGTAAACAAATCCAACATGGAGCAAGTCAAAAATCCTCATCGACAATGTTGTACATGCCTTCAAAATGAATACAACAATGCTGTCGGTACAACAAATTCACGACCCCATGGCAAAGTATGAGAGTATACCTGACAGTTGGCGAAGTAAAAACTATGCTTTTGAATTTGTGGATTCAATCAATGCAATAGTACCGAATGAGACGATGTGCAGTGTTAACCTCCTGACTACCAGGAAAAAAATGTTGTCCAATCACATTTATTTTGAAATTTCCCAATCTATGTGAAGTAATTGGACTACTCCAAAAGAAATTTTTGAAATTCCACGACATTTTTAAAACACTTGAATACTAGGCTCAAATACACTTAAAACAACTCAAACAACACTTTAACGCAGTGGTCCTCAACTAGAAATGCTGTAGGTCCACTTTTTTTTTTTTTTTAAGAAGACCAAGGTCCGGCGGTCATGGGGAGCAGGGCTATATGCCCATTTAGTATGGTCAAGCGAAGCTTATACAAATCAACACTTCTCACAACCAACCAATAATGGGGTGCATGAAAATAACAATTATTCACTTTGCCAGTACACAGCAAATAATGAGAGGTATTGCGTTGAGGCACAGGAACTTTTTATTTTGTTAAGTTGTGCCTGCTTAATAATAGAAATAGCCCTTTTAGGGAAATAAGACATTTTTACTTTAACTTTGTTAAGCAGTAGTTGTCTCCCCCCCCCCCCTTAATTTAACAAAAACAAAACAAAATACTAATTTTACCAAAATAAATACTAAACATGAAAACAAAAATATCATTTTCATTTGTACAATTCCCCTTTTCACATCCCCTCTGAAATCACTGAAAAATATATCAGAAGAGGAGTTAAGAGCCATTTTAAATACTGACACAAGGGAGCACAGGAATGTGCAGTGCTGTTCTTCCACTAAAGGTGAATGCAATGCCTGAGGCATGCAAATATTATTTGAGGACGCCATTGTGATGTTCATTTACCATGTTGCGGTGTTATGCTGTTAAACAGCTGCAAAGATCCCGGGGTAGACGTGAGCAAAACTGCACACAATTGAAACCTTCCGCGATTCGTCTTGTCTAATTATCTGTGTGCGGCTCTCCTAGACTGAAGATGTGAACACATTGTGGCGTCGCGCATGCGTCTGTTTCCTGACACAATCATCCATTTTGAATGCGTGTGTATTGGGATAGACGCGTGCTGACACTTATGTATGGGCACACCTTAAGTTCAGAGGAGCCAATCAGCGCATCGTTATCGCCGACATGCCCTGCTCAGCCAGGGTCTCCAGTTAGTCAAACATTGTACAACACACAGTCGCGCTGCTGCGGTCCTCTGCAATACATCTGTTAGTGCACGCAAAGAATACAACGGATAATTTTGAAAAGCGATCGCGGTAATGCGCAGATTATAGTCCACAAATATAAAATGTATAACGTAAAAATCACTTTATAATTTATTATTTTATACAATTTGCCGAGGGTCCGGACAGAGGAGGTCGGCGGTCCGGTCGTGGATCGCGGTCCGCCAGTTGAGGAAGGCTGATATAAGCCTTAAACATACATTCCAGACAAAATATAGCACTGAAGCAACTTACGAACGAATTCACCTTACGAACGATCGTTCGGAACGTATTTCGTTCGGAACCTGGGGAGCGTCTGTATTAGAAGTAGGGGCAGTGGTGTTTTTGCTGGTTATTATATCACATTTTTGTGAAAAATGGTTTGAAATTTTCAAGTCACAAAAACAGGAGCCACCAAAAGTATCACACTCCAACATGGCCGACGGGGGTTCATGGCTGCTAAATACCTGCGAGGGAGGCGAGCGCCCTCTGCGCCGTGTGCCTCAGCGTCTCTCCCGGGCGCCACTGGGCCTGAGGCAGCAGCCACAGCTTGTCACTTCCCACCTGCTGCTCGGCCAACAGCACCAGCGAGTCGGACAGCAGGCGCCCCGACGAGCTCAGGTCCTTATCCGCGTCATCTGTGCAGACACACGGTGATGGTGTCGCTTAGCAACCGGGGAACAACTGTGACACACGGCAACCCTTGGGAAATGTCACAGGTGATAAAAGCACGAGAAGAATAGAAGGAGTATAACAACTAGCTGTCAAGGTACAAGTCGAAGGAGCAGAAGAAGACAACGGAGCAGTCGCATGGCAGTGGTAGTGGTAGTGGCACTATTAGTAATGGTGGTCGTAGTAGTGGTAACAGTAATAGAAGTAGCAGTAGTCATAGTTATACTGGTGGTAGTATTAACAGAAAAAGGAGTAGAAAGAAAAGGAGCAAAAGTACTAGCAGTAGAAGTCGGAAGTACAGTTAGTAGAGGTTTAGAAGTAATAGTATATTGAAGTATTCTTAACCTGTGGTTCTGGGCGCAGGCCTAAATGTCTTGAATTTGCGCTCCCACTCGTCCTCCAAGTCCTGCGTTAGTACAATGTCTTGCTCCCTGCGCTCGTCGTCATTGTCGTCGTCATCCTCATCCGCCTGCTTTCTCCTCAGCCTCTCCGCGTCCTCCAGCAGACGGAGCTCATGCTCAGACAAGATGCTTTTCTCCAGCTCCATCTGATAAGACAGTACACAGTTACAAAAGAACGCGGAGCCTTTTTCCTTGGATTATAGAAAGTCCTTCGTTAATCAATGAAAATGTCATAGTTTTCAGGATTTTATGACATTTTGGTGACATCGTGGGGACCCTTTTTCTCTAGGTTTTACCAAGTCCTCCATTCAAATATGTTAACATTACATCTATATAAGGCGTAGAAAAAAAAGTAGTGTGTTTCCGGTAACCCGACCGACCGAGAATTTCTACCTCGAAAAAAAACTTTACGGTCGGCAGTTTTTTTCAAACCTTCTACATTTTTGTGTAATAATAATAACAATAGTACATTTCATTTATACGCCCTTTTCAAAACACTCAAGGACGCTTTACAATCAAAACAAGAACAATAAAACCACAGACAAAATTATAAATAATAAAAGGAAAGATGAATTTAGAGCGTTTACATTGGTGCAAACTCTCGCGATATTCACGTTGCGTCGTTTGCCCTGTCGTCTGTCAACAACATCGAATCATGGCGGTGGCCACGATCTCCGACAACAGTTTAAACCGTGTTTTGTGTGTTGCAGTCGCATGCTCGCACCATAATATTAAGAAAATAGCATCCATTGCTGTATCGAAAAGATTCAACGAGGTGATGGCGGCGGCGACGTTCAAGTCGGCCGCGGGAGAGGCGGGGGCGGGCGTGGACGGTGGACGGGCGGGGTGGTGGTACGGCGCGCCGGTCGTTGGCCGGTCGTCGACTCTGCCCCCCGCCACGAACACCCAGCGGCCGCCCCCGCGGCCCGAACCCGCGAGGCCGGCGCCGGCGGCGCACCCTTACCGGAGCGAGCGAAACCCAAATAGGTGGCGGCGGCGGCGGGCGGCGGCGGGCGTAGCGGCGGCGGCGCGGCGGTACGACGGCGGCGGGAGGCGTCGCAGGTGTCGCGGGGGGAGGGGGACGGTGTCGGGCGCGGGGTCGGTCGGTGTGCTTTGCGGAACCTCTGCGTCCCGCCCGTCCCCCGTCACTACTCCCGGTCAGGCGCCCGTCGGCGTTCCCCCGGCCGCCCACCCGCGCGCTCGTCGACGTCGACCCCCCGTCCGCCTTAGTCTTACGGCACTCTAGTCCAGGCCGGGCCACCACGGGCCGTCTAGGATTGCTCTCGACTGCAAGGGAAGCTCGGCTTCCCCTAAAATGTCAAAGAATAAGTGATCAAATATATATGAATGTAAATTTCATTGTGTGTACATGTCATTGACTAAATATGCGCTACAACGTGCTCAACTTTTGCTCCGAATCAGCTTCTTCTTACTGGTTACGACGCGACTCCCTTCTCATTCATCCCGCAGCTTCGCTGTGCTTTAAACGGTAGTGAGTTCAGGGTAGGTTGTCCCAATGCTTTGAACGGAGAAGAGTCATTGTATACAAGCTGGTTTTTGTCCCGCCCACGGACGCTCATCGTGGGACTGGATGGCTGGGGGGGGGACCGGACGCCAGGCTTTTCTGCATCAGATTGGATGATCTGTCTGTGTGCCAGTTCGATTGACACTGAAATGAGCCAGTCACCGAGCTTTTAGTGTAGACGTCCGTCGCGAGCAATTTTTCAACTTGCATTCTGTTCCGAGGTGAGCTGGAGACTTCTCTAATCATTTTAGCGACACTCTTTGTTGTAAACAAACAACTAGCGACAAATTAATCTTTTATTTCTGGTGGGTTTTATTGTAGTTCCTATAGTTGTAGGACACTAATTAAGTACCGGGAAAAGACGCCTTGTTGGTTTGACAGGGTCACAGATCATTTTCTTGAAAAGGAACGGAGCTAGAGTAGAATTCACGTATAAATAAACGGACACATTTTATGATGCCGACCAAAATTGAGCTTCCCCTCTTTGACAGACGAGCATCCAGCACTGGTTTGAATGTCTCCTTGTTTTATGTTTTATGGTTATTTTGTTTACCTTTTTGATGGGGGAGGGAGGGAGAAAAAAAAGATTTAAAAAAAAACTTTGTCCGACTTACCGACCCTATGCTGAAATTTCATGTTACCGGAAACACACTACTTATTTTTCTACGCCTAATGTATCATATAACAGTACATGCATGCATAATGCCATATGTTGGATTTTCTTTTGGTGTCAATTTTCGAAAATGAACTTCAACATGCTGACACAATCAATGCCGAATTGTGATTTATTATGATTCTTATTGTTATTGTGTCAAACGCACCTGCTGCATCAGGCGAGCAAAGCGCTGCTCCACCAGACTCAAGTCCGCAGAGATGACCGGCGGCCGCTGCAAACACACAGCAGCCATCAGAGTCCATGGGGACCGCGGTGTTTCCGGCGCTAATTTGTTCCGCAAGTTTGATTGGCGAAGGGAACTGTTGGAAAACGGACGAAACAAAGAATTCGCGATCGGGGTCCTCTCAAAACGGGATAAATAACGAAGCAGTGGCCAACTCGCCACCCTTCCATAGGGGGCCGCCATCTTCTTCTGTGACATTCACGAACATCAGGGAAAAAAAACTCATTTTAAGAAGTACAGGATTTCCGCTTTTCATCTTATGCTGTAAGAAGAATCGTAATAGTAATATGTCTTTTAAATTGATGCATTCAATAATATTTAACTCTAAAAAGGGACTTGGAGCGTACGCGTGCCTTCTTTTTAAAGAAATGAAATTATACTAGGTTTTGAATTGGTTTGAACGCTACAAATTACACCCACAATTCTTTGCAGTAATCAGGCTAGTCCATTTCAATTATTGTGGGTGAAATCTTTGTTAATGTATCATCTTAAATTACGTGAAATGTTTTCAGAAAATGTTAAGACGCATTATGCAATGTAATATTTGCGTTACTTCGCTATATTTAACTACCTTTTGAAGTAAATGTTTATTTTCAATGATTAGTAATTATTCTGTCGTGATACACTGACCCTTCCAGTGTAACGACATGTACTACTCGGACTGGTGTCTGGAAGCAGTCAATGTCACGTTTGCAGTGTTTTTGCGGTTAAATTGTGTAAAGTCTCCATCTTTTTAAAATGTTTAAACTAACGTGTTCCGTCGTAAACTCTTTGAGTAATGCTTGTCGACAAGCTTCAACCAAAGGGACCTCGTTGTAAGTCGTTTTTTATGCCGAATGATAACTCGCTCGCCATGTAAACATCGTACACGCATACCTACAGTGGCTGCACGTTATAGCTAATGGACGCCAGTAGCAAGTACGTTCATGTGAAGTCAGATAATTTGTGTTTTTATGACATATTGTATTTCGAAGCAGCCGGACATTCCATGGCACCGCCGTCGGTTTCCAGGAGGTGGCAGCGAGCAGCAAAGACTCCTCGGGATCCTCCAGAGACTTCAGGTGAATTGTTTTCAATTGATGGCATTATGGATATGATGTCATTATTAATTCTATCATATTGATTGACTGGATTTGGACCCGCAGCCATTTCCCTCCCTTGCCTGGCCACGACAGCTCCCTTAAGTGGGGCGGAAAGAAGTTTGAGGAGTTGCCCATCCTGCATATCAAAGCTACATATAACAAGTATGCTCATTTAATGTTGGTATTTTGTGTAAATAGTTTGACAACCACTGGCATACAGTATCATCATAACTAAAAAAAAAAATTAAAAACAAGTTGGGGCAGTCTTACATCAAGGCACCTGTGTGCATTTATCTGTGGCTCATTTTTCTTATTTCAGAGCAAAAGATGAATATGAGCCAAATATTTAGAATTCCAGCTTTTACTTTTGTGGAAATTACATCGAGATGTGTGAAACAACTCAGGACCGAGCACCTCTCTAACCAAATGGCGCAGTGAACGAGTCAGCTTTCCCATTCCATTTGGTGATGTCATGATATAACATGGGACACACTTTGCTCCCCCAGCACACACATCCAACTGACGGACTGCGGGGGCCAGTCTTTGGTCAGGACTTCGTGCGGGACGGAAGGCTTCAAGAACATCAAGAAGTCCACGCCAGTCGCTGCACAGACCGCTGCCATCTCCGCTGCGGCCGTACGTATTTATTAGTCATTATTCGTCCACAACATTGTATTTTCTTTTTATGGATGAATGAATGAATTAAATTTGTCCTCCACACGCCCCTCCTCTGAGAAGAAAGCAACAGCCAAGGGGGTGACGTTTGTCCGTGTTATCGTCAAAGGTCTTGGTCCGGGCCGCTTGGTGAGTTTTTACATCTCAACATTAATAGTAGTTAATACTACACTTAAGTGACTTATCAAAAGTTTATGATGGCATCGTGACCAGGAATCCTATGTGTATGTCACACTTGTCTTTGTTTCTCCCCCCCCCCACCCCCAGTCGGCCATCAAAGGCTTGACCATGGGGGGCCTGGAGGTGGTCTCCATCACGGACAACACACCTGTACCGCACAACGGCTGCCGTCCACGCAAAGCCCGGAGGATGTGATCATCCTCCCCATTTTGTTTCAAAATGTCTTGGCCGCGCTGTGCCATTGTTCATCAGATCATTTGGACACACGGCCGGTCGTCATGACGACTTGAGCAGTAGACGAGTGGAAGACAGGAGATCAGCACAACCTTCCGTCACTTGACTTTTTATTTGTATTATTTACATGATGCACTGTTGCCAAGACAACAACAAAATCAACCTTTTGGATGTTCTTCATATAAATATATCAAGTGCAGCGTTTCCATTTGACAGGTTCCTTAATGGCAGATGAACGTTATTCATGATATGCAGCAAAATGGAGGACACCCACTTTTTGCTCGGATAGCCCTTCATCAGCAACATGGTCATCATCCCAATCCAGAGATAAAACGTATGAAAAAGTACTTCACACTGATTAAGATGAGCAGATATATCTTGCAGTATATGATTACATTGACAGCATGGCTGGCATAAATTGCCCAACAGAATAGTTTCAAACCGACAACATCCTCTGAAAGTATTCAAAATAAAATGTTCTGGACTGCAGTGATTTTCTTTTTCTGTTTCTTTACACGTACAAGATTCAAGGGTCCCTTTGGATCAAAGGGAAGAATAATACAAGAAAATAATGTTGCTATTTTAGGTGACAATCATGTGAGGGAGGGGGGGAAAGGCATAAAAAAATCATTTATGTGTGATTGTTTAGGGGAAAATATATCCGGGATTAATACATTGAATGAGAATCATTGTAATTCACCACAAAAGAAAAATCAATCAAAACAGTACAAAGTTTTGACAGTACAGTTATATATGGACTAAAGAAAATAAAATGAAAAAAGTGGTTATGTAGTACTAGCCAGGAAAGAAATATAATTTGATGAAATTTAAGTTAAAAAAATATTTTAAGAAAAAATTGTATTTAGTTTTAAAACAAAATATTGTGTAAAATGAGATTTTATGAAATCAAAATTTTGTAATGATGACTGTTTTTCCCCATTTTCCTTCTTTTCCCCTAAAACCTATTTTAACATATTAAGCCTATCGTATATTTCCATAAAATAATTTAAAACATTTATTCTTGTGAAATGAGTCATTTCCCTTCGAAGAAATACATTCTTAATCTTTTTTGATGTGTAATATTCTATTTTCCCTGAAAATGGCAACTTTTAAGACTGATCTAACTTTTTTGTGTCATGAGAACTTTTTCCTTAACTTTATTCTGCATCTGTTCAGACCTTTTTCAAAGAAACACATTTTTAACATTATGAATTTTGTCAACATTCGTTTTTCTCTAAACATAAAACTTTTTCACATAAAATTACGAGTTTCCTCTTGTAGCACATTATAATTTTTATTTTTGTCATGACAACTTTTTTCCCCTTAACGAAATTGCAACTTGTCTTTGTGATATTCTTTTTTCCATCAAATGCAAATGCTGTATCGTAACATTGCAATTAAAAAAAAAGTGTTATAAATTACAACTCTCATTCCTCAAAGAATTAACATTTTAACTTAATATGATAACCCCCCCTCATTCACATTATAACTTTTCATTGTATGACTGTACTCAAAAAAAGACGTTGCCACACTATTCTTGCGACATTCAAACGATTTTGTCCAAATTTTAAAAACACTTTCTCATAACGTGTATATATGAAAATGGTTCGATAGTGCAAACAAGATGACAATAGGAAGCGACAGCAGATAATTTTTTGACTGTGGACAACTCACTTGTCTTCTTTGACTGTGGTGGACCAGCGCGTTTGGAAGCTGATTTGGCCTCCATCAAGGCACTTGGAATCCAGACCAATGAAGTAAATGTCTGACTTTTTTTTTGCGCCAAATATTGCACTTCAGTAAGCATGAGCAGCGATGTGTCGCCATCACTCGCCCTGGAGATTGCTCAGTTCCAGGTCGTCTTTGCGCCTCCGGTGCTGCTGACTAAAGAGGGAGCTGAAGGGGTAAAGCTTGGCCTTGGCCGGGTATCTCTGCCCGGCCACGTCCACCTCGTAGTCTCCTCGATTGATGAAGTCTGGGGTGACGGTGGCGGGCAGACCGTCGGGTCCGGGGGGCGGGGACACAAACCCGAGGCACACGTGTCTCTCCAAGGTGTAGCTGTAGGCGCTGCTGGTGGTGGCCCCCGCCAGGTTCCCGTTGCAGTAGATGGGCTCGCCCCACCAGGGCCACAGGTCCAGCTCGGTGTCATGGTCGTCCAGTACCAACATGACGAAGCGGCGAAACACGCCGTCTTGACGCTGCTGCAGCAGAGCCGAGCGACCCACAAAGTCTGTGTCCTGAGACGCGACACAACAGAACACGCCACACTTTGTAAGCGCAAGCGCCACAAAGCACTGCGAAACACTCACATACCACGTTGGGGTCGGACTCAAAATTTGATACAGTGTGACCTTGACTCTGTCTCATCGTAAGTTCGTAGTGACCTCATCGCATATACACACACATAAAATGGCAACGTCTTACCGGAGCGTGTCCACGACAGGAGAACTTGATTTTTAAGTATCTGTAACTTGTTTTCAATTAAGATGTTGCTTTCATAAAGGCGGTAAAACTACTGTGCTAAAAGAGAAACTGATGTTTACATCGATCTCCCCGTGTCATATGGTCAGTGCAGCGGAGCGGAGCATGTAAACGGTAGATCGGCAAAGATCACCTTACATGGAAACCGGTGATCAGAAATCTTCATTCGGAATGATTTCAATCAGATCGACAAAAGAGTCGCCATGTACAGTTACGATGTGATGCGATATTGGCTGGACCGTCTACCTTATCAAACTTGACGCGGAACTCCCGTCCGCACTCCAGCGGCGTGGTGAAGGCGTCCAGGTCTTGTCCCCAGAAGGCGAAGAACTTCTCGATGCGCAGGCTGCGCAGTGCGTAATAGCCGGCGTTGCGGATCCCGTACTTCTGACCCACCGACATCACCTCGTTGTACACGTGTAGCGCATACTGCGAAGAGGAGAAGAAGAGCTGGAGGAAGCCTTCATGCATTTTTGTGGAAGCCCTTTGAGCATCTATTCGATATCCTTGATACCCATCTTAAGGTCCACGTACAGGCACACACTTTGCAAATAAAACAATGTAGATACATATCTCATTGGGCCCAATACAAATCAAGGACGATTTGATTCGGCTCGATTCAATGCACTCACGTGATTAAAACCAGAATTGATTTTCCGATTCAAATCAGTTTTCGTTCCACCCCTAATGTAAACACTGTCCATAAACTTAAAAGAAATCCACGATAGACTGCCATAGCGTACGCTATTTTACATTGTATCTATGATAAGCTGCATGTTGTAATATCACACAAATATAGGTTGTGCCCCAAGTTCTTCTGAAATCTTTTCGAGTTTTATGCAAATTAAGGGGACTTAAGCTAGATATCAGGTGTATTGAATGATGAACATTTTGCTCTCCTTTGGAGCATGTCGCTGAAGTTATGAAGACAAACGTACCTCGATAGGGATGTACAGCATGAAACCCGGCTCACCCGTGTGGGTCATACTCATCACTCGGATGCCGTTAGCGTAGCCCACACTCATCTCCTGCAAACACACAGTTACAGAACGTTGCCAAGAATTGGCAATTTGAACAGTCGTACAACCACACGTATAAGAATTTTTCTTTCCCAAGATGGCGCCCGTGTAGGCAGCCGTCGGCAAGTGCTCTTCAAGAGCCTTGCTTTTTTTGTTGTTTTTTGTAGTTTTTGTCTTTTTTGTTTTGTCACATGTTTGTTGTTTCGTCGTGTGGACCTGATGTGGACTGTTTTCAGTGTTTTTTGGCCACGACATTCGTCAAAGGAGAAGAATCTGTGCTTGGTGGTGGCGCCTTCTCGGCAGCACGCCTGTACCAGCACAGATTTTGATTGGGAGGAATGTCGGCGCCATTGACTGTCGGTGCTGGACAGCCCCGGGGCGCTTGTGTTTTTTGCGCCTGTAATGGGCAGCATTTTTCACAGCCCTGTTTTGTTCAGTGGAGACGTCGGCGCTGTTGGACAGTCTGCGTTGGTGCGGCTGGATGGATAACTGCTGAAGTTGAGGATGAGGAGAGAGGAGCGTCGGCTTCTGCGCCGATGCGTATTTGGACCGCTTGGAATTGGAATGGATTTACATGGGACAGGAGAAGTGAACCAATCTCTTTTTTCGTCAATTGATGCTACAGCTTCTTGTTGACTTTGAAACTTAGCTTGTAGCCGACGTGTGCACATTTTGAGCATGACGTCTCTGATCCACTGGTGAAAGGACACTTTGATTCTCTCCTCTTTCATCTCAAACTGCTTTAACAACAAAGCGTATGTGGGAAAAGTGGTTAGGACTGCACGACTGTCCGTGTTTTATGTCGTATAAGTCAAACTCCTGACTCTTTGAAGAAACATAATGCAGAGGGAACCTCGCGGTTTCTTCATTGCTACCAAATTTGCAAAGTTTCACTTTGGAGACAGCGGATGAGAACATCAACCCACCTTACAGAACATGGAGGGAAAGTGATCAGGAGTCATGGAAACATACGAGAGCTCCGCCAGAACATCGGTGGCACGAGGTCCAATCAGATTTAAAGCTGAAAAGAGAAGACGTGGTTTTTGTCGTGGAGGTGCAGTGAGCGGGTGTGGATTGCGGGCTTACCTGTGTACTTCCAGCTGACGTCCTCGAGTTGAAGATGCGGGTCATTGGGCATATGTTTCTTAATCCATGACCAGCAGTGGACTTGCTGGTCTGTTGGTGAGATGATGAAGAAGCTGCCGAGGAGAGAATAGCAAAGTTGTTCATCTCTCAGAATCTTGGAATGAACTTCTCCTCCCAACCGCTTCACGTTAAAAGTGTTAGTTTGAAGCACTTATACTAGAAAGAGGAGTGATGCTAAATTATGGAAAATGACTATTTTTTTCCCTTGTTGCGTGTGGGCAGCACATTCACTTGGCAACATGAAATTTGGTCGGCACATTTGTCACGTGTAGACCCACAAAGCCTGAAAAGAGATGAGCAGTGAGTCGCAATTTCCAATGGTCTTTCAAAGACTAACTTGGACGAACACATTTTTAATGAATCGATTAGGAAGCTCCATGACAGAAAATTCAAGTTTTCATGACTGTTTTCGTGCTTAGCTTGAAACAAGGACTACAATTTTGAGTTTGCATATACTGTATATGACTTTATAAACCTTTGTGAGAGGGCATTCATTTTTGCTTTTTGTTATTTGTGGCAGGGCTCGGTCCCCCTGTCAGTACATGTATTACTAAAAAAATGTAAAAATAATGACAAAAATAATTTGAAAAAAAATGTCAAGAACGTTATGACTTTGTATCTCGAAAATAGGCAAGTTTTGTAGTCTGATGAGGTTTAGAGGTCCATATCTAGTTACTTGGCAATATGAGGGGTCCCAAGACTGCAAAAGTGTAAGAACCCCTGCTTCTGAGGTCTTTTGTTGTTTTTGTTAACCTGTTCTTGCTGATGCGCACTACGCTGCAGTCATTCTCGTAACCTCC
Organism: Hippocampus mohnikei; assembly: GCA_026261675.1. Taxonomy (NCBI): domain Eukaryota; kingdom Metazoa; phylum Chordata; class Actinopteri; order Syngnathiformes; family Syngnathidae; genus Hippocampus; species Hippocampus mohnikei. The sequence goes on from JAKGUB010000341.1 coordinate 5,769,071, forward strand.
TCGTTGGTTCAGCATGCCCGTGTGGACAATGTGTCCCACTGGAACGTCCAAGTCATTGGCACACAGGTGCTGCAGCAGGTCCAGGGCCTCATCGCCCGAGGACTAAAGGACGGTGGGACAAACCATTAGGTTCACATGCACAACCAACTGAGATCGAGTATCAATATTCAGTCTGGTCAGCTTCAAAATGCTCACGAGGAAGTGAGCAACCCATATCAGATCAACACGCATTGTCGTATATAGTTGCAGCTGCAATTGTTACAACAATGTGAACATTAAACTAAAGATGAGACTGTGGAGAAGAATACTGTGATGTCCAGAACTTAAGCAGCGTTACCGTGAGTTCAAATTTGGTGAAGGACGACATGTCAATGACACAGACAGCCTCCTTGCAGCACTTCACCTCCCCCTCGACGATGTCAAACCAGTCGGGCTTGTAGAAGGTCTTGCTCTGGTCCAGAGAGAGAAGATCTGCATGAACAAACGACAATTCGCATGCCGGTTATTCATGATCATCGCATCCTTCATCCTTCCATCTAAAGCCATATAAAAGGAAAGTCTGGACACTTTTTGAAGTGAACAACAAGGTGCTGACGTTCCGATTATACGGCTGTGGTTTTGACTGTCCCTGTCGTGTGAGCGGTCCAGCCGCACTGCATGATTCACAAACTCCTAATTGCTGTCCTCGTCACTGTCCGCGCTTTGCTTTATATGGCTTTGCATCCATCCAACCATTTTCAAGAGCGCTTATCCTCACTCGGGCCGCAGGTGTGCTGAAGCCGATCCTAGCTGAAGATGGCTGCCAGGCACGTACAGACAAACAACCATTTACGGTCATATTTTTGGAAAGTCTTGTGTACCTTTGCCCGGTGGAACAAAGTATTTGGGTCTCTCAAAGCCGTGTTTCTCCATCCAACGAGCTCCCTGTGTGTCCAGTCGGTCATACAATGGACTTGTCCTAAGTTGCCGGCCTGTCTGGAAGTCCCAGCGAGGAACCTTTAGTTCGTACAACAGCGCTGGAAACACAAATACAAACACACACACACACACACACGCAGCAGACCGGATTTAAGTGCCCTTCCAGATTCAAGATGTGCGAATCGTGTGGCCGTTGACAACAAAATGGCGACTCACGCATGACCTCCATAACGCGGTGTCGCAGGAAGGTCCGGCTGCTCTGCAGGTTGCCAAAGCGTTTGATGTCGAGCGGCCACACGTTGGCGGTGGGGTAACCGTAGGTCATCCACTCAGCCAGATATCTAGGGTTAAAAAAAAAATACATAAATACATTTATTGGGACAGGAGACATTTTCTGTGGAGTTCAACTTGCTCCATCAACACAGCACTGAACAGAAGGTGGAAACACTGACTTTAAAAAAATAATAACATTGTGAAAAGAAAAAAAATTACAAAAAAAAACAATTAAATCATGATGATCAGAATTTCATGGACAGAATACATTTAGCCCATTTTGGCTATAGTAAAAAAGCCTTTTCTAAATGCAATGAATATTTTTTGAATGAACGGTACGATAAACAACGGAAGACCGATTCCCAACCCAGAAATCATGCGAATAATGTAGCCGTAATGTGGCCGTATCCAAAAGTGGCAAATTGTAAACGTGAGGCAATACAATGAATATCCTGATATTTTCTCTGAAACAATAAGACATCTGAGACTTTAGTCTCGTAATGTTACCATTTTTAAATAAAAAAAATATATACTCCTTTTTTTTTTTTGATAGATCAGATTTTAAAAAGTACCTTTTTTTTCTTGAGAATAGCCAACATTTTACTTGAAAGTGACTGAATTCTCCTGAGATTACTGAAAAATATTTTTTTTCTCTCAGCAATACCCAACAGGTTCTTTATACTGAGGAATCTTGACATGTGGAGTTTCAAGGTTATGATCAGCACACAAACTAGTTTCTGCGTCGCTCAAAAAGGCACTCCCTAAGATACTGCCCCCACTTACTGTTTTTCACTGGACTGGTTTATATTTATGGCCAAGGGGTGTTGTGCATACAAATATTTACAGTAAGTCCGACTTTACTACTGCTTTAGTTTAGTGCAGTGCACCGATGACACCCCGTCCCCGACTCACTTGCCAGCTCCTCCGGCGAAAGCCAGACCCGAGGAGTTCATGCCGGCCAGCACGTAGTAGCCCGAAAGGCCCGGCGTCTCGCCCATCAGACAGCGCATGTCAGGGGTGAAGGACTCGGGGCAGTTGACCAGCTGCTGGATCTCAGCCGACTCCAGACCAGGCATTCTCCTCAGCAGCGCGCTGAGCATCGGCTCTGAAACGAGCAGGTGAGACCCCGTTTCAGCAACCGAAATTGAACAGGACACCAGTTGTTTTGGTTTGAAACATCTATTTCGGTTTGAATTTGAGGGCTCATAAATTTGACCATGTGCGAACTGAAAAAAACACTACAAGTATTTTTCATCACAAAACAAAACATCTGTTGCACACCTTATCTCATAATGTCCCATATTTACTATCGTTCCATTCTCATATTAATAACATAACCCGGTCCGCATATTTCCACCTACGCAATATCAACCGTCTCCGTCCCTCTCTCACCCCTCACTCCACTGCCATCCTTGTCCACAGTCTCGTCACCTCCCGTATCGACTATTGCAATTCACTTCTCTTCGGTGTCCACAACAAATTCCTCCATAAACTTCAATTGGTCCAGAATTCTTCGGCCAGTATCATCACTGGAACCCCCTCCTTCCATCACATCACCCCCATCCTCCAACAGCTCCACTGGCTCCCTGTCAAACTGAGGATCAACTTCAAAATACTCCTCTTCACATTCAAAGCCATCCATAACCTTGCCCCCCCCCTATCTGTCAAACCTTCTTCAAATTTCCGTTCCCTCCCGTTCCCTCAGGTCCTCAGCCTCCCTCCACCTCTGTGTACCTTCTGCCCCTCTCAGCACGATGGGGTGCAGAGCTTTCAGCCGCTCTGCCCCCAAACTCTGGAACTCACTCCCACCCGACATCCAAAATATCAACTCTCTTCTCATATTCAAAACTCATCTCAAAACCAACCTATTTAAAATTGCATATACAGTTTAAACTCATCATTTTTTATTATTTAGAATTTTATCTGTGGTTTTATTGCTCTTTTTGATTGTAAAGTGCCCTTGGGTATTTTGAAAGGCGCTTATAAATAAAATGTATTATTATTATTATTATTATTATTATTATTACTAGGTCAATTCGTTGTTTCTTTCTGACTTCCGGGTTGAGTGAACGCTGGCGCGTTTGGCTGCCGCTGCTCAACCCGTATTGTTTTGTGTTGTTTTGTGTTTTTTGTTATTGTAAAGTGTCCTTGGGTGTCTTGAAAGGCGCTTATAAATAAAATGTATTATTATTATTATTATTTAATTCTACAAAGCATTAGCAAATTACTTGATTCATGAAACATGATTTTTACATTTCACTTAAGGAGTAGAATTGGCAAACAGTACATTTTCCCCGCTTCTTTTCTCATATACAAAAGGCCGACTTCGATGTCACAACGTAAGGAAGCCAAGTTTGGCTCAGGCTTTACGACCACCTCTCAGGCTTCTGTACTCTCAGATTACATTACCAAGTTGCATTCAAGGTCGTGCCAATGCTGAAGGAGTGTTGCTCACATGAGTGTGGTATGGTGAACATTGGCCAGAGTCCAATGGATAACGCTTATTAAAGCAGCCTGTACGCTCTAATAAAAATGTTTGATGGTGGAAAAAGAAAAAAAAATCACATAAACAAAGGTAGTGAAATGCAACGTCTTTAAAGCAAACCTCCATTAGGGAAAAACATTTCAGGCAGGGTGGTTTAAAAATAGGTTTCACTTGCTGTTTTTCTAGGTTCTATTGAGCAGGGGTGAGCCAAAAGGGAAAGAACAAAAGTCTTGTTTAGGGAAAAAAAAAACACTCGCACAAACTCTCGTGATGGGTACCGAAAGACATTTTCAACTGCTCACTGGGTTAAAATAACGGCTAATTTGTGTCCCAGGGGGGCTGGAATGCTCATAAACAATCATTGAACAAACCCCCTTTTCTACTGTTCCTCACCAAAGTGGTCCCAGTCCTCCTGCATGTTCTGAATTTCCAGCTGGTTGCGTCCCTCTGTGAAGATGGGCTTGGGATTCTTCTCGAAGCCCCCCGAAAGCAAGCCGCCCTGCCACGGCCGAGCATATATCCTGCCGTCCATGTCGAGCACCACTGGAAGACACACAGAATGGTACCTTGACTTAATTTCATGCTGATAAATCAAAAAGACACTGCATTTAAAGTTGGGTTTTTCTAATGACAGAAAACAACAGTCGGGTTGCCCGCAAGTACTAAGCAGATGTTTAACAGCAACAAAAAGTATGACATTTGTTGATATATAAATACATTTTAAATTTTACAGGTCGCACATGCGTGGGTAAATGAAAGAATTATTTGCACGTCTCAAATTTGAGAGTCAAAATGTCATCATTTAGGGGCAATCAGGAGCGATGCATCACGATACAATGGCGAGGCATGAGACCTGGCGTGTCGGCCGGGAGGTCCTCCTGCAGAGGTTTGGTGAGGAGGTAGAAGTGCTCGCAGCCGTGCAGAGGGACAGAGACTTTGGTTTCGCTCGCCTGGCCCAGCTCGTACGCCCACTGAAGCAACACATTCAGAAAGGAAAGCGCTGTGATTCGTGGGCATTCTTCGGGTTGGTTTTGCAGACTCAAGCCTAAAATGATCATTCAAGCTTGATGATGGTGGTGCGTTTTTTAAAATTGTATTCTTAATACTATAATCAAGTGGAAGTTCACCGCGCACACAGCTTTATAGTTTTGCATTTCACGTATAAGCCTTGCGGGTGAAAGCGCCCGTTATTTTTATACCTGTCCAGCACAGTTGACGAAATATTCACACTCGATGGAGCCGCGGTCCGTCTCCACCGCCATCACGTGGCTCTTCTCCACCAGAACCTGCTGAACGGCGGTTCTTTCCAGGATTTGGACCCCTGAGTGGAGAGGCACAACAAGAAGGAAGAATTAGGCTTGCGCCTTTGGTAATAAAGTACAAACCCCGTGTGCCATGCCTTGTCCGGCTGCCGCCACGGCCAGGGCATGATTGACATCTGGCGGCGACACCACAGCGTCGGCAGGCAGGTGGAGCGCCCCCACTAGGTCGTGAATGTTCACCAAGGGGTGGAGTTTGGTGACGTCTTTGGGTTTCACAATGTTACAGCTGATTCCCATCACTCTGGAAAAACACAGAGACACGGAGGTGACGGTTTGTTTTGCACAGAATCTGTTCATGTGTAACGCTGCTTATTTTATATTATGTATTTTTTTTTCATGCTGTTTCTATATTTGTTTCATTCAATATTTGGTTGTCGTTCTTTTCCATGACGTCTGATTTCAAACTATTTGTCGTCAAAATTATACACAGTGCATTAAACAATGCAACAGGAATTGTGCTGTATATTTAATAATGGATTATATTAATATGATTTTCATAACAGCCCTCTGAGGGAATTCACAAGGTGACCAGCCATGGAAATGAGATGTAATGACGCCCCTGCTTTTAAAATCCCACTCAGCTGAAATGTAACAATATGTGTTCATGGAAGATGACTATTAATGATGACTTCTCATGTTTTGTCTGTCTTTGGAAGTGTATCTTGCTGTCCAGTTCTGCAATTTAGATATTTACCCATATTCACAATAAATGCAACCAAAAAGTCTCACTTGAGTCTTGACGCGAGGCGCTTCAGCGAAATGAAGCGGTCTTGATTCTGAGCCAGACACAGAGAACCCGTCTTCACATAGCCTGAAACACAGAAAATGGAGGGCAAATTCCAAGACGGATGCCTGACGGGACACTAAGACGGCTTACCTGTCTTGACGCCAGTCTCCTCCTCGAGCTGCTGGTACAGAGCATTGGAGTAGTCGGCCATTTTGCATTCAATGGAGATGGGCTTGGCTACACTGACAATACCAGCGCAAAGTTTGGTGGTTCCCGCTCCTAGTCTGTCAAAAAACAAAACAATGACAAATATCATCATCCTGACAGTAGAAGGACTTGTGCACTTTCATATGTGTATTGTGGCATTTTATTTCAGTTTACACGTTGAGTAATGTAGTGTGCTTTTTAGATTTTGGCTTTTTTTTTTAAACTTCATATTGTCCATTTTACATTGAAGTACTAAGAGGCAATAGAGTCAACAGAGCTACTCAAGTGATTGTCAAGCATGCACAGTCATCCCGACTGACATCGGTCATGTTCCTTAAGAATAAAATGAAATAACATTTTATTTTGGACATTGTTCCCCACATTCAAAGTCCCTGTACAGCAGGTAAAATCAACTTTAATATGTGTCATTTCAAATTGCACCCCTCATATGACTCAAGTAGAAAATGGACGAATGCTCCATCAGATGTCATACCTGCCCTGCTCCAGGAGAACGATATCAGTCCATCCCAGCTTAGCCAGGTGATATGCCACCGAAGTCCCCACGATGCCCCCTCCACAGATGACCACTCGGGCCTGGCTGGGTAGTGGCAGCAGCTGAGATGAGTCCCCGCTCCCCACCTGCATGCAGTTCGGGAGGTCGACAGGCCCTTGCCGGCCAATGTGTAACTGGTGTGAGGTAGAAGCAGCCTGGGGAGCAGGGCAGGGGACAGAGCCCTGTAGCTCTGCACACAGCTACACATGGCTGGCTGTGCTCTCTGTTGGTAAGCAACACAAAAAAAACCCAACAAAAAAAATCTAACATTCATATTTCTTATACGCATAACGGAAGATTTCAGTAGCAGTTCAAAAGACAGGTGAGGCTCCAAGTCTTCAGGAGGCAAGTTATTGTTTACCAAACACCGGTGTTCAGTATATTGCTTTGATTTTAAGGTCACACTTTGGTTCACATTTGGAAGAGTAAGATACTGGAAATGAAAAACAAACTCCTTATCACGTGACTACAGGGACAGATTTGATTTCCCATAAGAGTTAAAACATCAACAGAAAATGCAAAAGCAAGGTTGTCAAGGCCGTTCAAATGTTACTGGATACTGATAGTGTGGATAGCGCTATAGATATCAGGATGTATTGTTTTGTATTGTACAGTGTTCGCGCTTCCTTTACTAATATTTTGTTCAAGCCACGAAGTTTGCTATGAAGAAAGCTGCAGCTGCAATGTCATGAAGAGGTTGAAACTGAGTGAAAGAGTCACAGAAAGGGACGTCGTTGGAAATATATTGGAAATTCAAAAGCCGTCGAAATTAATTTGGAAACGTGCATTTTAGTTTCATCGTGAAATTCCCCTCGAAAAACGAATATCTCCAACTGTTAGGAGAGTAGGGTTTTGGTTTTTTTTTTTGCTTCCTTAATATCAATAAAAGTGAGTCAAATCCTTGCGACTATGTACGAAATGCGGCACGCCCCGGTTGGCAGTTGAGAGGCACTGCACGAAGAAAGATTTTAAATCACGCCAAGTTCACTTACAAAAGTCCTTCAGGAGTCACAAATGGACTCGTCGACTTCTGCTCGCCTCGAATCTATGTCCTGACACAGCTGACCGCTCGCGAGCTTTAGCACACGCCGGACTTTATTCGGATGTATTTATGCCTTAACGTCATTTTTGCAGTTTTGTAAACCTGTTAAACTGTTCCATGTGTTGGTGTTTCAACCCCTCGGTGTGCGAGTTGTCACGCCGAGTGACAGACATCGCGGCTAATGCTAACGAACGAGTAGCAAAAAATGTCTAAGGGGAAAGTATCTAAATGTCAACAAAATGGAGACGAGACGCTCTGCTTTGACTGCCGTTCTGCTCGTCTTTCTCACTTACCAACTAAGTCAGTCGCAGCGGAATTTCTCCGTCAGTATACATGTACACGAGTGAGCACTGGATCGTGTTGTGATGACGGAAGGGCCTATTGTTTGGGTCCAGGGCTATGCAGTCGTAAGGCAAGCGAGCAGAAGTGTAAGCGGATGTTACTTCTGGATGACTTTTCAACGTAAAAGTAAACGGCTGGGTTTGTTTTGAAAGGCTACTATCCTATTGTATCACGTTAAACGTGGCATAAAAACACACATGTATTCATTATTATGTGGTATTGAAGGTTATATTAGAGGTTATAATTTAGCACTGTACGGTATTTTTATGTTCAAATAAATCTAACACGTACTGCTGCGATGGCGAGGCAGCGCACTTTCCAGCATGCTTTGCAGTGCTCCCTTGTATTTTTTTTAATTTGCTTTATAGAGAGTTTGTTAGTGCTGGTCGTGGTGTATTTGATGATGACAGACAAACACACTTCCGAGATTGAAATTAAAGGATGGCCATACAAGGTTGAACGTTGGCTCAAGTGAGTGAGTCAGTGTGTTGAGTACAGTAGATATCATCACGGATGATATTATTATGCTGCAATTGGCTGGCAACCAGTTCAGGGTGGATGATGGGATGGATATTATTATGTGTTATGATAACATGTTCAGGGGTGGCCTTCCAGGGTGGGTTGTTGTTTGCCTATGTGTTACCTGTTGGCTGGCAACCAGTTCATTGTGTATCCAACCTACTGACCGTGCTCCAGCGCGGCTCTTGGGAGGATAAAGCGTTTCAGATATTTGATGAATGAATATTTACACACACAAAGGTAGGCCAAAAGTAAGTGTTCTCTTGAAATTAACTTAGATAGAAATGACGGAAGACAAGATGGAAGAAAGAAGGAAAGACAGAAGGAAGGAAGCATGGATACAATACAATACAATACAATACAATACACGCTGATTTATATAGCGCTTTCACAACAGCGGCAGCTGTAACAAAGCGCTTAACAAAGCAGTTAACATAAAGTAAAATAATAAACACAACACACAACATAAAACACGAACAAAAAGTAAAATAAAATATATGTAAGGGAGGCCAGGAGGATGATAAGGAAGACTTCTCGGGTCTTCACCAGATCAATCAAACCCACACCTGGATTTGGAACCTGAGTAGCTGGCATTGAGGCTGTCATTTGAAACTTAAGTCATTTTAAAAAATGTTCAACCAGGTTGATTTGAATCCATGATTTGAAACGCTAACCTATAAACAGGCCAAAACATACTTTGAGTTTACGAGATTTAACCGTCTTTATTAAATGTCGTAGTAATAACTAAAATGTCGTAGTTAAAAACTATTTTTGGCGCACCCTGTGTTGTTGTTCAAAGAATAATTCTACCATGAATAAAACAGCCCAGGACAACTGAAACATTTGCTGCATGACGAGCCACAGAAGAAATAATTATCTATTTTTATTTACGGACATATTTTTACATTTCAGATATTTACATTCACCCAAAAACTAAAACTAACACAATGTCAAGTTAAAATACCACACATCATTTGTTAGTACTATACATAGCGTGTAATGCTCATGAGCATATTCTCCTGTATGGAAGTTGAATTAAATGCCTCACTGTCTGACTCAGAGGTGAATTCATATAATTTGGATTTTTTGTCTTTTTTGTTTTCGTTTAATATAATCCATTGGCAACTTGTCACACATTAGCATTAACATTCGGCGATGGAGTTTTCTTTTGTACCACAAGATGGTAGCAGAGTAAAATCAGTCAGTTCAAAGACATACAGAAACAAAAAAGTCCAAATACCTTCCCAAAATGCTCACATCCAAGTCACACGGTAGGGATTTAACAGCAAACTGACAGGGCTGTCACAACTTGGCTCATTGCGGCCCTACTCAGAAAGGCTTAACGTTGCACCAGTGCCAAATCAAGACTGACCAATCAAGACCAAATCATGTTGGTGATGAATCTGAAGAGTTTGAATAATCGAGAGAGATTGAGGAGTCAAGACCAACTCAAGGTGAACACCTTGAAGAGTTGAGACCAAATCCTTTTTGCTTGCATTTCAGTATGCAGTATGAACAGAAACCAAACTGGGTGGAGAACTGTTAAAATGAACTTACAAGTAGGGGTGTAACTAAAAAAAAAACAACAAAACAAAAAAAACATTTGAATCAAAAATTTGGATTTGACCGAATGAACTGAAACGTTTTACAATCGTTGCATCCTTGAATCTTGTCGCAGCCCATGTATCGAAATACTGTATAAATGAAATTGTCTTTTCTGATAGATGAAAACCATCAATTTGATGTTGCTGCATGATGATTTGTTGTGTTTTTTAAATTTAATTTACTTGGACAGTTTGGGCTTTGCGGAGCTTTTATATGTTGTTGTGAATTAATAAACATGACAAATACGACAGCCATACCACATTGAATCAAATCCAAATCCCATTGAATTGAGCCAAATCGTCACATCGTTGAAATCGTATCGTGCCCAATGTATCTATAATCGTATTGAATCGTCCTTTGTGGAGAGATGCACACCCCTACTTACAAGCGATTTAGACTAGAGGAAGCGACCATTAAGCATCTTACATATAAGCACAGTCATACCAGATATGTGTCACTTGACAGTACAGCAGATGTAAACAGACGGTCCACACACAGGCACAAACTGGGAATTGGGCCCTGCGGTGTAAATCCATCTGAGGCTACGAGCAGGACCTCGGGGGGCGTGACGGCGTCGGTTGCCGCGCTACACTTGGTTCTGCCGGCTGAGCTCCTCCGAGACGCTGTTGTACGCTGTGGCCCGCGTGCTCATGCCCAGGTACTGTTTCAGGAACTCGCTGAAGCGTTTCTGGTTGTTCCATTTGCGCGCCGACTTGCGGATGCCGATGAAACCGCCGTAGCGCTTCTGGTAGGACCTGGCCGGGGCCATCAGCTTCCTGTAGCCATGGCGGCCCTTCAGGAAACCGCCGAACCTCTTGGAGACGCTCAGAGCCACGTCGCTGGCGTCGGAGTCCTCGTACTCTTCGCCCAAGGGCAGGGGATCGTGGGTACCCGCATCCGTTTCATCCAGCCCCAGCTCTCGGGTCATGCGATCGAACCTCTGCAAGGCCAAGGGCAACTCCTCCCCTTCCTCCTCTCCATTGTCTTCCTCCTCAACAGGGAAGAAGGCCTCCACTTCCTCCTGGGATCTTTTGGGCATAGATGACAGAGACAAGGATCCACGGCAGGTGTCCCAGGAGGATGTCGGGGTGATGGAACCCTGACATGCAAAAAGACACTCCTGACAGGGAAAAAGATGAAAGGATTAACCCGGCATACTTTTTCTTTGGCTTTTTATGTGTTTATAACCCTAACTTACATCACAACATGAAACCAAAATGTTATCGTACTTCTTAATTCAGAAAAAAAAATTGTTGATTAAGATTTTTAAAATCAGTCCCAGGCACCCTCTTCACTGATCAGCACAAAACTGGGTCGATGTGTCTCTTATAATGCACACGAAAAAGTTAGAAAGACCCAATGACCCCAAGTGAACAGGAAGTCAACATTTTAGTTGACGGGAACAGGTGGAAACAAAAGACCAAATGAACGGGACAAAACACGATCCTCCAAATGTTTGGATGCTTAACACTAGTCGCTTCAAATCATTCTGATAAACACATTGTCCTGTGAATACCTCCCTTGAAAATATGGGGTTAACTGAGCCGATCGGTGCTGTCAAAAGGCAATAAATCATCATTTGTGCCTTTTCTTCATGCCCTCAAATGTCTTTTCCAGTGTCGACTTGTCGAGAGGCGCCGCATGCATCCCCCGGAATCAATTAGCCACAACAAATTAGTAAAAGTCAAATGCCAAAAGGCTAATTTGTTGAGTCACGCAGAGTTAGAAGTGGAAGGTTTAGCTCTTATCAGCAAATGAAAATTGAGTCTGTCAGGGAAAGCTTAACAAATAGCGAGTGTGCGCGAGTGTGTGCGAGCGTGCGCGCGTGCAACGTGTGATCACCATAGTGTTGAAGGTGAGCCGTTTGGGCAGGATGAGGCTGCAGGATAGGCAGTCATCCTGACAGTCGCCATGCGCGCCATCAACACAAAGCAGCAGCAGGAGCGCCACCAGCGTCTTCATGATGTCTCTGCGGGACAAACATGAAGACGAGACAATCTTTAATCTTCTGCTTGTATTTTAATTATTTGTTTTTGTTACTGTTGTTGGTGTTGTTGTTGAAATGGCAATCTAGAAAAAAATAACGCAGAACAACAAACCGTTTGTAAAACCTTTTCATAGTACTGGACTGCTCATGTCTTGAGAAGCAGAATGTGTGGGACATAATCACCGAAATATAGTCAAGGGATCATTAATGCCCCCCAAAAATATTTCAACCTGCAAAATCAATTTCACAAAGCAACATGACATTTTGTAGATGTGTGTCATATGTAGACCCATTTAAAAAAGTCTCAAGAACTAATGCCCAAATAAACACAGGACGTCGGCCATTTTGGATCAAAGCAGCCATTTTGGGGACTTTTTGACCAGACGTCTCAAGCTAAATTGTGAAACAATTATCTTTTTGTCAAAGTATTTTTGGGAGAAAAAATGATGGGAAAATGTTGATGAATTTTGGCCTCCTGGAAGTTTGAGAAAATGTTTTTGCAAGCGTAATCCCACCCTCCTTCAAAAAAAGTCTCAAAAAGACATGGATAAGATATCAGAGGAAGTCTGATATTTTGGTTGATACAGCCATTTCCAGGTTGTCCTTGAAAGGCAAATTTGTCTGAGAATTTTTTTACAATGCTCCCCCAAAAAAAAGGCTTCCTGACATATTCCAGACAGATGGGTGAGATTTAGTTGCAAAGCATTTTAGTTTTGTGCGTGGTGGAGAATGACGACAAAGTTTGATGACTCACGAGAAAACAAAAAACTAATAATTCAGTTCCAAGCAAAACAAAAACAAAACAACAAAAAACCCAAAAAAGATGTGGCACTGGAAGTCGATTTTAAGTGACTATTTTTGGGTCATATCAGCAATTTCCAGGGGTTCTTAACAGGCAAACGTGTCCTCGACATTTTATGATTGCTACCATACCTGAACCAATGATACGCAACAAACTGGGGACACCAACTTTTGAAATATTTTGAGTTTTTCGTCAATGCGTGTGTGCAGAGCGTGGTGGCGAATGGCAGCGACTCAACAAACAGAACACTTTGTCTGTCTCAGACTGAAGAGCAGCCTTTAAAAGGACAATATGTATTGAACATTCATTCATTCATTCATCTTCCGAACCGCTTGATCCTCACTAGGGTCACGGGGGGGTGCTGGAGCCTATCCCAGCTGTCTTTGGGCAGTAGGCAGGGGACACCCTGAATCGGCCGCCAGCCAATCGCAGGGCACACAGAGACGAACAACCATCCACGCTCACACTCACACCTAGGGACAATTTAGAGTGTCCAATCAGCCTGCCATGCATGTTTTTGGAATGTGGGAGGAAACCGGAGCACCCGGAGAAAACCCACGCAAGCCCGGGGAGAACATGCAAACTCCACACAGGGAGGCCGGAGCTGGAATCGAACCCGGTACCTCTGCACTGTGAAGCCGACGTGCTAACCACTGGACTACCGGGCCGCCCATGTATTGAACAATAGACCTTATTAGAGGCAGACATCTTGACTGAGCTCCACCGTAACAACAAAAAGCACAAGAAGCGCTAATGACAAAATGACGGAAAAGCGGAGCTTCCTGCTCGTCGTCTTGATAAGAACTATTGTGTCTTCACTGATTATGCGTTCAAGAGCCAGAATGACATTTTTGAGGGGCGGAAGTGAAAAATGACATTTACTGACGCAAAAAAAGATGAGGGAAGGTTTTTTTGACCTCATTTTAGGAGCATGAAGAAAAAGTTTCCACTCACTTTCCACTCATTCAACAAACTCATCAGCTCCTTTTATCAATGCCAACCTAGCACTGACTCATTGTTTCACTTACACAAAGATTCACTCACTTACACATAAAAGCTTATATGAAAAATTTACATAATTATTCACAAAAATTCCCACATAGGCCTGCACACACACGCACGCACACACGCACACAAATCAGCACGGCAGCGTCGTCTGTTTGAGCAAAAATCCTCCATCTTCAAATCTCCGTCTACTTTGTGACGTTGCCGTCAAGTCCGCGCAATTAGCTGGTTATCTCCACTGAGCCGTAAAAATGTGTGCTCAGCAAAAGTCAATGACAATCAGTGTGACATGCAACTGGTGAACGTGACTTATTAATATTTCTATGAGGACACCGCCAAAATGGAAACGTCTGAACACTAATAATTGTTTTGTTTTTTTTACAATTTAACATCGCCCGTTTGTCTTGCATAACAAACATGAACAAAATCTCGAGGACAAGGTCTCCTTGTAAGGGCTCCTAGAAATGAACAGACTGACTCCAAAATGGTCACCTCAGACCAAAATGGTGGACTTTTGTGTCTTTTTCGGCATGGATGCTTGAGATTTAAAATTTCGCTGAGGTGCTGGAGGCCAAATATTTAGGAGTACTACCGGCAACAAGCAACATTTTTTTTTTAACCCTGTCATTTAAAATTTCACTCATCTGGCTTCAGGGAGGGAATTTAAAAATGACTGTAAAGGTGTTACAGATTTTTTTAATAACTGCTAGCTAAAATCTAGCTTTGTTGTTCTCACTGAAAATAAGCGACGATGCTGATTGAATTGAGCTAAAATATCCCGTCGACTGTCAGGTCCTCCCAGGAGCTCCCTGAAAGCAATTAATTTGTTTTTAATGGACCGATTAACTGCTAGCTAAACTAGCTAATTAAGGCCATTACTGTCTGCGCTGGTGGAGCTCTGCTGCGATTAGGCAAGGGCAAAGCAGGGCAACTTTATTTATATCGCACATTTTATACACCAGGCAACTCAATGTGCTTCACACAAGCAAAGAGACCACAACCTTAAGCATTTCCAAACACGACAGCCAAATGATTAAAATGACGTACACGGACTCCATTTAAAAGAAGACTTTTAAAAAATTGAATTCACTTCTATTTGGCAGCTTGTTCTATCATGTGGCATAACAGCTAAAAAACAGTTTCACCATGTTTGCTTGAAACTCTGGGCTCCACGAATTGACCAGTCTGCAGACCACCGAGCCCTCCAACCTATTGCCGATTCCCTGCCGTTCCCTGAAAAAACTTTCAATCCACAGAAAGAGCTGTGGGAGCTGAGTTCCAAGTCCTGTTGAAGTACATGAAAAAGAGTGTCGAACCAAGCGTGAATAAAAAGAAAATGTCTTACATTGCACTTATTGAGTAGTTTATTTTTCTCAATGATTGCTTTTCTCCCATGGAGGACATGAGCAGCTTGAAAATAAATGACATCCGGTGACCTAAAGCCGGATTATTCACGGGCGATTGAGCACACTGCACATTATTATTACCGAACTCGAACTGGTTGCTCAATTTTGTGATGGTTTTTCTCATCATGTTTCTTTTTTGGGGGAATAATTGACCACCCATTTGCATGCAGCGTTCACAATGAGTTTGGATTACAGACTTGCTATTCACCCTTAACTGCTCCTTGCGAGCATTTACACATTTATAGACATGCTGGTCGTCCGTCAGAAAAGTGCCAGGGCTGCTGTCATAAAAGATTTGTTTCAAATCAGAACTACAACCTAAGTTTTTTTTTTTCTCTGAAGTAATGCTCCTGGAGCACTTTCGCTGGTTTTGCTCAATATATTTACAGTAAATCTTCTTAATGTCCCCTTTGGTAAGTGTAGATAGAGTGTTGTATTTGGTAAGATTTTAGTGCTCACCAACACAACTCACTTATTGCCTGTGGCAAGTAAAAAAAAGTAAAAAAAAAAAAAATTAAAAGAAGAAAAACAGCCCGAACGCCAGTTCCACCACTCAGCACGAAATTGTGTGACGTCTATCGTAACAGGAACCACAAAAAAAAGTCTCAAGGAGCCACACATGGAAATAAATAGAAAAGTTCCTCCGTTTTCATTCAAGCAATCATCTTGGCCACATTCCAGCAATTAAACTTTAGCAAACTCGTGCAATTTGCATAAATAAGCTCAAAGTTAAATCATGTATCCTTGTAAAGCTTTTTCTTTTTGCCTCTGCCATGTAATTTTGGAGGCGTGTGGCGTTAAAAGTTGATGGTCATTTTGAGAATTTGGTTTATGGATATGAGTGTCCATTCATTTCTCATTTTACATTATTTTTTTTATTTACATGGTAGAAGAAATATACTGTATAATTCATTGTAGTGATCCTGGCACTGGGGCGGCCCGGTAGTCCAGTGGTTAGCACGTCGACTTCACAGTGTGGAGGTACTGGGTTCAATTCCAGCTCCGGCCTCCCTGTGTGGAGTTTGCATGTTCTCCCAGGGCTTGCGTGGGTTTTCTCTGGGTGCTCCGGTTTCCTCCCACATTCCAAAGACATGCATGGTAGGCTGATTGAGCACTCTAAATTGTCCCTAGGTATGAGTGTGGGCGTGCATGGTTGTTCGTCTCTGTGTGCCCTGCGATTGGCTGGCAACCGATTCAGGGTGTCCCCCGCCTACTGCCCGGAGACAGCTGGGATAGGCTCCAGCACCCCCCGCGACCCTAGTGAGGATAAAGCGGTTCGGAAGATGGATGGATGGATGGATCCTGGCACTGACATAAGGTGCTAGAAGAGGCCCGAAATGTCCAACAATTTCTACTTTTTTTTCCAATTAATATACACTAATTGAGATTTCATATTTGTCTCACACAGAAATACACAGGCTTTGGTTCAGGCCAAGTGAACATCAAACAAAAACGTAGATTATTTTTATTTTTATTGAAAAACATTTCATGGAAACGGTGAACATTTCCAATATCATCCTTCACTCAAAACATTTTTTTTCAATCATTTATTAACATTTTCAATTATTATACATGCAGCTGGTCATACCGACCCACGAAAGTCTCGGTGCTTCAAAGAAGTAAATATAGATGGAAGTGTAAAAGGGATTTTAGGAGCTCATTATTATCCATCCATCCATTTTCCGATCTGCCTAATCCTCACAAGGGTCGCAGGGGGTGCTGGAGCCTATCGCAGCCGTCTTCGGGCAGTAGGTGGGTGACATCCTGAACTGGTTGCCAGCCATTCGCAGAGCACACAGAAACGAACAACCATCCACGCTCACACCGACACCTAGGGACAATTTAGAGTGTTCCATCAACCTGCCATGCGTGTTTTTGGAATGTGGGAGGAAACCGGGCCTGGGGAGATCATGCAAACTCCATACAAGGAGGCGGCAGCTGGAATTTAACCCGGTAACTCTGTACAGCGAGGTCGACGGGCTAACCAGTCAACCACCGGGCCACTCGCTCATTATTAACCGCTTTGTAATTAGTGCTACATATATCGAACAATGTGTAAACATTAGCATTGAAGCAAACATCGAGCCTTGTAAAGAGGCAGAAAATGTCTCCTTATTAATGCCTATTCACATCCTGACAGTAACTTCACTTTATCTGGCCCACTCAAAACACACTCTGTCCTCTTTTGTTTTAACTATTGATAAAAGTCTGGCCAATCTATATCACCAATCAGCTTGACTGAAATGCTAATTGGCTCGTGCTCATCAACATAATGTCGCCTGTTGTTAGAAGAGGAAAAAAGACCCCACGACATTTAGAATGGAGAAAATAAAGCGACATTGTGAGGTGTTTGCTAAACAACAGGCCACAAAGCAACCTTCGAAAAACTACACAGCTGAGGTAGAAATTGCTCTAAAATATATTTTACTTTTGACTTTTTGTATGATTCAAAATGGTTTGGATTCTTGCTATGGTGGCCTTATTACAAGCAGACACGGTAAGCTGAATCCAATTCCCCTGTTCAATATGGCTAATCACCTCGGGTCGATTAACAAAGGTGGAAGTGGGCTCACACTTTCTCACACACACACACACACACACACACACACACACACACACACACACAGACACACACACACACGCACGGGGGCGTCATATCAGACAGTTTGCCATTGATTTTCTTTGTTCGCTTCTCCAAGGTGAGATGTGGTTAATGGCCTCATTCAATGTCTACTTAGACGGACTTGACAACGAAAAACCCAACAAGCTGATTGGCGATTGAAAGCGTTGCTGTTCGATAACCCGCCCGACTAAAGATGTGATTAGCACAAAATGCACAGTGAAGGCATAAAGCAAACATCATCGAAGGGCCTTGGTCTTTCAAAATGTGCATCGAATGTGGGGCGGGGACAGTGACAGAAAAAGCAAAGCACCCACGTGCAGGCTGACGTCTTACCACCTGTGACATAAACGTTCACCTCTTTTGTGAGCCAATGTGTACAAAGTAAGAAAACGAGGCACCCACGATTGGCATAAACGTTGTCCACCTCACCGCCCCCCGCCGCCTCTCGGCACAAAAGGGACACACGGGGGACCCCGTCGTTTCGGGGACATTGCCTCTTTGGATTAACGTGGCACAGTCAGCAGCACATTCAAGACGGCATCCTGGCGTGTGACCCCGTGACCGCAAACGATTTCACTCGCCTTCCATCCTACCCGTAGAGTCTTTATTGGACGGTGGTCTCTGAAGGGGTCTTTGATGTTTGTCTATCTCATGTGGACTGTGTAATCCCTTTCAGAGACACTGCTAAATTTAAAAAAACAACAACTAGAAAATTCTCCGCGAAAAACTCGTGCAAGTCTGAAAGCCGCATTTGCTGAACAATTTGGAGCTGCTTTAATTCGGCCAAGTCATGTGGAAATTAAAGGTAACAAAAAAAATGTAATGCTGGGCTTTTATTTTGAAAATATATTCAGTATTAAAAAAATGAATAAATACAAAATAAGGAAATACAATTAAAATTGTGGTCAATTGAGGCATTGTGTGACATTTCCCTTCAGCAATGTCATGTACATATCAGAGATGTATTGAATAGTATGTGGCTACCTACACCTCTTGAAAAAAACATTCCAGAATCCATTGCTGCACTTTGTTTTGGACAAACAAGACTGCTGTAGCCACCAGGTACAGAGTGTCAACGGCTCATCGAGCCATGAAACACCAATACTTCGCTCATCCAATATATCCCTTCTCGTAACAGCTGCACAGTTAACAGGCGCGCTGACATGCTAATCTGTTAGCCGAGAGTTTGGTCCCGATGCGAAAATGCGCCAGACAAATTCACCACCTGGTCTACGGCCAGTTCAGTGGGATGAGTCTTTATTGCATAATAATATAAAAAATAAAAGGCGTTTTATTTCCCATTTTACATTCTGCACACCTTTTAAACCCTTTCATGCACCAACAATGATAACCCGATAACATGATAACATGATAAACTGCCCACTGTAGTAACCGCCGTCCCCAAAATGTGTTAAATTGTTAATAAAATAGACATCTATCGGATCACATGACGTATTTTATTCATGTATTTTGTGATAGTAAAAACTATGTGTGTGCGTGGGTGTTCAAACTTGTCGACACTTCCATGCAAAAAAAGATGTCAAACACATGCGGTAACATCATATAATACGGCTCTTAATGACGTCCATAACTTACCTTGTTGGCAGCACATGCCCAACCGAACTCTAATAAAACGGTAAAACCTTAAGATTGATCTATGTGCCCCGTTTGTTTAAATAGAAAAATCCCGAAGCATACATTCAAGTCCACATGAGTCCAGCCACATCAGCGGAGCGCTACCAGGGGTTCAAGGTTCATGGTGCAGTCATTACCGAGCATCCCTTGCTACCGATACGACAATTCAATTCACCAATCTGGTGATAAGCTGCTAAAATAAATAAATAGATGTACTTTTATATCTTAAGAGTTTTCAAAAGGTTTTTTTAAAAGCCCCTCCATTCTCAAACCGGCCCGGCCTGTGAACTCCTACCTGTGTTGGGATGACAATCCTCGGTCGGGTTGGGGGGGGTCCCTCGGGTGCAGGCTGGAAGAAGTGAGTTTCCTTCGTGAGCGGGTCTGGCTACGTCGAGGATACAGGCGAGCGCTCTTATAGGGATAAGCCACCCCATCCCCACCCACCCATCGCCATCACTTGCCACCAATCACCCACCTCTGCCGGTTCGCTCTCTCGCCTCCTCGAAACTCCTCACGGAGGGAAATAAGGATGAGAAACCAGGCACACGCACGCGTACCAATGATTGCCGTGTTACCAAAAAAAAAAAAAAGCTGTAAAGTATAGCGCCGCTTTAAATGCCAATTCGCGGCGGCGTTGCGTTTATCTCAACCAACTCATTTATTGTTGAAAATTGATGATTTGGCTCTCCTGTGAATCACTGAACAAATCCTTAGCGGAATAAGCCCTGCCTCTGAGAGCCTCTTCACATCTACCTTTTTCAATACAAATTAAAATGTTGACTGTTGAAGCTCTATTTTCGTAGATATGGGCAACGTTTCACATCATGAACAGACCACACGCCGAAACTCACTGACCTTAATTTGAATTTTATAAACACTTTCCAAGAACCACTTTAATTTAAATTTAAGGGGTACCAACCTACACAAAAAAAAACAAGAACTAACATCAAGCAAAGGAGTGTATCTTTAATAGGTGTAAATCTGTAATAATTTTGAAACAGACCTGAAAATAAGTAAAATCGCTTGCTGAGTTCAAAAACAAATTCAAGAGAATAGTCCAAAAAAACGACATCAATTAGAGTTAAGGTGATAAATTCGAAACATTCATTAAATAGAATAATAAATCAGAATTAAGTTGATAAATACAAGAGGAAAATCAACATATAAAAATGCGAGAGCGTGTATGTATATAATCCCTGTACAAACCAAAAGTTGCAAAAACAGATAAGTACTGTATAGCAGAGATAAGGGTAAAGCATTTGTTTATATGCAGACTTTTCCTTTTCTTTTGTGATTGATATAAAAAAATTATCTATTTATATATTAATACATAACATGGGGTAGGACTAGATACGTTTTTTAGTTCTTCCTACTCCTTTGGAAATATAATCGTGATGTATGACACCTGTTTTCTTTTCCTTTTTACTTTTTACTTACCTTTACTTACTGTCAATTTATAAATGTTTATGTTTTTATGTTCAATAAACAATAAACAAACAAACAAGCAAAAACTTCATGTGTGTGTGTGTGTGTGTGTGTGTGTGTGTGTGTGTGTGTGTGTGTGTGTGTGTGTGTAAGACCCATTTGACATTTAATCCGTGACCATAAAGACGGCTAAAGATGTTGCTTGAATAACGTGGATTACATGAATATTGCTGTTTGTGAAGACAGCTACAATGAGTAATTGCTGTCATTTACTGTTTAGATATCGGCCATTTCCTCAGGGGGGAATCTTAACGAGTTTTTAATTAATGACGTTGAATCGTTTAGGAGAAGCCAATCCAGTCCCCCGGATCAGAGACAAGCGCATGAGACATGTTCCTCGTCAAAACTCTGTCACGGCTTTGATGATGACGTCAATTTTCCTAATTAGCGATAAGCTAGCTGGAGTCAGAAACACAATGCCAAAAAAATCTTTTTTCTCAATTTATCTCTTTGGTTTTGGACAGTTTGGTAATCCTACCAAATCATCCAATCCGATGGCGTTTTTCGCTTTTATTTTGAATCTATAAAGAATGAAAGAACAATCTAAACAACACGTAGATTCACAAAAAATTGTAAGCACACGCTACATTTGAATTAGTTATGTATCGAAACTCTTATATAAAGCCCGATACCATAAACTCCTCTCGTGCTCATCGTATTCCACAATAAACATTTATTCCAGGACGCTCCTGACAAACACGTAATTGCCTGTCGTCATTTCTTCACGTTAAAATGGTGACAGTAATGAAGCGCTGCCAGCATCAACGGCAAAGAAGAGGAAGAAGACGAGGAGCAAAAATGAGGAAGGGGAGGACTGTCACTCCCAAACAAGATGGCGGAGGAGTGACAGCACCGTGTCATCGTTGCTAAATAGCACAGGGCTCCTATCTTATCACAAAGCGATAATGTGCTTTTTCTCTGAAAATTGACTTATATATTGTCAGAGTTTAGCTTGCATATTGAAAAAAAAAAAAACTACAAAAAGATTGCTCGATAGTCATACTTGTTATACTGCCCAAGAAAAAAAAAAGCACTGCACTCGGCATACTTTAGTATGCATCTTCCCCAAGTTGGAAAGCTTCTTTTCCGAGTCGACAATTCGTTAGTGAAGCTTTTTTTTGGTCTTCTTTAGGGATGCCGAGGAGGTCGTGATGATGGCGAGGAGGAGGGGCTCGGGGGTTACAGGTTGGTCAGACGGAGAGATAGATAAGCGGTCTTATCTTCTCCACGCCAGACACCGAGGCCCCGTCCAATCCTGAGCTGCTTGAAACAATTCATCGACTTATCCACCTCAAAGACCTCCAGAGGTTCTTTGAGGTGGAGGAGGGAAGACAAAAGGTGGAGATGAAGGGAAACGTGCTGACGTCAAAAGCTGGGATGACGCTTTCCCTTTAAATGACGTATTTGTTAGCATACCGCAGCACAACGCACCCGATCGAGGCCGTTTTCTTGGCAAACATTCCACGTAGGTAAAAATAAGTTAATGACTGGTACAGTATAGTTGAGTTGGTTTTGCCAGTATTCAAATAAAAGGTTCATATTTATTTTGCTGTTAAAAAATGACATTGGGGAAAAAAGTCTCTTAAAAAAAAAAATCCGCCAAAAAAATATTGCCAAATTGCGAAATTGGTGGTTTCGGCCTGACGCCAGCGTTATATTAGCTACGTGAATATTTATGTGTTAGCTGGGACCAGCCAACTCTGTCCTGGCTCTCTTTGGACTGGTGCTGCTGGTGTTTGGGATTTGTGTGTGTGTGTGTGTGTGTGTGTGTGTGTGTGTGTGTGTGTGTGTGTGTGTGTGTGTGTGTGTGTGTGTGTGTGTGTGTGTGTGTGTGTGTGTGTGCCCACGCATATATACAGTGCCCTCCAGCATTATTGTCGAAATGATTCACCAGACACAGAATCAAGTTCCTCACGTGGGCTTAGTCCCCAGACCTAAACCCCCTTGAAAACCTGTGAGTTGACTAGAGAAGAGAGTGCAGATGAGAGGGGATGGGTCACTGAATGATTTGGAGAAATCGTGCAAAGAGGAATTGTAAAAGAACCATCTTTCCGTATTCTCCCATCTTGAGGATGAGGTGTTTTTTTTTGGTTGAAAATTTATCTTGGTTTTCCTGAGAATTGTTTTTAAAATAGAAAAGCAAAAAAACATTTTTTTAATGTGCCTCCATTTCTTATAAGATGACTACTTCTTGATAAAAGTAAATAAATAAATAAATAGATAAAGGCCGTTTCCTGCCCAAAGAAATCCTCCTTGCAAAATATGTGATTAAAAAATGGGCGAAAACATCGACAAAAGCTTCCAATCAAAAGCAGAACAGTCATCGATTTGTCCGAATTTTTTTTCACAAATCTTTAAAATGTTGGCTTTATTTTCCTCAATAAAATACTGTTAGAATAGAAAATACAATGTTGTCATGTTTTAAAGTTTCATCTTGTTACATGCTTGATTGACCTCGGAACGCTTGTGTTCAGAACATCTCGCACACAATGGAAGCATAGAGTCAGAGAGATCAAGAGACCGGAGCAGATGGTACCTGACCACATCATTAGTAGACACACTGGTGCCTGTTATCTTATAACTTGGAAAGGAAGATTTAACCTTGGACGGAAGGGAGTACTTGAGCACTCCATCATGAGAAAAGAGTTACGAGCCAAATTATAAGGAGGTACCCCTTGGAATGTACACATGTCCGGATGTTGGTGCGAGTACCAAGAGTGCTTTGTCTGAGGGGCGACCCAATGGGGCCGTTCAGAGGTGTGTCATGTTAATGAAGATGGGAGTGTTTTTCTGATATGTTTTTCGTAATTTGCATATACAATCAATAAAAGGGTCGGCAGAGGTTGCAGGGTTGGGTGTCAGTTGGGAAGCTCACACTGAGTGGCTTCATCGAAAACTGCACCTCCTGCCGGCAGAGAAAGACGATCTGTTCCTGTGTTCGAGCCTTTGTCGAGCGTCCGAGAGAACATCTCTGACATTACTTGGGGGCTCGTCCGGGATGGCAAAGCCTCCCCTGCGGCTGGCGGCCTGCGGCGACTGAACCAAATCGGTGCACCGTCGGAGCCTATTGGGACTTCAAGGCTCTTTTCTTGGGGCCAGGAGCGGGCCGCCTGCCGACGGACGCGAACGCCAATCCGCGGACCTGGGCGGGCTCGTTCACCAGGAAGGATTGGCGGAAAACTAAGGTCAGTCTGATTTGGCCCGGTGGCTCCGAAATGTTGGCGCCCGGTGGCTCGAGAAATGAGTACCAGCTTCCACACTAGTGGCAACCTGAACTGGATTGGTTTAGGCTGCGGTCACAGGGCTTAGCTCGAAACGAAATTGGCTCTCGGAACACAGGATCTGATCATTCCTGTGTGTGTGTTTGTGTGTGTGTGTGTTTGTGTCTGCGCGTGTTGGAGTGAATGTTGCGAGCTTGACGTGTGAGTGTCGCGCGGGCTGTTTCTCTGTGTGTGCATTTGTCTGTTTGGGGGTTACGATACCGTGCGGTGCCGTAACCCATGTAATACGCAGTGGGATTGTAAACAGCAGACTGTCGTGGATGCCTTATGCAAGAAAATCCCACCCGTTGGGTTGAAGAGGATTTTACCACGACTGTGATTTTGACTTGCTGTCCCACTGATTAAATCCAGTTTTAGTGTCTGCCCTATGCGGTTGTAAACTGGACCAAATTGGGATTAAACACTAACAAAACAAAAAAACAAAAAAAAGAGGGAAGGAAGTTGCGAATATTGAACTTGAATAATTCGCTCCGGTTCGATAGTGATAGTGATTATTCAATTCGGCGCAGGTACGTAACATTTTGGTTTGAAAAAACATACCGGAGCAAGAGTGCGACTTCCTGTAAATTCCCGTGAATACTTTTGGTTGTTGCTAGGCACCAACATGGATGCAAGGACATTCCTTGACTCCTTGCGATTAAACATGTCGCAACGGGCGACAGTGTGTCAAGATGAAGAAAAAACGTTCGTCAAAAACACGCGATTAGCTGGGATAGATGATGATGGACCGATACGGGTTGTGCAAGTAATTAATGTTTATTGCGCCGAGGGAAACCAAAACACCAAAAGTCCTCGGAAAAAAACAAACAAACATAGAAAGCCGTATGATTCCTCCAAATTCACTTCTGAGGAACAAAAACTTTTGAAAGAGGGTAGATGTTTTCGTTGTGGCGTAGAAGGCCACGTAAAGCGACTATGCAGACTTAGACAGAATGAGGAGGCGAAAAAAAGAAAAAACAACAGACCTACAAGCGGCTTCGGGATCCTCAGATTTCAGGCAGTTTTAGGGGCCCCGCATCAAAAAAGGCGACGACACCCTTGTTTCTGCTTTGGCGGGCGAAGTGTCGGAATGTGGTGAAGTCCAACAAGGACCGATCAAATCAAACTGCCCTGAGTCTGGAGGTGCCGAATTGACGATAATGAATGAATGCTTGTCGGTGGCAAATACCAAATCGATAATGCAACGTAATTATATATATTTATTCATGAAGCAGGATAAATTTAGTCTGACGGTGATGTTTATTGAACTATGTTTATCAAAATATGAGGGTTAAGCGAAAAGGTAAATAAAATACATATGAGTAATGATGATAATTCTGTATTCTGTATAATAAAAGGAGAGAGACCGATAATCATACTAGTGATGAATGGCATTCTGTTGGAATCCTTATGTGACATTGGCACATGTAGAACGTTTCTTATTAGAGAAAATAGACACTAAAGTGAAGTGAGCAGTGTAATGAGTAGTCAGAAATTGTTTTCTGATCTGGGCATGTTATTTGTGTTTTTTCTCTTATAGCCTATAATATTTGATATATATGATGATGTTTGACGGCCTTGATGAGGAGACAGAATGTAGGGAGAGGAGAAAAAGGCGTTGAGGATTCCTCAGTCCCCAGAGAGAGGGGGCTGGGAGGATGGGGTGCTCTTTTGAAAGTAGAAGTGTGAAGAGAATGATTGTTTTAGGTTCGAGTCAACTTGTTACCAGATGTGCTCTTTGCGTGCTGCAATTTCTCTCTTCTCAATCACAGGGGGGAGAGAAAAGCAGTCTTGACCGCTTTTCTGCATACACTTTGTTTTTGAAGCAGTTGTTGACGAAAGAGGAGAGGAACAGTCTCCGTTTTGACAGAGGATCAAAGATGTCATGCTGAAAATGTGCACATGTCTGCAACAGGCTAAGTTTGAAAGAACACAGAAGCTGAGATTTGTTCTCAGGTGGTGAGTGCTGATGGTTCGGAAATTGAAGATGAGCTAAGTAGACAATGTTGGATTGAGTATGTTGAAAGTAAGCTTTGCATGTGTGTGTAAAGATTGAAAGAAGTAGCGGAAATAAGTAAAGCGAACACAAGGTTTAAAGAATAATGTGTAAGAATAAGGCAAGAGTTTGGAAATTTAAAAAAAAGGGAGAATGAACAATGCCAATTGGAATGCAATTAAGGCTATACAGTATTGCGTTGAGTGGACGGCTTGTCCATTGCTGTCCACATAGGAAAATGATTGATAAAGTAACAAGAACAAAGTTATGGTAATCAAGGCAGCACGGTTCCTCATCCACCGCATGGAGGAGGGAGCGTTGAATTCCGTGCCACCCTCCACATAGACAAGGCAAGAGAATTAGGAGCGGATGGCCAGCCTGCGGGCAGGAGGCCTGCACTCACCGGACACATGAAGAATGGGTCTTTATTTTTCACAATTGAAAAAACCCTATTGTAAACTTTTAAGATATTGAATGAATTAAGAAAAATATATACACAGCGTTTTACAGCGTTTGTTAACCGAGGGGCACTCTAATCACTGTGTGAGCTGTGCAGGGACCCTCCATGCAGGTTGTAAACCGCATGAAAAAAAAAAGGGGGGGGGCACAATCAAGCAATTCCGCAGCCCCCACCCAATTCCACTGTGCGTTGAGCTCCCTCAGTTTTGCCCAAGACAAGTTATTGACAATTGATAATGTTGGGAAAAATGCAAAGGAAAGAATGACTGAATAAATAAAATAGTATTTTCGAACTGATGACTGCAATACTACTGTGGGATCAGGGACTGAGGCTTTATGAACTTGATTCAATTATTGACTTACTTGATGGCTATTATTGATCTGTGGCCAACAATTTCGATTTGTGTAGTACAAACTGATGCTTGAATATGATGGCTAATCCTCCCGCTTTTTCCCCCACCTTAGATGACGTGAATTGGCGAATGTATTTCTTATTTTATATGCAGCAATCCCGAATCAAAAGCCAAGACAGTGACTGAGAAATGATCGAGGCTACACAATAACTAACTGCACTTCCAAGAGGCTAAGGGTCTCCAGTAATGCATGAAGGAAAAAAAAAATAAATAAATAAAAAAAATAAAAATGCTCTCCACATTTACTTGAATGATTCCTTTCGACAATGCGTGGGTGGGTAGACATTGGCTAGATAAGCCACCTGGCAACCTTGAACAGTGCATGGGGCAAGCTCTGCATGTTGAAAGAGTGTTGAAAAAAAAAAAAAAAAGACAGAATGAATGAGCTGCTGGTGCACACTAACATGATGTTTTTGTCACCCACTAGACATTAATCTCGCATGGCTTGTATTCTCGATCCAAATTAACACTGAAAGATGCACAGTATTTAACCCTGTAACATTACCGCTTCCTATTGGGTGTTTGTTTGTTTGTCTGTCTGTCTGTTTGTTTGTTTGTTTGTTTGACATATAAACAAATTGTCAGGAATTGGCTGAAGAAAAGAAAATAATCACAAATCTGAAAAACAAATGCTGTTCAGCTACCACATCAAATTGGGATACGTAAGTGCACAGCACACACAACAAGCGCTGATAATAAAATAACAAAAGATGCAGCTTCTAAATTTTTGGAGGGAGAAATTACTGACTGTGCGACGGGATAACATGTTACAAATTGAATTCTATTTAATCTGCAGCAACAAATTCCAATCACTAAACAAAGATAAGAGGGGACTACATTGCAAGATGGGGTTTAAGTCAGCATTGACAGTGAACCCATTTTGCCCAAAATTCTTTTACGTCATGGAATACCTCACGCGTTGGCAGGGGAATGGTGTCTCTGGTTGGGGAACATTATATAACCTACTGTTTTAACCTATGTCGAGAACACATTGTGTGAACAGAGTAATTGATGAAACTGAATGCATGCTTCATATTGATTTGAGACACCATTGCTCCTGCCGTCCAATCTGCAGGATTGGTGGGGAGTATTAATTCTATGGTTTAAATTCAGTTGAAGAAATGCATGAATGAAACACGCAGGCCCTGGGAACTATGCATAGATTTAGTTGAAATACACTAAGCTAATTTGTTTATATAATTTGTGAAATTACATGTCTAATTTGTAAAAAAGGTATATGTATGTAATCATATTATTTGGTTGTATTAACTCATTTGGCTGATTTATGCAAGTAACTCGAAGAAAAAAAGAAAAAAAAACTGCACTGATCTTATATTTCTGGTATATGTGTTCTCCTTTAGCACATGTGAAAGGGGATGTCTATTTGAATAATAACCTACATTTTGCTAACAGATCTGGACCAGGGGTGTCAAACTCATCTTTGCCAAGGGCCGCTGCGGTTGCATCTTCCTTCGTTGGGCGATACGATGGTGAAATTTAACTAAATACTTGTACAACTCAACTGTATTTATAGATGATCCATTTTGAAATCAGTCAAATTAACTATGATAGTTTGTTCAATTATTGCTTGAGTGAGTGTTAACAGGATTACACGATTATCGCAGAACCTCGACATTATTTGCTATATGTTAAAATTTGAGATTTCGGTACTAATTTTAGCAAGGATCATGGAAGTTGACGCGCTTGATTTGCTTTTGCGGGCCACATAAAATAATGTGGCGGGCCGGATCTGGCCCCCAGACTTCAAGTTTGACACCAGTGATCTAGATGATCTAAAAATAAAAAAATTTAAAAAAATGTTGGAGAATCGTTTCATACATTTTTGTTTTGGATGGAAAAGTGTTTTATATCTATTTGAGCTTTTCAATCTCATAAAGAAAAAGGAAAATAGCACAAAAGCTTTTATTCATTTTTTTGGGGTAGGATTGGAGTGTTTTGTGTACAGTATTGTTGCTGAACTGAATGTGAATTTATCATCGTTTATTGATTTGTTTAATTTTGTTTTTAGAATGGTGAAATAGTTATTGTTTACCGGTACTTAATTTTTGTTTGATTTTGTATTGTTGTGTTTCGGTTCACTTCTGTTTCGGTCTAAAAATCTATGTTGATATAGTTATTCTTCGCTGTGAGTGTTACTATATTTCTTTCTTTTGTTCTTTAATGTGAATTGGGTTTCTATTGAATACAGAAGTACAGTATATTTTTAACAATTTTATAGGCAAATATCAATTATCGCGGCAGAGTTTTTCTTTTTCTTTTTAAGAAACAAAAAATAGAAAAAGAGGGGGAATAATAGTTAGCGCAGAAAATAATTGGAAAACAATTGAGAAGTTTCTTTTACTCATGACTATGCTTCCGTTCACAGCAGAGGATATTTGAGATTCCATCTTCATTGGTGCAATTGGTGTTCCTCGTGGCGTACTGGGTGGGTATAAATTGGTTAACCAGGTTGCTGACGGGATCAACTGCCTCCACTACAGTGTCCAGAAGCTTGCAAATTATACAAAGGAAGCCGTTTTGGCTATTGGAAGTAAAACAATTGACAGTCACCTCTCTGATGGCGCTCCGGGACCGCACAGCGGTCAATGTGCTCTTGGCTGAGGCCAATGGAGCGTGTGCGATATGTGGTGAACGGTGCTGTTCAACCACGCCCTGAGGGCCTCGTACACTGAACTGGACCGTTCGGCGTGACCACGCCCTTGTCGTCAGAGAAGTGGTGGGTAAGACCTTCGTGACGTTTAAAAAAAAGAAAATGCTCTGCTTATCCGGTTTATCACTACGATTAGTACGCCCACGACGTCTAAAGTGAATGGAATGTACCCTCTGCTGTTACTTTTGGATGGTAAAGGTTCTGACATAGAAAAACGGCTCGGCTAATGGAGACATGATTTCACTTCAATATCGAAATGTGATAGATGATTTTAACCCTCTTTTCCTATATTGTTTCTATGAATATAACTCCGTTTACATATACAACATGAGTCCACTGAATAAAGTCCGACAGGAAGGTTCTGTGTGATGATATGAGTGGAAAAAACAAGGGGAATATTAGGTTGCTTGTTTTTAGTTAGCACACATTTGCATATTAGTAGTGATGAATTTATTATGCTTGCAATGAAGAACGTTTATGCTTTTAATAAAAATATGCTTTTAATGAAACTCACATTTATAATAGAAGAAAGCTAGGTGCACTGTGTGACGGTTGAGACAACTACATCAACACCGGCTGCAACTTGGAGTCTTCATTGGAGTAATTATTGCACACAAATCCACCTTGGGCTCAACGATCCCACCACCTGACAATGGAAAAAAACCCCAACAAAAACAACGTCTACTGATCCAGCACCAGCTGCCACCTGTTGATGATATCATTCACCAGAGGTTGATTTCACGGTATACGGGCAGAATAACCCCGGTGTGTCAACCTGAGACCAGGTAGTAAACCTAAGGTCTTGAAGAAACCAACTGCGCTTTCGTTCAATTTCGTCACTGCAGAGCCTCCCTCCCGTTTCAGAACGAGCTTGAGAACTCCCTCCCGCCACAAACCTCTCCCCTCAGCATTCCTGCTCAAACTTACAATAGCCTCTCTCACCTGATTACTGTATCAGTTTAAACTCTTGAAACAAAGAATTCAATGTGAAGTCTGTGTCTTCTCCTCCCTTGGAAAAAAAAAAAAAAAAAGGGGGGGGGGAGATAGGGGAAGTGACTGTTCTACTTGTTTGTGAGCTAAAGCTTAATAATGTTATGTCTAACCATTATGACCGTCCAAATAGTTGTTCCAGCCCTATGACGAGAATTCAACACTTAAAGTTGAGCAGAGCACACACGTGGATTTACATATTTTTCAGAAAAAATTTTTCATAGTATGTTATTGTTGACATGTCTTCAAAATTAGTTGAACTGTACCCAAGTACACGTGATGTTTCGGAAACTGTTGTGAAAGCAGTATGTGAACGCATAACGCCAACGTTAGGTAGTCCGTAATTAGAAGCGACAATGGGAACACGTTTTGTGAATGTTTGATGTTTCCGGTTTATTTTTAGATTTTATTCTTATACATTTATTGGGAAAAAATTGGTCTATATATCTTAGTTTCCCATTTTATGCTTGGCTATTGCAAGAGAAAGGGTTTCTGTCCTTTTATCCATTTTATCCCTATATACACAATATATACTATTATACTACGAAATGCACTCTTTTGGGTTTTCCAGGACAGTTTTTCTCCCTACTCACGCAATCGCTGTTGAATTGATGTTTGATGTTACTTTAAAACTTGTCAAGAGGACGGAATGTTAGAATAGAAAATACAATGTTGTCATGTTTTAAAGTTTCATCTTGTTACATGCTTGATTGACCTCGGAACGCTTGTGTTCAGAACATCTCGCACACAATGGAAGCATAGAGTCAGAGAGATCAAGAGACCGGAGCAGATGGTACCTGACCACATCATTAGTAGACACACTGGTGCCTGTTATCTTATAACTTGGAAAGGAAGATTTAACCTTGGACGGAAGGGAGTACTTGAGCACTCCATCATGAGAAAAGAGTTACGAGCCAAATTATAAGGAGGTACCCTTGGAATGTACACATGTCCGGATGTTGGTGCGAGTACCAAGAGTGCTTTGTCTGAGGGGCGACCCAATGGGGCCGTTCAGAGGTGTGTCATGTTAATGAAGATGGGAGTGTTTTTCTGATATGTTTTTCGTAATTTGCATATACAATCAATAAAAGGGTCGGCAGAGGTTGCAGGGGTTGGGTGTCAGTTGGGAAGCTCACACTGAGTGGCTTCATCGAAAACTGCACCTCCTGCCGGCAGAGAAAGACGATCTGTTCCTGTGTTCGAGCCTTTGTCGAGCGTCCGAGAGAACATCTCTGACAAATACTTTATATTTTTTACTTTTCCTAAGATGACAATTTTCTTCAAAAAAAATATTGGTCCAAATTTTTCTTCTTGAAAGTTACTTTTTCTGTTTTCTTGAAACGTTATCTCACTCTGGAAGTGCACATTGTTCTTGAAATTAAAAACAACAACAATAATTCAAAGAGATGAAAGCTTTTTTTCTTGAAAAACTCTCCGGTTAAAAACCGCCTCAACAAAAAACAAGCTGCGATTGCTTCGAGCTTTTCATTTAGAAAAAAATAACTTTTTGTTTTCTTAAAGAAACAAACTTGAGGCATGCAGCAGTGATGGCAAAGGAGGTCCAACTGGTTTTCGTCCACCGTTTGAGCGTGGAGCCAAGGAGGCTCTTCCAGGAAGATTGATGGGCACGCGACGGCCGCATCAGCGACATCTCGACGTCCTGATTGAATAAACGTATCCCTCCATCGGTGACGGCCGTATAATTCAACTGAATACCCACAATTCAAAGCGGGGTCAGGGAGTCACCTGCCGGTCAATTGGGAGAGTTTTCCGTCATGATGCTAGGAAGCGAACAACATGAAGCGCAAGTGAGAGGAAAAACAACAAATGCGCTCATGTGGGAGATGAAGGCCAAAAGGCAGGATGTCAGTGAGCTCTGCAGGTAGTCGCCGGAATCTTAAAATGGTCAAAGTTACATTTGACAACAATACATGATTGATAAATGGACAGACAGATCCTGGTCAGGTCTCAGACTGTTTCCAAGGTCGTGTGGGACTCTTAACACTCACTTGTTAAGAAGATGACTTTGTTTTTTTTTCATTTTGCTTTGCTTGTCAAGGAAGCAGCGACTTTAGCAGCAAAGCCGACCTCACTCTCCCAACTTGCAAGGTTCGAATAGTTTTGAGATTTTCATTATAGTTAGCTTTTATTTCATGTTGACTTTTTTTTTTTATTGGATTAATTTTTATTTGTTTTTAGAGCAACTTTGTTGGCTTTTGTATGTTTTTGTATGTTTTATTTGTTCATTAGTTTTTATTAGTTTTAGTATTACTTTTAGTTTTTTCTTTTTTTTTCTATGTAGAGTGTTTGCCAAGTGCAAGATTAGAAAAATAAATAAAAAAGTAAACTACCATTCTCAACAGACATATAGGAATACCGGAATAAATAACATTTAAATGAACCATGAAAAGCTCATGTAGTGTTTATTTGTATTAACTGATAGATGTATATCAAGGATATTTTTGCTACAATCATAATTAGCTTTAATTCATTTTCGAAACATAATATGTAGTTTGTTAGTTTTAGTTTTTTTAAAGCATTTTAGTTTTTTATTTTATTTCATTTTCCATCCATCCATCCATCCATTTTCTACCGCTTATCCGGGGTCGGGTCGCGGGGGCAGCAGCTTCAGGAGGGAAACCCAGACTTCCCTCTCCCCGGCCACTTCTTCCAGCTCTTCCTGGAGGATCCCGAGGCGTTCCCAGGCCAGCTGGGTAACATAGTCCCTCCAGCGTGTCCTGGGTCGTCCCCGGGGTCTCCTGCCAGTGGGATATGCCCGGTACACCTCACCTGGGAGGCATCCAGGAGGCATCCTAATTAGATGCCCGAGCCACCTCATCTGGCTCCTCTCGATGTGGAGGAGAAGCGGCTCTACTCTGAGCCCCTCCCGGATGACCGAGCTTCTCACCTTATCTCTAAGGGAGAGCCCAGACACCCTGCGGAGAAAACTCATTTCGGTCGCTTGTATCCGGGATCTCGTTCTTTTGGTCACGACCCATAGCTCGTGACCATAGATGAGGGTTGGGACGTAGATCGACCAGTAAATTGAGAGCTTTGCCCTTTGGCTCAGCTCCTTCTTTACCACGACAGACCGATACAGCGTCCGCATCACAGCAGACGCTGCACCGATCCGCCTGTCGATCTCTCGCTCCCTTCTGCCCTCACTCGTGAACAAGACCCCAAGATACTTAAACTCCTCCACTTGGGGCAAGAACTCCTCCCCGACCCGGAGAGGGCACTCCACCCTTTTCCGACTGAGGACCATGGTTTCAGATTTGGAGGTGCTGATCCTCATCCCAACCGCTTCACACTCGGCTGCAAAACGCTCCAGTGAGAGTTGGAGAGCCCTGCTTGAAGGAGCCAACAGTACTACATCATCTGCAAAAAGCAGAGATGTAACACTGAGGCCACCAAAACGGACCCCCTCAACGCTTCGGCTGCACCTAGAAATTCTGTCCATAAAGGTGATGAACAGAATCGGCGACAAAGGGCAGCCTTGGCGGAGTCCAACCCTCACTGGAAACGATTCCGACTTATTGCCGGCAATGCGAACCAAACTCTGACATCGGCAGTATAGGGACCGGACAGCCCGTATCAGGGGGCTCGGTACCCCATACTCCCGAAGCACCCCCCACAGAACTCCCCGAGGGACACGGTCAAACGCCTTCTCCAAGTCCACAAAACACATGTAGACTGGTTGGGCGAATTCCCACGTACCCTCGAGGACCCTGCTAAGGGTGTAGAGCTGGTCCAATGTTCCACGGCCGGGACGAAAACCACACTGCTCCTCCTCAATCTGAGGCTCGACTTCCCGACGGACCCTCCTCTCGAGCACCCCTGAATAGACCTTACCAGGGAGGCTGAGGAGTGTGATTCCTCTGTAGTTGGAACACACCCTCCGGTCCCCCTTTTTAAAAAGAGGGACCACCACCCCGGTCTGCCAATCCAGAGGCACTCTCCCCGATGACTACGCGATGCTACAGAGTCGTGTCAACCAGGACAGCCCCACAACATTAGGAGCCTTGAGGAACTCCGGGCGGATCTCATCCACCCCTGGGGCCTTGCCACCGAGGAGCTTTTTAACCACATCGGTGACTTCAACCACAGAGATAGGAGAACCCACCTCAGAGTCCCCAGACTCTGCTTCCTCCAAGGAAGGCGTGCTGGTGGAGTTGAGGAGGTCTTCGAAGTACTCTGCCCACCGGTTCACAACGTCCCGAGTCGAAGTCAGCAGCGCCCCATCCCCACTGTACACAGTGTTAGTGGTGCACTGCTTCCCCCTCCTGAGACGTCGAATAGTGGACCAGAATTTCCTCGAAGCCGTCCGGAAGTCGGCTTCCATGGCCTCATCGAACTCTTCCCACGCCCGGGTTTTTTCCTCAGCGACCACTGAAGCTGCGTTCCGCTTAGCCAGTCGGTACCCGTCAGCTGCCTCTGGGGACCCACAGGCCATAAAGGCCCGATAGGACTCCTTCTTCAGCTTGACGGCATCCCTTACCGCTGGTGTCCACCAGCGGGTACGGGGGTTGCCGCCACGACAGGCACCAACCACCTTACGGCCACAACTCAGGCCGGCCGCCTCAACAATAGAGGCGCGGAACATGGTCCATTCGGACTCAATGTCCCCCGCGTCCCCCGGGACATGGGAAAAGCTCTGCCGGAGGTGGGAGTTGAAACTCTTTCTGACAGGGGATTCCGCCAGACGCTCCCAGCAAACCCTCACAATACGTTTGGGTCTGCCAGGACGGACCGGCATCTTCCCCCACCATCGGAGCCTACTCACCACCAGGTGGTGATCAGTTGACAGCTCCACCCCTCTCTTCACCCGAGTGTCCAAAACATGCGGCCGCAAATCCGATGATACAACCACAAAGTCAATCATCGAACTGCGGCCTAGGGTGTTCTGGTGCCAAGTGCACATATTGACACCCTTATGTTTGAACAAGGTGTTCGTTATGGACAATCCGTGACGAGCACAGAAGTCCAATAACAAAACACCACTCGAATTCTGATCGGGGGGGCCATTCTTCCCAATCACGCCCTTCCAGGTCTCACTGTCATTGCCCACGTGAGCATTGAAGTCCCCCAGCAGAACAAGGGAGTCCCCGGCCGGAATACTCTCCAGTACACCCTCCAAGGACTCCAAAAAGGGTGGGTATGCTGAGCTGCTGTTTGGTGCATATGCACAAACAACGTCCCCCCACCCGAAGGCGGAGAGAAGCAACCCTCTCGTCTACCGGTGTGAACCCCAATGTACAGGCACTGAGCCGGGGGGCAATGAGTATGCCCACACCTGCTCTGCGCCTCTCACCATGAGCAACTCCAGAGTGGAAGAGAGTCCAACCCCTCTCGAGAGAACTGGTACCAGAACCCAGGCTGTGTGTCGAGGCAAGTCCGACTATATCCAGTCGGAACTTCTCTACCTCGCACACCAGCTCGGGTTCCTTCCCTGCAAGAGAGGTGACATTCCACGTCCCTAGAGCTAGCTTCTGCAGCCGAGGATCAGACCGCCAGTGTCCCCGCCTTTGGCTGCTGCCCAGCTCACATTGCACCCGACCCCTTTGGCCCCTCCCATGGGTGGTGAGCCCATGAGAAGGGGGACCCACGTTGCCTCTTCGGGCTGAGCCCGGCCGGGCCCCAAGGGTGTAGGCTCGGCCACCAGGCGCTCGCCAACGAGCCCCACCTCCAGGCCTGGCTCCAGAGGGAGTCCCCGGTGACCCGCGTCCGGGCAAGGGAAACTGAAGTCCATTAATTTCAATCATCATCAGGGGTCTTTGAGCCGTGCTTTGTCTGGTCCCTCACATAGAACCTGTTTGCCATGGGTGACCCTAACAGGGGCATAAAGCCCCAGACAACTTAGCTCCTAGGATCATTGGGACACACAAACCCCTCCACCACGGTAAGCTGACGGCTCGCGGAGGGGTATATTTCATTTTCCCCACAAAAAAAAAATCATTTTCAGTTATTTTAATTATTTTTCATGAACCGTAATTTAAAAAAAATGTAAATACGCCGACTTATAGCCAAAAGGCAAATTTCCCATTGGTAGTACCCCTGCTACAAGGAACACAGCTCATATAAAGCAAACACAACAACAACATCGGTTTAAAAGGAAAGCGAAATCAAATCAATTATTCTGTTTTGTAGAACCTCGGTCGTGTTGTCAGTTTGGCTGGCTCAGGAAGCGTGACATCAATGCTAAAAATCTGACTTGTTACTGGACTATACATCCTCGGAGCGCCTCCTCAATAGATGGAAGCTGCGGGTCCCCCTCCACCAATCAAGCCGCTAATGAGATGAGACTGTCGCTACGATGAGCTCACGGCCATAAGGCCTCTAAAACCATTCAGCTAATCGAGGTCTGGCGTAATGGACGTGGTCAGAGACCACCCAGGCCATCAAAGCAGGACTCTTGTGCTTTTAGCAGCCCCCATTAAAATGTCCACTGACATAACTTTGGAAGTCGAAGTAATCTGTACAAGGGTCAAGCTCTGGCCCCCGTACAACCCCTTCTGGCAGTGTTTTATGTCCCATTTTGCAACTGTGGTTTGTAACGGCTACAGTAAAACTAAAATAAAGCAAAACTATTTATAGATTTGATGATGCAAAGTGGATGTGAACATTTTTAACTGTCATAGAAGCACACAAGAGAAGTTCTCCAAGTGTGATGACGTGTGAAGGAGACGTACGCACTTACACACACTCACACACACAAGCGCATACACACACTCAAACACAAACACATGCGCAAAATACATATATGTGCACACGAGTCCATGCACTCACTCAAATGCACGTTCACACACACATGTACACAGACATGCATGAAAATACACGCACTGGATTTAATGATATGTGGTCCGGAACAATTATTGCTATCGTGTCATCATAACTAAAGGCAGATAAAGAGGCAGACTTCAGACCACCCCTTTATGCCCCCACCCTCCACATTCGTATCAATCCCATCAGCACACACACCCACACACACACACACAAACATGCATCTTCCTCTTTACGGTCATATCAACATAATGGCATGGCAACACATGAAGCATTTCTGATGGAAATGTGTGTGGATGGTTACATTGTTTACAGTCGTCACTTTTTTCATGCTACTATGATGCCACCTGGAGAAAAAAACTATCCTCATTCTTTAATTGTGTGATATTGTTGGGATATATCAAAAGGTGGAAATATTATCGAAACATTTGAGGTTCTTCTTTTCTTTTCTTTTTTTTTTTTTTTTAAACAAATGGATTGCCCGTTCAGCCAACTCTGACGTGTGCTGAGTGATGGCCTAAATGTCTGAGAGGCACACTCCGCCATTGATGCAAACACACTCACACACACACACACACACACACAAGTACAGCACCGGGACATATTTTTCTTTTGCGAAGGTGAGTACACTTACTGTATATCCGTACGTCAGTATAATATGAGTCAGCAACAGACCCTCCGGCCCCATCAACACAAACACCCATCTCACCCACTTACCCGCCACACTTCCCAGCTCCGTCCGTCTGCGGCTGCTGGTCTGGGAAAAGCATGAAATTGTATGAATGCGTCCATAGCAAAAAAAGAGCTTGGTAACCACTGGTATGGTTTCCAACTTTAGAATATCAGAGTGTGTCCTGAAGAGGGCAGAATTGTTCGAGAGAACCTGTTGGTGTGTTATACTCGATTGACGATTGCTTGCCGCTACTTTCAAGGCAGTTTGTATTATATAGTGCCGTCTAGTGGTGAACTAGTAGAATGCAACAACCTAAACTCAAAACGCGTGCCCACCAGTCTGTCTATCGTCAGTCCTTCCACCCCTGAAAAAAATATATGGTCATCCAAAAATGGAAAATCTGGAATGAAAATGGAATCTGCAATCTACATCATACGGTGGCACAATTTAATTGTATCATTCTTGTTTTAAAATGGGGATGTTTAAAATCTACCGTTAAGTGACAATAACACATCAGATGGATGGCAAAATAATTGTTTGTCAAAACAAGAACCCTATGCAATACATTTTTTTTTTTTTTGACAACTGATAATCTGACTGTGGGTAATATGTGTGACGCCCAAGCCAAAGCAAGAATCCGGGTCCTGTTCATTTAGAATGCTTCACAATTAAGTCACACAAGATCTGGTGAATATGTATATTCATTCATTCATTCATCTTCCGAACCGCTTGATCCTCACTAGGGTCGCGGGGGGTGCTGGAGCCTATCCCAGCTGTCTCCGGGCAGTAGGCGGGGGACACCCTGAATCGGTTGCCAGCCAATCGCAGGGCACACAGAGACAAACAACCATCCACGCTCACACTCACACCTAGGGACAATTTAGAGTGTCCAATCAGCCTGCCATACATGTTTTTGGAATGTGGGAGGAAACCGGAGCACCCGGAGAAAACCCACGCAAGCCCGGGGAGAACATGCAAACTCCACACAGGGAGGCGGAGCTGGAGTCGAACCTGGTACCTCTGCACTTTGAAGTCGACGTGCTAACCACTGGACTACCGGGCCGCCTGAATATGTATACTGTACTGTATTTATATTTGCAAAGTACACAGTACCTGCATGTTGTGTTCCCTCTAAAAGTAAACAGTCGACGCATCTGAGTTATCGAGACAAGAGACAAAGGGCCGAGTCATTGTCATACAGTGAACGTGAGCTTGGAAAAAAAGAGTTGCAACACAGCGTTTTGACTGTTGGGTAACCTTATGCATGAGGACACCTCGAGACAGCATCATGTGCAAGAAGTATTTTGCAACAAGTGTGGTGTAATTTTGGAACCCAGGGACACTCATTTTAGTCAACTCCAAATTCTCTTTCTCTCTCACATCCTTTGGAAATTATTTTTTGAAATAATAAAAAGCCATGTTGAAAAATAATTCAAAATATGATTTAATAAATTACAACTACAGCAATGACAGACACATCACATAAAGCATGTACCTCCACGTTATGTGGGTTCATTTTCATCCACGCCACCCCCACCCCAAAAAAATCAACAAAATGTTGAACGGGCAAACTTTGGAGATGCAACACATTTGAGAGCGGTTCACTTCCAAAATCGATTAAAAGAATCAACTTATTAAAATTCTAAATTAAAAAGAAAAATGTTTTAATATTATTGCGTTTTATATATATAAAAAATATTTTTTTGGGGGGGTAATTTACAGTAATCTCTGCACATTCGTGTGTCAATAATTAATTATTTGTACTTCTTTCTGTGCAACCTGGTCCTTGCAATTTGGTGAAGAACTCACCTTTTTTGCTTGTTTTGTCTACTTTCTGAAACACCCGAAGGTGCCACAAGATCCTGCCTTGTCAAAAGAGGAAGTAGGACAGTTAACATTGTCAAGGGAGCGTCATTGTACATGCTCTTTGTTGTACGTTGACAAATGAATACCGGTAAATAGCACAAAGACAAAAAAAAAATGCAGTTGTCATCCAAGGCTTTACGTTATTGTGCGGATGAGAGCAGCCAGCGCACAAAGCCAAAACGAGGGTCTCGTCGATGTGGCGCTGCCCGTGACGTGTACGGCGTAGCGGGCGAGCACGTGCCTGAAGCCCCTCTCTTCTGACACGCACGTGTACGCCCCCTCCCGCTTGCCGTTAATCAGGAGCAGGCAACCGTGGGGGCTCCAGGCGCAGGGTGAGGCGCCCTCGTCATTGTGATGCCAGCTGTAATGGGCATGGCGGGACCCCACGGGGCAAGGCAGGAAGTACTGGTATCCGTGAGGAAGTGCCACAGCCACCTCGGGCATGGTTGAGTGATTGACCACTGTAAACATCATCGCCCACCACTTAATACAAAACATGTGGAAGTGACAGATAGCACAAAAAAGTCTCCATTTCAACTCCTAAAGCAACACTGTGGGATTATGGGATAAAGGTCGCTTTGTGTCAACCACCGATCACCTCATTTGGTGGTCCGGTTGTCGGTGGACCAACCAGAACACCGTTCGTTTGCATGATGCCTTCTTCAGCTATATTTTGTCACTTCAGCAATGTGTGCTAATGCTAAGTTGTGTTAGCATTGATTCACGCGCCCATTGTTTTCGCCTTCTTAAATTTGCTGTAGTTTCTTATTCCTTTGTACCGATCACCCGAACAAATGTGCAAGAGTGCTTTGGTTCCCATAATATGTGCGATGAGAAAACGGTGATTTGATACCAATATGCTGACTGTTGTTTTGGATAAAAACCACCTGCAGATAATAAAACCATGCATGACACGCAGGCGTACACCCAGCAGTAGCTCGTATCATGCAGGTCACATGACAGCAGAAGCTGATAAGGGAGCAGCTGTCCTGTGTTGATGTGTCAGTTTCAAGGGCGTATTCATGTTTGTCACGCCAAGGTTAGCCATTTTGTACGCGCTAAGAAGCTACAAATGTGGAAAATGCGGGTATTTACGTCTCTTATGATACATTTTGTGCTATTTTCTTCAAACAGTATGAAAATATCGCTATTTGATTGTTGATGGGTGGAGCTGTTTTCCAAACCAAACATGATGCAAATGTTTCTATTATTGTGACCGGTCATTTGCATTTGACTCACAGAGGATGCGTGTTGACTTTGTTTAGTGTTTCGGCCTCTCAGCACTTCATCCTAATAAAAGAGTTTGTCCTATTGCTGACTTTTTAAGGCGGAGATGTTATTGTACAAACCTTTTTTGATGTGATGAGAAGGTAGGGATGAGCACAAGTGGTAATTTCCTGAATTCACATCCTGAACCACGCCACCACTGTCAAACAAAGCACAGAGGTGTTACCGGCATTGAAGATGTTTGCACTTAAAATGTCAACACTTTACACTTGAGATTGTACCACTTTATATGTTAGCACTTCAGACGAAAGCACTTTCGATATTCGAACGTTAGAATTTACGACTTGAGACTTTGGAAGAGACGTTGGAACATTTGGATGTGGAAACATCAGACTTTATGACTTCTGATGTTAAAACCTGATACTGTGACTCAATATTGAAAATGCAATTAGCATGAGTCGGCATTGGGGATGCACAAATTCAAACCAGTCACAGTGAGTCATTTTATTCAAATAAAGAAAAGTCATCATGTCACGATGGTGTTGATGAGTCATATTAGTCACTGCTCTGCCCTTCACTGTGTCATCTTCATCTGATGGATTTTGCAACTGCTAGTTGACCAAGGGTGGATTGTTTGGATTGTGGGTCTATTCTTCGGCAGTGGTTGAGTTAACTTGAAACTCGTATGACAGTGAATGCTGTTAATATGTTCATCGAAAAATATTTGACAAAAGATTATTTCTATTTGCCGATGGGTATTTTTATTTCATCCATTTTCGAATCCGCGTTATCCTCACGAGGGTCGCAGGTGTGCAAACTCCACACCGGAAGGGCGGAAGCCGGAATCGAACCCTGCGCCTCTGCACTACGAGGCGCGAACACCCGCGAAAGAGACAACCACAGATATGAATCTACTCAACCGCAGCTATTTTCAATGTGACTGACTATTTCCCGGAGAGGTGTGATGGTGTTGCGGCATTCTGAGCCACGGTGGTCACACTTTGGTGAGGGTGCGTTTGTGTGTATATGCACGCTAGATGCACCGCAAGTATGTCAGACCTGGTAGGGGTGGCGAGAGTGCAGCCGGTGCCGTCCCAGCCGCAGTACGGGTCTCGCGCCAACACGCACTCCTCGCAGGTGTCTCCGTAGTGGTCACAGTCGGCCACGTCCATCTGGACCAGCTGAGTGCGAGAGCTGACGTAGAGTTTTTTCTGCGAAACGCTTCATGTTAGGGTTGAATGCATTCAGCCGGCGAGGGGGGTGTTACCTTTCATCGACTCACAGAGGAAGGATGGTGGATGATGCTGTCGATATGAGCTCTGCGCGCAAAAGGTCTATATTCTGCGATGATGAAGGCTGCGCTCTTGCTCTCCAACACCTTGTCCACTCCTCCGCAATCTACGGGAAAAAAAACAGCAAATTAGAAGGGAGAGGAAAATATCCCCAGAAGGTCCAATTAGGCAAAAACCAAATATCAGCCAGACTTTTGTTCTTCTGGCTTCTAATGGGCTCTAATGGAGGCGTACTGTAGTAGTTTTCCATAAGTCCTCGTTTCCTTCAATCACTATCATTATCGTTCGACAATAGACTCTTTACTGTCATCGACTTTCTTCAGGCTTGCGAATGGCTCAAATAGACTTACAGGGGTGACTTCATCAGTGCACAATTCCGCATTTTCTCCCAATTATCATCACTGTTTGAAGTGCCTTTTCTGGAAAATGACTTTATTCAGCCGTCTGATTGGACTTACATTGTAGTGGTACTCCTCCAATCAGTGGCATAGAACTTTTCACCCCGCAAATGATATTCTTCAGGCTTGTGTTCGGCCAAAATAGACTTACACAAGACATTTTTATCATCTGTGCACAACCGCTCATTTCCACTGATTGCTATCAATGTTCTAAGGGTTTTTTTTTCCTGGAAATGACTTCTTCACTGATGGTGTCGCAGTTCATTTGCCTAACAGGCAGCAAGGTTTCAGATGCTCGTCGGTGATGACGTGAATGTGAAAGTTTGTCTGTCTCTTTATGTGCCGTGTGATTTGCTGGCGACCAGTCTTGGGTGTAGGCGAGACTTAGCTGCCCTTGTCCCCTTTCACACAGTGTAACAGCCACTGTCTGCCTTTGAAGATAGTATTCAAACCTCATTTAACGGGACAAAACTGCACTGAATGACAGTTTTCTACCTTTGGAGGTAGGCAGTATTAAAAGCTCCATTTACGCTGTTTGTAAAAGCCGACGTTTATTAGCCATTTTATTCATAGGTTGCTATTCTGCCATGAAAAGTACAGGTAATGGCATAGACACAAAATTGGGGAGACAAAGTTGTCAATTTTCTGCCTTTGAAGGTACTATCAGGAGTCCCTTTCACGCTGCCTGTACAAGTTATTAAGTTATCAAGTAGGTATTGTTCGGAGATGCCCTGTCGTTGTGTGAAAGTGCACACAATGGTGGTGATATGTCACTTTGCTGGGTTCCGTGTGAAAGGAAAGTTGGATATATGCTGGCTTTTTTGTTATAGCTCCCGTGTTGCAATTTTGCTGGTCCCTTGGGTGAAAAGGGCATGCGGTGCTAATTTTCACATAATTTCACAAGCATTTGCCGACACTAAACGTACATTTTGAAAAGGTGATGGTGATGACGTGATTTCAAAACGACCACGAAAGCTCCGTCCTCCCTCACTGCGTTGCACACCGGTGCGTAACCAACCAAAGCGGTTACCCATGACGTTTCTTTAATATTGGTTCATGACGATGTGGTCATCCCGAAGTGGGTGAGAGCTACAATGGGAACATTGTGTGAGTGTTGCTACATTTTTTTGCAGGAAGCTTGAGTCAGCACATCCTGAGCCATTATCACGTTTACTCCATGCCCAGACTAG
Organism: Hippocampus mohnikei; assembly: GCA_026261675.1. Classification (NCBI taxonomy): domain Eukaryota; kingdom Metazoa; phylum Chordata; class Actinopteri; order Syngnathiformes; family Syngnathidae; genus Hippocampus; species Hippocampus mohnikei. The sequence goes on from JAKGUB010000341.1 coordinate 5,813,222, forward strand.
TTTGCCCTGTTTCAACGACTGCAAGGTGCATTGTTGCATATCACAATGAGCCGTTGAGGGCGTAGTCACCGCAGGGTTATTTGAGGAATGACAGAGATTTGTAGATTATTTGTAGCCATTCTGTGCGTGTGTATATGTGTGTGTGTGGGGGGATTTGTTTGTTTTGTTGTGCAGGGTGGCACTAAGTGTTCCTGTGAAAGACCGGCGAAAGGATAATTGTATAATTGGTATACTGAGTCCATGCATTTTCTCATGCATGCTGTTTCCTTCGTCTATCGATGATTTGTTGTCATTCTGTGCATTTCTATTGCAGCGGTAAGGAGCGCATTCCCACTCCCCAAATGTACCCGACTTTCATTGCTAAGACGGCAAAGCACGGTTGCAACAAAGGCCTAGCGTGACCCACTTCCTCGAAGCAACAGTTGACCTCGTTTTAACAGCGGCGGCAGTGTAAGGCGGCATGTTAGCGTGCGGTCCCCCTCCGAAACGCAGGAGTTATTTTCAGTTTCACGATGCTTACTTCGAGTCAAAAAGAGAAGTGTGTTTTCCTTTGTGAGAGCAGCGTCGGCGCGGATGTGAGTATACACGTGGTGGCTGATGAGAAGTGGGCCCGATTTATTCGTAGGCCTCACCCACTCTTCCATCTCGGAGTTGATCTGGGTCATTTTCAGGAAGTCCATAGAAAGATGTGTGCTGTCTGAAACGCACTGAAGAAGAGAATTTTTTGTTGTGGAGGTGTCGATTGCATCCTGAAATGTCACAGTCAAAGATCAACTGATTAATTTTGACGCTGTCGTACCTCCCTGGACCGGCCCCTCTGATTGTGTGTGCCTTTAAACGGCGAGTTGGTGAAGACGTCCTGGATGTCCCGTGAGGAATAAACGCATACGGCGCTCATGTTCCTGCAAACAGAACGTGACACTGTTTTGAAACCCGTTCAGCTGTATCAACAGCTGCTGCGGCGCAGACAGGGTCAATGGTTATACCGGCCGGAGAGGAACAAACATCCTGTCATTTGTGCGCAAACAGCAACGAGGGGAACAACACGTCAACATTGACGCACGGCACACACTCATCTAAAATGGCGGCAAGACCAGATCCATCTATTTTGCTAAAGTGGATCACTCAGACCACTCATTATTAACGTCTTAAAATAAACACCCTTTCAGAAACATGGACGATGTTGAAGGGGTAAGAACTGAGCGCATGTTTTTTAATAAGCACGTTGTAGTCTTTAACTAAACTATGCACGTTTTCATAAACATCAACAATTAAAGTCTTCCATTAACTGAAGTGTTTGTGGTTTTGCATGACACCAAATATATGTGAGGCGACAATGAACCTGATGAGAGACTTAAGCAAGCCAAATGTCATTTTTTTGGTCAACATTGAAGATAATTTGGTCTTCAACCACCCTAAAATATGTGTTTTTGTCAACAAAAAAAGAATCTAAGCCACACTAAGTCCCCAGTCGACAAAACACCAAAACAGCTAATTTCTCGGAACTGAGCCATCCTTGCTAACCGCTTGTTTAAAGTCCTACCATTCATTCCTGAAGAGCACATAAACACGGGTGTCCTGCCATTGCTCTGCGTGCACGGTGGCAATGTCCACCATCTCGAAGAAGTGTTGTTTGCTCTTTGGGTCGCCACACGAGAGCCTGGCACTCATCTGGGAAGTCCAGGTGAACTGCAGGTTGTTCTTGGGTCCACCCATGTCCGCCTGAGGAGAAGCAATGTTACAATGTAATTTATACAATATATACAGTACAAGTTGTATTGGACTTCATATGTACGATGAAATAGCAAAGTGTGAAGAGTCTCGAAATGCATGTGAGCTTTAGGTAACTAAATTAAATTATATTTCCAAATACAAAGGGGGCGGCCCGGTGGGCCAGTGGTTAGCGCGTCGACCTCACAGTGCAGGGGTCGTGGGCTCGATCCAGGCTCCGGCCTTCCTGTGTGGGGTTTGCATGTTCCCCTGCGTGGGTTTTCTCCGGGTACTTCGCTTTCCTCCCACATTCCAAAAACATGCATTGCAGGCTGATGGAACACTCTAAATTGTCCCTAGGCGTAGGTGTGAGTGGAGATGGTTGATTGTCTCTGTGTGCCCTACGATTGGCTGGCAACCGGTTCAGGGTGTCCCCCGCCTACTGCCCCGAGGACAGCTGGGATAGGCTCCAACACCCCTCGCGACCCTTGTCGCCGCGGACCGGAAAATGGAAATGGAAATACAAAGGAAAATCCACCCAACTGGCACCAAGCCGTACAGTATACTGCAAAGTGTATGTATAGTATATATTAAGTGTTTTAAAACAATACTTATTACTTATACTATATTAATAATGTCATATGTACCTGTGGATAAATCATTGACATTTGTTGTGGAAATTCACTACTTCAATTGAACCGACAGCCTCTGAAATTGTTATGTTTCAGTTTATGACCAACAGGTGGCACTGTGGGGCTCTCCCTGCAGCTGCACACCTGTTGGTCGTTATGTCGTTAGCCGTTTAAAAGGAGTCCCAGCACGACCACTCGGTGTCGGGTCATTGTTGTTGCTCTTTGCTGCTGTCATGTTTGTTTCAGTCATGTTTCGGTTACTATTATGTTTTAGCTTCGGTCATGGTTTTTGTTTGATACTTTGGACTTTGTTTTGTGGTTAGGACTTTGTTTGTTTAGGATTTAGTTTTCTGAGTTTTAATACAATCTTTCAAGTACACCCTCCTGCCTGCTTTTTGGGGTCCGCCACCACCACGCAAACGTGACAGAAATATCCACACTTTCTCCTTCCATTTCTTGTCCCTTTCCTTCCTTTCTTTGTATCATTATATTATGTATCGAGTGAACAGGGTGTTGTCTGTGGTTCAATAAAATAATAACAATGCAGTGTCGGTGCCGCCTCAGAAACAGTTCCTGTTCAGAACAGCGGGGGGCACGGGGATTTTCTTGCATCCATTTTTGTATATGTGGACTCGGGTCATTTACTTGTTATGGAGTTGGTTTGCGGAATATTTCTCTTTTTGTTTCGCAATTGTGCAGTTCAGTCGCTCTCCGGGCCACGTCGCACCGTGTGCGGCAGCGCTAAATGCTCACCATGCAATACTGGGAGACGTACGGAAGCCACGCGCTGCTCCACTCGTTCAAATCTTTATTTCTCTCCTTGTAGAAGGCGTAAACTTTGTCCTGCAAAGGTTCATCCCTCCGTCTGCTCGTCACCAAACCCAAGTAGTGCTGCTCTACAGGCAGAAGCATAGAAAAACAAACACACACCTAAGCTCATTTAACAATACAAATATCAGACGGTTATTCAAAATGACCCATCAACATTTTCTGCTATGCCTTTGCCCTGTGGTGAAAACCACACCTGTTTTCGGTGCGGGTTGGCACTGTCACGCCATGGCATGAAGTACAACACGTGCACGGGCTATTGACATCCGATAGAAGAGTCGTATCAATAATTTGATCCGCTCCTTCATCTGTGTCACGCGTGAGGGTACTCAGAGGAAACCCCACGTCTGCACACGGAGGACGCACAAACTCCACGCAGGGAGACGACCTTCGACTTCAGACGCACACATACAAGAACTCTGTCCTTATTAAAGATAATGTGCTCTCAGAGGGACTTTCATTGAACAAGGTTGAATATGAACATTAGCACAAGTGTGAATGTTTGATACAGCCCTTTGTAAAAAAAACAAACAAACAAAAAAAAGGTAAATGGTAAACCGCAAGAGTTTAATCGGGGTTGTTGACACTTATGACTGGAGTCACGTGTGGCAATAACCAAACAACAACTCTCTTGTGAGCAGTCCTAGCGACACACCCACCAGAAATGCTACACCTAAGATGTCAGACTTGAGAAGTCTTTCCATTTACAGGTGAAGCATCTTTAACAACCAAAACTTCTTCCAATCAACTCTTGCGGCTTGGCGCGACTGGAGATGGACACAGCCACTCGTTGTATGGGGACTTCACGTGTTACCTTTATCGTGGTTAGCTGGTCCCACTCTGTTCTTCCCAAATTTGTGGATGCCCACGTACTCCTGAGAGCCGGAGTACGTTACATACAGCGATGAACTTGTTTCAGATTCTGGAATTCAAAAATAAATACATAACAAGAGAATCAATCGAATTGTCTCGCACAATTGCCCGCTAAGGAGGGACCTTCGCTAACTCTTGAGATAGCTCGGCCCCCTCTTGTGTACCAACTCACCAACGAGAGCAGAATGTTCAGCGTCCTTCAAGATAAAATTCCTGATACTCCCTCGCATGCTCTCCAGGTCGTCAGCTGGTATGCAGGTGGGAGGATCCTCCGATGGCATCTAGAAAGAAACACAGGAAGTCAGCGAAAAGCCGCCATGCTTCTTGTAATCTCGAGCGTCTCACAATGTCGCAGCAAAGTGTTTCTGCTCCGTCCGTCCCGCACACAAACACCCGGCTGGCGTCCTCCCTCTCGTGGGCCAGGACCACATCATAGCTGCAACCCTGAACGACATTTTAGGACGTCAGAACCGAGTATGGACCTACCAGAGTGCTGCGTTTCTGTGTGTGTGTGTCTCACATTTGGCGACGCTGCGGTGTCGGGGCACTCGGCCCAAAGCAACTTTCTTTCCTCGGGAGTCTGCAAAGGAAGGATGACAGAGAGTTGCTCTGTTGCCCGACATTGATTGCAATTTCGTGACCTGGTGGTCATTTGAGGAATATTTTCGACATAGTTGTAAGATTTTAATTGAAGGTTTGCCGACACAGAACCCAGCAAAAGAAGGCTATTGCTGCAACTTTGTCGTTTGAGTCATTTCAAACCATCTTCCATTCATTTTCAATGTCACATTCCACATTAGCATGAGAAATTATCCGATTGCACTTCATAATTCCAAAAATGATGATTGAAGTATGAAATATAAGGCGCCTTTGTTTATCTATCTACGCCGGAAGCATAGCGCAATGATTTTGATTCACATTTAATTCTACTACAGTATATGACTGTATCTATGTATACACTGTTTGGTCATGGTCAAAACTAAAATCTTTTTTTTTTTCCAATTGAATTATTCAATCTTCAAGCGACATTTAACAGAGTGACGAAGCCTTTCGATTTTAATAGACGATGTCAATAACAAGATGTCATCCATCCATCCATCCATTTTCTGATCCGCTTATCCTCACAAGGGTCGCGGGTCGTGCTGGAGCCTATCCCAGCCGTCTTTGGGCAGGAGGCGGGGACACCCTGAACCGGTTGCCAGCCAATCGCAGGGCGCCCAGAGCTCACACTCACACCAAAGGACAATTGAGAGTGTTCAATCAGTCTGCCATGCATGTTTTTGGAATGTGGGAGGAAATCAAAGTACCCGGAGAAAACCCACGCAGGCACAAGGGGAACATGCAAACTCCACAAAGAGGAGGTCGGAGCTGGAATCGAACCCCTCTGCACTGTGAGGTTGACGCACTAACCACTGGATCACCGGCCCGCCTGACCAGAAGTCATTTCGACATATTTTGTCACACGTTTTTCAATTATTTAATCACTTTCAAGTGCAGTTGGTTACCTGGAGAGGATACAGGAAGCTGAGAGAGATCAAGTGTCTTTTTCCGACTGCCATCAGCTTGCCATGATCTCTTTCTGGATGAAGAAGTGTGCGTATTTCCCCGGGTAAGATCACGCTTTTTAGTGCGATCTCTGCCAAGGGAAACATCAAAGGATAAATTAGATAATGGGTATATTGAATTAAGTCCAAGTCAAATTTGCAGCATGAGGTTTGAATCAAACTAGAAAGACCTGCATGTTGATGTAATGACTTTTTAGATGGGATTTTAGCAAACATTTTCAGAAAAATACATGACTCCTGATCTCACCAACTCCGCAAATCTCAGGAGACTTAATCTTCGTGGATTGACTGATTTTTTTATTTTTTATTTTTAACTGCTCTACCAGGGAAGGATACCACGTATAAAATATGACAGGTGGGATGTTTTACGACAAAGATGGGTTTTTAAATGCAAGTATGGGTCAGTGATTGACTATGGCACATTTATGCAGAAATGTGGGTTGCATCACCACGGCAAAAAATAAAACTAAAATTAATTGACAAAATGCAACAAGATGAGGTGTCGCAAGATTTGAGAAGCAGGCGTGATGTAGTGAGATTTGGTGCTGCTTAAGTGTCATTTTCCAGAAAAGTTCGCTCAAATACCATCTTAATTGTAATTCAATCAGGAGGATGTAGAAAAATATATATTTTGAAAATCCTTTTTTTCCATTGGCCACTGACAAAGAACAACAAAATGGAACGGAACCCCCCTCTGGGTAATATGATAACTTTTTGATTTCGATAACATGGACTTTAAAATGATCTGCAATTCCATTCGCTCACTGTCTGCAATAGTTGCGCTTTTCTCTTTCACTCAAGTTCCTGTTGTCATTGAAAACGGGAACGATTCTACACAAATAGAGAACCAAGCTCCAGACATGACTTGAGCTTTTTGGTTCTTTTATTTAATGGCTACAATGTAGTTATGGACATGCACAGAAAATGCTAATTTGGAGGTATAAATTTATTTTAGGATCTCTCACTTTGCTTTCCAGTACGAAGCCACAGCTATTTTTGTGGCCACAAATGTGTTTTGTACCCACGTTATATCAAGCTCTCGGTTACAGATGAGTATTTTGTGACCACAAATGAGAATTTGGTGCCCACTTTGTATCAAAATTGTGGCCAAAAATGATTTGCTTTCGAAAAGTACCCAACCACGTCATGTCTGTGGGGCTCCGTGCATGAGCATCATCATCTTCTAGGCCGCAGGTGTCAAACTCAACGCCCAGGGGCCAGATTCGGCCCACCACATCATTTTATGTGGACCCCAAAAGAAAATCGTGGCTGTTAACTTCCATGATGCTTGCAAAAATCTGGACAGCAATGCATTGTCATGTGAAACGTCGAGCGCCAGCCTTTTATAGACTACGCCACGTGATCGCCGGCAATACGCTGCTGCACGCTATGCATAAATTAGACTATCGTTGGGCATAAGTTGTGTACGCCGGCAACACGCTAGGCATTCGTTGGAATAAGTTATCTATAAGTTATCGAAACGTTCTATATAATTTACTGATACGTTATGTATACGTCCAACCCGTTATGAATGCGCTATGTATACGCCCAAAATTGAAAAAAATTCGATAATTCAGCGTATGCCAGCGTTTTAGGGAAATTATGATACGTCGGCATACGCTGGCTGAATCGTCAAGGTGTGACAGGGCCTTAAAGTAGACAAGTGAAACGACGTCTTTCTGAGTATGTGTGTGCTCTGTCTGCTGCTGCTGCTACTGTTAACTTCTTACAGAGTTTAGAACAGGGGTGTCAAACTAATTTCTCACGGGTCACTTTAAGGGGTTACGTCTTCCCTCGGAGGGTCGTGACGACAGAAACTGAATAAACGTTTCGTCGTCACATCGTATTATTATTTGTCCAAATAATGATTTTGCAATAATTTTGTTTCCCTGTTTACAAATAGTTGGCTGATTTCCAAACTAGTAAACCATTATTTTTTATTATTTTTTTTGTGGACAAATAATAATACGATGTGACGACGAAACGTTTATTCAGTTTCTGTCGTCACGACCCTCCGAGGGAAGACGTAACCCCTTAAAGTGACCCGTGAGAAATGAGTTTGACACCCCTGTTCTAAACTCTGTAAGAAGTTAACAGTAGCAGCAGCAGCAGACAGAGCACACACATACTCAGAAAGACGTCGTTTCACTTGTCTACTTTACAAAGTACATTGCGCAAGTGCAAGTTGTCAGCTTTAAACACCTGTCCCTCCAAAGGTCCCTGCAATTAACACTCTGTAAAAAGTCACAATGTGGGGGAACGAGCAACAAAAAGTGATGTAAAATAAGCAGGCTAAATAAAGACAGCGGTCACACGGTTAAAGTCGACTTTCAAGAAGGAGAGCTCAGTCTCGTTTAATCTCAGATTTCCTGCTTGTTAAAACAACTTCAGGAGTGATCGCCTACCGTCCTGTGTGAACGTCATCCTCGGTAAAAGCGTCGGGTCCAGTGAATTGACACAAGAGAGGAGCCATGAAACATGATGAATAAAATACAACGCCGGTAGAAATGTGGTCATCCTTTTGCGTGACTGGCAGGCGCGCACTCGTAACAGAAGTGGTAAATCCGCTACTGACGAAGATTGGCTTCGAACTTCGACATAGTAACTGGGGTGGATTCCCCTCCTCCTTCCCCTATTCATTTCTCGTAACATTTGTACACGTATTCGTTTTCATAAAATAAATGAGGTTATGAAATAAATAAACATTTGACGTTTGGATTTGAGTAAATAATCCTTTTATCAGCAATAAATACACAAATAAATAACAGAAAACCAATTATATATTACATCATCATCATAATTACGTTTACAAACATATTTTCGCTACTTTTTTAAAAACTAATCTACAAATAACCTGGCCCAACCGTCTGTTAATAAATAAGAAAGAAGAGCTTTTTTTCTCATGCCTTGGTTAAAAAGTACTGTACCGAACTTTATACCAGCAGGTGGCACTGAAAGATCGTCTAATTCTGCACTCTGGCCGATTTCACTGCATTTTATGAGAGCCAATCCACAAAAATATGCCCATGCAAACATGAGAATCCATATGCAATACTTAACATTACATTAAATAGGCTTTTTCCACTAATAAAACAGTCAGAAGCTATCTCATCTATCCAAACAATTAGCATTATCACTATGAAAATAAAAAGGGGAGCATACTGTAGCTGTAATAATTGATCCCAGGAGGGACTCTAATTCTTCGTTCACGGTCCATTTCATTGGGGACTGTAGAATCACCGCCATAAATGAATGGAATACTCCCTCCAAAAAACGAAGTGGCAATCAGGAAGTGTGGATGCTGATCAGTCAGTCAGGGCTGCAGCATATCGGTGGAATAAATCCAAACTCAGTCAGCCTGCGTGTGTGTGTGTGTGTGTGTGTGTGTGTGTGTGTGTGTGTGTGTGTGGTGGCGAGGGGTGGGGGGCTTCTTGGTGATGATGCTGGGCTCACACTAACTCCACACTCTGCAGAGTGGCGGACGCAATCATGTCACACTACATCCTGCCAGGTAGGAATCAGAATTTTCTGCTCTTTTCTTTTTTGGGGCGGGGTTGTATTATTGAAGTAGCACTTTGGAGCTACATGATTCATCTTTTCATTCTTAATTTTAGTCCAAAATATTAATGAAATGTAGCCTCCTTGATGCTGCATGCTGAATTCCGAAGTCAAAATGTAGGACCCGATCAATATCATTGCAATGAGGTTCAAATTAAAAGATGACTATGAAACAAAAATTCTGATTTCAAGCTATGTCATGGTACTTTCATCTAGCTGTATTGAACAACTCATGATCTTTTGTTTGAAGCCATCCTCTTTTCAAGTGAGCAAAAGTATTGGAACAGACTTAGAATAACTTTTAATATTTGGTAGCAGAACCCTGACTTGCAAATTTTGCATCAAACCTATGCCTGCCACAACCACAGCAGGGCAAGTGAGGAGGACATATTACGTTGACGTCAGCAACTCAAAAGACCATTTGAACCCGTTTCATAAAAGAAACCATGAGAGCCACAAACCCTTTGGAAATCTAAAATGAAGGGCATTTTTATTTTGCTTTGTGTTTCTGCCTCAGGGGGCTGACATTTGTATTGCGCTTTTCTTCCTTTGGTTCTCAAAATGCTTCATACGGTTACTTCGTTTACCTACTGATGACACAGAATCAGGAGCAAGTGGGGGCTCAGTGTCTTGCCTCAGGACACTTCAGCATGGTAGCAATGGCCAGTACTGTAGTGAACCTCCAACCTTTGAGTGGGAAGACAACCACTCTACCACTGAGCTATGCATGTTCGCCGTATCGGATGTGGCTATCGTATTAGCCATAAAATCAACATTTATGATTAAATAGGAGCTCATCATTTTTTTTCAATATATTAACTTTTTTATGCCATTTTTAATGGGTTGTGTGAAACTAGATTTTTCTAATGCTAAATGAACTACAACTCATGTTGCTTCCTGCAAACACATTTCATATCACTTGAACCCCTTAAATTTAGATCTTCCATAAAATTGTGTCTCCATTGATCCTTCCAAGATTGTCGTCACTTGCTGATTGGAAATCTAAATTCAACCCTGTCATGATAGCATCATTTCAGGACACTTGCGGTCTGACTGTCAGGAAATTTAACATGCCCTCTGTCTGGCTTTTTGACAGTGACACTGTCATTAGCGATTGTCATGAATGCGGGACATTTCCTCATTGATCTCATTAAGATGACTGTAACTCATTTAGGCCTCTTCAATATTTCAGTCTGGTCCCCTGTTTGGTCGTTGCTGTCACCGGTCTGCAAAATCCGCAAGAGTTCAGTGTATATAGTTCATGTTTGAGTTTTTCAAGAAAAATTGAAGACAGATGCAAAGCAGCTCTCAGACAAAAAAAATAAACTATTGTTGCCTATAGTTCATCTGCAGGTCCTGCTGGCTGTGCTCCTGGCCATCTTCTGCTACTGCATGGTGCTCGCCTTCATCCTCTGCTGCAGGCCAAAGAAGGGGGTATCCTCAAAGGATAAGGAGTTGGGAAATCCGTGCCCTCACCCCAACGAGCGAGTGACTGTGACGCTGACGCCGGCGCTGTGCACACGGCCCGTCCGGCAACAGTACGAAGAACTGGACGGTGACGTTTTGGACTTCACGTCCTCTAAAAGCAGCTCGTCCCCATCCGAGGACGACCTCAGCGATCTCCCATTTGATTCCAGGTGTTCGTCTCCACTACGCCGCCTCAGTTCACCGCTCGTTCCATTAGCATCCCGTAAGAATACGAGCCACAGCCAGGCGTCCTTGCCCTCATTCACTAAGCTAGTTCCCAAATCTCGTTGGATGAAGGGTCGGCGCAGCACTGTGAGCGGGGAAAGTTTAAGCCACCAGGCTGTGCTCTCTCCATCTCAATATGGCTCCATCACGTCCTCCATCCCCGCCAAGCCGACCCCCTTGCTTCACTTCTCCCTGCTCTACTCCTCAAGCGGTACCCTGGTGGTCAACATCTTGGGGGTGTCTGGCCGGAGGTGGAGTAATAGGATTCTGGTACGGGCTAGCCTGCCACCAGTGTGCCCAGTACCGTGCCAGGTGGCATCCCGACGCCGCAGCTTCAGCCCGGAGCTGCAAAGCCAGAGCGCGGCGCTCCAAGCGGGGTCCTTGGAGAAGCTGCGGGCATGCATGCTGAGGCTAGAGGTCTACAGCCGAGACTTCTCAGGCCTGCGTGAGGTGGCTCTGGGCGTGGTGGAACTGTCCTGCCAGCAACTGGACTGGAAGCCTGACACAACGGCAACGTGCACTAGGCAACTCAGCCCTGCCAAAAGTAAACTCAAGAAGGTAACCTCAAGCATGTTTTTCTGTTTATTCAGTAAATATTTGAATTTGACATGATAAATGCAACACAAATGCAAAGCAGTTTTGAAAAACATGGCTTATCGGGCAAAATATGAGTGCAATAATTGACAGCAAAGCAAAATGTTCAAGTTTATACAGTAAATGTTTGAGTTTGTCAAGAGTATGCTACACAAATGTGAAGCAGTTTGCAGAACCAAATGAGTTAACAAAAAAAACAACAACAACAAAAACAATGTGTTGTGTTTCAGATTACAGAATAAGAGTTTGAGTTCATCAAGAAAAATGCAATAACACCAAAGCACCAAATCAGCTGTGCCGCTTTGAAAAGCATTGTGCTGCGTTTTTGTTCATCATGGTGAAAATTAGCAGCAAATCTGCCAGGGCGGACAAGAATAACTCAGGAGATTGTGACAACAGGCGGGCAAAGTCCAATTTTTGTGAGAGCCTGAATTGACTGATGCGTGTAGACGTGTGCGTGAGTTGCAGGGGCAGTGATGTAAACGGCGGCCACCCACACAGTGAATTTATGACCAAAGTCGATCTTCTCAGCTCGGGTGTCCTCCGCGCCTTTGATACAGCATGCGAGTGACGCAAAGCACAAGAATTATTTTATCAGCGGAAATCCAAACACAATAAAACAATTGCTTCCATCCATCCATGCAGGCAAGGTGCATGCGTGATTGCTTCACCAGCCAACTGTAGGACACTTTATAGGCAAACAACAATACGATTAATCATACCTGTGGACAATTTTGAGTGAAATCAACATTCATTTTTAGAATGTGGAAGTAAGACAAAGCATTAACAGAAAACCCCACGCCAGCATAGAGGGAATTAATATATATATTTTTAAACTCCACACACGAGCGCCGAAATTTGAACCAAAAACCTTAGAGCATATTTCAACACGAGTATTTGCCAGTCAAAAAGATTTTTACTCCACATTGGCAATTCCACGCTTGGTAATTGGCAACGTAGAACGAGTGAATCATTTACTGTATAGATCAGGGTTACAATAGTTTGGAATTTTTCATGCTGGTTCGTCATTATTTCCTTTTGACTTTTTAGGGGTGGGTGTATGTTAATTCATTTTTAGAGCAGCTTGTTAATTTTTCTTGATTTGTATTTTTTTAATGATTCATTTTATTCGTTTAAGCATTACGTTGAGTTATTTTTAAAGTAAAGTTTTAAAGTATTTGTCGAGTACCGCATGAGTCACCACACGGCAATCAAGGCAGAGCAAAGACGTCATCACACTACTTGTATCACCTGTATGAAAAGTCGACGGAGAGTGACGTCACATCCCACCGTGAAGCCGACAAAGGTCCTTTTTGGCGCAATATGAAGTCCCAACGACTCAGAACAAAGTGAATGGAATCCGCCACAGATCAGAAAGAGAACATCTGCTGACTAAAAGACTCCTTTGAGTGTGAGTTTGATCATAAAATGTGGTGTTCCTGTGTTGTTGTTCCTCAGAGTGTGAGCTCTCAGGACACACGGTCGCACAGGAAGAGCTCGTTGTGTGCGCCGAGATCACTGGGCCAACTCTTTGTACTGCTCCAGTACCAGGTGCCGGCCCACCGCATCAAGGTGATGGTGCGTAAAGCCGACCAGGTGGCCAAGCTCACCCGCATCCCCGGAGCCCCGGGTAATATCACCAATCAGAACACGTGAATGATATTTGATCAACACTCAAGTTCCAATGGAATACAATGCAAATCATTGCAATTACAGTACGTTACCATCGGTATCAAAGCTTATGTTCTATTATTAATTATTGTCATTTTATGTTTGAGCATCATATTTCATGTTAAAAATACTTAAATTATATTCTGCAGTTTAATAATTGCTTAGACATGTTTTTATGTTGATAGGTTCTGATTGGCTGTTGAAGTAAGAGAAGCAGGAAGTGGATTTTAGTTACGAGAGTTGTGATCTTGAACGTGCTGCGGTGCCGACGTCTTTTTCCCCCCTTTTAATAAAACTGCATTTAAAGGATTCCATCTCTCCTTTTGCCGTTCGTAAAGTAGAGCTATCCACTAAAAACAGTGAACCCCTCAACTTACAATTATGATGGAAAGCTATCAAGTACCCCCATTTACGATACGTTTGACTCCATTTCCCAGATAATTCACTTTAACTATAATGATACAATAGGTTTCCTTCCATTTACAATATGATTCACTTAAATACAGGTCTGATTCATTCCAATTGCCCTACGATGTGTTTCACTCCATTCGCAATACACTTCACTCCAATTCTGACATGACGCATGCTGAGTGGCAGCCAGAGGTGAACTTGTGACAAGTGAACTGCGAGTATACGGGGATGACTGTACCACTATTACAGACTGGAGGATCGTCGAAACGCTAAAAAGCGATAACTATGATGTTATTGTTTAACCGGATTAGGAAGCCATGTCGTTTCCCCTCATGTTTACTCGGCATCTCATTTCCAGCCTCGCTTCACTGGCACATAAGAAGCGAGACAACAAAACCAGCGTTGACATTTTCAGACAAATTCATTCCACTTTGTTGCCCCCAGAGAGAGTCCCACGCTTCCAGGAATGTGTCACCACCATAAATGACGCATTGCTTTTGAATTATTATGCAATCCAATTAGAACGCTTGAGTGGATTAAAAAAGGAAGTCATATTGATTTTGGTCCACTGAAAATGCTGATGCTAAATACCGATGCCATGTTTTCCTCGTCAGTCCACTACGTCGTCATCAACTTGCATCATGCCGGCAAAGTGATCAGCACCAAAGAGACCAAAGCAGCCGGCAGTTCGAGTCCCGTTTGGAACGCTCCTTTCCTGTTCGATTTGCCGCCTGGTGATGTCGCTCGTCTGCCATTGCTCTTCGAGTTCATTGTCATGCAGGTATCTGGAAAAAAAACAAACCCATTCCTCTGAGTACAGTACCTCCATTTACAACACGAGCCACTCAAATTAGGATACAATACAATTTACTGTCAGTTATTTTGGATTTACTCCAATTAGGATGTAATTCAGCGGGATTATCATACGATACTCCAATCATGACACTATTTATTACAACTCACTTCAATTTCTCGTCCACAGGGTCGTCTCTACACGAAGGGTAGCATTCTGGGCCGCGTGCTGATTGGTGGCCATGTTTCGGAAGCCGGACGAGGACACTGGAAGGAAATGTGCAGCCGGGCCACCGGGGAGACCGCTTGTTGGCACGCCATCCAGTCAGACAGGAAGCAGGAGTGATTGATAGACAATTTGATTTAGTGTTGTTTATTTCATTGTGAAGTGTCCATCTATAACTAATGTCTCTTACGAATCAATCAAAAGCAAAAAGCAATAGGCCTGCACAAGCGTTACAGCCTGATGCATATACCCCAGCTTGCCTTGTTAGCTGAGCTTGCTAATATTTTTGTTTTTATTTTGATTTTTTGCATTGCACTATGGGTGGCCCGGTGGACTAGTGGTTAGCGCGTCAACCTCACAGTGCATTGGTACCGGGTTCAATTCCAGCTCTGGCCTCCCTGTGTGGAGTTTGCATGTTCCCCGCGTGCCTGCCTGGATTTTCTCTCGGTACTCCGGTTTCCTCCCACATTCCAAAAACATGCATGGCAGACTGATTAAACACTCTAAACTGTCCATAGGTGTGAGTGTTAGCGCAGATGGTTGTTCGTCTCTGTGTGCACTGCGATTGGCTGGCAACTGGTTCAGGGTGTCACCCACCTACTGCCTGATGACAGCTGGGATAGGCTCCAGCACCCCCAGCAACCCTGGTGAGGATAAGCGGATCGGAAAATGGATGGATGGATGCATTGCACTATTCCAAATATGTCTTTAATACACCTGTAACTATTGTCTTATATTGTGTCTGACACCGTTAGTGATGTTTTACAACAGGGATGGTAATTTTTTTTTCCAAGATGTACTGATAATTATGCGACGAACATAAGACATGCATTTCTAATGATAAAATGTTAAGGTGTTGCGATGCTAAAAGCGGGTCATTAGTTAACTTCGAATCAGCATGAATACTTGTAGGTGCTTATGAGTTAATTTTCAGGGACAAGGGGTCCGTGGAGTACTTGCACACTGACCAAGACAACATTTGCAAGCTGTGACTAAAATAAATGTTTATTCATTACAGTGTTGATAAATGAAAATGGAAAATGAAAAGAAATACAAAAAATGTACCATGTACTATGTATACTTTTGCTATTGCTCTTAAGCAGAACCACTGATAAACTGAAATAAACACATTTTGCCAAAAATTAAGACCTTTTGGGTTTCATGTATTTTTTTTTTTGCCTTAGAATGTATCATTTGTGCCTATAAAACATTTTCGTACTACAAGCAATTTATCTGACAATCTGTACAACCCTTTTCTACAGATCTGAAAATGAACATGTCCTATTAAAATGATCTACTTCTTTCTGTCGTGTTCGCAGTTCACATAGTTCACTGTGTTTCAAAAATAGAGCACAGCTGTGATGTACGTAATCTCATCCTGAGGCAGTATGATGTCATAACACATCAGCCAGCACGTGAAATGGTGACATTCACGTAGTGTGTAATATGCCATGTAAATCCAGCGTAATGAGAAACATTTAATTAGATGCTACATTCAAGTCTCTTCTGTTGTCATTGTACTCAGAGTGGAAGCTAAAATAGGAAATAATGTGTGCATTTAGTTTTTTATGAGTAAACTATACAAAATTATATGAATGACAATATATGTTTTTAAGCCAGCGTATTAATTTGTACATTTTGAATATTAGAGCAGGAAACATTTTCAAGTGAGTTGAACTTTGTGCAATTTATAGCAGTAAACATGCCCTTGACTCTGACTTTTTTTTTTAGCTATTTTTCAAATATTTGCAAGACTTTGGTCCTCAAGGTTAAAAAAATATTCAACTAACTAATTTTTCATCAACATTTTTTAGCCATACTGTCTTTCTTTATTCTCGTGTACAAATCAACTTCCTGTTTCCTGTTCTCACTGTGTCCAATATTTGGTCTCGGACAATTTCCTGATTTTAACCATGTGTAAGAAATGATCAGTCAGTGGGCCCGGTGATGTCTGAGAGCCTGAGTCATATTCCACAAATAACTAGAACCTTTTCTGATTGATCACACCACGCTGGCTTTGTCCATGTGTCACTTGCTATCCGGATTGAAGCTTGAGGCTTTGTGTATTTATCGCAAAATAAAAACCCAGAAGGTAAGATGTGAGTTGACAGTTAACCAATATGAACTTCAACCGCGGCATAGTCCATCTGTGGTGTAACCTTTAAATACCGCACACTTCGCAAAGAACATCATTTTTTATTTATGTATAAATCATGCAATCTATGGATTACAAGAGAATAAATGCCATGAATTATATGCCTTCGTTTGTTATTACTATTAAAGAGTATGCTTTAGCTTTTGTGTTGTTTTTTTAAATGTCAACAGTGATGCCTTGAGTCATGAGTTTTAATTGTTCTATAATAAAGCTTTTAACTCACTCTAAAATGTACTTTCTAAATACATATAGCGATGACATCTAAGTAGAATGTAGAGAATGAAATTGTGCATCACGTTTAGGTTGCTGCAGCTCGTTGTGGTGAGTGATTTGGCCAGCAGGGAGAAGCAAATTCGAGTCTTCCCACAAATTGTAGTCTATCCTGGGGTTATTTTACTGTGGTTTGTGAATCAATCATGTTGTTTTAAGATTGATCTTGGATAGTAAAAAGCAGGCATATTGTCGACCCCCAAAGGAGACTAATATCATTTCTTTTCTACAGATTACGAAAAAGTTGCTAAGCCTCATGCACGACAAATTCGTTCGGCCTTGAAAAAGAAACTAGTATTGCCATTAGTACCCCAGGAGCTACAATACATATGCCATTAACCTGATTTTTAGGTATATCCATCCATACATTTTCTAATCTGTTTTATCCTCACGGGGGTCGCGGGCGTGCCGTAGCCTATCCGAGTTTTCTTCGGGCAGGGGGACAGAGGGACATCCACAGACTCTCTGACACCTCCATCAAGGCAGTTTCTTCACAGTCTGTTTAAAGATTCATTGGTCGTTGCTAATCTCACCAGCACACTCGTGTTTCTTAATATTTTGTTTACTTGAGAAGCTTTTATGACACACACTACAACTGAATGGTTTCTCCCCAGTGTGTGTTCTGGTGTGTGTTCTTAAGTTTCCCCTTAAAGAGAATTTTTACCACAAACTGAGCAGGCAAAAGGTTTCTCTCCAGTGTGCGTTCTTGTGTGTGTTCCAAAATTTGCCTTTGTTGCAAAGCTTTTACCACAAATTGGGCAGGCAAAAGGTTTCTCTCCAGTGTGTGTTCTTTTATGTTCTTCCAAAAGTACCTTCACGCAGAAGCTTTTACCACAAACAGAGCAGGTAAAACGTTTCTCCCCAGTGTGTGTTCTTTTGTGTGTCGTTAAGTATTCCCTCACAGAGAATCTTTGACCACAAACTGAGCAGACAAAAGGTTTCTCCCCAGTGTGTGTTGCTGTGTGTTTTTTTAAGTTTCCACTGACCGAGAATCTCTGACCGCAAACTGAACATTCAAATGGTTTCTCACCAGTGTGTGTTCTTACATGTATTCCCAAGTGTCCCTCTTGAGAAAATGTTTTACAACAAACTAAGCAGGAAAAAGGTTTCTCCCCAGTATGTGTTTTTGTGTGCGCTCTCAAATGTCCATTCCGAGTAAACCTTTTTCCACAAACCGAGCATCCAAAAGGTTTCTCACCAGTGTGGATCATCATGTGCTTTTTCAAAACTGACTTGTAGACAAACGTTTTGAAACAATGGCAACATCTCCAGCGATTGTTGTCAGTGTGACATGTCTTAGCATCTTTACAATGCCCCTGGCCATCATCATCATTATCATCATGAGAGTGTGACATAACATCATTACTATCTAATGAGAGTACAACGAGGCTGTCTCCTTTGAGTCCCCGACAGTGGTCTCCAGCTGTAATGTGTTGACTTGAGCTGCTGCTTGGAGGCGCCGCGTTTCTGCTCTCCTCACTTTGACCTTTGTCTTCATCCTCTTCACCCTTCAAAGGGAAAACAGTCAAAGGAAACCGGGTGAGCTCATCCTCCTCTTCCTCTTTAATGTAGTGGGGCTCTGGCTCCTCCTCTTTGATGTTGGGAGAGTCTGGCTCCTCCTCTTTGATGTTAAGGGTCTCTGGCTCCACTTCCTCTTTTATGTTGCGGTGCTCTGGTGCCTCTTCCTCTTTAATAAATGGGCATTGTAACCCCCCTTCATCGACGTCCACTTTAACGTGAGTGGTCAGTGACTCCTGTCGCTCAGGATGAAGATATTTTTCACTGACGTCTGCATTACACAAGAAGACAACAACACATGTTAGGTGAATTCAGATCTCATGCTGTGACATTATTGTTGTGCATTTTTGTTAATACGGTTGTAACTGATGGTGGTTTTTGCATTATTTATAAATATATGTTCCTGGTGTAGCGGCATCCCTGGTTGAATATCTCTTATGGTCAATTTATTTTCAAGGCTTACCATCATTTTTGTCCACGCCTGTTTCATTCTGTGTTTTTTTAATCCAATGAAGCAAAATTCAAAAGTAAAGTCTGGCTTTCATTGGTTAATGTTCCTTGATTTCTATTGTTACTTTTATGATTGATGTTGTCTTTCTTTCATTACCATTTTTATCAGCATTATTATTCATGTTCTTTAACACAGTACCAACAATTTTTTTCAAGCGTTTAGATTGTGGAATTTCGTATTGGAAACGGAGCATGAAACTTGAACGTCTTCAGGTTTCACACTGTGCCCATCTCCTGGTCAGGATGAGAAATGCTGTTCGTGACAACTTCCGGTATTCCAAAACAAACAAGACAATTTTCTGTCTCGTGCTTCATTCCACTTTTGTTTCAGAAATTAAAAATGGAAAAAATCAAACTGCTAGTAGTCTTTTCCTGACTCGTCTCAGACAACAAGAACATCAAGTTGTATTTCAAATGGGATGTTTCTATTTTAAAACAGAGATCTCATGATATGTTTTTTTCCTATTTTTACATCGGTTTCCAAACTTAATAACCAATTACCAAAACAGACACGGAGCACCTCTAATATATTTGAATTAGCAGTGAACAAACCTGCCCTGTGTAACACAAGACGAGGCTGCTTGAAAACAGTGTCGAGTAGTTGACGTTGTCGCACGTTCTTCTCTTTTGTCCCGCCAATGTTCTTCACGTCTTCTGTCGTTGTTCTTGCACACATTTTCACACGATGATGGGAACACTTTAAGCGCACACACACACGCACACTTGACATCTATTTAGCGATGTGTTGCTAACAAAGGAATCTCTTCGGATTATGAATGGACCACAAGAGCCGTTTGGTCGCCGCCGGTGGCCATTTTACGTTGCCAGCCGTTAGTCCAGCCTTACTTGAATACTGTACTGTACTGTACTTGATTTCTCCACATTGTTTTCATGTTTTGTTTTGTTTTTGTCTCCACGGCGTAAATGCGTGTGGCGTACGGTTGTCCCGTTAAGTATGGGAGAAACGCTACATTTTAATTTCATTTTAACAAATCTGATTGTATACAGTATTTTCTTATGAAATGTATAAATCCGAGTACAGTACTGTACTATTCAGTCCTCTTGATCATGTTGTCAGATTCACAATAACGGGTGAATGCAAACTCAACTTAAATGTATTTATAGAGCGCTTTCAAACAACCATCGCTGCACACAAAGTGCGGTACATGGAGCAAATAACATATACAACAGTAAAGCAAAAGACATAATAACTGTTTAATGATGACTGTGTTGAATGATGACTGATTTCTCTTACTTACCTTATTATTACTGTATATGTTTTGTTATGTTCAATAAATAAACCAAACCAAACCAAACCAAACCAAACAAATCAGTATCAAAGACGGTAGAGAGCACCAAACAGTATAACTAAGATCATAATTTGGGTTATGCCGAGTCAAATGCCAAAGAATACAAGTGAGTTTTGAGGCGGGTTTTAAAGATGGGCAGCGACAAACAATTACATTGTTTCTTTGGGCGGCTCTCGTTAATCTGAGATCCTGTCATAAAACACGCACTCATAACAGTATTTTCATTGAAAAAAAGCCCTGTCATAGAACATGCGCTGATAACAGTGTTTTCACCGAGAAGAAAAAAACAAGTTGTCATTCCTTGGCAACGTAAAAAGGCTGCCCTGTGGCTTCAACCGCAAGTAGCGTTGGGAATGCGTCACTTCCGCATTCAGTTTGAAAATCAGATAACGTCTGCTGCCGCTTCCACAGTGGTGTCTTCTGTGCTATTGATGCACTGCTATGTCATTTTTCGTTGACAGTAAGTGGAAAAGGGGCAGCCCCCTCAGATTAGTGTATTTTGATCCTCAGATGAGTGTATTTTGATGCGTAGATTATATTCCTCAAACGCAATATTAAATCGTTTATTTGCATGGCTTAGGTGATGAATTGTGCAGAACAAAAAAGTAATCTGAAGAAGACAAATGAATGACCTTTTTGAAAGAAGAAAAATAAACTTTGATGGAGTTCAAATGTGTTTTTCAAATTTATATCGGTGAATAAAAGGCACATATGAGTCCACTTCAACTCAGTAGATGGCGGTAATGCGCTATCTAACGGCGAGTAAACAAAGGCCCAAGTGTGACGTAACAGGTTCGTGCGAATCGGGGTGACGTTACGTGGCAGCCATGTTGAAGTCGGCTCTCTCGCCTTGTTTAGTCGAAGCAACTGTTCCATGCGGACCCCATTTTGGAAACTTAAGTTAAAGAGAACATCGCAACATGTCAACGAACGATTTTCAAACGAAGTACGCCTGTTTTATGTACAGTCTGGTGAAAAGTACTGTTGCGGAAACGACCAGACTTTTTGAAACGGTGGTTGGCGAATTAAAGGCAGAATTATCAAAGGTGAAGACGGAGAACGAGGCCCTGAAAATAACATGCAGGCAAATAGCTGACGCGAAAACCTTTGCTATCCGTGAGTCCTCACAAGGTGGCCGTCCGCAGGTCCAGGACAACGCTGTGCAATGTGGTGAGTGAGTTGCTCTTGTTTTTTCAAACAGATAACCGAATCTTATTTAAATGATGCGCGTTTTAATCATATCACAGTTGAACATTTCACTCTACCTCTTGTAGCCGACGTGTGCACATTTTGAGCATGACGTCTCTGATCCACTGGTGAAAGGACACTTTGATTCTCTCCTCTTTAATCTCAAACTGCTTTAAACAACAAAGCGTATGAGGGAAAAGTGGTTAGGGCTACACGACTGTCCGTGTTTTATGTTATGTCTTGTGTTTATTATTTTACTTTATGTTAACTGTTTTGTTAAGCGCTTTGTTACAGCTGCCGCTGTTGTGAAAGCGCTATATAAATCAGCATGTATTGTATTGTATTGTACATCCGTGAAGTTACATTCGTTGTCGGTTTACTGTCTTCCGGTTTGGGGAACTAGGATGCCGCGTTTTCGTAATCTTCAGTAAAAGCTATACAAATAACTCCGTTAAATTAATGATACAGTTTTTTTGTATTCCTGTAAATGGCAAGAATATTTTATGTTCACATTGTTAACTCATCTAAATTCAAGGGCATTTCAACGTGACAGCACTCCGGATTACATGTACTGCGCTGTCCCAGAAGCTGTTTACCGGGACGCCGCCGTGCTTGAAAACATTAAACGCACGGTCCACTGGAAACACTACTCGATATCGAATGAACTTATGGAAGTAAAATTAACTACATTTTGAGACGCGCCCTGTCACAGCTGCTGTTAAAAGGCTATACAGTATAGATGTGTCACGTGTTACAAACGATTTGCCGAACGTGACAACATCCGTTTCTATTAAGGCAGTGGTTAGTCTGCTGTGACAACTTTGGCAACGCTTATGCGAGCGTTGTTTTGCAGCGAAGGGCTCTACTTGGTCAATCGCTGAAGCGAGGGATTCTGGGCTCGCCGTGAATCGGCCATTTTGCCATGAATACTGTACTGTAAATTATTTTAGCATGTGTAGCTATACGGAAGCCCGTAGCTGCCAACTTGAGAAAAAAAACTTTTTGAAAACCGTGCAGTCCTAAATTGTAATACATTAGGCGTAGAAAAAAGTAGTGTGTTTCCGGTAACCCGACCGACCGAGAATTTCTACCTCAAAGAAAAACCTTACGGTCTGCATTTTTTTCAAACCTTCTACATTTTTTGTGTAATAATAATAATAGTACATTTCATTTATAAGCGCCTTTCAAAACACTTAAGGACGCTTTACAATCAAAACAAGAACAATAAAACCACAGACAAAATTATTAATAATAGGAAAGATGAATTTAGAGCGTTTACATTGGTGCAAACTCTCGCGATATTCACGTTGCGTCGTTTGCCCTGTCGTCTGTCAACAACATTGAATCATGGCGGCGGCCACGATCTCCGACAACAGTTTAAACCGCGTTTTGTGTATTGCAGTCGCATGCTCGCACCATAATATTAAGAAAATAGCATCCACTGCTGTATCGAAAAGATTCAACGAGGCGGCGGCGACGTTCGAAGTCGGCCGCGGGGAGAGGCGGGGGGCGGGCGTGACGGTGGGACGAGCGGGGGTGGTGGTACGGCGCGCCAGTCGTCTACTCTACCCCCCGCCACGAACACCCAGCGCCCGCCCCCGCGGCCCGACCCCGCGAGGCCGGCGGCGGCGCACCCTGGCCTCCCGAGCCCGGAGCGAGAGCGAAACCCAAATAGGCGGCGGAGGCGCTGGCCGCGGAGCGGCGGGACGACGGCGCGGAGGCGTCGCGGGGTAGGGGACGGTGTCGGGCGCGGGTCGGTCGGTGCGCTGCGCCACCTCGGCGCCCCGCCCGTCCCCGTCACTACCCCGGTCAGGCGCCGTCGGCGTTCCCCGCCGCCCACCCGCCCGACCAGCGCGTCCGCGCGCTCGTTGACGTCGACCCCGTCCGCCTTAGTCTTACGGCACCTAGTCCAGGCCGGGCCACGACCACCACGGGCCGTCTAGGACGCGGGACGCAGAGGTAACGAGATAGCTCTAACACCCAGCTGCTGGGTACCCAACTCTCTCGCCGCCGAGCGGGGGTTTCAATCAGTGGCGATTGCTCTCGGACTGCAAGGGAAGCTCGGCTTCCCCTAAAATGTCAAACAATAAGTGATGAAATATATGAATGTAAATTTCATTGTGTGTACATGTCATTGACTAAATATGCGCTACAACGTGCTCAACTTTTGCTCCGAGTCAGCTTCTTCTTACTGGTTACGACGCGACTCCCTTCTTCATGCCGCAGCTTCGCTGTGCTTTAAACGGTAGTGAGTTCAGGGTAGGTTGTCCCAATGCGTTGAACGGAGACGAGTCATTGGATACAAACTGGTTTTTGTCCCACCCACGGAGTTCGGCGTCTCTGGGACTGGATGGCAGTGGGAGGGTACCGGACGCCAGGCTTTTCTGCATCAGATTGGATGCCTGTGTGCCAGTTCAATTGACATTGAAATGAGCCAATCACCGAGCTTTTAGTGATTGACATTGAAATGAGCCAATCACCGAGCTTTTAGTGTAGGCCTCCCTGCGAGCATTTTTTTCTACTCGCATTCTGTTCCGAGTTGAGCTGGAGACTTCTCCTAATCATTTTAGCGACACTCTTTGTTGTAAACAAACAACTAGCGACAAATTAATCTTTAATTTCTGGTGGGTTTTATTGTAGTTCCTATAGTTGTAGGACACTAATTAAGTACCGGGAAAAGACGCTTTGTTGGTATGACAGGGTCACAGATCATTTTCTTGAAAAGGAACGGAGCTAGAGTAGAATTCGCGTATAAATAAACAGACACATTTTATGATGTCGACCAAAATTGAGCTTCCCCTCTTTGACAGACGAGCATCCAGCACTGGTTTCAATGTCTCCTTGTTTTATGTTTTATGGTTATTTTGTTTACGTTTTTGATGGAGGAGGGAGGGAGAAGAAAAGATTTAAAAAAAAAACTTTGTCCGACCTACCGACCCTATTCTGAAATTTCATGTTACCGGAAACACACTACTTATTTTTCTACGCCTTGCAAAGTAATAAATTATGGGCTGTCATTCAACATACTGTAAACTTGTTCAAACGCACAATGGAATGTATAGTTATGATTTTAGTTAGTTCCACGAGTCCATTTGTAACTTGAAACGTTTATGAATCAAGGTACCGTTTGCCATTGAAATGAATGGAAATGCAATTAATCAGTTGTACAAAAAATATAAACTTTACTAAAAAAATGAATTAAAAATTACCAGTTTACGATTAAAAATAAACATTATGCGACAAAGTAACAAGGTTAAACACACAATATTATAAAGAACTATCCATCCATCCATCTTCTACCGCTTATCCGGGGTCGGGTCGCGGGGGCAGCAGCTTTAGCAAGGAAGCCCAGACTTCCCTCTCTCTAGCTACTTCTTCCAGCTCTCCCCGGGGGATCCCGAGGCGTTCCCAGGCCAGCTGGGTGACATCGTCTATCCAGTGTGTCCTGGGTCGTCCCGGGTCTCCTCTGGAACACCTCACCAAGGAGGCGTTCAGGCATATATATATATATATATATATATATATATATATATATATATATATTAGAGCTGTTAATCTAATTAAAAACTCAACTGTCATAATTAACTCAAATTAACTAAAAATTAATCGTGATTACTCGCACATTTTTTATCGTTTCTGAATTTCCTTTTATATTTTTTGTCCCATTTTCTCCCATTTTAATGCTCTCATCAACATGGAATCATGAATCAGTTTTCTATGTCCAAAATGCAAATATTTACTGAAATAACAATTTCGATTTTCAATTTTACATGAACATTTTTCACTTGGAGCAGTTATTCACATTATCTCTCACACAATATTACTGTCCATCAACAACAGTGAAAAAAATATTTTGTCACACAACAGCTGCTTGAACAGCTCTTTTATGGAATCAAAACAGCGCAATATAACATTATAAAGTGCACATCTAAGGTAAACTAGTACTGTAATGGAGGCTCGCTGGCAATCCGTAGTGGAGTTGTTCAGTTAATTCCGTTTTCACGGCCCCTGAATAAGGATTGTCGGTCAGCATGGACGGATCTCTCGTTCTGTACTTTTTTGATCATTTATTGGAGCACTTTGCAGCAGAAGTAGTAGTAGTTGTAACATAAGTATCAGAAGCAGGTAATAACCTAAATTACACATAAATGCAGTAAAACATTAATATATCTATCTTTCTGCATCACAATGTAAATATGTATATAATTGACATTATTTAATACCTTTATTTAACAATACGTTTAATAAATAATTTAATCAACCCTGATTTCACTATGTATCAATATCGTCATCATTATTCATTGTTTTAAACGTAAGAAACCATACAACACAACCATATCAAGTCGAATCGAACAAAAGAACTACAAGTCCCAAAGGTCCAACCCGGAAGTGGAGCGCCGGCATGATTTACCCCAGCTGCAACGCAATTTACTTCGTTTAAACGTCAGATTGCAGACGGACAAACATGACAACTATGCAAAAATGAGCTAAATAAAGACAGCCCTGTTCTAGCAACATTTTAGCCCACGCTGTTTAAATTGCCGATTGCGAACGGTAACTGACTGTGATTGCATAGCGATGCGGCAAACAAAGCAACCGATCATGACCGAATCTAAAAGCTAACTTTACACATCTGACTTGATAAGAAGCACTCGCGTAGCTTAACATTGAGCCATGCCGGCGATTTAAGCGAGTGTATTCACTCACGAAACAAAACGCTATTTATACATCGCGCGAACGTCACCTGTCAGTGGCAGCCCGCCCCTCTTAAAGCGCCAGGTCAATCCAACAGGAGTCGTTCAGCAAATTTGTTCTTCGTCGTGTCATCCATTTTCTTCGTTTGAAATGATCCATAGCTGTCTGTCTGAGACAAGGGGCGGAGTAGAACGTCAGCTGTGCGCTTGGCCATTAAGTGGTATTTCAGACTCGACGTGCTATGATGATAGCTCGGTTACGACTGCAAAACATACAGGTAACTTTGGTCTTGTCAGTGGAACAATCTGGCAACTTTTAAAAGTAAACTTTCCATTCATGAGCTATTTAAGTATCCGTTTCGTGTCTCGCGCTGCCGTGGCTGGCAAAACAAACGTGCGTGGACCGCGCAGCGCGCTTGATGTTTTGTTTCTGGTTTATTTACAGAGCAACGTAACATCCGCTTTGACGTCTCCGCGTTAATCTCGCGAGAAAAATTTTGATCCCGATAAAATTCATTTAAATTAATGCCGATATAAACGCGCTAAACTGACAGCTCTAATATATATATATATATATATATATACACACACACACACACACATATATTGTTTCATGTTGAGAGGGAAGAAATTTCATCTGTGCTGTATGTTACACATACTGTACATTTGACAATAAAGTTTATCCAATCCAATATATGTGTATGTGTGTGTGTGTGTGTGTGTAAAGAACTAAAACACTTACTACAACATTAACATTGTTACTCATTACTCACATCGATTAATTTGAAATCAATTAATTGTTCAACCGTATTACATATCCTTAAAGCGTTGACAGAGTGTCAGATACCTATTTGTCAAAGTGATGGATGAACAACACTGCTGCATATAATAAATGCATGTCAACATGTAAATTTGACTTTAATCTAATGTTTTGCAGACCTTCTTCCCAGCCATCTTTTGCTGATTGAGCAACCAGTGGGGCCAAGTGTCAGTGAACAAGGCAAACAATGTACTGAACAGGAAATAGTGTACATCCTGCTCTACGACAATGATGTTGATGCTGAAAAAGGAGCAAAAAACCTGACCGTTTCACTTCCAAATCATGAGGTGTGTATGTGTACTGGTCGCCAAAAGTGGAAAATTCACTTGCCGCCACTGATATGTAGATCTGAATATCATCTGCCTAGTTGTGGTAGGACACTTTATAGGGCTGCATTATGTGTCCTAAAGAACGCCAGAGATTCCCACCCAGTGTTCTAACCTCCGTAATAAACTCACAAAGTTGAGTGTATCAGCAGCACTCTGGTTCAGCAGAACCAAGACTGAGACTTTGCCTGCATCGGTGTTTCGGCCGACATCATTTTGGCATCAGGTCAGAGTTGTCTCAGTTCTGCGAGGGGGCCTGAAGTCTTATTGGAAAGTGTCAAAGGCAGTTTTAGACAGCAGAAAGTCAGTAAGCTGTTAGTGTGCAACTTTCAAGGACTTTGTCTAAGAATGGCACGTTTGATGTGGGGATCTCCAGCACTCCCTTTTCTGTGCCCTAACACAATTTTTTGTTTCCTGTCTACTTCTAATATTAACAAGAGTAATGGTACCCAAACATTTAAACACTTGATAGATTGGAGTTAGCCAGCTCAACCACAGAAGTTCACTCCATATTTTCAAACCTTATCATTTCCACAAACATTAAATAGAGCTTCATCTTCCCCTCTTAAGAATTGGCACTATATTTTGTTTCTATAAAGTTGTATGTAATATTTTTTTCTTCTGTTTATTTTAAAGCATTCTGAACCCACTGTAGTCAGCGGAAACATAGTTTGTGCAATTCCAGGTAAGGCGTTAAAACAGACAAATATCACCACAAATTGTGAAGTTCTACTTGAAAAAGGTCTACAAACTGTAAATGTCTTAATTCTCTTTTCTTAGATCCACCACAGAGCCCTGCTTGTCGAAATGAAACCAAAGGCCCTGAAACTCAGCTACCATCATTGAGTGAAACAACAGCACATGAACAAGCAAAGGGGCCGGACATCGAGCCAACGCTGCCAAACAAACAACTAGGAGCGGAAAAAACAAAATGCGGCTTGACGGAGGATAAGACCAAGTGCGAACCAGAAGGACGAGTCAATGAAAACATTCGAGAAAGAAAACAGCACCCAGAAACCCGACATGGTGCATCTCATGGTGACATGAAGAATTCACACGCCAGCCCAATGGCCCCAATACCACAAGCGCCGTCGCATCCGCTTGGAAAACCCCGTCACAGCGCCGTAATGGTGCAGGATGCAATGCTACTCATTGAAGCAATGGCTCAATCAAAGAATCGTACCTCGGCACAGGAAAATCCAATCGCCCGAGACTGGTGTAGTCGCCCTGTTGTTACCTCACCATCTGTGGTCAAGTCTCAAGTATTTTCCTCGCAGTCACTACCAACCGCCAAGGTAAGTGACAAAGGCGCAGAAGGGGTGTCGACAAACCAGACACTTTCTGTCACTTATACAACAGCATCCAGCAGTTGTCAGTCCCACATTAGAGTTCCAACAGAGCACCAACAAAAACACGGCGTCTGTTCCTCTGACATGACATTGACATTATCATCAAACGCCGCAGCAAGCGGATCACTTGAGCAGCGCGCACCTCCTACTCAGAGCACGTTAGCAGAGCCATTACAGACAGTGGTGGTCTCAGAACCCGTCCCCCAAAAAGTCTTTTCCAAATCACCGTGCACTCGTCTTCAACGTACGATTGCCCCGCCGTCCCCGAACCAGATGACAGCTGTCATGTCAACAGTTGCTCCTGCCCAGAATAAGTTTGCACCCATAGCATCTTCATCTTCGGAACTTTCTCAAAGAAAAAATGACGTTACCTGCGCAGCAGCTGCTCCCCTTGACGCGTCTGACACGGAAATCAATTCACCAGAACAAGGGGCAGGCCCGGAGCCGTGCAAAAATATTAAAATAGCAATTCACACAGCTTCAGATGCGACAAGCCAGCCACAACCGTCTGAAATACCGGTTGCATTTCTCAACAAGAATTCAGTCGTAGCAGGTGTCACTGTGTCATCCTCATCACATCGCCCAAACGCGGGTGCTCAAGTGGCTTCAGATGAAAATAAAACACCTTTGGCATCTGGACAAACACCATTGATTGCATCCCCGTTGTCATCGCCGCAAGTGGAATGTTCTTGGAATGGGGAACAAGCAGCAGCATCGTCGTCTGAGCTTGTGCCAGCAAAGTCTTCTCCACTCGTCCCACTAATCAGACTGAAAAGGCTGCCGAACCTGGCATCTGCCACCGGATCATTTTTGGTTTCACAACTGTTTTGCCATGGAAAGGAATCTGCAGTGGTCCCACCAGACAGCGCCTCGTCTTTGATCAATGAGCAGGCACCCACGTCAACGGTCGGTTCATTAGAAGTAGCTGCGCCATCAACCGGCTTGCCTCCCAATTTAAAAGAAACCTCGGTTGGTGAAATTAGAAAGACATCAGAGAAGGCATCGCCCTGCTCCGCTCCGGAGGAGGCTCCGCCCACTGGTTTGTCAGCTTGTACACCTTCCTGTGGCTCCGAATCGGTCTTGGAGGAAGCAACGATGGACTTTGACACGGTCGAGTTTCCAGCCGTAACTGACCACACAACTGGCACCGTGGACGAGGAAAGACTCAACACGGCGGAGCACAATTTTGTTTTACCGAATGGCTCTTCGACGACCCCCGTGCATTCAAGCCCGATCACCAAGCACCCATCGGAACCTCATTTACAATCGCCCGAAACGGAGTTCTTCTCACAGTTGGAGCTGTTGCCTGTCAATCAAGATGCTGAAAAGGTCATGTCAAATTTCGCACATTTTGGTCATAAAATTATGTTTTCATAATTCATGTAATCTTAAAAGTACATAAGACATTACTAATCATGCTGAAATTGATTTATTTGTGTTTCTTCATGACATAAAATCTGAATAAAATGTTGTCATCTTATTTTGTAGATAACAACAAATGAGTCTGCAGATGCCCAAAGTTCGTGTGATGAAAGGACCAGTACGGATGGCCGGAGAAAGTCACACAAAAAGTCCATCGTTGCCTGTCCTGGAGTTCCCCTCAAAATGTATTCGCGGACCAAACGAACAAAAACGAATTCAGAGCCGCATGCAAGCCAGCCTTGTTTCCCCGAAAGCCCCAAGAAAGCGAGATTAGAGAACGTTAGTACGACCGAACGAGATTCTACCCAGAAGCCTATTTCGACAAATACTGCCATTCCCTTGAGTCCACTGAAGGAAACCGAGTTTTCCCAACTCGGTCTCAGGAATCAACGGCAGACAAATATCGGTTGCGCTGAAAGTGAAACTGTTTCTGTGAGACCCCGAAAGCCAGTTGTAACTTTGTATAGGTTATCTCTAAAAGACGCAACAGACAGCACTTCGATTATCGCCCCACTGCCACGCGCCCGAAAAAACGGCACCCGTGTAAGCCAAACAAAACGTGCATCGGCGTCTGGCAGTCTAAAAATAGAAGATAGTATTGAATGCGTTCCAATTGACACTGAAAAGCCGTTTCGAGCTGAAGATGGTGCAAGCAAACCAGTTGAAGCTACAGTCTGTCCAAGGTCAAGTTCAATTGCGGGTACAGTTGAGAAGGCAAAGACAAAGTCAGCCCCGGTGGGTCGCTCTCTGTCCAGCAGATCTTCCAGTAATGCTGTCTCTAAAAAATCTGGAGATTTGAGTCTGAGTCCTCGGTCGGGTTCAACCAAAGTGAAACTCTGTGTGACACAAACAACGGTCGCTGCCGTGACAACTGGAAAGCCGAGCACAAACGAAGGGAAGGGTAGCCCAAAGAAGTTGAAAGCCACAGATGTGTGTCTGTGGTCAAATACAACCGAAGGTGCCACCGCCGCTGTCGAGACTAAATTGCCAGATCAGAGTCCGGAGAAAACTGCTTGTGTTAAAAAGACCCATTTCAATTGTCCTCGAGACCTTTCTGCCCATGAAGCGACCGCTCCTTCTCCTCCAAGGAAAAAATTCACAAGAGACGATACGAGGCCCAGAAAGTCCCAATTGCCTCCCGTCAGTCAAAATGAGTCGAGGATCATTCAAAATGTTCCTCGACCTCAAACTTCTAACTGTGAATCTCTTTGGATTTGCAACCTTTCTGAATTGGAAAACTCAAAACGAACATCAAATTCATTAATGGGGAAAAGTGTCTCCCCGAACGCTCTGTCGCCAAAATCCACCGAAATTGCTCCCGGTTCAAGTAAGACTGGAGAAAGTACTGTGAAGACATCAAGAATGAATCAAATGCTGACTGTTCAAGACAATGCGAAGGAACAGAACGCAAAGAAATTAACCCAGGCGGCAAAAGCTAACCCCATCGCAAAAATGAAACATAAATCAAAAATGAAAACTAAATCAAACATACCTAAGCAGGGAATTCACCGCCATGCCAGCAATCAAACGGGACACAAATGTACTTCTCAAACCGTGCGTACTCCTCCGAGAATGGAAGCAGGGGAAGCGGCGAAAGCCACAGCGACTCGATCCGCCGGCGCCAGGCACCTGCATAAGAACCAGTGCGGGGAATGCGGCCGCATTCTGAGCAGCAAGACGGCCCTCGAAAGTCACGTCAGTGTCCATACTGGTCACAGGCCATTCTCTTGCATGCTCTGTGATAAGAGCTTTCCCGACTCCAGGGGTCTTAAACGGCATATCATCGTGCACCGCAACGGGCGGCTGCACGTTTGCCAGCAGTGCGGCAAGGGTTTTGTTTACGGCTTTAGCCTCGCCAAACATGTCCAGATGGTACATGGGAAAATCAAGCCTTTCGTCTGCCAGGTCTGCAACAAGTCCTTCTTCACAAAGCGAGATGTGGAGACCCACATCCGAGTCCATACGGGGGAGCGACCGTTCCCTTGCCATTTATGTGAAAAAAAGTTTACGAGGAGTGTCGAACTCAACGCGCATCTGAGGTGGCACCGTGGCGAGAAAAGACACTGGTGTCCGTATTGTGGGAAAGGATTTTTCGACCAGAACAACCTGAAAAGACACAAGTACATCCATACAGGAGAGAAACCACATTCTTGCCCACACTGCCCGAAACATTTTACACAATCTGGACACCTGAAAAAGCATGTTAAAAATGTACATAAGGTTCTGTGAGAGACGGCGGAAAGGTTTGTCACGTTTCTTTTAGTAATACAAATGTCTCTTTGACATGATTTGTACCTGATATGTCAAATGAAATAAATAAATTCATTTATCTTGGTGAGTTCTTTTTATGGGGTTGTTAGTTAAGTTTAATGACTCCAGTGGACCTCTGCTATTTGCGGGAAATTGGGCCCAGCGTGCTACTTGTGAAAATCGGTTCTTTGAAATGTATTGGGAAATATATACGCGTGTGTGTGCGCGCATGTTTTGGGAATTTGTGAGGAAACCGGAGTACCCAGAGAAAACCCACGCAATCACGGGGAAAACATCCAAACCCCACACAGGAAGGCTGGAACTGGAAGCGAACCCTGCAACCTCTGCAGTGTGAGGCGGACGTGCAAATCAGTCGACCAAATGGTGCCTTTTTCTCTTTTAATTCATATTCCACAAATGCAATATTCATCAGAATACCACGTTTAAACCAGTTGGGCCGCATAGAACATAATTATTGTCAAGAACGTTTTTCACTTCACTTATACAGTGGGGCAAATAAGTATTTAGTCAACCACCAATTGTGCAAGTTCTCCTACTTTAAAAGATTAGAGAGGCCTGTAATTGTCAACCTGGGTAAAGCTCAATCAGAGACAGAATGTGGGAAAAAACTCAGAAAATTACATTGTTTGATTTTTAAAAAGAATTTATTAAAAATCATGGAGGAAAATAAGTATTTGGTCAGCTACAAAGAAGCAAGATTTCTGGCTGTCAAAGAGGTCTAACTTCTTCTAATGAGGTCTAACGAGGCTCCACTCGATACCTGTATTAATGGCGCCCGTTTTAACTCATTTTTGGTATAAAAGAAACCTGTCTACAACCTCATCAGTCAGTCACACTCCATACTCCACTATGGCCAAGACCAAAGAGCTGTCGAAGGACACCAGAGACAAAATTGTAGACCTGCACCAGGCTGGGAAGACTGAATCTGCAATAGGTAAAACGCTTGGTGTAAATAAATAAACTGTGGGAGCAATTATTAGAAAATGGAAGACATACAGGACCACTGATAATCTCCCTCGATCTGGGGCTCCATGCAAGATCTCACCCCGTGGCGTCAAAATGATAACAAGAACGGTGAGCAAATATCCCAGAACCACACGGGGGACCTGGTGAATGACCTACAGAGAGCTGGGACCATAGTAACAAAGGCTACAATCAGTAACACAATGCGCCGCCAGGGACTCAAATCCTGCACTTCCAGACGTGTCCCCCTGCTGAAGCCAGTACACGTCCAGGCCCGTCTGCGGTTCGCAAGAGAGCATTTGGATGCTCCAGAAGAGGACTGGGAGAATGCGTTATGGTCAGATGAAACCAAAATGGAACTTTTTGGTAGAAACACAGGTTCTCGTGTAGAATACTGAATTGCATCCGAAGAACACCATACCCACTGTGAAGCATGGGGGTGGAAACATCATGCTTTGGGGCTGTTTTTCTGCAAAGGGACCAGGATGACTGATCCGTGTAAAGGAAAGAATGAATGGGGCCATGTATCAAGAGATTTTGAGTGAAAATCTCCTTCCATCAGCAAGGGCATTGAAGATGAGACGTGGCTGCGTCTTTCAGCATGACAATGATTCCAAACACACAGCCATGGCAACAAAGGAGTGGCTTCGTAAGAAGCATTTCAAGGTTCTGGAGTGGCCTAGCCAGACTCCAGACCTCAACCGCATAGAAAATCTGTGGAGGGAGTTGAAAGTCCGTGTTGCCCAACGACAGCCCCAAAACATCACTGCTCTAGAGGAGATCTGCATGGAGGAATTGGCCAAAATACCAGCAAGTGTGTGAAAAGCTTGTGAAGAGTTACAGAAAACGTTTGGCCTCCATTATTGCCAACAAAGGGTACATAACAAAGTATTGAGATCAACTTTTGGTATTGACCAAATACTTATTTTCCACCATGATTTTTAATAAATTCTTTAAAAATCAAACTGTAATTTTCTGAGTTTTTTCCCACATTCTGTCTCTCATGGTTGAGCTTTACCCATGTTGACAATTTCAGGCCTCTCTAATCTTTCAAGTAGGAGAACTTGCACAATTGGTGGTTGACTAACTACTTATTTGCCCCACTGTAAATGCAGGTGACAAATGGAACCAACATGAAAATGTTCATGACCATAAAGATTAGTCACATGATTGATCAAAAGGCCCATCCATGACCATGTTGAGTTTATGTAAATTTCTTACCACATCAGTAAAAACTTAACTATCACTGTCCCTGGATGAAAATCACACTACATCACCGTTCTTTTGTTCCTTATGATTTTATTGATGTAATGTCTTTCCATCATAGTCACCAAATTCACCATCATAGTTTTGTTCGTGTCCAAAGACACACTCTTACATCTGACTGCAAAGAGTCTGTTTCTTCAAAGTCTATTTCAGGCTTCATTGATTGCTTTTATTTCCACCTGGACACTTATGTCTCTTTGTTAGAGAAATATATGAGCAAAATTATATCATGTTTAAAGGTTCATTTAATTAATTAACGTTTGGGTGCGTATACAGCACCCCCAAATGCCTGTGCACAAAGGCGCCGGCCACCTGGCCAGAGGGCCGTTGGAGTCCACAATTAGCACGTCAATGCAGGTGGGCGATCACAGGGGAGATGGCGAAACTCGGTCACAAAAGGGGAATGAATAATTCGGGAACAGCGGTTGAACAACAAAAGACGATTTGAGAATACCCGTCGCGCCCAGGCGACATTGGCCGTCCGCAAAGTCTGCGACATGTTGTTTCAATGTAGACCAGACAGAAAGGCGCCAACGTACTGGTGGTTCAAAGTTAAACACAGGTAACCAATCACTACCGAGGGGCCGGACCGGGGGTGCGGTATGCAAATATCGGGGGCAGTGTTTTTCTTGTATGTTACAATAAAAGTCGGAATTGGCGGGAAGGGAGGGAGAGGGTGTGATCATCGGGGCAACAACCGTCGTTCGCTCTCAGAGATCCCCTCACGCCGATATTGAAGACAATTTTCCCTCTGTGCCGAGTCATTCTTTAACTTTGTCCGAGAAAAATCTCTGACACTCTTCATATGATCCTTACGAGAGAATATTTTATCACATGCGCCACAACTGAATGGTTTTCCTCCAGTGTGTGTTCTCGAATGTGTTTGTAAGCTTCCGTTGACAGAAAATCTTTGACCGCACACTGAACAGACGAAAGGTTTCTCTCCAGTATGCGTTCTTGCGTGTGCTCGTAAATGACCCTTGATCTTCTCCCACAAACTGAGCAGACGAAGGGTTTCTCCCCGGTGTGCGTTCTTAAGTGTATTTTTAAATCTCCTTTCTGAGTGAATCTTTTGCTGCATGCAGAGCAGGCAAAAGGCTTTTCCCCAGTGTGTGTTCTCGAGTGCATTATTAAACTATATTTGACAGAGAATCTTTGACCGCAAACAAAGCAGGCAAAATGTTTCTCCCCAGTGTGTGTTCTTTCGTGTGTTGTTAAATGTGTCTTCACAGAGAATCTCTGACCACAAACTGTGCATGCAAAAGGTTTCTCTCCGGTGTGTGTTCTTGTGTGCATTCGTAAACGTTCCTTGACAGAGAATCTTTTACCACAAACTGAGCAGGCGAAAGGTTTTTCCCCAGTGTGTGTTCTTTCAAGCCCCACCTGGAACTGAATGTTTTCTCACACTGTGAGCATTTGACATGTTTGTTGCCAGAGTGACATGTTGTACTATATTCTGCGTGTTCTCCAACATCATCATCATCAGATGTTATGTTGTCACAATCTGATAGTGGAGCTAAGAGTGTGTCTGCTTGGGATCCCCCAAGATGTTCTGCATCACCTTCTGTTGCCATGTGTTGACTTGAGCTGCTGCTTCGGAGTTGCGTTCGTCTGTTCTCACTCTGCTGACATTTGTCTTCATCTTCTTGACTCATCATGGGCCCAAAGGTCACTGAAAACCTCATGATGTCATCCTCTTCTTCCTCTTTCATGTGAAGTGAGAGAGGCTCCTCCTCCTCTTTAATGGGAGGAAATTGTGGCTCCTGTTGCTCAGGATGAAGAAATATTTCACTCATATCTGCAGGACACAAAAAAAAGCACACTTGCAAAATCGCAACTTTAATTCTTTTGACATTTTTAAACTTTGGTACAGATTTTTGCAGGGGTCGTGGAAGTTGACACACATGATTTGCTATCATGGGACACATAAAATGATAAGTTGGGCCAGATCTGGCCACCGGGGCCTCGCGTTTGTCACCTGTGCTCAAAACTATAACTCCATTGTTAAAATCAAATAATTTGACACTTCGACTGTGCAGCTGAGTGAGGGGTGTGGCATGTCACCTCACATTAAGATTGATGTTTTCTAAAGCAGCATACCAGCTTCAAAACAGGTTTGATTCCTTTGCTAACGTAAACTAAATTTAAAAAAGATTTCTCAGATTAGGTACAGAAGTTTAAACACTAGTAGCTGTTTTTTTGTAGACAGGCATGAGACTATTAGTTACAATTTGTTTTTGTAAACGACATCAGACAATTGTCTTAAGGCCATGGAAGGGGAATATCTTGCTTCTCCGAATCTGTTGTTTATGTTCCCTGGTTCGCTCCTTCAATATGCTGTCCCCGTTTTTAAAATGACCGGACTTGCCAGATTTTTCCCACAGTCACATGGGCGTTACAGCATGCATATACTATTTGTGACTACCTCGAGCGTAAGAGGTGAACAAACCTCCTTTGTGCAACACAAACGGAGGATGCTCGAAAACAGCGTCCAGTTGTTGACTTTGTTGCTCGCTCTACTCTTCTGTCCGAGAAATGTCATCCTCGTACTCTTCTTCTTTCATCGTTCTTGCGTTCATTTTAACGAGGTCACACTTGATCTCCCCTTAGCGACGCGTTGATTAAACTAACCCCCTTCTTTGTTAGCAGCTAGCAAGCGAGGCCAAGCTAAGCACCGAAACGATTTTATCCGGACACGAAGATTTAATTAATGATCGATAAGTCCATCCATTAAAATAACGATAGCTGTACTGTGTCGGGACTTGAGTACGTTCAGCTCTATTTCGGGAAGGATGATTACCTGCAGTCGTGTTTTCGTAAAAAAAAAAAAAATAAAATGTATGCGGAAGTACACGTGCAGCGAAGTTGGACGGCAAATCACTTGGGCAAAATACATAATGTTGCCATTCCATGTAGATGCCGATATTTCTTAATCAGACACGGGATTATATGACACACTAAAGCACATATGTCAAAGTGCCGGCCCGCGGGCCAGATCCGGCCCGCGAGAAGGTTTTCAGTGGCCCGTGGGATGATGTTGATTTATTATTAGAACCGGCCCGCGGACGGCCGCAAGCCGAGAGCCCACATATCTTTTACACGCACCAATACTACATTTCCCACAATGCAACGGTGCCGCGCCAAGCAGTCGGGCGCTTTATTTAAATATTTACTAGTGCAGCAGTCGTTCGGATAACAGTGACGTTAGCTTGCAGATATCCATCAAAAATGGCAAAACGGAAGGTGGACGCCGAGAACCGGGGGTTTCAAACAAGGTGGGAGTCAAGAGTACATGTTCACGGACGTAGCTGTAAAACCTGTGTGTCTTCTGTGTGGAGAAAGTGTGGCCGTATTGAAAGAGTATAATCTGAAACGAAACGCGCGGACAAAAACAATAATATGGACATCGAACAAAGGCTACAGAAGGTTGAGGAATTAAAACGAAGCCTCAAATCTCAACAGGCTCTGTTCAAAAAAGCCAAATCACAAAGCCAGGCTGCTGTCAATGCCTGTTTTATTGTGGCAGAAGAGATCGCTAAATCAGCCCGGCCATTTACGGAGGGGGATTTCATTAAAAACTGTATGCTTAAAGTTTGTGACGAAGTTTGCCCTGAAAAAAGCAACTCTTTTTAAACGTGAGCATGAGCAGAAACACCATTGCCGAGCGAGTAGAGCAGTTGTCCATTAATCGAAAAGAGCAGCTTGTGAAAAGGGTAAAACATTTCATCGCATACTCCTTGGCTGTGGATGAGAGCGCCGACATTTCTGACGTTGCCCAGCTGTCAATCTTCATCCGCGGAGTGGACTGAAGCCTAAGCGTGACAGAGGAGTTTTTGGCTTTTTACGTCCTATGCATGGCACAACTACGGAGCATGATTTATTTGAGGAGTGAATGATCGAAAATTGTTATTATTTGGGGGGGTTTCTGTAAATGTAGCCCAATTTTGCTAAAAGAGAAAATATGGGCTATTGCTTCTTTTCATTCAATGTTGATGGGTATTTTTATCCAAAGAAACTTTGTCTTTTGTGCCTGTCGAAAATTAAAGTTTACTGACAGCCATAAGAAAATGTTGCTTTATTTATTTGATCATATTGAAATGAAGTTGTTAGGTTTTCAGTAGATTCAATTCGGTTCAATAAACTGCATGCGGTAGGTTTAAAATTTTTCAATGAACATTCGATCAGTCCGGCCCTCGGCTTGGAGCAAAATTTTTTATTTGGCCCTCCGTCCATTTGACTTTGACACCCCTGCACTAAAGACATGACAAAAGAGAAACGCGACAAAAATAAGGAAAAATAATTGCCTAAACCGTTCACGATGTACAACGCAACTGCATTACTGATCCCAAGTGGGTAGAATCAGTAGAGTATATTCGTGGTCAAATAACCTATAAATGATGGCTCTTCCAAAGTTTTGATCAATGTTTTTGGCAGACACACTTATATTAGGAACATATTGATGAAATAATTATTTATTGATTATGATGTTTCAAATCACATGACCAATCTGAAATGTCTTAACAAAAATGAGTGCAATTTCAACCCTATTATGAATTAGTGTTTTCATTTACAAATGTGCAACGTTCAAATCACTTTCAGTTAACTTTCAATTAACTATGCGGTTAGTCAATTATGTACTCATTATAGAAAAATTCCTATATGTTGTTTAGGGATTTAGAAATGAGTCAAAGAATGATTGCCATTACAGCTTCCGTTTATTCTGCAGCTTTATTGACTAACACTCTTCTCACCAGCACACTTGTCTCTTAATCTGATTCTCTTGTGAAATGTGTGTTTACAGGAAATCTTTTATCAGTCTGAGTAGGCAAAATGTTATTTTTTCAAGTGTATGTTCATAAGTGTGTTAAATGTGTCTTTAAAGAGAATCTTCTACCACAAATGGAGTAGGCAAAAGTTTTTCACCAGCGTGTCTTCTTTTGTGCGCTGTAAAATTGGACTTTCGAGCAAATCTTTGACCACAAACTGAGCAGCCAAAAGGTTTTTCTCCAGTGTGCGTTCTTGTGTGTGATATTAAATGTGTCTTTAAAGAGAATCTTTTACCACAAACTAAGCAAGCAAAAGGTTTCTCTCCAGTGTGTGTTCCTGTGTGTATTTTTAAACCTGACTTTCCAGAGAATTGTTTACCACATATGGGGCAGTCAAAAGGTTTTTCTCCAGTGTGCGTTCTTGTGTGAATTCTTAAATCTCCCTTCTGAGTGAATTTTTTACCACAAACTAAGCAGGCAAAAGGTTTTTCTCCGGTGTGGGTTCTTGTGTGTATTTTTAAAATTCCATGTCGAGAGAATCTTTTACCACAAACTGAGCAAGTGAAAGGTTTTTCGGCGTTGTGCGTTCTTGTGTGTATCATTAAATCTCCATTCTGAGTGAATCTTTTACCACACACTGAGCAGGCAAAAGGTTTTTCTGCATTGTGTCTTCTTGAGTGTCGTGTTAAATTGGTCTTGATGGAGAATCTTTGACCACAAACTGCGCAGGAAAATGGTTTGTCTCCAGTGTGTGTTCTTGTGTGTCTTGTTAAATGTGTCTTTGTTGAGAATTTTTTACCACAATCTGAGCAGGCAAAAGGTTTTTCTCCTGTGTGTGTCCTCGTGTGCGTCGTTAAATTGGTCTTTAAAGAGAATCTTTTACCACAGTCTGAGCAGGCAAAAGGTTTTTCTCCAGTGTGAATTCTTGTGTGTGTTTTCAACAATGACTTTTTGTGAAAAGTTTTGTCACAGTGAGAACATCGGACACGTTTGTTGTCAGTGTGACATGTCATATCACTTTTGGAATGTTCATCATCTTCATCATTTAAAAAGTGCGATGTTATGTCATCACTGTCTGATAGTGGAGCCAAAAGGCCATCTGATTGTGATGCTCCACAGTGCTCTGCATCACTTTCTTCACTCTTCATAATGACACCAGGCAATCGAAACTTGGTGATATTGTCCTCCTGCTCTTCTTCTTTAATGCAAGTGTACTCGGTAGGCCCTTCCTTTTTGTTCTGAGCAAGATCTGGCTCCTCATCTTTGATCTGGGGGGACTCAGCACAAAGATCCTCATCACTGACATCTGTAGGACACAAGAAGGCAAACATGTTTCGCTAAAGTCAAGCTTTGCTCAATCAAGCCTCATGTTGTGATTTTGATGTTGTGTATGATTGTGGCAATGTTTACCATATCCGTTATTGATCCACAGAGGAGGAATTCACGTCTTACTTTATAATTCAAAAAACACTAAACAGTAGAAACAACCACTGTGACCTACTCCGGTCCCAACATTAATTTCAATTTTTAAAACCAAAGAAGTTAATTAAGTTACTTTGTCAAGGTAACGGTGTCAACACGTCAGTGATTCAGGTAAAAAAACATGAAACTACCACAGATGTTCCCTGGTTCGCTCCTTCAATATGCTGTCCCGTTTTAAAATGACCGGACTTGCCAGATTTTTCCCACAGTCACATGGGCGTTACAGCATGCATATACTATTTGTGACTACCTCGAGCGTAAGAGGTGAACAAACCTCCTCTGTGCAACACAAAAGCCCCTGTCACACCTTGACGATTTAGCCAGCGTATGCCGACGTAGGAAAAATTTGGCAAATACGCTGGCGTACGTCGAATTAGTTATGGGTAAGTTTTGTATACGTAACAGCACGCTGAAGCACGTTGGTATACGCCGGAATCGTCGAGGTCGTCGAGAAATTTTAAGCATGCTTAAAATTTCTCGACGTATGTCAGCGTATGGCTATACGTCCCGTATACGCAGGCCATAAGTAATAGGTAAGTTATGCGATCGTTGCACACGTTCAAACACGTTAAGTGTAGGTTACTCATAAGTCCAAATACGTCGAGAATACCTACTAGCTGTTCTCCAACATCCGTGCCTTTCGGAACTTGCGCTTGGACATGCTGACCAGGCTGTCACGCACGTAGTTGGCGAAGGCTGCAGTGGCTGTGATGGGCTGAGGCTGTGCGAGACCTTTGATGAGCTCCCCAGGCTTTTCTTTGGCATGACGCTGATGTTCGTGACCATAGATGAGGGTTGGGACGTAGATCGACCGGTAAATTGAGAGCTTCGCCCTTTGGCTCAGCTCCTTCTTTACCACGACAGACCGATACAACGTCCGCATCACAGCAGACGCTGCACCGATCCGCCTGTCGATCTCTCGCTCCCTTCTGCCCTCACTCGTGAACAAGACCCCAAGATACTTAAACTCCTCCACTTGGGGCAAGATCTCCTCCCCGACCCGGAGAGGGCACTCCACCCTTTTCCGACTGAGGACCATGGTTTCAGATTTGGAGGTGCTGATCCCCATCCCAACCGCTTCACACTCGGCTGCGAACGCTCCAGTGAGAGCTGGAGAGACCCGCTTGAAGGAGCCAACAGTACCACATCATCTGCAAAAGCAGAGATGCAATACTGAGGCCACCAAAACGGACCCCTCAACGCTGGCTGCGCCTAGAAATTCTGTCCATAAAAGTTATGAACAGAATCGCGACAAAGGGCAGCCTTGGCGTAGTCCCATCTCACTGGAACGATTCCGACTTACTGCCGGCAATGCGAACCAAACTCTGACATCGGTGGTATAGCGACCGAACAGCCCGTAACAAGGGTTCGGTACCCCATACCCACGAGCACCCCCACAGAACTCCCGAGGACACGGTCAAACGCCTTCTCCAAATCCACAAAACACATGTAGACTGGTTGGGCGAATTCCCACATACCCTCGAGGACCCTGCTAAGGGTGTAGAGCTGGTCCACTGTTCCACGGCCGGGACGAAAACCACACTGCTCCTCCTCAATCCGAGGCTCGACTTCCTGACGGACCCTCCTCTCCAGCACCCCTGAATAGACCTTACCAGGGAGGCTGAGGAGTGTGATCCTCTGTAGTTGGAACACACCCTCCGGTCCCCCTTTTAAAAAGAGGGACCACCACCCGGTCTGTCAATCCAGAGGCACTCTCCCGCTGACCACGCGATGTTGCAGAGGCGTGTCAACCAGGACAGCCCCACAACATCCAGAGCCTTGAGGAACTCCGGGCGGATCTCATCCACCCTGGGGCCCTGCCACCGAGGAGCTTTTAACCACATCGGTGACTTCGACCACAGAGATAGGAGAGCCCACCTCAGAGTCCCCAGACTCTGCTTCCTCCAAGGAAGGCGTGCTGGTGGAGTTGAGGAGGTCTTCGAGTACTCCGCCCACGGCTCACAACGCCGAGTCGAGGTCAACAGCGCCCCATCCCCACTGTACACAGTGTTAGTGGTGCACTGTTTCCTTCTGAGACGCGGATGGTGGACCAGAATTTCTCGGCCGTCCGAAGTCGGCTTCCATGGCCTCACCGAACTCCTCCCATGTCCGAAGTTTTGCCTCGGCGACCACCGGCCGCATTCCGCTTGGCCAGTCGATACCGTCAGCTGCCTCTGGGGTCCCACAGGCCATAAAGGCCCGATAGGACTCCTTCTTCAGCTTGACGGCATCCTTACTGCTGGTGTCCACCAGCGAGTACGGGATTGCCGCCACGACAGGCACCAACTACCTTACGGCCACAACTCAGATTGGCCGCCTCAACAATAGAGGCACGGAACGTGGTCCATTCGACTCAATGTCCCCGCCTCCCCGGAACATGGGAAAAGCTCTGTCGGAGGTGGGAGTTGAAACTCCTTCTGACAGGGATTCCGCCAGACGCTCCCAACAAACCCTCACAATACGTTGGGTCTGCCAGGACGGACCGGCATCTTCCCCACCATCGAGCCCACTCACCACCAGGTGGTGATCAGTTGACAGCTCCGCCTCTCTTCACCCGAGTGTCCAAAACATGCGGCCGCAAACCGATGATACAACCACAAAGTCAATCATCGAACTGCGGCCAAGGGTGTCCTGGTGCCAAGTGCACATATGGACACCCTTATGCTTGAACAAGGTGTTCGTTATGGACAATCCGTGACGAGCACAGAAGTCCAATAACAAAACACCACTCGAGTTCTGATCGGGGACCGTTCCTCCCAATCACGCCTTCCAGGTCTCACTGTCGTTGCCCACATGAGCATTGAAGTCCCCAGCAGAACGAGGAGTCCCCAGCAGGAGTACTCTCAGCACACCTCCAAGGACTCCAAAAGGCTGGGTATGCTGAACTGCTGTTGGGTGCGTATGCACAAACAACAGTCAGGACCCGTCCCCCTACCCGAAGGCGGAGGGAGGCTACCCTCTCGTCTACCGGTGTGAACCCCAATGTACAGGCACTGAGCCGGGGGCAATGAGTATGCCCACACCTGCTCTGCGCCTCTCACCGTGGCAACTCCAGAGTGGAATAGAGTCCAACCCTCTCGAGAGACTGGTACCAGAACCCAGGCTGTGTGTGGAGGTAAGTCCGACTATATCCAGTCGAAACTTTTCAACCTCACACACCAGCTCGGGCTCCTTCCTGTAAAGAGGTGACATTCCATGTCCCCAGAGCTAGCTTCTGCAGCCGAGGATCGACCGCCAGGTCCCCGCCTTGCTGCCGCCCAGCTCACTCGCACCCGACTCTTGGCCCCTCCATGGGTGGTGAGCCCATGAGAAGGGGGACCTACGTTGCCTCTTCGGGCTGAGACCGGCCGGGCCCCATGGGTGCAGGCCCGGCCCCAGGCAACGCCAACTAGCCCCACCCCAGGCCTGGCTCCAGAGGGAGGCCCTGGTGACCCACGTCCGGGCAAGGGAAACTGGGTTCCATTTATTTTGTCCATCATAAGGGTTTTTGAGCCGTGCTTTGTCTGGTCCCTCACCTAAGACCTGTTTGCCATGGTGACCCTGCCAGGGCATAAAGCCCCAGGCAACTTAGCTCCTAGGATCATTGGGACGCACAAACCCTCCACCACGGTAAGGTGACGGCTCACGGAGGGGTGTTGTTTGGTTTATTAATGACACAAGTCATAATGGCGTTTGATTGCTGCTTTAATAGCGTGAATAGCAACTCACAGTAACGATGGCAAGCCGCACCTTGCCTCTTGGGTTATACCATTTAACTAGACCGGGAATAGTCCCCAAACAGATGTTGGTACTGCAATGTCTAGTGCAGTTATGATTTGAAACGTCGAGCGCCAGCCTTTTATAGACTACGTCACGTGATCGTCGGCAATCCGCTGCACGCTATGCATAAATTAGACTATCGTTGGGCATAAGTTGTGTTCGGTGCAACACAGCTAGGCATTCGTTGGAATAAGTTATCTATAAGTTATCGAAACGTTCTATATAATTTACTGATA
The DNA here is from genome assembly GCA_026261675.1 of Hippocampus mohnikei. NCBI lineage: Eukaryota > Metazoa > Chordata > Actinopteri > Syngnathiformes > Syngnathidae > Hippocampus > Hippocampus mohnikei. The sequence continues at coordinate 5,858,079 of JAKGUB010000341.1, forward strand.
CGTTATGTATACGTCCAACCCGTTATGAATGCGCTATGTATACGCCCAAAATTGAAAAAAATCGATAATTCAGCGTATGCCAGCGTTTTAGGAAATTCTGATTCGTCGGCATATCGCTGGCTGAATCGTCAAGGTGTGACAGGGCGGGATGTTGTTACCAATGAAGTTGGGTTACTAAAAGAGTACGAGTAAAATGTAAGCAAACCTCCTCTGAGTACAACTGGCGACTTGCAAACAGCGTCCAGATGATGACGTTCGTTCTCTTTTGTCAGCGAAACGTCCGTTTCGTACTCATTTTCTTTCACACTTTTTGCGCACATTCTCACACGTTAAAGACAACACTTTACACTCACAATTGATATCTGCTGAGTGAGGTGTTACCAACTCAAGTGTCTCTTTGTTAGCGGCTAGAAAGCTAAGCTAGTTCGAAAGGCTTCAACTTGCGTCGACACGAGTATAACCAGACACGAGGGTTTAACTAATGATGTTTTAGGCTATCAAATTGGTGATGGAGTCTTCAATCCGTTTGGTAATTTCGGAGGTTACAAATTGGCGAGGTTGCATAAATAAATGTGATGGGAAAGATGAGCCGCGGATGTTGTACGGCAACGCCACTTGGACAAACTACATATAAAGCTCAAATGCTGCCGACTGGCAAAGCAGCAAAAGAATTATTTAAATGAGACATCTGACTAGTTGTCGGACTGGAACGATGACACCCAAATTCCACTTGTAAATTCTTTCAACTAAATGGTGTCCAGAAAAAGTGTTGTTTCAGAGTTGATCACATAGGACATTATTTTACATTGATGCTGTGAACTGCAGTATGTACAACGAGAAAACGATATTTAAAATGGACAAAAAAATTGTTGCGGGGAATGAGCAGCAATTGTGTGTAGCTAGCAGCTACTAACCTGTTGGGTGACGATGTACGCCACTAGCATTAGAGTTTAATGTTGGTGCTATTTTGTGTGGAGGGATACCATGTTCTGGGGTGTATGTAAATAAAGGGGGTGGAGCTTCCCTGCAGTTCGCTTCTGGCAGTGAAGGTGCACTGTGGCACGCCAGGTGTTTAGCGACTCAGTGATAGCGACCACACAAAGAAAAATAAGAATCGTCTCCTGTCTTGTGCTCGAACCGAGTGTAGTCACCAGCAATGATGCCTACACATGAACAGCGAGGACTTCCGCAGCAGAAGGATCAACAGGTTATGGGCCCAGGTGGGTTCCAGGCACAGCGGCGCTCCATGGGAGAGGATTACCGCCGATTTGACGGAGATGAGGCCCGCTATCACATCTGGGAGGCGAGGTTCCTAGCATACTTGAAAACCATCGGGCTAAAAGATGCTATCCTCGGGTGTGATGTAGCTACGGGATCCAGCGAACAGGCCGCAACAGAAACCGTGTGGAAAACGAACTGGCATATGCTGAACTGTGCGGCTGCTTGGATGATAAAACACTGACACTCATCCTGTATGAAGCACCAGAAGATGGTAAGAAAAGTCTGGAAATATTGAGACGCCATTTTGAGTCCAAGAAAAGCCGCGAATTGTCGGGCTGTACACAGAGCTAACCAATATGCTAATGGATAACGGCGAGGAGCTAGCGGGCTATCTAGCACGTGTCGAGAAGCTAGTGGCCGCGCTACAAAGAGCTAAAGAGAACCTAAGCGATGCACTATTGGTGGCTATGGTGTTGAAAGGACTCACTGATGAATACAACCCATTTTCTGTGCATGTGACTCAAACGAGGGAAGTGTTAACCTTTGCTGAATTCAAGACTAGGCTGAGAAGTTTTGAATGCACCCTCCGCTACCGAAGCAGGCCCAGACCAGATGAAGTAATGACCGCCAAGTCATTCAAGCCGAAGCCCAAAGAAAAGACAAGAAATACGTCTTCAATGGAGAATGCTTTATTTGTGAGAAAGTGGGGCATAAAGCAAGAGACTGCACGAGTAAGGATAAGAAACCACACAAGCGAACGACAAAAGCTGATAAGAACAATAAAGTGGCTACAGTTATGGACGATTCGGAAAAAGTTTTCCGTGGCAGAGACCAAGCCAAATCTTCGAGGGAAGAAGAAGAAACATTATTGCTCGGGTGAGTGAATGGCGACCCAAGGGAGCGCAGCAATATGGACTACTCGTGGACAGCGGTGCTTCTGCCCACATAATCACCGACAAGACCGCATTCATCCGATTTGATGAAAGTTTCCGCCTAAAGATCACATCATGCAGCTGGCTGATGGAAGACGGATCACCGGAAGTGTCGAGAAGAAGGGGACGCGCAAATCAAGCTGGCCGACAGCAGTGGACGAGTAGTGAGTGTCAAGCTCACAAATGCTCTCCTCATCCCAGAATACCCGCAGAATATCCTTTCTGTGGATGCAGCAACTTCGAAAGGAGCGAAGTTCAACTTTGCGAAGAATGACAACAAAATGATTCTTTCAGATGGGACAATATGCAAGATGATTGTAAAGGACCGTATGTACTATCTTGACATTGTCACAGAAAATTCTGAATGCAGTGAGGACTCCTGCAATGCATCTTTAGACATGAAAACATGGCATGAGATAATGGGCCATTGTAACTATGGTGATATTGCTAAGCTTGAAGCCGTGGTAGAAGGTATGAAAATTAGTAACAAAACTAGACCTAACCAGTGTGAAACCTGTATTCAAGGGAAATTCACCCAGAATAGAAACAGGAAAAGTGATGTGAGAGCTAAAGAGCCATTAGGGCTGGTACATACAGATCTAGGTGGGCCTATTGACCCAGAGTCATTCGACGGTACAAATATGCCATCACTTTTACTGATGACTTTTCTGGAGCTGTTTTTGTATACTTTCTCAGGAACAAAAACATGGCAGTCGAGGCTACAAAGCAGTTCTTGGCAGACACAGCACCATATGGTAAAGTGAAGCTTAATGAGATCGGATAATGGGACAGAGTTTGTTTCAAAAGAGTATCAATCTCTACTGAGATAATATGATAAAACATGAGAGATCAGCGCCCTACTCCCCACATCAAAATGGGACAGCAGAGAGGAACTGGCGCACATTGTTTGAGATGGTCAGGTGTATGCTGATAGAATCAGGCTTACCCAAAGAGCTATGGCCATATGCAGCCAGAACAGCAGCAGTTATACGGAACAGATGTTACTGCGAAAGAACAGGGAGACTCCTTATTTCCTTTTCACAGGAAAAAGACCAGATTTGTCAAAAATGAAAAAGTTTGGTTCAGAATGCATGGTGTATGAGCAAAACAGGAGAAAGCTAGATCCAAAGGGCAAAAGGGGATCTTTGTTGGTTTTGACCGTCATTCACCTGCTTATTTGATTTATTTTCCAGAGACAAACAAAGTTCAGAAACACAGACTGGTCCACTTCATCACAAAGACCGTGACTGAGAGTGAGACGCAGACCGAGAAGACCCAACTGGAGGACCACTATGTAGAGTGGGTAACTATGCCTAAAGCAAGTCAGTTACAGACGGAATATGTAGGAAAAGATTCTGACACTGAACCAGAGCTTAAACCTGACTGCGACACGGACTCAACCAATGGTAATGAGACTCTCGCACTTCTGGTAGAGAAAGGAAGACACCAAAATATTTAGAGGATTATGAATGTGTGATAAAAGGCAATGAAATCACAATTGATTACTGCTATAGAGCAACAGTGGGATTGCCACAAACATTCTACGAGGCAATGGCATCGCCAAAGTCAGAAAAGTGGAGAAAGGCGATGATAGATGAGATGACTTCTTTTAAAGAGAACGACACTTTCACCCTTGTGCCATTACCGGAGGGTAGACAGACAGTGGGGGAAGGTGGGTGTATGCTTTAAAGGAGGATGACAAAGGCAATGAAACATATAAAGCGAGATATGTAGCCAAAGGGTACAGTCAGAGAGAAGGACTTGACTATTCTGAGACATTTTCACGACCGCTAATCTGACATCACTGCGACTACTGATGCAGCTTGCTGCACAGTATGAGTTGCTGTTAAACCAAATGGACGTGAAGGCAGCATACTTACATGCACCTATTGACTGCGAACTATACATGGATCAACCTGAAGGTTTTTGTGTGAAACAAAGGGATGGTGTACAACTTGTGTGTAAGTTAAACAAATCCATATATGGCCTCAAACAGTCTGGGAGAAATTGGAACATGATGCTTCATGAGTTTTTACTTGCGAACGAGTTTGTACAGAGTCAAGCAGACCACTGTATTTACACCAAAATGTCTGACAAAGAAAAAGAAATTTTGTTGGTGTGGGTCGATGGTGTCATTGTGGCTGCCAGCAATGAGAGGTGTTTGTGCGAGATCGAGGAGAAGCTCAAGAGTAGGTTTGGGATGGGGGATCTCGGATGCCTCACTCGTTTCGTTGGGATTGATTTCGGGCAGGATGTGGGCTCAATCACGTTGAGCCAATCCAGATATATTGAGAAAATGTTGGGGGGGTTTGGCATGTCTGAATGCAAAGCAAGAGCCGCTCCAAGTGAGATCAGGTGTGACCTGGCTCCAGAGGGGGACAAAACCGATCGGAGGAAATATGGAGCAATGCTGGGCAGCCTCATATACATCATGACCTGCACTGGACCTGATGTTAACTGGATTGTGAGTAGACTATCTCAGTATATGTCTGATCCAAGGGAAAAGCACTTGACAGCATTGGAACAGGTGTGTAGGTAACTAATGCAATGTTAGTGTATGTGGCGCCATCGAGTGGGGGTGTTGGGTGACGATGTACGCCACTAGCATTAGAGTTTAATGTTGGTGCTATTTTGTGTGGAGGGATACCATGTTCTGGGGTGTATGTAAATAAAGGGGGTGGAGCTTCCCTGCAGTTCGCTTCTGGCAGTGAAGGTGCACTGTGGCACGCCAGGTGTTTAGCGACTCAGTGATAGCGACCACACAAAGAAAAATAAGAATCGTCTCCTGTCTTGTGCCTCGAACCGAGTGTAGTCACCAGCAATGATGCCTACACATGAACAGCGAGGGACTTCCGCAGCAGAAGGATCAACATAACCTAGTTATTGTAAAGTTAGTCTTATTAGCTAACTGTTTGTTTTCTCTTTGAATATTCTCATTGATCCATGTCATTTCATTCTCAGGGCGCTGAATCCAAAACAGACGAACAAGCTGGGTGTTTTCACCTAATGTACGACCCAAATACATAGTTCAATGTATTTAAAAAAACACAATAGTGATGATGCAGTATGAACAGTCTAACTGCCTGAAGACACAGTTTCTTTAGTTTATTCTGCAGATGTATAAACCACTGCCCTTCTCACCAAGAAAATCACACACACACTGCAACTACATAGTTTCTCACCAGTGTGTGTTCGTGTATGTTGTGTCGAATGTGTTTTGGCGATGTATCTTATAGCACAAACTAAACAGACAAACGTCTTTTCTTCGCCATGTGTTCTTATGGGATTGTTGAAGTTGTCCTTGGAATCTTTTCCGTCAAACTGAGCTGCCAAAAGGTTTCTCCCTCATCTGTGTACGCATGTGTTGAACCAATGCTGAACGGTCAAAGCAAAGCACGCGACAAATTGAGCAAGTGAAAGGTTTCTGTCAAGTGTGTGTTCTTCTGTCACCAGCACACTTATGCCTCTTCACCTGATACTTGTGAAAAAATCTTTTAGCACATGTGCTGCAGCTGAATGGTTTATCTCCAGTGTGTGTTCTTGTGTGTGTTGTTAAATGTGCGTTTCTAGCAAATCTTTTACCGCAAACCAAGCAGACAAATGGTTTATCTCCGGTGTGTGTTCTTGTGTGTCTCGTTAAGTATGTCTTTTCAGTAAATCTTTCACCACAAACCGAGCAGAAATAGGGCTTCTCTCCAGTGTGTTTACGCATGTGCATTGTTAAACTGGCCCTGAGACAGAAGCTTTGACCACAAACCGAGCAGGCAAAAGGTTTTTCCCCTGTGTGTATTCTTGTGTGCGAGTTCATTTTTTCCTTGATTGTGAATCTTCTCCCGCAAACCGAGCAGGCAAAAGGTTTTTCCCCAGTGTGCGTTCTTGTGTGTCTTGTCAAATGTGTCTTTCTAGAGAATCTTTTGCCACAAATTGAGTAGGCAAAGGGTTGCTATCCAGTGTGTGTTCTTGTGTGCCTATTCAATGACGACTTGCTGGAAAAAGTTTTGTCACATTGACAACATTTCACACCTTTGTCATTAGCGTGATATGCCAAATCCCCTTCAGAGTGTTCGTCATCATTATCGTCGTCGGTGTCAGACAAGTCTGAAGTTATGTCACTATCTGACAGTGGAGCTAAGACGCTGTCTGCTTGGGATCCTCCAGAGCGTTCGTTATCAAGTTCTTCACCCTTCACAATGACACAAGTCAAAGGAAACTTGGTGATATCAACTTCCTGCTCTTTCTCTTTAATGTGTGTGGGCTGCGGCTCCTCTTCTTTTTTAATGGAAGAGGTTTTGTGCGCCTGCTGCTCAGGACACACATCTTCACTGACATCTGCAGAACACAAGATTTGGTAGAGTCAAACTTCGCTCAGTCAAGTCTAGTGTTGTGATTTTGATGTAGCACATTTCATTGATGCATATTCTTTGAAATATGTATACAGTTTAACATGCCATTATTGTATATGTTAATGAGGGCTGGGGATTGATGGTTAAAAAAATAATAGTGATATAGCAATGAATAAATATTAGTCATTGATTTAAAAACGTTATTCATATACCCAAACTGTATTTAAATATAACTTGAAAGAACAACCAGAAAACAATTTAGAAGCAAACTAAACTAAAAAACAATGTTCCTGCTTTGAGCACCTTGGACTCTTCTAGGCCGTGTGGTGCCGTGCATGCGTTGCGATTGAATTTTATTAATATAAATTGTCTTTAACATCCATCCATCTTCCGAACCGCTTGATCCTCACTAGGGTGCTGGAGCCTATCCCAGCTGTCTCCGGGCAGTCGGCGCCAGAATCGGTTGCCAGCCAATCGCAGGGCACACAGAGACGAACAACCATCCACGCCCACACTCATACCTAGGGACAATTTAGAGTGCTCAATCAGCCTGCCATGCATGTCTTTGGAATGTGGGAGGAAACCGGAGCACCCGGAGAAAACCCGGATAGCCGGGGTGCCGTAGTTATCTCCAGACCTATGGCCCTCACAGGATAACGAAATCTCTAATTTTAGGAATTTTTTCAAAACGCTCTAAAATGTCAACATGTTCGGCGCTCAGACCAACTTGACCCAGGTCATATTCTCCTAATTTGGAGGCCTTTTATTCCCAAATGTCACATCAGAATCGGACCAAAGTGGTCTGGTTGGATAGCTGGGGTGCCGTAGTTATCTCCAGACCTAAGGCCCTCACGGGATAACGAAAGTTCAAATTTTAGGAATTTTTTCAAAACGCTCTAAAATGTCAACATGTTCGGCGCTCAGACCAACTTGACCCAGGTCATATTCTCCTAATTTGGAGGCCTTTTATTCCCAAATGTCACATCAGAATCGGACCAAAGTGGTCTGGTTGGATAGCTGGGGTGCCGTAGTTATCTCCAGACCTAAGGCCCTCACGGGATAACGAAATTTCTAATTTTAGGAATTTTTTTCAAAACACTTGAAAATGTCTACATGTGAGGCGCTCAGACCAACTTGACCCATGTCATATTCTGCTATTTTGGAGGCCTTTTATTCCCAAATTTCACATCAGATTCGGACCAAAGTGGTCTGGTTGGATAGCTGGGGTGCCGTAGTTATCTCCAGACCTATGGCCCTCACGGGATAACGAAATCTCTAATTTTAGGATTTTTTTCAAAACGATCGAAAATGTCAACATGTTGGGCGCTCAGATCATCTTTTATTTCAACATTCAAAATTGATCCGACGAGGGTGGTCTGTGTGGAGAGCCGGGGTGCTGGATTTTGCAAACGGCGTCGAGTAGCTGACGCTGTCGCTCCTTCTCCTCTTTAGTTTGGCAAAGTCCCCCCAAGTACTCTTCTTCTTTAACACGTTTTGCACACATTATCACGCGATAGTCTCCCAAACTCCCGCTCCGTTTTGATTCCTGCTTAGTCGATGTACAGTAATAGAAACAAATCTCTCTTTTTGACGGCTAGCATGTGCAGCTCCGCTAAACCAGACCGAAACACATCAACATGCACCGAAACGACTTTATCCGCACCCGAAGATGTAATGGCTGTTGTGTTAGTCCAGCAGACGCTTCGTTATGTTCATTGCTAATGCAGGAAGAAATGTTGACGCCCGCTTGGCTGCACTAACGAACACGAAAGGAAGAGCTGCAACACAAGCGGTACCGCGTAGTAGGGCAAGTCCATTAGGACAAACTAGATTCGTTTTGCATGTAAGAGGAGCGTCTCGAGTATCTTATTTTAAAAGGGACACAAACATCTTCAGTAGTAGTCCAGAAATATATATACTGTATAAATAATTCACTAGTGACTATATTGAGTTGAGAAGCTGATGTTGTCAAGGGTAAGCAGAATGTTTTATTTTCGTCGTCATGGAACACAATGGCCGATACACGACCGCCATCTTGCGGTAGCGAGAGCAGTTTGATTGAGACTCATCGTGAATTACGACACGGATAGAGTTCGTCTCCGGGGAGTTGGAGAGGAGCAAAACACGCGCTGGAGAGAAAACCTTTTGCTTGCTCAAGTTTTGGCCAAAATTCTCACAATGTCTCACAGTGTTGTAAATGTCGACATTACGACCGCACATACGAACGCACACTGGTGGAAAATAAACGTGTTGTATGTGCGTTTGTATTTTTGGTCCATCGATTGGAAGCTTTTAGAATGCTTAAATTTCCCGAATGGGTTTATTATTAAGTATCAATCAATCAGTCAATCAAAAGAGTCTGTTCAGTCTGTTTTACAATCCAAACGAGGCCCTTTTTTTGATTACAAGCTTTTGGCCATTGTTGCCTTACAAGGTACAGTACTTTTTATGCCAGCAGGTGACACTGTAGGATTGTCCGAGTCTGCACTCCAAGGCCGCTTCCAAAGCTACATAATATCTAATGAGATTCAATACAAAAATGTGCCCGTACAAACACGAGAAAGCATCTGCAATACTTGACATAACACTGAAGACATTTGTGCAGTAATAAACACGCTAAGCTGCAATCTCGCGTGTATAAACATCAAGCATCATATCTCTTAAATAAGATTGTGGTGCATCAATGAAGTTATCATAGATCATGTTGCATCCTTAAAGTAGCCCTTTGGAGCTGCAGGATTGATCTTTTTCAAATTGAATTTGGGGGAAAATATTAACTCAATGTGGCCTCTTTGATGTGAAAAGACTGAGCTGATTGAAGCGGCATGAATCTGTGCAGTCTTATTAGACGGTGTTGGTCATTTGTCAGACACGCACAAGCACATTTTTTTAAAGCGCGGTTTGTGCTGTTGTGGGCGTGAGCACTGCCAAGTTGGTTTGCCGACAATCTTCTCGACTCATTCCCTTTAAGTGAGGTGCAAATGGCAGTCTTGCATAGATATATTTGCGTGCGGAAAATGAAGCAGGAATCGGTGCATGATTGGAGTACTTTATTGTCACTGCGTTTGGCCAGTGTGGCAACACACAACGTAAGCGGGTACAGAGTGAACTGTTGATAACGGCTGGTGAATTAAATATGCCCACGGACCTTCATCCATCTATCCCCACTGTAGAGTGTCACACTCAAAGAAGCTTACAATTTCTCTCACACACACACACACACACACACACACACACACACACACACACACACACACACACACACACACACACACACACACACACACACACACACACACACACACACACACACTGCACAGGAGGGCCAGCCATCTGGAGGCCAACACAGACCTGGTGTTGGATCAGGGAAAGAGTTTTGAGATCAAATCAGGCTCTCGTCTATCAGCGCTCTCTGCGGCTATGATTAATGAAGCCTCCGTCACGGTGGTGCGACTCAATTTCAAGCTTTCGTGTGCGTACCCCTGAAGTCGGGTTGGAACAAAATCAATCACTGGGTCCAAAAGCGGTAGAATTTTGATAGTGACTGAAAAAATTGCAAAAATATGCCTCGAAAAGTCCAAGAAAACCTCCACACCACTGCACCTAGCAAGGCGTTACATCATTGAGCAGCGAAAAGATATTTGTTGCACTTTTAGTTTTTTTTCTGAAAATCTTGACTTGGACTTTCTAGGCTGTGTAAAGATTTATTCGACTTCACGGAAGCACTATCATGTCAAAGACAAGACTAAGCTGCGCGGCGGCATTAGCAAAGGCTATCATTAGCTAACAGTGCTACCAGTTTTAGCTTGTTATAATGCCCAATGTTCAGCTACTGTAAATTGTCAGACAGGCAGGCAAGGTTCCTTGCGGCGAAGGTTTAATTTGAGATTTTTTAAAGTAAAAGTGGGGAAAAAAAGATTCGGCTTTTGTGGTATACCTGGCAGTGCAACCCATAACACAAATTTCTAAATCCGGACAGTGGTAGTCACTCACTTTCTGCCTGTGGGAAGAAACCACAGTGCCTGTTGTTTACAAACATTTAGAAATGGTTTTAAATTCGGAACATTCTTCATGATTCACGAATAGCTGTTCTGTATTTCTCTTTTCATTGTCTTCTATGGGAGAATATCTATCCATCCATTCTCTCACTTGGCTAGATGTGTTTTGAAATTAGAACGCGGCTCTTGCAGTGTACCTAATAAACAGGTGTCGCAGTGTGGTGCAGAACGGGGTGGCGGGAAGTGTGTTCTCGATATTCCGGAGCAGCAGCTGGCCTTGGTGTGCCTTTCTCTCTCTCTCTCTCACTCTTTCCGGGCCACATAAACAAAGCAAAAGCAGCATTAAGCAAAAACACATGAGGAGGAGACAATTTTCTTTGTTTCTTTTTTCTTCTTCTTGTTCCAACTCATCTACACTGTTGTGTCTTCAACTGACAATGAACCTTCGCCACCTGGGGAAAGCCATTACCCTGCAGCTTCATTATGTGGCTGTTATTTAAAATAAAATTGTCATTTATTTAAAAGTAATAAGATACGCTGTGGCCAAAGCCAATCTAGATCAAAGAAGAAAAAGAAAGCCAACTCTCATGTGTTTTGCATAACAAAAGAGTGAAAAAGTGCAAAAATCTGCTGCAAGACGAAAAACAATTGTGTGGGAAGCGAATAATTTACATTCTCATCCCTGTAATACAGTACACGAATGCGGCATTATTATATGTATTTGTGCTGGATAAAGCTACTGGTGCCTCTTTCGAGGGTTAAACTATGGACTTCTAGGAGCTTTTTCTTTGTCTTTTTTGGTGTGCCTGTTATGTTGGAATGACAATTATGATATAGATCATAATGGCAATTGTTTTTTGGTAATTTGGTGTGTCCAGTCTTCGTCATCATATCACCGATGCATCACACAGCCGTGAACCGTCAGGGCCAGCAAAACCTTCTCTGCTGGCCTAAAACACTAGCAGAACCACATTTATAGCTTGATTTGCATAGAACAAGATGCACCAGGTGTAAGACGCCGCCTCCCCCACCCTGCAAAAATCATCCTTAAAATGTTTTTTTTCTCTGTACTTGTGTATAATACAGTCCCTCGATATGCTAGGTGTATAGTCGTCATGACTTACTGACTTTACTTGAACTGATATTCATTCATTCTTTCATTCATCTTCCGAACCGCTTGATCCTCACTAGGGTCGCGGGGGGTGCTGGAGCCTATCCCAGCTGTCTCCGGGCAGTAGGCGGGGGACACCCTGAATCGGTTGCCAGCCAATCGCAGGGCACACAGAGACAAACAACCATCCACACCTAGGGACAATTTAGAGTGCTCATGCATGACTTTGGAATGTGGGAGAAAACCGGAGCACCCGGAGAAAACCCACGCAAGCCCGGGGAGAACATGCAAACTCCACACAGGGAGGCCGGAGCTGGAATCGAACCCGGCACCTCTGAACTGTGAAGCCGACGTGCTAACCACTGGACTACCGGGCCGCCCATGAACTGATATTTCTCATGTAAATCCATGTTGATGAACAAAATCACAATAGTTATATTATGCACTAAAATATTTGCATTTAATTAATAGGCACAATGAATACTAATTCAACAGTTTCCATGATTTTAAGCCTCATTTGACATATTTGTAATTTTTTTAATTCATTCAAAGTAAAAAAAAAACCCAGCTATTTAATTATTTATATACTGCTGTTACTTTTTCTTCCAGTCAAATGGCGGTCTAAAATATGAAAATGTTACTAAAAACATCGAATGTGCAGAAAATTAAAAGCAGGGGGAGAGGATTTCTAGAAGTTTTTATGCAATAGCTCATGTCTTTTGACAACTTAATGACAGTTAAGAATGTTAGTGTCAATGAAAACTCAGTCAGCAACAAGAATTTATAATTTGGCATGCAGCTCTTTTCATATTCCATTGGGGCTTCACCGTCTAATAGGAAGAATAAAAACAAAACGGCCCGTCAGTGTTGTTGCGCGTGCAGTGCGTGCGCTGCTCATGACTTTCTTTCTTTTTTTTTTTTTTTTTTTAACGAGCTGCAACACACACCAACCGCGTGGCCAACAGGCTCTGCGTCACCTCCGCCTGTGTTCGCCCGCCAGTGGCCAATAAATAAATAAATAAATCGATAATGGGAGTCAGATGACGTGACGGCGATGTTACGGGAAACGTGATGCACAGAAGTTCGGAAACAAATCAAAACAAAACCACCCCAAATTTCCATTTGACTTTTGACGCTGATACCCCCCCCCCCCCGCCCCCAGAACATTTTAGATTAATTCGATATATATTTTTAATATATTGCATTATTTTTAGTTCAATTCAATGTATTCATAATTTTCTATCCGAGTAGTCTACCCAGTGGTGCCCATCTTTAATTAATTACTCTACTGATGACTCCATTTTAAAAGTAAAAGTTGGCTCACAAGTTTAATAGATACATTCAGCAGATCCCAATAAACCTGCTCAACATAAAAAAAATATTATTAAAACATATATAAAGCCCAAAAGGACATTCATTTAATCTTCCAGCAAATCCAAATATGGATGCAACAAATAGAAAAACTGCACAACAATTCTGCTTGCGTATTTCCGGTCAGACGGTTAGACTTATACGCAGTTATATGGCTGTCTGTATACATACGGTGTCAGTTTCGACAGTTACAGAAAATAACCCAATAATCAGTTTTAGAAACTAGACTGCTGCCAATATTTGGGTTAAAAAAGGGTGATTGACGCGTGTAAAAAAAGTCAATGACGCACTGAGGGGTAGCAATAAAATGAGACCGCGTGTGCGAACACATCCGCAGCAACGAGTTCGATTAGTCAGCCTTGGATCGAAGTAATTGTTTATCAGACCATCCGCAGCCAGGGTTTCATGAAATAAAATCCAGACAATCTTGCCCAACACCCGCAGAATACAAGCAGGAACAAATCAGTTCGTAAACAAAGCCTTTTTCTTTCCTGTTTCTTTGCTTTTTTTTGGGTCAATGTCTTGAACTGATTTTCTAGCGAACAGCCAATCAGAGTGATCAATTGCCGTAGACTGGCGACACTGTTTTGCATACTACCTGCTCATTCATTCAAATCACATTGAATGGGAACAGTGATGATGGTACAACAATCTCTAAATTCTTAACAATTAACTAAGCATTATTTTTTTTTCAGACTCGTTCATGCTTGTATCTTGAGTGCGTTGAAACATGACTGTGGATGGTATGGTACACACGTACTCGGCCATGTTTACATCAAAAGCCTTCACTGTAGCTCCCAGCTCCTAGAAGTTTTATGATTAAATGTAATGTACGCTGGTCTCCCCCGCTCCTTAGCGTGTATGTCATGGCTTTGTCCAATTAATGTATACGTAATTGACATTTGATTGCATTTTTCGCTGTCAGTAAGTCCCACTTCCTGCACTGTGGTTATTCCTACGCGTCTGCTGTAATTGAGCTCACCCTGACATTTTGTTTTGAAAGACCACCCCGCTTTGTGCTTGTAGGAGGTAATGATCTTTGTAGTGGTGAATTAAGAAAGCCGCCTTGACGGGTGGGTTTCATTACGACGGTTGAACGCGTTTTAAATCACAAACTACCCCCCCCCCCCCATGACATCACTTCCGCTCTCCCGACGGTGAAATTTACAAGGCACAGTAAAGGCAGACCAACAATAAAAGGAAAACTATTTGCGGTTTGATGACTGGCAGCGCTGTCTTCATCTGGTCCTGCTTATGGCACAGCTTTACAGTTGCACTGGCACAGAGGCCAACTTGTTAAAAATCTGCATTTGTTACCTCCACTCCAAATGGTTGCTTACTTGGCGATACGGCATCTCACATATCCAGTAAAAAATAATTTGTTGCAAAGTATGAATACTTTGATTGATTGATTGATATCTTTTGAGATTAAAGGCAGGAAAAAACAGAACGTGTACCTAAATCAGCAAGTTACCCTACTTAAAGGATGACAAGAACTGCAGTCAATGTGCTGTATGGCGACATAGTGTGTACCGCACTAAACATGGATCAGAGGAAGCGAAGGAGAGCGTTGTCACTGGAGATTAGAAAGAAAATTATCGACACGTACATTGCACCTGGGTACATTTCGTGGTTTGCCATTTGCAAATTCTCCTATTGGCCAGAATGTTTTTCTAAATTTTTCTTTAATTTTATTGACTTAAGACGCACAGATTGGTTGTTCCTGTGCGCAGGCAGTGAAAAGTGATGGTGATGGCTGACAAGCTTCATCTCGAAAAGAGTAGTGCCTTGCCGCCATCTTGTGGCAGCTTGGTGCCTAAGGAACTATGTTGAAGTGAGTTGAGGAATTTCATTTCTGCAAAAGTAGTGCTTTGCTCCAAACTCTTTTTTTTGGGGGGGCCATCAAGTAATTTAGATTTTTTTAAAATAGTCGCAACTTGGCTGGGTTCCAATCCACCACATACGTCTTATGACCTGAAAGCTGCAGGGACAAGTGTATGGCACCGCTCACAAAAAGCATTTCAATCGGGTCAGCAACCATGGGAACATTGCAGACCTGTCTGGCATATAACATTTTAATGTGTATACTTTGAGCCGAGTGAGTCAGTGGACGTCATAAAAGCAACAGGTAGTCCCAAAGCGAAGGACTTTGAGATTGGCACGAGACGTGTACGGATGGTTCCTGGTGAAAGCAGCTGCTGTTGAGAGAGAAGTCTGGCGGCGAGCAGGAAATTGTTTTGGATTTCTGCGTGTCTCATTAATCTCGCGTTCGAAGTTTCGTTGTGGGCGTCAGGTCGTTTGTCAACGTCGGCTTTGCGGTTCACATTTGCGGTCGTGTTATAACTGCAGACGGAATGTTGCCATTAATGAAAAGGAGAATTATAATCATAACATTTTGTGTGAAAAGTTACGTATTTGTACAAATGCATTCTTTGTTTTCATCATAATGCCCATTTTTTTTTCTCCCAATAAAATTATTCCGTCCACGTCATTGTTAAATGAACACTTCATCCGCTAAATATGATTAGGAGTCGGAGTTTTATCTTCAACTTCACTTTCCGTCGTAAAATCAACTTTTTGTCTCATGATGACTTCATCATGATGGGACGATAAACAGACAACCTCAGTCTCGTAATATAGCAACTGTTTCTTGTTTTGGAAATGTGTCATCCTCATGAAATTGCAACTTTTGCTTGTAAAATGACCATGTCGTTTCCAGAATATTTCAACTTTATTCTGGTGAAATAACCACTTGTAACAAGATTGCACATTTTCTCGAGAAAACATACAGCCTTGTTCTCACCTGATTTAGACTTTTACCTCATAAAACTATGACTGTAAAATGACAACTTTTTTCTCGTAATATTACAACTGTATTCATCATCTGCATATAATTACAACAGTTTTGCACAAAAAAATTGGATTTTATTCTGGCAAAATAACTTTCTTCTATTTTCACTTGTAAAATTACAACAACATTTGCAACATGTGACCAGACTCTCCCACTTGACCCTGAGGCAAAAATGCTGCTGTTTTGGTTAGCCGCTGCAGATTTCAGATGACCTCAGTAGTTAACTCTGAACGATCAATGAACCGGGAACCACCACATTGGGTACCTACTGTTTTACTCCTGTGAAAAAGGAGGTATTTATTGTAGTTGAAGAGGGCCTTTATTCATCTTGTTGGGATACGACGGCCATTACAGTGAAGACCACTATTTGAAGAAATACGGTAACTCACGTCATAGACGAGCCAGCATCATTTATGTTGTGTAATGAAGCACTGAAAGCCGGGAACCCAAGACGACTTGTATCATCCAAGTGTTTTTGATGAGAAGGATCTCTCTTCTCCCACCTTCTCGTAATCCCTCCTGTCCGAGGTCAAGCAGCATTCCTGGCGGTGAGCTTTCCACACACTTGTAGCTCATTAAACGTATCGTTGAAGACACGCACAATGGCTGGATGCAGACCTGCAAGTGGGGGGAGTTAGAAAGACGCAGAAAGTCCAAGCAAGGAGCAGGCAGTAGGGCAGGGGTGGGGGTGGGGGGGGGGAAACATACACGGGTGACTTAAAAGCCGTGTTCAGACAGTAGGCGGGGGACACCCTGAACCGGTTGCCAGCCAATCGCAGGGCACACAAAGACGAACAACCATCCGTGATCACACTCACACCTCGGGACAATTTAGAGAGTTCAATCAGCCTGCCATGCATGTTTTGGGGGGAATGTGGGAGGAAACTGGAGTACCTGGAGAAAACCCACGTAGGCCTGGGGAGAACATGCAAACTCCACACAGGAAGGTCGGAGCCGGGATCAAACCCACGAACTCTGCACTGTGAGGTCGACGCGCTAACCGCTTGTCCACCGAGCTGCCCACTCTTTATCCCCACTTTGCTTAATCTTTGTGGAAAACGTCAGTGGGTCACATGGCAAGATGAAAGCATAATGTCTTTTTTTCTTGACTTTGAATTAGAATGAGATTTTTTTGCGGGGGTTGCACAATGCACAACACAATTGGGTTAGGTTATTGTCCAAACCCGAAATTTTTTTTCCCCCACATCTAAAAATAACTGATATAGAATGTCTTATCTTGTTCTCCTTCTTTCAGACCACAAAAAAAAAAATGAAAACGGGGGTGTATACTTTTTATATCTTATGTACACGTTTTAGATCAAATATTTTTCTTCAGTGAAACCTACTCCAGTTTTTTTTCTTAAAATCAACATTGAAGGCAATATAAAAATGTTAAAGACGATTTTCTCAATTGAACCTAAAGTCTGTGTTTCTGTTCGGATTAAAAACAGTTTACAAACATTTCAAATATCAAACATGAGTTCAATGAACCTCACATACACATTGACATAAACATCAGTGACAAGATGATGTTTTCGTTAACCTTCAAGACAATTGGTTTTTTTTTTGTAAACATGGACTCCAATGCAAAGTTTTCGGTCACTGAAGCAAATGTGTTTCCTGTAAACACAATTGACAATTTATGTCGAATCGTCATTGCATTGTGGTGCCTCACAGCCGATACACATTTTGAGCAACTGAGGGGGAGGTTTGGGCTAGGAAGGGCTGACATGTTTGGAGCTCAGTGTGTTTCCAGCTGCATAAATGCTCCCTGCACCTGTAACTTTAAATCGGGTAAATCACTGCAACGTGTGCGTGCGTATACTGTACACACCTTGCAAAAGATCTTTTTGTTGAGTCAAAAGTAATGTTAAAAAAAAAAAAATATTCGTTCTTCCTGGCTGAGCTCCATCCACAGTATTTCTTTTTCCCTCCTGTCTGGGGTTCGACATTTTATGGAAGATTAAGTACAGTAGTGATGTTTTTACAAATCCTTACCTCGTTCGCTTGGAACAAATGATAACCACCAACCCCCCAGCCCAAACCTGCCCCCTTTGTGTGTGTGCCCCAATGGGACCCAATTAAAGACACATTTGCTATCAGTGGTTAAAGAACCACATCTGCTCAATCTATCACCGCCAAGGTCAAATTATTCCAAGGGTCATTTTCAGTTTATGAACGGTCAGTCGGTCGGCCCGTCCGTCCCCTTAAAGACATACAGTCCAGTGCATTTTCCTCTACGTAGGCAGCACTTCCAACATCAAATACACGTGGATGTGTGCACGTGGTGCATGCAGCGGACACAACGCACACCCGCAACAACAAAGTTGACGAATATTTTAAAATGTGCTCATCGGACGTTAACGCTGATAACGGTGTTAGCTAAGCTATGCATCCGACAACAATATTTTATACAAGTTCACTTTTACCTAATACATGTGTATGTCTGTAATTTTGGTGCATATCTGCATAAATGTGCAGAGTCTTTCTTTTTTTAATATTACTATTTTTTTTCCATTGCCTTTTTATGGCAGAGTTGCTTGCTTGCTGATGACGTTCCCATTGATGTGAACCATGTAAATAATGGAGACATCCCACAAAAAACAAAGACAATAGAACCATCATAGTCGGCGATTTGTGTCCCGACAGTGAACCTCATCCAAAACCACTTCTCATCCTGCACCCAAAAAAAAAAAATAATCAATCAATTGAGGCTGTCACTCAACATGCCACAGAGCTGGACTGACCTCTTTACGCTCCCCTTAATTTGTCATTGTAAGAATATTCATGATGGCAAAAGGTGAGGGCTGCTCAATTTTCACAAAGCCCGCGGCTCCTTTTGGGAAAAGTTCTGGAGCGATTCTTTGCATTTCTAATTGGGGAGGTTTGATCGCGGCGAATGACGACAAGTCGAATGAAATGAAAAGCAGATCAATGGGAAACACGCAGGGACTCTCCACGCTGGAAACTGAACAGAAAGTGAACGTGTGCTGGGAATAATGAAGACCAGTCTGCCAGTTCGGCAGCAGCTGCGCTTCTCGAACAATCGTTAGTTTCCCTCTCCTTACATCATAGATTGACTGTAATCCCCCTTCCATCGCGGGGGTTACGTTCCAGACCACACCTGCAACAAGTGAAATCCGCAATACATAAATGAAAGTGAAATTCTCCTCAAGCATGTTTTCAACATTTATATATAACACATTTATTGAGAGAGAGCGAGAGCAATGGACAACACAAAAATATTGCACTGTACCACAGAATAGTGTGCAGATCCGTCTGTTTACCATACTGTAAACAATCCCGTTATTTTTTCCAAACATCCAAACTTACCTTACCATCTCATATTATATAAATATATCAATAATCATGGCCAAAGATGTACATTATAAAATACAGTTGCTTTCTGTGGCCTTTAAAAACAAGATTACAGAGAATGACTTGAATTAGTCCTCTTCGTTCATCTTCTTCTTTCAAATTACCACCTTTGAGAACGTTTTGTGGCACCATCTAGTGGCCAAGAATAGAATTACCTCCAGGATCGACCACATTTCCAGAGTTATTATTCATTCATTCATTCATCTTCCAAACCGCTTGATCCTCACAAGGGTCACGGGGGGTGCTGGAGCCTATCCCAGCTGTCACCGGGCAGTAGGCGGGGGACACCCTGAATCGGCCGCCAGCCAATCGCAGGGCACACAGAGACGAACAACCATCCACACTCACACTCACACCTAGGGACAATTTAGAGTGTTCAATCAGCCTGCCATGCATGTCTTTGGAATTTGGGAGGAAACCGGAGCACCCGGAGAAAACCCACGCAAGCCCGGGGAGAACATGCAAACTCCACACAGGGAGGCCGGAGCTGGAATTGAACCCGGTACCTCTGCACTGTGAAGCCGACGTGCTAACCACTGGACTACCGGGCCGCCGAGTTATTATCTGTACCCAAATAATCTTGCAAACCCGGAAACCGCCATGGAGGTGGATTTACTGTATATCTTCCTGCACGGAATGCGAAGCCAAAGTGCACGATTGAATCGGTTGCGCTAGGGCTGGTTTAGTTGCATGTGGATTTTCATTCGAGCCTTGAATAAAAAGCATGTGTTTGTGTTGAGCGCTGGCCAAGAGCCCCCCGATGTGGCTGGGAGACGGAATGGTCGCCATTACTTTACATGGCCTGTGCTTCCCAAAACACGTGAATAGCCCTATCCTGGCACTCCCAGTCACTATTGCGTCAATATTACGCCACCATTCGCTTATACGTTTAACAAATGGTGACCTTCTGTCATTGGTCGGTCTACGCGTCACCACATCACTCTTCCATATGTAATGATTGATGACTCGACAAGGAATGACCACTGTTTAATAATCCCAAAGACCGATGCCACATAAGAAACTCATTCATCCAACGATTCAGATATGGTTTTGTCACCATTGGTGAATAAAGAACGTCCCTAATAATAACAGCGTTTGAAAAGATTTCTTTTCACCAAACACAGCGAACTTCATGGACTCCAGTGTCAAAAGTAGCAGAACAATTATTTCAGTAATGTCGCTGGGAGATAGAAAAAAAAAACCTCAGTCGACATCATCTGTCTGGGTCATTCCATGGTCGCTCACATGTTTCACTCTTGTAGTTCTGATGTCATCAGAAATTCTCTTTCTTACTCGGCTTCCTCCTTCACCTTCTCCTCCTCCTCCGTCCCTCTTGTTTCTTCAGCCCCATGTACTCGGCTCCATCCTTCCTTGATTTGATCCCGTCTTTTTACATCTTTAACTCCGGGAAGACAAACAACACAAACTGCAGTTGCTGCTAATCCAAACAGGAGCACCTAAATTTGATACAGTGCCATTTTTGCTTCTCATGTTTTATTTCATCCTTCGAAATAATAAAAAAAAATAAAATAAAACTTCAAGTCGGAACACCCTGAGCTGAACATGGATGTCGACTTTCCTGGTTGCAAAAAAAAAATACAAAATGTTGGCGGCTCAACAGAGTTAATAACTTGCAGCTTGTTCCCAGCAACAAAGCAAACCTTGAAGAATGATGCAATAATTCCTTCTCGTTTTTGGTGTTGTTGAGCCGCTCACAAGCCATCTGTCTGCGGGAAAGTTCCAATGCGTTACCGCAGCTATATTTCACCGCAATGTACAGTGTGCGTGTGTGTGTGTGTGTGTGTGTGTGTGTGTGTGTGTGTGTGTGTGTGTGTGTGTGTGTGTGTTCCTTAACAATTTTTTTTCCAAATACAAAATATCATTTTTCATTCATTTCTTTTGTTTTGTTTTAATCACAACCTCAGCATTATTCATGGTTATTTCCTGGAGCTGAAAATGAAAAAAGTGGAGAAAAAACCCCCATGAAAATGGAAGCGATTTCAAATGTTTGGCCCAGTGGTTTATTTGTAACATTTTATAGCTGTGTTTTATTTGACTGTCAGATTTTGAAAGCTGGAAATGTTGAGCACGACATTGTGTCGTTTTTTTTGGCTGCTATTCCTTTCACTCACTCATTTTAAACGACTTGTTTCATCCAGAGGTCACCCTTGGACTTGATTCCACTTGAATTCATGATTCCTTCATCGCCTCTTTATCCAATCCTTGCTCAGTTTACACGCCAATCATGACACACAGAATAGTAATCGTAGAATAAACTTTGGTCCGGTGGTTTAATTTTACTCTTCAGTCATAGTTTGTATTTGATTTTTTTTCTGGGAGATCTTATGACAGCATGAATGGATGTTGAGCGATACGGTGTATTGCACTTTGGCTCAGGTTCCATTTTAGTTACTCATTTAAAATGACCGATTTCATTCTGATCTCACAACTTTTTGGCTTTCATCCCATACCAAGTGTGCACAAGAGAAATAAGTATGAAGGAATGCAATGTCTCATCCGTACACAAGAACAGTAAATTCTTTAAGAAACATTTCTCCTGGATTAAATCATACTGCTTCCAGTAAATCGTCGGCCATCGCACAGATGCTATCAAATAACTTGATGGGGGTCTGTGTTAGCTCTGCGTATTTTGTACTTATTACAGTGGACCTTTTGGTTATTGTGTTATGTTTGTCGTTATGTTTGGCATGTTTGGTTCATTTAGAATTGTCAGTGTCATTGGTTGGCAAGTGTGTCCAACTTCACTGGCCCAATTTTCATAGCCAGGCGCACAAGCGCTCAGCGCATCCTCACTTTCGTGCCCGGGACAGATCGAATTTGAGACCGTGCTCTGCCTCGATAGACGTTCCAGCATCTGGCAATTGGGTAACAAAAAGTGGGCTGGATGTTAGACGCGCATGTCGTCACTGCATGTCCGCAGTGCAAAAAAATGCTTTTAATTGCGAATTGATGCTCAGTGAAATGCAAGGGCAGAAAAAAAAACAACAAAAAAATGTCTTTAAATTGTCCAAATTCTTAAAAAAAAACACTGATAAAAATTCAATATACGTATGTTTCACATCGGGTAATGAGAGGGGGGAAAAAAAGAAAGAAAATTTGCATTCTGCAAATCCGCTGGCGCTGAGCTGCAAGTCTGCGACTAGATATTGGGCAGAATGTCTCTCCCACAAAAATGAGATTTGTGGCTCTGGGAAGCCTTCAGAAGGACTTAATTAAATTGACTTTGTAATTTAATTGTTACCATATTGAAGGCCATTCAATAATAGGGCCATGTTAACGGCATTCCCCGTAATGAGCCAATTGTTGTGCGTTGTCTTTTGTGGTGAAAGCAGCAGGAGCGTGCCTCTGAAATCAGCCTCTTCTTTTGAGGAGGAACGGGGGCGGGCAGGAATGTAAATCCAAGGGGGGGATTAGAGGCAGCGCACTGGACCGTAAAGTCCTCCTTCTCCGCCTCAGCGCGTCGAGTCAGGGTGGACTGCACGGCGCGGGAGCGACTGCTGCTCACATGCGCCCAACACCACGCTGCGGTCCCGCCAGAGGACGAAGTCTACTCCCATCCCCTTCTTGTGGTTTTTGGAGGTGGCACACTCATGTGAAGAAGTGAAGCAGCTTGAGGAGCATCGGTCACCGACATGGGTCACATTGATGGTGCCACTCTACTAGCGTTTGGCGCCGCCATGTGTGCGGCCCTGCTTTGCCACTCTGGTGCCAGCTCCATCAGGACCGCGCACGGGACGGACGACTCACAGTAGGTCCTCTCTCGAGTCACGTGCTTGTCAGTGAAATCATGTTCATTCTAATGGATGGACGGATGGCTGGAGAAGTGGTCGGAAAGGTAGATGGATCGATCAAAACAATTGACAGGTGGATGGATTGATGATAGGTGATGGATAGATGAAAAGATTGACAGAAAGCTGGCTTAATAAATACAGTATGTCGATCTAGACGTGTGGATTGGCAGATGATGGATGCTTGATCAGGCGACAGATTGATCCATAGGTGGATGGATGATTGATGGATTGGCAGATGCATAGGTAGATGGCTAGGTAACTTGATAGATTGCTTAATCGTAGATAGATGGATGCGAATGGATGGATGGATTGATGGATTAAGTCCTTGAGTGATTGATAGGTTGCTCGGGACTGGAGATGGATCGATGCATATGTGATAGAGATGATACTAGAGAGAGAGAGAGAGAGAGAGAGAGAGAGAGAGAGAGAGAGAGAGAGAGAGAGGGCTAGATGGACAAATTGATTGGTAGATAGATGTGGATTGATTGATAGATTGATTGTTTGATTTATGTTAGGTTGGTTTTCGATTGAAGATGGATAGGAATGATGGATGGATGGATGATTGACTGATTAATTAAATGATTGATTTAATTGATTGATTGATGGGATGTGGATAGGTACATGAATAGAGAGGTAGATAGATATGTAGGTTGATGATAGGTGGATCGGTGAATAGGTCGGTAGGTAGGCAGATGAACGGATGGGTATGTATTATATCTCGAAAGACTGATCGATGGGTAGATTGATAGGTAGGACGTTTTCAAAGTTAGATCTTTCCCCTATTTTTCCCATAGAAAACAATGTAAAAGGACATAATTCAACTTTTTCAACATTATGAAGTCCAACAGCTGTGTACATTAAGTTAACCAGTGTATACGGAGATGTTCCAAAGAATAAAACACACTGTATTAACTTTAAAAACCATTTTTCTTCACAAAAGAAAACAGAAGTTAACCACTGTAAAAGCCGAGAATGTCCGTTGTGTTAGAGGAGGATTAGGCACAAGCACATGGTCTCTGTACTGAATGTAATATTCATTGTGGTTAATACGCATTAAGTAACCCAATACTTGGGACATCACATGCCACCTGGAACCAATCATTGGCCAAAATTCAATTAAATAACCAGAACAAATGCATTTTCTTTCGGAACATCATGTGGAAAGAAAATCACCTAAATCTTTTTGTTTCCTCAGCGCCAAGTGCCCGGATGATAAAATCATAACCGTGGAGTATCCCTGCGTCCAAGCTGGAGGGAAGAGCAGCATCTGCTTCAGGTAAGGTACCCTGATAGATTTTCTTTTCTATAGCACCCTGGTCTAGTATTTCCAGAACCTTCATTCCCCCCCCCCCCCCAAACAGTGTACATACTCGCTAAAGGGTGTTTTAATAAAAAACAAAACAAAACATGGAAATAAATGTATGAATAAAAATGCCCAAACAGAGTGACTTTGAAAAAGTCCACTTGGAAGACAAAATGATCGTAATTCATGTGCAAATTGCAAGATGCGTTTGATAACATCATGTCCATTTTTCCCCCCCAACTTCCTGTTCACTTAATATTTGACAGCAGAGGATGTGATACGTTACTTTTATTGCCCTCGTCTCTCACAAGAAGAATCCAGAAAACTCTGCAAACTCCTCTTTTCGAGGGCATTAACCACCCACATTGCACATAAACGGTGTAAACGGTTTCAATCTGCATTCGTTGTATGAAAGCCCTTTATCAGTTGTGTGTTAGCCACTGACTAGCTGTTTGCTAACCATGTAGCTTTGTGATGGGTTATATTAGTTGTGTGCTGCTTTAGTTGCGTGAAATGTTCTATTTGTTGTGTGTTAGCCACTAGCCTGCTAAAAGAGACAAATAATGGCCATCATCGTAGATTCTTTTAGCCGTTTGCTAATCATATAGCTGCCTAGCCTCTGGTCAATCACTACGTGCTAGTTGTGTGAAACTTGTCAGTTGTTTATTGGCCACTGGTGGCTAATTTTTAGTTTAATTTTACTGTATGCTTACTATGTACCAGGCAGAGTTAGTTGTGTGCTAAAGATTAAGGCCTTCTTTAGTTGAGTGAAAGGTTTTGTTAGCTGTGTGTTTGATGAGCTAACACTAGCTTGATCAATTAAACAAACAACAGCGACAAAAAGAAATAAAAAATGAAAATGGCCATCTTTTGCAATTATTTTAGCTGTTTGCTCACCATGTAGCTATGTGTTAGCCTCTGATAGCTTTGTGCTAATAATTTAGCACCACAATAACTATTATCTCAAAATTGAACACCGATAAATTAGATAGGTGTACGAGTATTTGACATTTAACAGTATTCTTTTCTGTTTCCTGATCTGTGGTTCTCATCACACTTCTTCCTGGCAGTGCAGTGTAAAAATAGGCAGAATCGAGAATTCAATGCAGATTTATGTTAGAATGACGACCAAATAGATCTTCCCACACGCCAGGGGAACACGTCAGCGGCTCCTTTTATTGTTTAGACAAGTTCCCCTTGAAGGAAAAACTGGCTGGCGTTTAGTCGGGATGCTCTCACAGTCGCGGTCGAACTGCATCTTGTTTGCTTTCTTGGCTCGTTGAAAGACATACGACTCCACGGGAGGCAGTTTTACATGAAGATGGATGCCATCTTGTTATTTTTTCCCCCCTCTTGGATCAAATTGTCCCTTTAAAAAAAAATGAACTCACATCTGATGAGTTGATATGGATTCATTGAAGGCCTTTTTTTAAACTAGCTGAAACCAGGAGCACACACCAAATGGAACAATGTCAAAAGAAAAAACAAACAAGAAAAAATGAGACTAATCTTTTTTCATGGTCTAAAATATACAACTTTTTCCATTTATTTTGTTCGCTAAATGAGTCACTTCTCTGATCAAACCAGTATTATTCCGTCATGCAGCTCAGGATACTCAAATCATATCAAGGCTGGGTCTCGGAAAAGATTGTAGATGGCATTCTGAAACAGCAGGTGGCGTTGTAAGCCATAACTATCAGGTCATTTGACCCAATCAGAAGCCAGAAAAAAAAATAATTCACTAAACAGGCAATATAACTTCAAGGGGAAATCAGGATATTCAAATGTTTTCCTTTCATAACAGTGCCTGCCTTTTTTTTTTGTTAACTTCTCAATCAATATGCTCAAGTAGGAAGCCTCTATAGCTTATACAAGGCTTTCGCAACATCCTACCATTCGCGCTAGGATGTGCTAACACTAGACACTTGTCAGTAGAACATACACAAAACGGTGGCGACATGTTTCGGGGTTACGAGCAGGCCACTCAACACTTTCACATAAGTTATTCTCAGGAACATCTCCAGAGACAAAAAAACGAGTGTAGAGTGAAGCCGTTAAACTGCATTTGACTCGGACCTGGCGAGTCCAATCATCGCTCGAAGCGCCGGATGTATTTTTCTCTGCGATTGCCGTTGACGTGTTAAGCATTTAGAAGCGGAGGGCCTGGCTGCTGTCCAACCAGCCGGGCTAATTGCGCCACTTATGGCGCTTCCATTACCCTCGCCGACAAGCTCTCTTGACTTGGGATGATTACATGACACATTCTGTCATGTGGTACGGCTGCTGTGTGGTTCCACATGACCGAAGTTGGAGTCAAAATCAATCAAGTAATTTACCTCAAGATGGCGCCGTAGTTGACAGCCCTCTGCGACAGCTCTGTGTTTTTTGTTGTTTTTGTCTTTTGTTTTGTCATGTGGTGTGTGTTGTCCTTCATGTGGACCCGTTGTGGACTGTTTTCAGCGTTTTGGCCACGACATGCCTCGAAGGAGAAGAATAATTTGCTTGATGGTTGATGGTTTTGGCAGTACCCGTGTACCAGCACTGGGTATTTGATTGGGAGGAATGTCGGCGAGATTTGTGTGTCGTCCCTTGACAGCCCCCGGGGGTTGTTTTTTCTGCCTGTAATGGACAGCGAATTTCACAGCCCCGTTTTGTTCAGCGGAGATGTCAGCACTGTTAGACAGTCTGCCTTGGTGCGGCTGGATGATGGATGGCTGCTGGAGCCGAGGATGAGGAGAGAGGAGAGTCGGCAGGGAGTGCGGATGCGTATTTGGAATTGAAGCGGATTTACATGGGACAGGAGAAGTGAACCCATCTCTTTTTTTCCTCAATGGACACTACAGCTTCTTGTTTACTTTCAAACTTAGCTTGAGGCAGACGTGCACCTTTTGAGCATGACGTCTCAAGAACAATTCTCTTTGTTTTATGAATTATTTTGCAATTTTATTCTTATTTTATTTTTTTACTATTTGCATTGAATTTCCGTCCGTTACCCCGATGAATAGGAGTGGATTACTGTATTATGGGAGGAATACAAAGAGATGGCAATAATTAATGCAGACTGGGCGCAGTAAATCAAAAACACTTGATTTTGCGGCCTAGCCGCATGTTGCAATCTACCAGAATCAATGTCACATGATGTACGATCATCTTTAATGATAAGAATACTCCAGACTTGAATTCATCTGGGAGACTGTTTATGTGCTGCTGCTGCTCTTTTGGCGAGCAACTACGTTTAAATTGATTTACTCTTTGTTTTTAACCGCATGTGAAGAAATGTATGCTTTGGCACTGATCTCTTTTCTTTTAGGAGTGCAAGATCAATAGTTTTTACATTTTTTTCTTGAAAATGAGAAAATGAAGACTGCGGACCAATGTAACTGAAACTTTTTTATAGTCTGAAATTTAAGGATAGATCTTTATTGTTACTGTTGCAGGTACAATGTTAGGCATCTTACCATCTGCAGCATTGAGTTAAAAAATATCTATCTATAAAAACCTGCATTATATCAAAAGACACTTGATAAAGCTTTACATTTTTTTGTCCAAGACCCACCCAAAATGGCTCCACGTCCCACTTTTGGGTTCCGACCCCCAACTGAGAATCACTGTTCTAAGAACATTACTGAAAATGTTACCGGTAGAGTACCGTATTTTCCGCACTACATGGCACACCTAAAAGCATTCAATTTTCTCAAAAGCCGACAGTGCGCCTTATAATCCGACGCGCCTCATATATGGATCAGTGTTCAGATTTCTTGGACATAGCTTTTTAAATGTTCTGTAAAGTGCGTTGTTACAGCTTCAGCGGTTGTGAAAGCGCTATATAAATAAAGCTGTATTGTATTGTATTCCCTTTAGGGTAGCTCCATCTAGTGGATACAAAACGCAACTGCTGCCACTATTGTAGCGTCTATTCTATCCACCTTATAACGCCCCCCCAGATGAAAACACTTTTAAAATAGGCCATTCATTGAAGGTGCACCTTATACTCCGAAACGCCTTATAGTGCCAAAAATACGGTACTTAAACTTATGCCTCCCCCACGCCCCGCCAAAAAAACGTGTGATTTGAACTAGAGTATGGATGTTAAGTGTGTTGTAAAGCTTCAGCCTTTGTGTATTTTGTATTTTAATTTGATCCCCCCCCCCACTTTAGGGAACTTGATTCTCATGCTATCGAGCTGCGAATGTCCGCCTTTGCGGCACTCTCAAGTGTTTTGACAGATCTCCTAAATCAAAATCCAATGTTATTGTCCCCAAGGAGTTTTCGCAGCGTCAAACCAGATTGAAGGCCCCTGCCACCCGCTGACAAAATGACCACTACATCCCGCCTTCTGCGGTTTGCTCACAGCAACAACTTTTTTTTAACATTCTCATTGTTGTGGTTTTTTTCTCGCTCGTATTACCCGTTCTTGGCAATAGGCCACTAGTGTGCATGTTGAGTCTCCCTCCAAATGTTTTAAATTGTCAGGATGATGACGTTACATTTTTTTGGGGTGGTGTATGTATGGCTAAATGCTCTCAGCTGTGGAACGCTCTCACAATTGAAGAGAACAACATGACAACAAGCACTTTTGTTTGAAATGACGCACCCTAAAAGTAGACCCCACACACATGAGTAATTGAAGACAGCGTAAACACGTTAAGATTTAACGTTGGAAGTGGAGTCGGACGTCTCGCAGCTGTGGAGAGCAAGTGTGATGGCAGCATGTTGCTGCAGCAAACAGGTGAATAAACAAAACAAGAAAAAGAAAGAAAAAAAAAGAAAATGGAGGACAACTGGAACAAAATTATACGTGGAAGTCAACGGTTGACAATAATAGCAAATAATGATAGAGTTAGTGGAAATTAATGAATGAATTAATTGCCCTCTTGTTTCCATGATAGTATATATATGTATATATATATATATATATATATATGTGTGTGTGTGTGTGTGTGTGTGTGTATATTATAGTCTTAATAATGATTACATTCTGTATGGGGGACAAATAATCAACTTTTCACCCATGGATGTAGTAAGGTACAAGAACTAGGACTTTTTCAGCCTGATTATTATGAACGCAATGTACATACGGTACAAAAGTCAAACTGGGAAGTTTCCACTTCAGGAAGGCGTAACATGCAGGCAGGGCAGAATGTCAGAATGCCAGTGGGGCAGTTTTAAGTTTAACACCTGACATTTACTTCTCCTGTCTTGTTGCAGTGAAAGCAAGGCCGCTCTTTGAATAGTATGAAATAAAGTATGAGTAAAATGAACAAAATGCATTCATTTAGCCATTCCTTTATTAAAATTGTTTCATTAAAAATGCTTTTTTCATTTTTCGTTTTCTTTTTTTTAATTCAATACCTCTTTTAAAAATTGGTTATTTTCTTTTATTTTTGTACGAAATGAAATGTATAGATACTATTAAAATAAATCATTTAACATGTATCGAATACACTTTGTAATTCGTGAATTCATTATGAATTTTCCCAAACAGGATATGGAGTCTAGAAAATGGATGGGTGGTGTGATAAATCAATTCCAATAATAAAATAATGAATGACAACAAAATGTTATGCATAAAATAAGCTTATTTTACATCCATCCATCCATTTTCCGAACCGCTTGATCCTCACTAGGGTCGCGGGGGTGCTGGAGCCTATCCCAGCTGTCTTCGGGCAGTAGGCGGGGGACACCCTGAATCAGTTGCCAGCCAATTGCAGGGCACGCAGAGACGAACAACCAACCACGCCCACACTCACACTCATACCTAGGGACAATTTAGAGTGTCCAATCAGCCTACCATGCATGTTTTTAGAATGTGGGAGGAGACCAGAGCACCCGGAGAAAACCCACGCAAGCCCGGGGAGAACATGCAAACTCCACACAGGGAGGCCAGAGCTGGAATCGAACCCGGTACCTCTGCACTGTGAAGCCGACGTGCTAACATACACAGTTTTAAAACCTCATCTATGAATGACTGGGAGCACATAGAATTTCTGTGTTGGAGGTGTGCCTTTGAGGGGTGTGGCCTAATGAGATTCAGGAGCTGGAGTCTGTTTGTGTCCTAGAGCAGCTCTTTGCGAGTGATTTCAATGTGTGTCTTTGAGTTTGTGTCTTGTTCAATAAGCGGCTAAAAGTTTATCAAGACTGGCTCTTGTTGCCCACATGCTCAATTTTTTCCCACTTACCTCGGCTCATTTAATTAATGTTGTTTGAAAGTTAAAATGACCGCGCTAACAAGTCGCTTTGGATGAGAAACAACAGACATTTGGATCTCTGAACGACCTCTTAAGAGCCTCTTCTTGTTCGGGACTTGGGCGACGTAAGATTGACATTACACTCTAACCGCAACCACTTCCTGTCTTGACTCATTAGGGCGCCCGTGCAGGGTTTCCCTCCCGTGAACACGGCCAGGAAGCGTTCCCATGCAAGTGAAGTCTGGACTGTGTCGCCATCAGGGATACTTTAGATTCATTCACATCCACGTCCGTGTAGGAATGTCTGCCAGGAGTTTCCAGCCTAAAGGAAGGATTCTGTGCTCGCTGTGTGTGTGCTTTGTGAGCTTGCGTGAGTGTGTGTGTTGGCGTATCCAACTACTTACATGTGCCGTTTAAGATTTTTGATGAGCAGTCAGCAATTGTTATCGACAATGTTGTTTTTTTTCCCCAGGACTAATGTACTTTCTTCTCTGTGGCTCATTTTATACCATAAACCTCAGGCCGATATTTCTCTCAACATGAGATATAATACTCCAAATATGTCCACTTTCTCTCATACGTGTCTATTTCCACTCATAAACGACCAAAAACAACCTCTCGTCCATCCTATCAGTTTTCTTTCCCACATGTAAAGTGTCAAAATGTCAAAACTGAATGTGGTTCACAGACCACAGGGCTGACAGGTTCTAAAAGCACCTTTGTCTTGTTTGCGGTCTGTCGTGTTCGAGTAATCGCGATTCAGGGAGTGCAAACAAAAAATGTTGAAAACTACCATCATGACAGGGACAATCAAGCAGGCTACAGTATGACAACTGAGACAACTGAGTATACTTAAAGGGGAGATATTGATCACATTTACCTCCTGTGAAAAGATGTGTTGCTAGCCGTATACAAGTCGGCCACATACAAGCTAATTGGGCACAAGCTAACCGCGTACAAGCTAACCGCATACGTGCTCAACTCATGCGTGCGAAACGTCTTATCTTATTGAACACCAGATGTATTGTTGTTGCCAATTAATTGTTTTCGCTCACAGCGACATCAAACCACATCAAAGGGAGACGTTTAAAGATTGATTTAAAAAAAAAAAGAAAGCGCTTTTGTCTTCGCTTAACTTGGCCCTTGTCAAATGTAGGTGGAACACAGCGTTTGATGAAAACTTGGCTTCTATTCTGCACTCGAACAATCACCATTCTTGACGGACGATCTTCAAATGTTGAGTGATAGTTAATATCTGAGGAAGTAATTTGAAAAAGCTGTGTGGAATACATTGTGGTTGTTTATTACCATCCATTTTGTTGTTGTCTTTTATTGTCTTTTATATTTGAATGAATTTCAATAATTCCAAGTGGTCGAGGTAGCATGGGTTCTTAGCTTAGCTTTGAACTGATCTTCCACATTGTTCACCACATAAAGTATATGACTTATTGTCTTATTGCCTGTAAAACCGCCTTGGCAGAGGTGATAAATAGCAGAAAACCCAACTGAAGCAAAACAAAGACACTTTTTGCTATCTCTGTGTTGATTGTGGTCTTTTCCAAACATTTCGCTCATAATTTAGTGACCGTACAACGTATTATCGTGACCACTTGCGTGCTCATTGTTTTGTGTGTAAAGTACCCTGGGAAACACCAATGCGGTCGGTGAGTGTTGTTATCGTTGGCTCAGTTTTCAGACTTCGAGAGCACTTTGTGTTTTAGTAACCCATAGTAGGTTAGCATTCCGTCAAACGTAAATAATTTAAAGGTGACATTTACTTTTTTCTATTGATTATATACAAAGTGGTGTCAGGAATCGCTACCCAGCCATCAAGTGTAAAATTAGGCAACCAAGTTCAAAAATTTTTGAGGTGCCTAGCTCCCAAAATGGTGTCTGTGAGCAAGCCTGATTTGCCAAATTGAGTCACAATTCAGGTTTATTGCCAGAATACCCTGTCTGAAATCATGTCAATGCCAAAAGCTAAGCAGAGCCGCATTGAGTTTTGTTGGATGCACAGATTATCACTAGAAGACCACGTTAGCTTCTGATGAAATGCAGACGTGGTTGTTAGCTGTCAACGTGGGAGTGGGCTTCGGGTGAGGTGGGTATGTCTGCTGCTTGTGTTGCATTCATTGACACGCGTGTGAAGTGCTGCCTCCACCAATGGAAATTGAATCCATGATTTTACTGTCGTTATGGGCCTCGTATTTCTCTCTTCAGACGCAGTAGCTATGCGTCTCGTCACAATAATCGAGCTCTGCCGCGGTTGTCGTTGTACACGGCGTTGGGGCTGCTGCAATGGCTCATTTACATGAAGCAGGAATACCTCTTAGAAAGTAGCTATTTTCAGGGTGATGTAATTTCTTGATCCTTGGTGTATTTTGGCGGAATCCATGCTCAGTCGGACAGACCCAAATTGGTCCGAATCAAAAAAGTACCAACTTGAGTACCCATCCCGAGTTGTGAGACACCCGGGAACTGTTTTAAACTGGAGGAAAAATGCTGACTAGGTCATTTTCAAGTGATTTGTTATGTAGAAACAAACATTTTTCATGTCTTGTGAATGATTTTTTTTTGTGGTTAGTGGTGGCTAACCTCAAATGTTCCTCGGAGACGGGGACAAAGTGGGCACCGACACTCTATATCTCCAGTTCCACAACTTCCTGTCCCCAAGCGCTCTGATGTGCCAGGACAGAAACACAATCCAGACGTCCTAGTAGCCGCGGCGTTAACGTCGGGTCAGGTGGGGTAAACGGTGAGCTTCGCAAGTGTCACACTTGCGCTAAGCAGATGAGGTCATCAGAGGTTGTCGGTCAGGCGTAAATCTCGTCCTTTGGGATGAAGTGTCGAGGGCTGCAGGCAAAGTATACATGCCCTCTTGACTTTAGTCCCCATCAATAACACGCAGAGAAAACAAAACCAGAGTGGCTCGAAGACTTCCGCTGAGGCTGAATTAGAATCATTTGGTTCAGTGCCAAAGTATAAAACTTCTAACGTTTGAATGGATTATGCCATTGCAATTTATGCACTTTCGATCCATAGTGGATATACTCGGAGCCAGTCGTTGCAGGGAGCCTAACTACCATTCGCACTCACATCCACACTTACTGTATGGACAATTTAGTGCCAATAATGAACCTAACGTGCGTATTTTTGGAGTGTGGGAGGAAGCAGGAAAACCTGGAGAAAACCGACACGCCGCTTACCCACCGTGCAGACAAGATTCCTGCATTATCCACTGAGAAATGATGACGTACATTGATGGAATACATTTTACTTGACATGTATACTGTACCTTCAAGGTGGTATCAGTGGCCACTTTTACACTGACCTAAAAAGTTGCCTTTTTCTTCCCTTTTGGGGGTTGCTTCTCTATGTCAGCGGCACCAACACGGAACCAACCTGGCATTATTCTGCCTTTGGAGGTCGTATCAGAAATCATGTTGACACCTACGTGTGTGTGTGTGTGTGTGTGTGTGTGTGTGTGTGTGTGTGTGTGTGTGTGTGTGTGTGTGGGGTTGTGAATTGGCCTTCCGCCTTGGGAGGTAGTATCAAACGACCCTTTTACGATGCCTGTAAAAATGTTTTCGTCTACCTTTTTTTTTTTGGGTCAACGGTTTAAAACTGCACTGACACATAATAAGGGGAAACAAAGTCGATCCCAAAATCCGTCTTTGGATTTAGTAGCAGTAGCCCCTTTTATGCTGTCTGTAAAGTCCATGTATTTTCTTACCTTTTTTTCATGTCATTTCCTAACTTTGTGGTAATATCAGAATCGTCTCTCAGACTGGTCGTGAAAGACGGCATATTTCTGCCTTAGTTTGAGTTGCTCTTCGACACGGAACAGTAAATGTCACCTGGGAATTTTTCGGCTTTGGAGGTCGTATTAGAAGGCTCTTAGACAAACCATATAAAAGTCAGACATTTCCACTTTTTAAAGTTAACGCCGCATCTTCTTGGATTCTCCGGTCTTGAAATGATCCCTGTAAAGTCACAACGGCAAGATGAAAACTGCTCCCAAATTTATAACAGACATTCTTGTTCATAAAAGTGACGCGTCACTGAACTTTAGGGCATCACTAAGGGAGACCGTGACAAATACACCGAGTGCGTGTATGTGTTTGCTTTTTATCACGCAGATAAAGTGGGATGATTCCACACAGAAGACACCCGACCCCCCTTTACTCGCCTTCTTTGTTTTATGGCGGTACACTTGGCTTTCACTTCCACTCTGCCTTTAAAAAGCTGTGAACTGAGCTCATAAACACGCACACATCGGCGTCCATTCATGTCTAGTAGCCAAATGAGAGCAATTGTAATGAGGCTTTGCAGAAGGTCTCGTGGGGGGGGGGGGGGGGGGTGCTCCACGGTAGATTAGAATGAAAACAAACAGAGCTAATGAGTTGTCCAGCTAAGCAAAGAGCGCTGAGGGCAAGACAGGCTAACAAGACATTTGAAGAGTAAACAGAAAAGATAAAATGACATGGAAGACCAGCGACGAGTGACAAGCTAACTGGATGCATAATGACGAATGTAAGATTTCACGCCCGCGACCCGCATGCGGATAAGCGGTTCGGAAAATGAAATAGTCAGTCAAGTTCATCTCCAAACCTTTGCGTTAGCTCATTCCTTCTGTTCTCATGACAAATAAGAAACAAAGCCCCCCCGCACTGTCAACAGTTGGCAAACAGAGGGCATTTTCGATCCAAAATGCTGTGCCGCTACTGTCTGCTGGCGGATTGGCTCATTTCAACTCCTCAGCTGCTGGCAATTTAAGGGGGGGGGGGGGGGGGCATCAGACACATATCAGTCCCCAAAGAAAAAAAAATATCAAACATCATAACACAAACTTGGCAGTGAATGGTTTGATTCCAATGGACTTTAGAGTTTATTTTGGGCAAGTTAAAATGATCTTATGCAAACAATCTGTTTCAATTATTCATCTAAAACACACAGCGCACAACCAGCAGGATCGTTTTCCATTTTCACATTCCAAACATCCCAAACATACAACATAAAACCAGGAAACAGTTTGTGTTTTGCATTAGTTTTGTTGTTTTTGTCTTTTGTTGTCTGTTGTTACTTCGAGTGGACCTGATGTGGACTGTTTTCAGCGTTTTTGGCCACGACATTCGTAAAAAAGAGAAGAATCTATTCTTGGTAGTTGCGCCCTCTCTGCAGCACGTGTGTACCATCGCTGATTATCATTGGGAGGCATGTCGGCGCAGTTCGACTGTTGTTGCTGGTTAGCCCCAACGTGCTGTTTTTTTGCACCTGTAATGGGCAGCGTTTTTCACAGCCCCGTTTTGTTTAGCAGAGATGTCGGCGCTGTTGGATAGTCTGCGCTTGTGCGGTTGGATGGATGGCTTGTGGGGCCGAGGATGATGAGAGAGGTGTGGATGAGCGTGGATGCGTATTTGGAATTGAGAGTCGCCGCTTGGAATTGAAACGGATTTACGTGGGATAGGAGAAGTGAACCAATCTCTTTTTTCATCGATGGACGCTACAGCTTCTTGTTTACTTTCAAACTTAGCTTGAGGCAGACGCATGCACATTTTGAGCATGGCGTCTCTGATCCACTGGCAAAAGGACACTTGGATTCTTTCCGCTTTCATCTAGGACTGCTTCCAAGGACAAATAGCAGCCGCGGCTAAGGTCAGCTTGTTTACGATCATGCGTGTTCGTGTTGATGATGTCAGGATGAAATCCATTTCAGCGTGCACAGGTGATACACGTGCTTCTGTCCACAGTGAACAGAAACGTACAGAGAGGCAGAAGAGTTGGCATGAGAGGTGGTGGACAATAAGAAAGGGCGTACATTTCAAGAAACGTGTTTTAGCAATCATAAAAAACTGTATTGGAAACCATTTTTGTAGCCACCCCTTCATCACCTTCATCATCGCGACTAAGTCGGCGCACTTTCTCTCCCCACCCCAAACGTTTTTCATGGCAATTTTTTAAATCCATGCGCCAGCTTCAGTTTTGTCATTTTGTGGCACAGGAGTGCAAATAAAAAGTAGACGATGAGCGACAGATTAATGGAGAAGGTGGAACGAGACGAGGGGAAGTCAAAGAGAAGCAACTCAAAACTCTGGGGGGGTGCCGTCATCAACGTCTGGTGCAGAAATCCGAAAACAAAGCCAGAGAAAGTGAAATAAAATCAAACATTGACAACGTTCAAGAGATTTGTTGTGTCAGGCTGCCGTTCCGTTTGTTGGATTGGACAACCTCACCCCCCCACCAACGGCGAGTATCTTTGTTTCATCTGGATGAAGAAATCCCTCATGCTTCCAGAGTACTTTCATTCTTGCATTCCCAAAGCCTGCACGTCACCTACTTTGTGCGTATCCACTTGTCTCTTGTTTCTTAATGGGCCCTTTGTTCATCACAAGGTTACGAGAGCTTTGGATTTTTCATTAGAATGTTTTTTTTTTGGCTTTTGTTTTTAAAATTCAGTTAGTTTTTGTTTGTTTTTAGAATGGGTTTGCGAGTCTGTGTTCATTTTTAGTTTTTGGAATGCTTTGTTTTAGTTTTAGCATGAGTTTTATGGATCATATTCTAGACCAGGGGGTCTCCAAGTCCAGTCCTTAGCTCTAACACACCCGATTCGAACGAGGGTTGTTCTTTTGGGCACGCAATGTTTTTTTTTTTCTTTCCGGATTTGGCCGTATGAACGTGTTTCAGTATGAAAGCCATGCTGGTCTTTGTCGATGAAGTCCCACATCATTTTTCTCAGACTTGCTTGATTTCTCTTGAATGGATTTCTCCTTTCTCCCAATCATTCTCCCAGTTTTTGACAGGGCCCTTTGTGTTGAATTTTCTGTCTTTAATGGAAGCCTAATTGTCTTGGTAGGGGTTGTGGACTAGAGGAGTGTAACCCCCAACAACACACACACACACACACACACACACACACAAAAACAACGGTCATCTTTTTCTGATTAGTGTGCACCTGGAAAACCACCGTAGCCGCCTTTTTATATTTTTTAAACAATGTGGTCTTCATTAGCTGTGTTCAGGCTGTCAGTGCGTATCCATCAACACAACAAATCAGCAGGCCAATATAACACAATGTAACTCCACTGTTGCCATTCGATTGTTTGCCTTCTGCAAGCAAAGTGGGGCACTTGTCTCAAAGTGTCGTGAAACACAACTGCACACACTGTGCTAGAATTTGAGAATGTGTGGCTTCAAATAAAACACATTAGCTTAGCCTGTCGCTGTAGTGTCATGGCCCACAGTCTCTACTTTGCTGCAGCGTTACATTTTCTCCCTGCCTTCAGTTTCTTCTCCAATACTGTGGCATTGAGGAGAACATTTGGCTATTTTAGCTTACCTTGTTGTTGTGCCCATGATGATTGACACTTTGAGCCTCCACAGTCTCCATTTAGCTGCAAGCCCCCGCTTCTTGTTACTCTGTCTACTTTTACATAACATTTGTATAACATTTGAAACGATATGTTCCTAAAGGCAAAATAAGCGGACATGCTAACATTAGCAAATGTCATGAGCCTTCATTTCTTGACTTCAACATTTTTGTTTTGCTCTTTTGTGTGTTTTTATTTCTAACACCACCACAGATGGGTACCTGTTACTTTTACTTGGTATGAGTGTGTGTGTGTGTGTGTGTGTGTGTGTGTGTGTGTGTGTGTGTGTGTGTGTGTGTGTGTGTGTGTGTGTGTGTGTGTGTGTGTGTGTGTGTTTGTCCGTGAGCGTTTCATAAATGTGAGTGTTTCACTCGTGTGTGAGAGCGGGTTTCACTAGTGTAAGAGAGTGTTTAAGTGGAGTTTGAGAGTGTTTCAATGTGTTGTTAAGTGAATTCCCTTGGGGGAAATTGTAGCTTCTTTTGTGTATCTCCCACCTCCGCACCCCCCACACACACACACACGCACATGTTTCCATGTGAGCACGCTTGTCTGTCAAGGTAGGATGTCAACACGGCAATTCCCAGCAGACAAAGACCATCGTGTGTCTGTGTGTGTGTGTGTGTTTGTGTGTGTGTGTGATAGTAAGATGCTCAGAGGGTCACCAATGCCAAATTCTTGTGGTGACACCAAGCCCTCTGTGGGGTCAGGGGCACATTCCAAATGCTCATCATCTCCGAGGAAGTCCCACTCACTCGTTCTCGCCACTTCTCATTTCAACTTTGGCTGCTTTTATGGGGCTTAGTTTTTTATCTCAGGTGATCTCTGCTGCATGCGCCACATGCATGGATCTGCTACTCTAACCGATAAGTGTAATTCTGTGGAAGTACAGTGCATGCTTTTGCTGATTTCCATTTTTTTTCCTTCACCCGAATGTCCACTGTGGGCAGTATATCAACCAAGGGCACATCGAACTCACACTCTTCAGCATTCGAATTCTGGCGGGCTGGTGATGAAGTGATGCCTCCATCAGTGAAAATACAATCCAAGCTTTCATCGTCTTCTTTTGTAGGATCACTTTTTTCCTCCTGTGTACTAGTAACTGTTTTTCATGTAGATCTTTTCAACGAGAGGATTGAATAGCTTTATATAAAAATACTGGGTGTCTGAAAAATGTTTTGACCATTTTTTTTTTTTTAGGTATGGTTTAACATTTGACAGCTTGGCTGAGCAGTTTGTGTCAGGATATCATTCCTTTGCCCACGGCACAGCAATTGACATTGGAGCAACATTGCAAAATTGCTGTCTGGCAAGAAGTATTTCTGTCCCAATTATACCCGAAACAAAATACTGTCGAGAAAAAGGAATTGCTTAGTGACTTTTGTGGCACCCTGTATCAAATATACTCAAGCACAAACAATTACAGTTAATACAAACCACCAAACAAAAATAAAAATCCAAAGTAGAGAGGCCATTCAAAGCTCAAACTGAAGTGCACAGTATTCCACAATTTGGGGGGACGTATTGCGAGGCTGTTTGTCCGTTGCATGCACCACATGCACAAATCCACTTACTTCAAAAGTGAAGTGCGGCATCTCCCACTGAAGATGTTTTGTCTTCATGGGGCCTCACTGTTCTCTTCAGACAGTGGGTTGCTTGAGAACAAGTAGCCGCTTGCCTTGCTGCAACACCCTACCTGCTGAGGAGTTGGGTGAGCATTGGCTCATATGCAAGGCCCACTTCTGAGAGACAGGAAAAATAGGGTAAAAAGTGTGCAATAATTCTTGGTTCTTGTGATATTTTACCCAAAGTGTACCATAGAGGTGTGACGAAGACACCTGGGATCTGGTTTAAGGAAGATGGGAATGTGATAGACAGGTGACACCGGTGCCGGAAGCGAGGCGAGGCATCACATGGGAAGTGAACCAGGAAGTGCGGGTCAAACGTGTTTTGCGCGGAAGCCCATCAGGACCTCCTGCTCGACTCGCTCTAGTCAAAGCTTCCTCTGTGAGGCGAAGCTCTGATGTCTCCCCGGAGGCTGACGTCCTGGAAGCGCAGGGTGGGCTGGCAGGGCAAATAAACAGCCAGAAGGCGGCCTTGGAGGAGGTCTTGGCGTGTAACACCTTCACACAAGAGGAGCGCACACTCGCGCGGTCTGTAATTAGGAAGCAACACCAAAGAAGCTGCAACACACTGCTGTGGGAAACTGCCTCATAAAACTTGCTGGTTGGTTTTCATCTGTAAATAATAAGAGTTGTAAAATTACACAAATATACAGTGAATCATATGTCCATTACAATCAGTTATTGTTTCAAATACAGCTTTATTGAACACAAAAGTAACATAATTGAAAAAAATAGTGTGTGTGTGTCGTCCATGTGTGCCCTACGATTGGCTGGCGACCAGTTCAGGGTGTACCCAGCCTACCGCCCGAAGACAGCTGGGATAGGCTCCAGTACGCCCGTGACCCTCGTGAGGATAAACGGATCAGATATAGTTTCTTTTATCAAAGAATTCAATTGTCTAAACTAAAATTGTAACAAATGTGGAAGACGTGACAAATTGCATCTACGATGACCAAAAAAATAGCAATGACAATTAAAAAGAAAGAAAAATTAAAACATAATACAATTAAAAACATTTTTGGGAATACTTAATTTTCACAATACATTAAAAAAAACAAAGTCTGGGTGATTGGAGTGGTGCCCTCGTTCACCAGACCTTTCGTTTTTCTGCCGTTTGTTAAAAGAGAAAGTGTACTGCAAGAAGATTACAGATTTAAGCCCTCATTGATAAATGCACACTCTAATATACTCGACATATCGGAGGAAAAAAAATTGCTGTTGCAACCTGACATTAAAAAAAAGCCTACAACTTGCTTTTTGTGTCTTTTTCATTTAGTTTAATTTTGACAAAATCATTCTGCATGGATTTAACAGAGACGTCCTTGGAAGAAATATGGAGAAACCAAAAAAAAAAAATATGGAGAAACGTTTGGCGAGAAGAATGTAACTCCAAGGGAAACAAATCCTCTCTGGCGGAGGTACAGATCCAAATATTTAAAAAATGGTCCCACCAGATGGGGGGGAAAAATATATATATAGACCCGTCGTCTATAAAACACACTTTAATATTTGAATTACAAAATCTGACAGTGCAATCCATCTTTATAAGGGAATCTGCGAGGCCTGTTGAGCTAACACAACCACGACAGCACACACACACACACACACACACACACACACACACACACACACACACATTGACAAAGATTTTTCCACACTGAAAATCAAGAGTTTCTTGATCCGAACTTGCAGCATCTGGAGCTTATTGTACACGAAAACCGACGACCGCACACTCAACATTGTCAACACAACTGTAAGAATATGTAAATATTGCACCGATATTTCATCAATTGGTTTTCACCAATGCCAGAAATTGGGAAACAAAAACACCATTTGCCCACATGTGCTGATGTGAACATAACAAAATGCTGATGTTTGGTAAATGAGGATTCTGCACAGGCCGATTGAAAGTAAGGCTGGGGGCTCAGCAGAAGGCCTGAGCCGGAATCGAATCCTGCACCTCCGCACTGTGAGGCCAATGTGCTAACCCGTCGGCTACTGTCCAAGATGGCGCCGTGCATTCAAATTAACCATGAGGGGCAAATTTTGCACCAGGCTTTCTGCTGGCTGCCAAGAGCTGACCATAGAGCACCTGGCGAGGCAGGCGATCACCAGGCATCCGAATGACGTGGCCGACCCAGCGGAGTTGCCTCTGGGCTAAGGTTGCCTCGATACTGATGGAGCTGGTGCGTTGGAGGATCTCAGTATGAGGAACACGGTCCTGCCAAGTGATGCCGAGGATGCGCTGGAGGCACCTGATGTTGAAAGCATCGAGTCGTCTGACATGGCGTCGATCGCAACCCAGGCTTCTGACCCATAGAGCAGTGTGGACACGCACACTGCCCTGTAGACTGCCACTTTCGTTGGTGTTCTTAAGTGGTTGCTTTCAAAACACGAGGCGTAGCCTGCCAAAAGCATGGGAGGCTTGATTGATCCGAGCCTGGACGTCATCATCAATTTGGCAGGAGGGTGTCAGTATGCTACCGAGATAGCTGAACTGCTGGACAACCTTGAGCGGCGCCGCTGATGTTGAAGATGGGGGGTGGAGATTTCTCTTGCGTCATGACTTCTGTTTTGTGGATGTTGATCACAAGCCCCAGTGCGCTATAAACAGAAGACATAGTGTCCAGAGCATGCTGCATGGCAGCTGGGGTATGGGCCAGGAGAGCACAATCGTCTGCGTATTGTAGCTCGTGGATGTTGCTAGTCAGGGTCTTCGTCTTGGCCTGTAGGCGTCTGATGTTAAACAGGCTCCGTCGAGTCTGAACTGTATTTTCACACCTCCATCTTCCTGGATGGTCTTATGAAAGAGGAGTGTGGCTGCCGTCAGGAAAAGATTGAATATGACTGGGGCCAGTACGCAACCCTGCTTCACCCCAACTTTCACCGGGAAAGGAGGAGATTTTTGGCCACCAACTAGTACAGATGCCTGCATGCCACTGTGAAACTGCTTGAGGATGCCAAGAAATTTAGGGGGGACCCCGAATTTCTGCAGTATGCGCCAAAGAATGTCCCGGTCAACTGTATCAAAGGCCTTAGTGAGGTCAATGAAGGCAATGTAGAGGTCCTTGTTTTGCTCCCTGCATTTCTCCTGGACTTGACGTGCTGTAAAGACCATGTCCAGAGTGCTTCGGTTCTGTCTGAAGCCACACTGTGTCTCTGGGAGGATATCCTCAGTGATGTGCATTGTTAGGCGGAACAGCATTATTTTTGCAAGAACCTTGCCAGCAGCTGAGAGCAAGGAGATGCCACGGCTGTTGTCACAGGATGATGTTGTCACAGTCTCCCTTCCTCTTGTAAATGGTGACAATGTTGCTGTCCTTCCATTCCTGAGGGAGTGTCTCGTTTTGCCAGATTTTGCAGATGAGGTGGTGTAGCTGTCGCTTTAAGAGGTAACCTCCCTTCTTGAGGATCTCAGCTGGGAGTCCATCTGGGCCAGCGCTTTTGTTGTTTTTAAGACTTCTGACTGCGGAGAGTACCTCTGTGAACTTAGGTGGTTCATCGAGGGAGGGAACTGGTGGAA
Source organism: Hippocampus mohnikei (assembly GCA_026261675.1). NCBI lineage: Eukaryota > Metazoa > Chordata > Actinopteri > Syngnathiformes > Syngnathidae > Hippocampus > Hippocampus mohnikei. The sequence goes on from JAKGUB010000341.1 coordinate 5,901,099, forward strand.
GTTCTGGGAGGGCTTCAAGGACCGATGGATCAGAGGGGTTTATTTTGTTTAGCAGAGAGTGGAAGTGCTCGGCCCAACGCTCAAGTATCTGCTCTTTTTCCTTGAGTAGCACAGAGCCGTCTGCAGATCTAACTGGAACGATGTTTTGTCTTTGTGGACCATACAAGGATTTAACAGCATCATAGAAGGCAAATGTGTTGTTGTTGTCTGCGTGCCTCTGGATTTCTTGGGCTTTTCTAAGCCACCACTCGTTTTCCATAATCCTAAGTTGTTTCTGTGTCTCACTACGGATGGCTTTGTAGTGAGAGAGGAGAAGTGGAGAGTGAGGGTTGGAGAGCAGTGTGGCGTGGGCTTTACGCTTGGTTTCCAGTAGCTCCTGTATTGCTGCAGAGCTATTGTCGAACCAATCTTGATGTCTCTTTTGGATAAAGCCGATGGTCACGGAGGCAGCTTCGTGTATTGCTGACCTCAATTTTGCCCACTCATCTTCCATGTCAAGGACACTGCTGTCCTCTTCCAGGGTGGCAAGCCCTCTGCTAGTTTGCTGCGGTAGTTGGCCACACAGTTTGGGGATTCCAGAGCTCTGCAGTTGAATCGCTTTCGAGGTTGCTGTTTCTTGTGTGGTGGTCGAATTCTCAGCTTGAGTATGGATTTGATCAGCCGGTGATCAGTCCAGCACTCAGCCCCACGCATGGCCCGAGTTATACAGACATCATTTTGGTCCCGTTGGCGAGTAATGATGTAGTCCAGTAGGTGCCAATGTTTGGACCTGGGATGCATCCATGATGTGACATACTTCTTTTTCAACTGAAAGATGGTGTTTGTTAAGATCAGTTGATGCTCAGAGCACAGAGAGAGGAGTCGGAGGCCATTGTTGTTTATTTTCCCGTCCCATGACTTCCGATGACCTGTCTCCAGAGTGTGGCATCAGTGCCTACTCGGGCATTGAAGTCACCCATCAGGACAAGCTTGTCCGAGTCAGGAATTGTAGATAGAACAGCATCAAGGGACTCGTAGAAGGCGTCTTTGGTGTTGTTGTCGGCATCAAGGTGGGGGCATAGGCGCTGATCAAAGTAGCAAAGCGTCCTTTCACCAGGGGATACGCCAGGTCATAAGCCGCTCACTGATGCCTTGGGGGACTCAGGAATGTTGACGAGTAGTTTGCTTCTTACAGCAAAGCCAATTCCGTGGAGTCTGCGTTCATCCTCCGGGAGACCCTTCCAGAAGAAGGTGTAGCCTTCACCAACCTCTGTGAGTGAGTCCTCACCAGAGAACCGAGTCTCACTAAGTGCCGCAATATCTATGTTGTACCTCTTCAGCTCATGTGCAATGAGGGCAGTCCGTCTTCGAGGTCTCTCTATCCCGTCTCGAACATCGAGGAGGGTGCGGACATTCAGGTAGCCAGATTCATAGTCATGGGTTTCGTTTTATTTTTGCGTTTCGACCGCATAGTAGGGATGCCTTGGTGGCTGCGGTAGGCCACCCGGGTGTGGGGGAACAAGCAATGTTTGGGTCACCTTTTCTAGACCCTTCCCCTGTAAGGGGTGGGCAGTGCGGTCCCTAAATAGGTCTGCCCAGGCGCACAGGATGCTGCCGAAGGAGGATGTTGTCCCATCCCATCTTCACAACGACCATCATGCCTGCGCCGCCTCTGTGCAGGATTCAAGCTAGAAGCTTCCAGTCACATCCTTGACCTGCCCCGTTACTTTTGTCCCATCGCCAGAGGACTTCTATGGTGGAAGCTGAAGCCTGCGCTGCTAATGGATTTAGTGTGAGGGGCGGGGCGCGCAATTCCTCCCCCCACAGTCTTGGCCACACACACCTTATTCCAGTGGCAGGAGAAAAGACTCGAGACGACCTTCAAGTGAGTGCGGTTGCAGGGGACTGCCAGAAATCCAGTCTGTCGGGAACCTGCCCAGTGTGAATCCCCGGAACACAGATTTTTCGTTAGGGGTTTACTCCCGTAGCCATACGCCCCCCCCGGGCTTACCCACATGGCAATGGGGCAGTGGATGGTGAGGTGCCAGGGCGTGTCCACATTGTAGTGGGCCTGCACACCTCACCTCTAGGGCCCACTGCTGCTCGAGATCCCCTACTGGTTTAGCCTGGCCTCGCAGGGGGCCAGTTACCGTCTTGATGCCACGAGGAGGCACAATAGGAGTCTTGGTGAAGGAGAGGCTATGTACTGACCTCGGAAGACTTACACACTCGGCTTCCTTTACCCAAACTGGGTTGGTCAGCGGCAGGAACTAAGGGAGGGAAGTTACATGCATCCCTACATGCAACGTCTCACTAGCATGCTGCACTAGACGCATCACTACCACCCTACGAGCTAGGCCCGCCTCACACGGGGGACAAATACAAGAATAAGAACACCAGATATTGATCAAACTTTTCGATATTGCTCCCTTCAAATCCCCACTACCTTTCAATCGGGGTTGAATCAAGTCCCTCACTCTTGCTCCTCACTGTTGTTGTTGTTTTTTTTTTTTTACACACCATGTGAGATAGGCTACCTTTAGAATAAACGAGGCATTACGTGACTCAAAGTGATCTGCTGTCTGTTCCCAGCAACACATCACGCCAGCTGTCGGGGGAGCGATAGGGAGGATTTAAGATCGTTCAACTAACAAGGAGCACAAATCCCTCTCGGTGATGGATTCATCGGAGGGAGTGTGATTGTCTACAGACTAAATTGACCTTTCATGCGGGTGTTGGATGGGGGCCCGTGTGGGCGGGGGTCTTGAACATCTCATCTCGAACCTTCAATGCCGCCATCATTCTGAGTTCTTGGTGCCAAAAGCAGCAGAGCACCACTTCAGTAGACGGGTTCCAGAGCTGGACCTGGAACACTTGACAATGTCATTGAACGCCGAAAGATTCACAATTTAAGTATGTCTTTGCTGTAATGGGCAGCACTGTGTTACAAAACAAAACATGGACATTATATCTGGTAGAAAAGTCATGATTTTCAGCTCTTCCTTAGCTACACGTCCAGTCATGACTCTAAATAGGTTAAGGAGCCTGGAATATGGATGATCATGTATGTTGTGGGGCGGCCCGGTAGTCCAGTGGTTAGCACGTCGTCTTCACAGTGCAGAGGTTCGATTCCAGCTCTGGCCTCCCTGTGTGGAGTTTGCATGTTCTCCCCGGGCTTGTGTGGGTTTTCTCCGGGTGCTCCGGTTTCCTCCCACATTCCAAAGACATGCATGGCAGGCTGATTGAACACTCTAAATTGTCCCTAGGTGTGAGTGGGAGCGTGGATGGTTGTTCGTCTCTGTGTGCCCTGCGATTGGCTGGCAATCGATTCAGGGTGTCCCCCGCCTACTGCCCGGAGACAGCTGGGATAGGCTCCAGCGCCCCCCGCGACCCGAGTGAGGATCAAGCGGTTCGGAAGATGAATGAATGAATGAATGAATGAATGTATGTTGTGCTAAATAGTTGAAAACTTTGTTCCGTCATAAAGAAAAGACCCATTGTAAAAACAATCCAGTCTATCCATCCATCCATTTCCTGATCTGCTTTTATCCTCAAAAGGGTTGCTGGAGCCTATCCTTGCTGTCTTCGGAGAGTAGGCGGGGGACACCCTGAACCAGTTGCCAGCCAATCGCAGGGCACACAGAGACGAACAACCATTCGCGCTCACACTCACACCTAGGGACAATTTAGAGTGTTTAATCAGCCTGCCATGCATGTTTTTGGAATGTGGGAGGAAACCGGAGTACCCGGAGAAAACCCACGCAGGCACGGGGAGAACATGCAAATTCCACACAGGAAGGCCAGAGCCAGGATCGAACCAACGATCTCTGCACTGTGAGGTCGATGCGCTAACCACTGGACCATCGGGCCGCCCAATTCCAATTTAATAATTAGTTTTAAGAGGCACAAGCTAAAGTTCTCGGAGGCCATTTTGAGAACCAGCGGTGCAGACTCTATCTTGAAAAGGACGTATGGACAATCTGCTCTCGCCCCAAAAGTTTGTGCAGAAACCCAAGTTTCTAGGACCAACTGGAAGTCCTTAAGACCAGATGGTAGACCGTGCTCAAGGCGGTTGACAATGTCAAGATTCGGCGTTGACAGTTCCAAGTTGACCGTAACCAGAAGCAGGCATTAGCACTCCATTAAGCAATCTTGTCAAATAAGCACCAACGAGAGAAAGACCGTCAAGCTGGGGTGGGAGTGGAGGTTAAACGTGCTGCGGTATAAGGGCCGCGAATCCTGCGCGGGATAAGCGTCTGGAGCTCGTTGTAGGAATGATGCCAGAAATCCTAGAAAGAAGACGGTTCATCCACAAAACCATCAAACGTGAAGACACACGCGTGCACGTGCACACAAACACGCGCGCGCTCGTCAGTGTGTTCTGGGGGCCTGTTTCCTGTCTACCCGACATACTTTCACACAGCAAAACAAAAACACACGGGTCAGCTCTCCTGCTGCCCTCATCTGCTCGTCCAGACACCGCGGCTTCCTCCGTGCTCTCCGCCAGGAGCACCCACGGGACACGTTGCAGACATTGATGCAGAACTGCTGGCCGACAGACTACGTACACCGTTGTCCCACAGATCATCGTTCATGCGCCGCTGTATCACGAAAGCAAGAAAAAATGATTCTATACTCGTACCTTTTTGGACACTTAATTTGGTATTGTTTGTTTAGCGTTTAGCTTCAACCAATGTAGCTGCCAGGTCATGGGCGGAGCAACTTAGTGCTGGGCAGTATTACTACTGACAGCAAAGATAATGATGGAGTAACCTGTCTACGGCATTAACATCATTGCTACTTGCAAATGTGCACAATCAAAAGATGACACGATTGATTACTGCTTTCGTCCGGTGGCTGACGGCTAGTTATTAGCGGATAAACAGCTCATGTAGATGTTGTCAGGCTGCGCAAACTCTGCTTGCATTTTCATGCTTTCCTGTTCAGAGAGAGAGAGAGAGAGAGAGAGAGCGAAAGCGAAAGGAGCTAGCTGGAGGCTAAAGGCGGCTACACAGAGCATAAACTGAGACCCACCTTCGACCCAAAAACACAAGTCTTTTCATCTGTCTGATGAATGTTAATTACTGTATACGGTTGTATAATTACAGATGTAAGTAAAAATGTGTACTGCTGTAGTCTTTGTCTCAAATATTCATTCATTCATTCATTCATCTTCCGAACCGCTTGATCCTTACTAGGGTCGCGGGGGGTGCTGGAGCCGATCCCAGCTGTCTCCGGGCAGTAGGCGGGGACACCCTGAATCGGTTGCCAGCCAATCGCAGGGCACACAGAGACGAACAACCATCCACGGCCACACTCACACCTAGGGACAATCTAGAGTGCTCAATCAGCCTGCCATGCATGTCTTTGGAATGTGGGAGAAACCGAGCACCGGAGAAAACCACGCAGGCCGGGAGAACATGCAAACTTCACACAGGGAGGCCGGAGCTGGAATCGAACCCAGTACCTCTGCACTGTGAAGCCGGCGTGCTAACCACTGGACTACCGGGCCACCCTTGTCTCAAATATGTAAAGTATAAATACTGTTTACATATTTTAAACAGGCGGCCTGGTGGTCCAGTGGTTAGCGCGTCGACTTCACAGTGCAGAGGCACCAGGTTCAATTCCAGCTGCGGCCTCCCTGTGTGGAGTTTGCATCTTCTCCCCGTGCCTGCGTGGGTTTTCCATGGGTAATCCGTTTTTTTTCCACATTCCCAAAACATGCATGGGAGGCTGATTGAACACTCTAAATTGTCCCAAGGTGTGAGTGTGGCGCGGATGGTTGCTCGTCTCTGTGTGCCCTGCGATTGGCTGGCAACTGATTCAGGGTGTCCCCCGCCTACTGCCCGGAGACAATTGGGATTGGAAAATGAATGAACGAATGAATGAATATTTTAAACACGCTATTACCCACATACACTTACACAAAAAATTCTAGTGGTGGAGCCAACCCTGCTTCGCGGCTTTTCACAGCAGCGTCCCGGTCCCCATTAACTGCAATAAGTGAGGAATCACAATATATAAATAACTAAACATTTTGGGGAGGGACCTTTCTATGCGGCCCAGTACCAAACAGCTCGTGGACCGGTACCGGTGGTTGGGGACCACGACTCTAGAGGACCAACGATAATATATGTGTGCAATCTACTAAAATGTTGTTTGGACATGATAAGTCCCTTTGAAGGTGTTCTGCAGTGATTTCTTCACCACCCCAAAAAGTAGTTTCTTGCTATTTTAGGATGCTGAAGAGTCCTGCCTTGGCCTCACAGCACGCATGTCTCCTAGAAGTGATGTCACCCGTAATAAAGAGCACTTTCGGCCTGATTTTACGTGGCTTGTAACATCAGAATCACACTGACTGGAATCTTCACGTCACGTAACCTTGCGCTGGCTTTAATCTGAGCGGCGTAAAAGGTATGAGTTTCTCCCGTAGGACCCGGCTACCATCTGCAAGTCATTACCTCCAATGACTGATTTGTCGACGGACTCAATGAAGTAGTGACAATTTTCATCTTAACTTTCACCCACCTGTCTCCACCTCGCTTTGGGATCGAAGCGGCCCAATCATCTGGTTCTCATCAGTTCAGGCCTGTCTCGGCGGTTTATGGGGGGACTCTTCACTCTGGGGAGTGGGGTGATTTAGAGTGACGTTGCATGGAGGTTGCAGATTAATAAAAGGCAACTCGACTTCTCGCACTAATTCACACTCTCACGCGTTTCCTCCCCTCGTGTGTGATATTTGTTGTGGGGTGACGCCGCTTGAGTCATTTCCTCTTGTGATGTGCGTAACATGTGTTGGGCCACATGTGACAAATGCTCTCAATCAATCTGAGGGCATAATGGCTTCCATGAATGAATTAAAACGGATGGATATTTTTAGAAGCACAGCAGACGTTTTTCAAGCGTTTGCATGATCAGCGTTGTGCAAAAGGATTTCGGGACCACACTGAAAAGGGCGGGAAAAAGTTGGCAATTTTTCTCCTGGTAATATTCCAGATTTATTAGCTTTGAAAAATGTTCCCAATATTTCTACTTAAGGCAATATGTCCGAGGATTTAAACCTACAACGTCAGAAGTGTGAGGCAGATTTGCTAACCAGTCCGCCGCCATTAATGTGCGTTCTTGGGGACAGAGGCAGTAACTTCATCCCCATAAATGTTCATAATACGATCCAGAGCTATAATTTGACTCATGATAAAAATGTTACTTGACAAGCTGTGTCATGATATGACGACATCAATACTCAAACCTTTTTTTTCTCTTCTCAGGAGAAAATGCTGTGACGGCTTCCGGTTTGTGATGGGCCAGTGCATACCTGAAAGTAGGTAAAACACACTTTTAAATTTTTTTCTTTCTCTCTCTCTCTCTCTCACACACACACACACACACACACACACACACACACACGCACACACACGCACACACACACACACACACACACACACACACACACACACAAACTCAAGCATTGTGATTCCCATGCTCCCATGTCATCTTCCCATTCCTCGGCCTTTATTGCTGGGAAACATCCTGCGCCAAAACAAGGTCTGCAGACCATATTGCTTTGTGCGGCGCTCCAAAGGATTCCACATCATTGCCTTTTTGTCACTTTGGAAGGATGACGTGAGCCAAATAAGCTCACTGCTGGCGTCCACAACAAAGCGGCCCTGGCGGTTGAACTCGCATTTGTGCTTCATTGTTGTGCTTCATATGGAATATACAGTATCATCAATCATCCGGTGTTTTCTTGCATTCTTAAGAAGGGATTGACTGACACTAAATACATTGAACCACAGATAAAGAATAAAACAAGACCAGCAGTGTGTTTTTCCCCACTGGAGTTCTACTATGAAAGAGATGCAGAATTGACAGTAAATACAGTAAGAAAAATTGTATTGAGAAAATAAATAAACAAATAAATAAATATTAAATAATACATGTTAACTTGCTATAAAATAATGGCCTACTGTATGTTATTTATTTATTTATTGTCTTCAGAATGCTGGCCACCTCTGTTCAAATTCCACTACGATAAAAAAATGTATCTTGGGTCCAAAGATACTCACCCACTTGTAAGTCCTGTCTGTTCCGTCATTTTTAACAGCTCCCTGATGTTTTTTTTTTTTTTTTTTTTTTTCTGCCTAGGCGTGGACGTGTGTGCCGAGTCGCCGTGCGAGCAACAGTGCACCGACAACTTCGGGCGTGTCGTGTGCACGTGCTACCCGGGCTATCGCTTCGACCGGGAGAGACATCGCAACCACAAGTCTCCATACTGTCTTGGTCAGTCACGAGACATTGCCTCTGTGTAAGCCTGAGACTGGCTTAAGAGGGAAGCTGCTTGTGTTTTTCATGTAACCCTGACTATGGCTGCTATGACAAACAATGCCTTTGCAGTTCCACAGGGGTTTGTGAGCACATAGACAAGCACGTGCTGGTCAAAATGCTACGACCAAATTTTTTGTGCCAGGCTAGTCATATACAAATACTGTATACTGTACATGACATTATATGTTTTTGCTCATTTGTGTTTTTTCTGGCGGTGTTGGGGTCAGCTCACACTTAAGTGTGGTCATTTGTTGCTTGATAGATATAAAAAAATGGGGGCAAAGGAAAAGGAAAACAACTTTTATGAGAAGAATGGAATCTGCTGCTGCTTTTTATTTTACCGACTACTGTTGAATTGGTGGTTCCAATTAAATATTGCAATGTTCCCCCTTTGCACAGACATCGACGAGTGTGAGGAGTCGGGCGGCGGCGTGTGCGAGCACGAGTGCGTAAACACGGGCGGCAGCTTCCTGTGTCGATGTCACAGTGGATACATTCTGGCTCCCGACCAGCGTTCCTGCATCGCTGTGCACAACCGTAAGACATTTCAGGCTTCTAACATCATTGTATAACATTGGATTATTTTTTTATTTTTTTTTGTGAGGAATCAGCAACCAAGTGGGAAATACTTTTAGTTGCAGTATTATTATTATTATTTTTTTTTTTGCAATTACCAAATATGTTGGCTTGCCCTGTATATGACTAGCTTACCTGTGTGTGAGTATATAAAATGGGCTGCATAAATAAAACAAAACATGCATGTGGACTTCATTGATGGCAGGTGCACCTCCTGCATGTGAAACACATTTTGCGCTATCAAGATATAAAATGCTGGTGCATGTGCAGTCGACATGTAGTAATTCTATATATTTATATCCAGCAGTGGAGCAGCTGTATGTTTTGATGTTGCAACTCCGAAGCGTGAAGTGCAGCTATAAATCAACACATTGTGTGTGGCTTGCCAAAGGCGCAGCAACATGTCGTACGAGGAATTCATCATATATTCTGGGGGGGCGGGGTGGGGGATCACAGCGTGATGCTCATTTGTCAACGCAGATGTGTTGGATTTAAAGCAACTGTGTGGAATTTTCTTTTTGACTCGGCGGGTCCACCTAAGCAGACCTCATGACATGAGCTTTGATCTTGTGCGAATAAACATTACATGATCTTCATAGTGGGCATTACAATTACGGCAAAGCATCAATTATGGAACAATGTGACCAAGCTGTGTGTGACTTAATTAAAGCACCAATAAGTGATTGTTTAATTTTGTTGAAAGTGTGTTGTGATGGTTTCCAGTGAGCTCATCAGGGAAGTCGGACACGCTAATGAGCGCGGCTACCTGCTCCTTTACCTGCCAGGACTTCATCAACATGAAAAGCAATCTGTTGCAAATAAAACTGCGGTTGGCCAGTTCGCAGGTAGCCTTGGTGGAGGTCTCATGCTGATTGTAGTTGATAGTTGTTGTGTTAATCTAGTTATGCTTGCTGTACTTGCAGGTTAGTGAGCTCCTGGCCAGTCGCAGTGACAAACCTCCACCTCTCAGGAAGCTGGGAAAAAGTTCTGAGAGATCATGCCGTCCTGGTCTACCTGGACCTGCAGGACCACCTGGGGTCCCAGGTGACGCCTTCTACATCGCTAATATAGCCCACCGACTTTATCCCCCCACCTATTTACATATCTTTGTCCAGAATTGACTTTTTTTGCCATCTAAACTACTCTACCTAATTTTCCTGCCTCGTCTACCTACCTACAGACCTACCTACACAGTCTCCCTAATCCACCAATCTAATGTACAGACTCACTAAACTACCCACCTACTTATCAACCTGGTACAGTATACCAAACTACTATACCTAACTTAATCTACTGCGATTGGTTGGCAACCGGTTCAGGGTGTCCCCCGCCTACTGCCCGAAGACAGCTGGGATAGGCTCCAGCATCCCCCGTGACCCTTGTGAGGATAAAAGCGGTTTGCAAAATGACCGAATAAATTTGTCAAGTGTCTGCACACAATACAATGATCTGGATTTAGATGTACAGTATAGTCTCCTTGAAAAACAATTGATCCAACATAAAATTGAGTAAACACAATTTTTTTGTTAATGTAAATGTATGCATTTCACTATCTATCTTCCTCTCTCTCTCTCCATACCCACCTACCTTTATTATCTCCCTCCCAACCTCCCTACTGACCAATCCAACGACCTATTTAACCCATCCTACTACTTAACCTACTGCAAAACCTACAATCTAACTTCCTGCATCTCTTCCCACCACCCGAATCTTCAAATCGCCCAATTTACCAAAATACCTACTCCACAGGACATCCAGGGGGGCCAGGAGCTAGAGGGGACCCAGGTGAGGGAGGCTCTCCAGGCCCTCGGGGTCCCCGGGGGGACATTGGACCCATGGGTCCAGAGCCTGATCTAAGGCACATCAAAAGAGGCCGCAGAGGACCAGTGGTAAATCATAAAAAATACAAATATACAGAACAATACAGTACTGTATATAGTGTACAGTCCTGGGTGTATTTGAACTAATATGTATGTAAATAGAAAACAATCATTTTGCATTGACTTGGAAAAAAAAATTGAAAATTGTGTTTTATTCTTCATGCAGGGACCACCCGGGGCCCCCGGAAAGGACGGTTCAAAGGTCAGTTCAACATCCTAATATACACATATATAAAAACAATTTCCTCACGTTCATGTCCATGAATGTGCCCTACTGCCCTCTGGTGGCCAAATCAGCAACTACAACAACATCTCACAGCAGCTCCAGTCCAAATTAACCAATGACTGAGCCTCTTCAGGGTCAAATACTGCATTTGCATATCCATAATGCTCGCGTCGTTTCTGTGATATGTCATGTGATTTTTGTTGTTGTTGTTGCTAACAATGTTGTTTGTACAATTTGCCATTTTCAGGGTGATAGAGGAGCTGATGGTCCCAGTGGGCCCCCTGTAAGTTTGTTTCACATTTTAATGCATTATTATTTTCCATCCATCCATTTTCCCTACCGTTTGAACGTGTTATTCATGTTAATATTAACATTGTATCCTCTTTAACGCCAAAACTGAGCATTGCTTGTCTCATGAAGACATTTTGAACAATCATTGCCCACCCGTGAATCCTCGCGATCTGTTTGTCAGGGCCCTCCAGGCTCCTTCGACTTCCTGCTGCTGATGATGGCCGACATTCGAAACGACATCATTGAATTGCAGGAGAAAGTGTTTGGAGACAAGAGGGGCATCTCGTTGGACTCTTTTCCCTCCGGTGGGGAGCCTGATTTTGCCGAGTGGGGGTCCGGGGACCTCATGTTCAGTACCTGAACTTTTTGAATGCTGCTCGTGTCATTATTTAAAGACAAAAAAGGACTCCCGAAGGACACGAAGGACTTGAAATGTCAAGCCTTATTGTGCATCTCTTCCTCATCCTCTCTCCTCCTGCTACAGGTTAGCATGCAAACGGAGAGTCTCTTTTCAAATTAAAACGAGGTTCTTTATTGCCAATGTGCAGCGAGAGGGATTATTTGTTCAATAAAAGAAAGAAAATTGCATATTGTTCTGAGAAAGCGTGTCAGTGTAATGACAATTGGGTCTCTTTTTCAAGAAAAACTGTAGAAAAAAAATCTATGATATTGTCATAAAATTCTGAGATTAATCTCACACTCAAGTTACTATTTTATGCGATATGTGGTACATAAAATGATGAGACATATATCATATTACAATAACAAGTGCAAGTACAGAATTGAAATATAAATACAATCATAAAGTCGCCATCATGTGAGAAAAATAGATTCATAGGAAATGCATTTTTGGTGTCACGAGAAAAGGTTGCAGAGAAAAATATTTCAAGGAAAAAAAAAATCAAATCAATTTTCTGTTTTTCTGTTTGTTCTTTTTATAGAGTGATTTTTTCCCTTAGTTTTGTTAAATTTTCTGGAGAAAAAAAAGCTCAAATTGTGCTGTTTGCTGACTCGGTGTTTACCACACTAAACATGACCCAGAGGAAGCGAAGGAGCGAGTTTTCTCAGGAGATCAGAAATTAAATGATAAACAACCAAGTTAAAGGTGAAAAATAAAATGTGAGTGGACATGAAGGCCCGCGAGACCATCTCCAATCAGCTTGACGTCCCTGTAACTACAGTTGCACATCTGATTCAGAGATTTAAGATTCAGCGGACTGTTTGCTAACCTACCTGGACATGGCCGCAAGAGGGAAATGTATGTCAAATTGAGTACGTGGAATGGAAAAAAATGGTCCAAAAGAGGCCAGAACAGCATCCGAACAACTTAAAGGTGAACTCCAAGGTGACCGTCCATCAGTATCAGATCACATCATCCATCATTGTTCGAGCCAGAGTGGACTTCAAGGAGGACACCACTGTTGGAAAAGAAAACGTCCTTAAAAATAATCGTCAAACTGCATATTGACAAAGATTTTGGGAGAATGTCCTGTGGAGAGTCGAGACAAAAATTGACCTTTTCGGCAAGGCGCATGAAGAAAGGAACACTGTCCCTACCGTGAAACATGGAGACGGCTTTGTGATGTTCTGGGGCTGCTTTGCTACATCTGGTCGAGGGGGTCTTGAATCTGTGTAGGATATATTGAAATCTCAAGACAATACAAGAATGGCTAAGAACAAAACTATGGACTTTTCTGAAGTAGCTTTCTTTGAACCCTGATCTGATCTGATCTGATGTGTGTGTGTGTGTATTCTCCTTTGCATCTTGTTTACAACAAATGTATACAGTATGTCATTAGAAGGGCTGAAGTAGGAAATCCCTTGAATGTGTTTTAAAAAAAATCAGAATGAATGAAATAACAAACAAGCATAGTGTACTATTTTTATCACAATGTTTATCTGATAATGTGGGGGAGGGCTGAGGGGGGATTGGTTGCGAGGCTGATTAGAGTGTGCCGGAAAACTTTTCAAGATAAACATCCAAAGGCTATCTGAGAAGTTAAACAAATAACCTGCTCATCGTAAGTAAAATGACATTTAACGTTGTGCTAAAATGTCGGAAGCAAAAAAAAAATCTGTCAATACGTAAATAAAGACTCAATTAAAATGTAACCCCCCCAAATTTTAATTAAATCAAGATTGGATAAAAACAGTTCTGAAAGATTACGTGGAAATGTATTTCACTTCAAAGTTAAATACAACTGAACTGTACTTTGGCAGTAATTCTTTCAAGTATCAAAAGAGGGAGACGACATACTGCTAATAAGTAGTGCTTACATTGTTTTGCACCCAATTACCACTGAAATTAATAATTGATTTTCAATTTTATATTTTTCTTCTTACAGAAATATAAAATGTCTCTTTTAAAATGATGATAAAAAATATTCTTATAAAATTGCTGTTTTTTTTCTTGTCTGAAGACAACTTTTTGTACTCTCACAAATCTATGAGTGAAAATCCTATTCTGGTCTTTTTTTTTACTTGTAACAATTGGAAGTTTTCCCAAGTATTTCACAACTTATAAAATGTATTTTAAAATATACGTTTCTTCTAGTAATATTTTTTTTCATTGAATTAGAATGGAGTTTTTGGGACGAAAAAAACGATGACTATATTATGGTTTAATTTGATTTTTTTTTTCTCGTGACATTAGAATGCTTTTCTCAACCCTATTATTATTCATCATAAAATGTATTTGTAAGTCTTATTTCTTTTTCGACACAGACATAAAGTAGATCTAATAGAATTATGGCATTTCTTCTTGGGTCAAATAAAACTTTATTTTTGTAAAATTACGGCTTTTCCATCCTGAACATACAATGCTCTTTGTAAAAATCTTTTTGTATTTATTTTATTTATTTCTGGTTTTATTTCTATTTTTCTTTTGTCCGTCGCATTTTTTGGTCTCGACCAGAGGATGGCACTACAGTGCACCACTGCCACCCATACATGTGTATTTTCCTACCATTTTTTTTGTTTTGTTTTATTTTCTTTTTTAATCAAATAGGTTTTTATTCTCAGAATATTTTTTATACTCTAAAACTGCTACTTTTCTCTATGCATTATTGTAAAATTCTGCCATTTTTTTCTCTTCAAAGTTTGATTAAATGTTCTCATAACATAATAACTGCATTCAAAGTTCTTGTTTTTCTTGACTTTTTGCTGCAACAAATCCACCTTTATTTTCCACAAAATACTCAAAAATTTCCCAAACTCCATTTTTACTTTGTAAAATCTCACGAGTTTTTTTCCCTTTAAATACGCAGATTTTATTCTTGTAATATTAGAAAAAAAAATCCTCTTACACTTTCTTGTAAATGTACAACTGCATTTCCTTGCTCTCAAACTCAACTTTATTACTGTACAGGGGAAATTTCTTTATTTCTTTATTCTGGTTAATTACTTTTCTCTTTTAAAAAAAATCATGATACATTCATCTCATACATTCACACTCATCCTCCTGTTTTCATCAATTTTTTTTCTTGAATGGTGTCTGCTTTTCATACTATGTATAGTTCCCCCCGCTCTTTTTAGTGTAGAGCCTTGCCCAGACAAGGATCACAACCTGCCATATGTGCGTATTTTCCAATACCCCCGACACACACACATGTAAATCTTCACACACAGTTGAACCCTTGCGTGGCTAGGTGTCATTATGAGAAGTGTAGGGAGCAGAGGTCAGAGGTAAAAACAGCTGAAGGGGATAATTGCAGAGTGAAGGGAGGGGTTGGGGGTGGGTTGGGCGCTTGCCTGGACTCGCTCCCACCACCACTACTACTCAAACCACACACACACACACACACACATTCACGCGCACAAACATGATCTCTCTGTCTGTCTGAGGTGTGGTAGTGTCTCCGGGCCAACGATTCTGTTTGAGTCCCGCGACGTGTGCGGTTATACATGATTACAAGAGCTATTGGTTAATGTATGTGAGTAAGTGCTTCGCATGACAGGCGTCTCCTCACCTGTTGCCATGGCGACCAACAGCCCGGGGGGCCCCCGAAAACCCAGGAAACAATTCGCTCATGAAGTCATAATTAAGAAAATGTGTCATATTCCAGAAAGAACCAAGAGATGAGCTCACTTCTGAGGGGCTCTTGTCATGAGATTGGAGGCCCATACCCTGGCCTGTAGGGGGGGGCTGGAGGCGAATTTGACAGAAGGGGCTGAGCGAGCAAGAAAGAAGACTATGTTTGAACATTTAGACTTAAAAATCACTGATAATAAATTTAGAGGGACAATTTGGTGTTCCATTAACCTGACCTGCGTGTTTTTGGAATGTGCGAGGAAACCGGAGTACCCGGAGAAATCCCAAACAGGCCCCTTGGGAACATGCAAACTCCACACAGGGAGGCTGTGGCGGAATCGAACCCTGCACCTCTGCACTGTGAGGCGGACATGCTAAGCAGTCGCCGCCTTAAATTAATATTATTTAATTAATAATAATAACTAATTGGCCACAATTTGCTTCATATTACAATTAAAATGTATGTTAAAACACTGGGTGCAACGTTAATAAAGTTTAAGATGGGTACCAATCTGGACCCGGTATGCATGATTTGAATTCTTATTACCTACGGGGACATTGTTGTCATGCATTAATTACGTCGTGTTGGGAGGTCAAACGTATGCCCCATGACAGCGTGTTGACTCAGTGACACACATAAAATTGGTTAGTTGGCAGAGGAAAACTTTGATCATGGCAGATGTCAGCAAAGGTGACATGGGTATACAAATATTCCAGTTTTTTTTTTAAGCGTGTTTCCAGGGATAGCTTAATAACATCATGTCCCTCATCGCTTGAGTATTCAACACAGAGACACACACACACAGGTCTCAGTATCAAACACGTACACACACTCTTCTGCACGAAACACCTGCCAGGTGCGGGCGTGGTCTGCCGGCGAGACACGCTACCTTGACACGCTAACTCATTCTTAAAACGAAGTGACGCGCCTCAGGCACAATGCTGAGCTC
This sequence comes from Hippocampus mohnikei, assembly GCA_026261675.1. Lineage (NCBI taxonomy): Eukaryota > Metazoa > Chordata > Actinopteri > Syngnathiformes > Syngnathidae > Hippocampus > Hippocampus mohnikei. The sequence goes on from JAKGUB010000341.1 coordinate 5,917,356, forward strand.
CAGCCTGCTTTCCCATGTGTCTAAGTGTAGAGGTGTGTTTATATTTTCAAGAAGAAAGTATTGTAGGGGAGAAAGAAGCTGCAATACTCGGAGGGAAAAAATGATATATTTTCAGTGCATATGGAAGCCATAATATTGCAAAATTAAAATTGGGAAAAGAGTTGTATATTTTTGTAGTGACATTTCAGAATACTTGAGAATCTTTTTTTTTTTGTGTTTTTTTTTGAATAAAGTTGAGGGGAAAAAACATTTTCCCAATAAAAAGTTGAAATTGGGAAAATGGTAATCATGCATTTTCAATAGAAACATTGAACTGTATGTTTTCAAGATTAAGAAAAAAACAGTGGGGGGAAAAAGGCAGAAAATTGGCAGCATTTTTTAGATAGATAAAAAGCTGTAAAATGCCTGAAAAAGTTGAAAAAAATGCATATTACAAAAATAAAGCTGAGAAGATATTTGCATTGATCTGTGGCAACAAAATGGAATATTCGACAATACAGTGTGAATATACTGTGTATATTGTATAAAAGAAAAATGAAGAGCATTGTTGCTTTGAAAAAAACGTTTTTTGTAGTTTTGGCAGGAAAATTTTGTTTATTTTCAAGATTTAAAAGTATACATTTTTGACATAAAAACAAATTGCGAACCATGTAGAGCTACCTCATTAGCAAACAGCTAAAAGTGACAAAATACACCTGTGCCAATTTCGGCTTTCACACAGCCGCGGCAATGCTAAATCATTGCGCTGTGTCTACACATGCACGAAACAAACATGTTGCAGTCATGCAAACGCGGCTCAAAAGAACGCTCCACTTCTGCCGTTTGCTTTGCCGTGCAATTGAAGCCATGCGTGAGGACTTGTGCTTCCCTTCACGGGAATGTTACAGCATGACAGGCATTGTTACGGAAGACTTGAACAGCACAATTGCAGAGAGGGCGGATTAATAGCAACACTCTGTGTAAACTCCCCTAGCCCGAGGCGCTGGGGGTGCAAACACCTCAGCTTCCTGCGCCGGTGACGAGCGCTTCGCATGCACGCTGGCGTGGACCGGGCTTGGCGAAAACTGGACGGTTAAGTCAGCGAGACTGTTTCGTCTCCAGCGCCGTTGACCTTCTGACCTGGCCGGTGGCCGGGAGGGGAGGGAGGGTGCATTTGATGCCGCTGTTACGAGTCTTATATGTTTACACGTTCACATAAAGGACTCTATTTTCATAACCAGTTCCTAGTGTGGCAGGTAGCTGTGTGGTGTGAATCTGCATCGGGCCAGGCTAGCCCAAGTTTTGGTATTACTGTACATATATTTATATTTGAGTGTGGCACCCGAAATAACCAATTAGCACATTCACACAACAAATGTTCCAGAGTGTAGCAGAGTGCATGATTGGTGACCATTGGTGCTAATTCATTAGCTGTGTGCTAATGAAGTAGCCAAGCGATATTTGTCCGAACGATTCTGTTAGCTCGGTATTAGCCACTGACAGCTGCGCATTTTCTCCGTTAGTTGGTTGATAACCATCGAGCCGTGTGATCGGGTCACTCGTTGATCATTCGTTTGCTCAACATTTTCATCATGTCAAAACAGTGCATACATAAAGACATCATCTTGTCATGTCAGCCCATCGTAAACGGAATGTTCTACCGCTGATGATGATGTGCGTTATAACATTCCCTGGGAAAACAAATACAAGTTGTAACATTTCCTAGGAAGAGCCGCAGAGTACTTTGTGTTGATGTTTAGGAGCCAAACCGCAGCGGCCATGGCACGCAAAGCAACACATTCACCACTGAACCACTGAATCACACAAGCTTTTTTTTCTCTTTTCCTTTTTTATGATGTCTCTATAGAAGGGTGGGAATTTCATGATAACCATAGAACAGGAAATTAAGATTTGGAGCAAAAATCTTAAATTGCTCAGTTCAGCCAGCATCAAAGCCCTACCAATACAATATCATTATTATTATTATTATTATTATTATTATTATTATTATTATTATTGTTATTATTATTTATTTATTTATTTACTAGACCTCCGTTCAACAAATTGTTTTATTGCATATATTCTGACATTTTCCATCCATCCATCCATTTTCTAGTCGGCTTTATCCTCACAAGGGTTGCGGGGGGTGCTGGAGCCTGTCCCAGCCGTCTTCGGGCAGTAGGCGGGGGACACCCTGAACTGGTTGCCAGCCAATCGCAGGGCACACACAGACGAACAACCATCCTCGCTCCCACTCGCACCTAGGGACAATTTCGAGTGGTCAATTAGCCTGCCATGCATGTTTTTGGAATGTGGGAGGAAACCAATGTACCCAGAGAAAACCCACGCAGGCCCGGGAGAACATGCAAACTCCACATAGAGAGGCTGGAGCTGCATTCGAACCCGGTACCTCTGCACAGTGAGGTCGACGGGCTAACCACTGCTCCACCAGGCCGCCATTATTACATAATTTTCATAATATTTTCACAATAACCCCCCCCCAAAAAACCCACATTTACCCCTACCCCCACTTCACCCAACAACACCATCGTTTTGCTGGAGCCCCGTGAACTCTGCCTAGCAACACGTGACAAACCTGTGAGCAGGAATGTACCCCATAAATACCCCAATTATGACCACTATATCTGGTTCCCAGCTCTGTCTTGCATGTCGAGCTGCAGTGTTGTCGCGTGAGTATGTTTGCGTGCGTAAAAAATAGCGAACAGGTCATAATTTTCATGCCCTGAGCGTGCCGTCTTTCAAGTGCTGGTATGTGTGCGTGCGAGCCTTGCGCCAGGTGTGTGCAGTGCCTTTCGTGCAGGGCGGGGAAGCCGGCAGGAAACATTTTCCGCCCATAGAAAAGCCTTTGACGGACACTTGAAAGGATTTTTTGGGGCGGGGGGTTGGGAATTCACTCGGTCGTTTTAGCTCGTCACTTTCATCCCCCTGTAAAGGGACAAGCAAGTTGTTATGACAATTTTGTTATACCAGGAAACAAATTCACTTGCTAATTAATTACTAATTGACGCACAAAAAACAAACAAACAAAAAAATTGATGACTAAATAAGTCAACCAAAATGGAAAAAGTTAATTTGCATTGTACTATGAGTATAGCATGTACCTAATGTTATGTCCAGTTTATGGACAAAGCTTTTTCGGACAATACACCCCACTGCTTCGCTCGCTGTCTTATGGAACAAAATTGAACAGTACACCTTAGTGGTTAGCGCGTTCGCCACTTAGTCCAAAGGTTCTGGGTTCGAATCTTAGCTCCGCAGTTTTCTTCAAGGTACTCCAGCTCATCCCCACGTTCCAAAAACATCCAAACTTGAAATTGTCAATGAGTGTTTTTGCCCCCTTCCTGTTTTTTTGTGTTCTTCCCAAGGAAATACAAAATTCAGTTTCTAAATGCCAATTTAATGTATTAAGGCACAAAAAAATCCCAAACTACCTCTCCCTACGTGTGTGTGATAAATGACTTTTTTCACATACTGTACGTGCCCCGTAGTTTGCTGGCATTCAGTCCAGCCAGGCTGTGCTCTTGAGCAAAGTCAGCAAAGAGTGGCTCCGGCTCACCTGGCACCCTCGAGAGAACAAACACGATAGAAAATGGATGGATGGAGGCTCATTGTGCAGCGGTTAATGAGTTTACAGTAGCGTGCTGCTGGTAGGATGAGTCAGTATCCAAACTTTCTTCAAACAAAACAGTTCCGTGCCCGCCGCCGCCGTGTGTCCCAAGGCCAAGTCATGTTTTGGTGCAGACTCTGTACAATGCTCTTCAATTATATCTGGAATGCGCGGGATGGCTTCAGATTCAACGCAAACTCAAAAGGTGGTGGTCACACTCTAAGCCATTGGTGATTGAGCAGAGGAGTGCCACAACAAATGAATCAACCGACTTTTTAAAGACATGAAGAAATGGTTTGAATGCATATGGAAACTTGTTTTGCCTTCTATGGTCTTGTCCAGGTCAGGCTCCTTCCCTGTCAGACAGGTCGCACTAAACCTGACTTACTTGGCCACTCCTGCAAGTGATGAATGAGCCCATGAGAAGAGAGATCCGCATCGTCCACGTTCGAGGGATGGGGGAGGTGTTCCAGTGTAAAAGAAAATTACAGAAATCTATAAAATGGCTAATTGTGCTAATATTTGTTGAGGGGGGGGGAATAGATGAAATGAAAAAATTGCATTGACGATCAAAAATAAAAAAAAATTAATTCATGCAACAGGACACCTGTTATTGTCATTGTTAGGTGGGCCGGATTGAAGAACAGAGCGGGCCGCATGAGGCCCACGGGCCATACTTTGATCACAGCTGGGACACAAGGCAAGCTAAACCGTTGGGATTTTTCCCTAGAAGGGGGCCGAGTAAAATAATACCCTGCAGTGATCAGAGTTTATGTAAGGCTGGCTACACCCATTGGCATCCAGCACACACATGCTTGTTTACACCTGCAGTGGATCACACACATTCACAGCAATGAGGATTGCGCCACACGAAGCATGTGCCAAGTGTACGAGTCCCTTCTTCGTCTGCAGGGCGTCTTCGCCAATCACGACAGCTGCAGACACTCTCCTGCAAGCTAACAAGCCGCTTATCATGCATGCAAACATCACATACTTTCCCATGAAGCTTTGCTATTTAGTAGCAAATAGTTGTGTGGATGATTGGAATTTGGATGCTTTGATACGCAAGAACCGGTTTAATTCCAACTATAGTCAAAAGGCCGAAAAAAGTGGGAACTGCAAAGGGCAACAATCGATGACTACATGCCCGCTGAGTGAATCAAGCCCAGGTTGAAAACAAGGACACTCAAAAAGAAGACAAATGGGAGAAAAAGAGGACACCTGGTCACAGGGCGTAATGTGGCGTCAGAATCCTGGCATTTGAGGAATGCGCCTAACGTGATGAAGTGGTGGCAACGGGGCGTGATTCGGGAGATAAAGCGCGGCACACGCTATCCTCCGTGCACGCACCTGCTCACGCCAGGAAACTCATTAAACTCACCGCGTATTGGTTCAACTACTCCTTTATAGATTGTGCGATGTTTCTTCTGATTTTTTTTCAAGGAGAAAAAAGTACCTCATTATAAAGTAGCATGACGTGTTTTTGTTTTTGATTACAGTCATTCCTCGCCACTTCATGTTTGATGGCTTCTGTGCTTTGCGGGTTTTTAGAAAATACTGTATTTGTGAAGAAAAAATATCATCATATTGGCAGCCATATTGCAAAAAAAAATGCAAATGATTTCCCAGCATGCCGAACGACTCAGAGGCTTTGTAAATGCCCGTGTTGTGTTGTACAAGCCACTGGCCCTCATACAGGCGCGTGATTGGTTCCCAGTGCGAAATGTCGCCACCGAAGCAATGCGTCCAGGGTGTGCGGGAGCATGAAAGCCTGATCGTTCCTTCACAGAGATGGCACCATCAACAGCAACACATTGCTTTAATGACGGCAGCGTTGGGCTGGTTAGCAGCCTTATTTTGAAGGGTTCCCGACCAGGTCAGTTGTTTTTTTAGACCCGTCATAAGGAAGCAGTGACAGCTCAGACAATTAAGGCTGAAGTGGTAGCCAAAACTGTCAGCTCGGTAAGAGTTTTTTGCAATTGTCTGATAAAAAAACTAAACTTAAAATATTTCAACTACTGTAAGAAGAAGCCAAGTTGAGTGTCATGGCACGACCCATCACCATGTTTTTCTCCAATTTAAAAACCTCAGCTACACCCTCCAGCACCAGTCCTATTTTGTGGTTTTCACCTTTCGCGGGGGGTTTCTGGTCTCCATTAACCGCAAAAAAATGAGGGATTACCGTACATGTAATTTTATTTCACCTTGTCTTGTTTTCTTGTGCTGATTATCTTTTTTTTTTCCTAACTGTTCTCGTCAGCTCTGTTCCTATTGTCAACAGGTAAGCGCCTTCAGCCACTTGCGTTTCGAACAGGTGTTCCTCATTGTTCCGTCAGTTTGCTTGTATTTCGCTCCCTGGTTTCTTTCTGTCCTCCTCGGTTTGTTGCTTCTGTTTGTGCTGTAGCTCTTGTGCGTATTCATGCTAACGTTCCTTTTGTCTTGAGTTTATTCCCTGTGTCTTTGAACCTTGTTTTGGGACTTTTAATGAATGTACTATTTTGGATCATCCCAGTGCCTCGTTTGCCCTTTTTTATTCTTTTGAAATGAAATCCCTTTTAATTTTTTTTATTTTTTTTTAGAAGACTCCTGCTCCTCTGTGTTGCTTCCCTAGACGCTGTGCCTCCAACACCACGAAAATCCCCCAGTTCGTGACACAAGTGTGTCTCTGTTGTCATTTCGGTTTAGTTATATTTTAAATTTCTAAACAGCTGCGGTCATGTTAATGCGGGAAACAGTTTGTGGACACAAAATTACAGTGGAACTTCCAAATTGGTTAACTTTTAACTTTGAACCGTGGACCCTCTAAATGGGTTGACTTCCTTTTTGCATCTTTATGAACAGCTGCGATCAGGTTCAAAAAATTGCAAACGCCAGAAGTCTTAAGAATTGAAAACTGACCAAAATGTTAGATCAGACTTGAGCACATCTTGATTTGTTTTTGCACATATGCATCTGGTTTTAGGATTTTTTTTTGTAATACATGAAAGAAATTATGGACACCAAATCACTGTGGAACCCTAAAATTAAAAACCTCCGAAGCCATACTAATTGGAACCCAACCAAATTGTTAAATAGGGCTTCAGAATATTTTCTTTTTCCACTGATGGATTTTTTGTTTAATTATTATTAATCAATAACGTACTTAATTAATGTATTTTGTTTTTGTGGTATGGTGCTGGTCCTGTGGTCCAGTGGTTAGCGCATTGATCTCACAGTGCCGAAGTACTGGGTTAGATTCCGGCTCCGGCCTTCCTGTGTGGAGTTTGTATGTTTTCCCCGTGCCTGCGTGGGTTTTCTCCAGGTACTCCGGTTTCCTCCTGCATTCCTTGAACATGCATGGCAGGCTGATTGAACACTCTAAATTGTCCCTAGGTGTGAGTGTGAGCGCGGATGGTTGTTCGTCTCTGTGTGCCCTGCGATTGGCTGGCAACCGGTTCAGGGTGTACCCCGCCTACTGCCCGAAGACGGCTTCAGCAACCTCTGCAACCCTTGTGAGGATAAAAGCAAATCAGAAAATGGATGGATGGATGGATGGATGGATGGATGGATGGATGGATGGATGGATGGATAAATAACCTCGTTATTTTATTTTATTTTATTTTATTTTATTTTATTTTATTTTATTTTATTTTATTTTATTTTATTTTATTTTATTTTATTTTATTTTTGTGGTTGTGGTGCTGTGAGCCCTTAACTGGCCTCTCTTCTGTTCCTCTGCTTTCTGGGCTAGTGGGCGCTACCTGGCCCAACATGGTTGGTTGGGTGTGGGTGGGTGCGGGGTGAGGTGGAGTGGTCTCCGGCGCTTCATTGGGGCCTATACGAGTTGTGACCAAACGGTGTGCCTGAGTGTTTTGAGTAGACCTGATGGAGCAGGTTCCTGGACTGCTGGTTCATTCATTCTTCATCATACAATTAAAAATGACAATGAAATATTATTTTGACATTTTGTAACACATTCACAACACCTGGCCCATTTGTCCATTTTCCATATCAAAGATGGCACCTTGAGCACAAGTTTGCCCAGCCCGGTTATCAGTGATGATACTATGTGACACAATGAATCTGTTATAAACTGCAAGTTTGAATTAAAATGATAAGCATTATGTGTAATTAGGCAGATATAATTGCCATTTAGACGAACAAGTCCAAACAGTCGAAAGTTCAAAGCCTGTTTGCCTTTTTTTTTTCTTTTTTTTTTGTGCTGAACTTGGCGTGCCGTCTAAAACAGCGGCCGCCCGATTGTTTTGATAGGGAACGAAATGGCGAGCGATACGTCCCTTTGCTCTTTCTGTACACAGGCCCGGCGACCCTTGGCTCTGTCAGAGCAAACACAGTCTGCACGCAATGCACAATCATTAACCCCCCGAGATCCTCTATTCAAGAGAGGGATCACTGGGAAACACAAAAGGATCGACGTCTATGACTTGGAAAAACCACACGCTCCTCCTCACTGCTGTTGTATCAACATGTTGCTCATAATACGTACTTGGGAAAAAAAAAGATGGGGAGGGGTGGAATATGGTTTTTCAGATTTTATTTTAGTTTTTTGTTTGTTTGTTTTAAAGCAAATTTAAATGCCAAATACAAAACAACATTTATAGCCTACACCAGAGTACAAGTACGGTTCTGTTCTATGTTGGAGAACATCCAAAGATTTTTAAAAATTATTTTGTTTGATTTTTTTTTATACGTGTTTATTCCTGAATTTCAAAATGGTTTTCAGATGTACTTTTTACAGTTGGAATGTAGAACTGTATTTGATTACTCGCAATTATCAGAGGCTGTACCTTACCAAAATAGAAAAAGGACAAATTGCTAAATTATAAGCATATATTTTACTGAAAAAAATAATAATAATTAAAATGACTTGGAAGTATCAACAACAAATTAATGAAAATGTTATTTAGAAATCCAAGCAACAAAAAAAATGTTTTTAAAAAATTGAATAAAATAATTTTCAAAAATCTCACTGAAAATTTGATTCACAAAACATTTTATTCATTTCCGATTGCTTAAATTGAAAAAAAAAATGACTGGAGTTGTGAGAACAGAGTGAGACCTCTTTGCCAGGTCATTCAGCGGGTAAATTCATAGAATGTGCGTGCATGCGTGCGTACGGGTGTGTGCATGTGTGCGTGCAAAGGAGGGCAGAAGAGGTTAATGTGAGCCACGCATGACTTGATTTACATGCTGCTCTCCTCCATACGATTCGCCCTATGGAATAGAATCAAAATAGCGGAGTGCATGCAGGGGACAGTGTTATAAATAAACACAGCCCACAAGGCGGTGAATGGGATATTCAGGAGGCCTCAATCAATACGCTCTACCTACAACTCACTTATGCCATCACATTGAGTCTTACAGAGAATGCAGCATGCATGACATGCATACGTTATGAACAATGTTAATATTAATTTTACGATAAATTGTCCATCCGGCAGGTGAGCTGTAGCCTCTACCGATTGACTTGGGCCATGCTGGACCGGTCGCCAGTCACTGAGATGGATAAAACAGGTGGATTTTTCTGCTTAATTCAGATTCCATCCATCCATTTTCCGATCCGCTTTATCCTCATAAGGGTCGCGGGGGGTGCTGGAGCCGATCCCAGCCGTCTTCGGGCACTAGGCGGGGGACACCCTGAAATGGTTGCCAGCCAATCGCAGGGCACACACAAACGAACAAACACCCTCGTTCATATTCGCACCTAGGGACAATTTCCAGTGTTCAATCAGCCTGCCATGCATGTTTTTGGAATGTGGGAGGAAACTGGAGTACCCGTAGAAAACCCACGCAGACACGGGGAGAACATGCAAACTTCACACAGGAAGACCAGAGCCGGGATCAAACACACGGCGAACTCAATCTTTTCCAACTCCTTCCTTCCGCTATTGAACAATGCACACTAAAACGGCATTCTAAAGCCCTTTTCACACTGCACTTAGCAGGGCTCGGCGTGCCATTGACAACATTTTCTTTTCATGAGCGTCGTCATCCTGACTTCAGGCAATTTCATACTCCGTTCTCATAAATTGTCGTGAAAAGGGGACATGAAATGGCATTTTGGGACCGTTTGTAAAACAGAATACAACACTGCTTTTCTGCACTATTTGAAATAATGTCCTGTTTTTTTAATAAAGGGGTGGCAATGAAAACATGTTTTTTTTTATCCTATTCATTGATGAATGCACAAAATAATCAACAGATGATCACAAGTTGCAGGTCCTGTGTCAATTCAGTGTTAAGGCATGTTTTCAAAAATGTCCACTTTAAGCACGCCACTTTGAAATGTTTGTTTTGTCAGGTCAAAAATGACCAAGCGGTACTTTTCAAACATCCCATGATGCCTCCCCCGAGCGACTTTGCTTCGACCGAGCTGACAACACGGCAATTATTCCCTTGTGGAGAGTCATAACTCTCCTCAGACATGCAACTTGAAAATGTTTTGCTCTCACGGCACTTTCCCCCCTTCCTCCCTCCCTTCCTTATCCTCTTCCTCGAGTATTTGCACTCACTTATGACACCTTAGTAGCATAGAGTCAGAGGTGACAGGAAGATGGATGACCGAGATACTTCCGCACGCAACTATTGTTACACGTCAGCTCATATGGGGGCTGTAAAGGAGGGAGCTGGCGAGCTGGGTAAGGGGGGACCATTAGCTCAGTTACTAATCTGCTATTTGTGCCAGGTCAGGAAGGGAAGGTGATCTACTTGCACGCGCGCACACACAAACACACACACACACACATACGCCACATGGACGAAGTATGTGTCCCTGTGGTGTTTGTGTTTCGTTCAGGGTTGCGTGTGAAGCGTGCTGCTTGCATGTGACCCCCGCTGACCCCGGTGGGGGCTCCTGTCACGATTCCACCCCCTCAGGAATAAGAAAAAAAATGGCACGTCAATCAACAAAAGCAGCGTTCGCGACAAGCTAACACGAACTACCGGAATGAGAGGGAGTATTGGAATTGGTAAAAACGAAATGGTTCAAAACTATTTTAACACACAGGCAAAATGACCGGTACCCATTTAAAAACCTGACCTAAAAGACAAATCAGCAAATAAGGAAAACATCTTTTAAAAAATTGCAATTTAAAGAATCCACCCCCAAAATGATGAACAAAACTTGGAAAAAAATGTCACATAAAACATATTAAGTGAAAAAAATGTTTGCAAATTAGAAAATGTAACAAAAACAATACAAAAGTAAATGACCTACAAACATTCTGGAAAAATGAATTCAAATTTGCCAGAAGAGTATCAATTACAAAACTAAAGTAATGAATAGAACTATAATCTGATCGGGATAAGTAACTAGTGGTCCGTGGGCAGCATATGGCCCCTTACCGCACTCTGAGGGGCCCCTTGATTAAAGACCCCTCAAAAAAAAAAAAATAAATAACCAACTCTGAGGACACGTCTTCCATTATCTATTCAGAGTTTAGCTTGCTGTCAAGGCAAAGACAGTACCGGGATAGAACACATAAGCTCCAACTTTTTAATGAAATAACTTTTGTTGCTAAAATTGTCCACTGGAGGGCGCACTGACGACCACTTCAATGACCACTTCCCAATGGCGTAGTATTCTGAAATTCTCAATCAGGATTTGACATCTGAAGGATAAAAGACACCGAGAGCAAAGTTAGCCGACTTCAGGATGAATGTCAGCTTTGCACTGTGAAGAAAATGTTCCGTAACGAGTACCTCCATTAGAAATATTTGAAGAGGGTGACTATTGCAAATTCCAGTCAAAACCTTCTCTTCAAAGACGTTCTGAACATCTTAAGTTTTTTGTTGATGATGAAAACACTGATTCATAATATTGTTGAAATTGCACTAATTTGTTTTCAGAATGTCAGATTCATCATATGATTTTAAGTTGCATTTGCAAGAGATAAAACATAATCAATGAAGCACATTTCCCAAATGTATTTGTAATTATTTGCACCAAAAAAATGAGGGAAAAAAATGGAAATGTCATCATTTGGTCCAGCCCACCCTCACGCTCAACTCAGGTGAATGTGGCCCCTGAACTAAATGAGTTTAACATCCCTGAGCCCTCAAATATTTATTTTCTTTTTGGAAAATAATTTTCAAAAAAAAGCTGGAAAATTTACGTGAAATGTAAAATAAAAATATGAGTTAACTTTTAGATGCTCAAGTTACCTAGGGCTCGTTTTTGCAATATGTTCAATATTTTCATTGTTTAATCTTCCATGTATTCCTCAAATTGGATGAATTTGTAAATACTTGTTTTAGTTTTTGAGTTACTAGAGTATTATTTTACCACATTTTCCCATACAGTGGTTCAAAATTGACCCCAAGAACTTTGGATAAAATTTCAAAGGTTGACCCTAAAAATACACAGGGAAGTCCGCAAATTAGGTTTCAAGCTTTGCAGAGTAGAGTCTCTCAAACTTGTTTGAAAAATCAGGTCCTCGAAGCTGATTTCACTTTACAACATGTCATTTGGGTGGCATTTCTATCATAAGTAGTCCCACAAAAAAGTCTTGAGAAGCCAGGCCTGAAAAGCCACCGGGAGTTCACTTCCATTTATTCCAGCAGGAGCATGAGGCCACATTCCAACTCATCTGCTGTTGTGTGTGTCTTGAAGCTTTCCCTGCAGCTTACCCTGGCTAGCTTGCTAACAGTAGCGGACCCGCCTCACTTCCTGCGGGGGAACATGTGATCACTTTAATCTGTTTAAGAAGCTTCTACCAGTCATTCCTCAACTGTGCTCACGCCTCTGCTATGTGAACTTACTGTCCAATTGTGTGGCCAACCTACACACACGCACACGCACACACAATAAAACAAACTGCGCATTTGAAGTTGGCCTTTTATTGGGGGCAGCCAAAGGCACACTTATGCAATTAATTTGTTGCACTATGTCAGCCAAATGGTGGACTTACCGGATACTGGGTGGTTTTTCTGACTGAAATTTTAGTTCTTTTTATTTTCTCAAACATATGCAACGTTTCCTGAAAAATATAATATGGAAAAAAAATAAAAACTATTCAATACATTACCTCATTTTTTCACATTATTTTCAGATGTGCAACTTTTTTCCCTCAAAAATTCAACTTTCTACATAAAAGTAGAAAGTTGAATTCAACGCCGAGACGTTAGCACGGAAGCTAACCGAGAACAGACGCTAAGCAGCTGGAAACCACCACCAGAGACCTACCAGCAGAACGCCAGCGAGCGTGAGAAAGCCGAGAGGCAGCCAGCAAAGCCACTTGCCACGTCAGCAACACCAAGCAGCAAGCCCACTGGACACGCCACCAACTAGCATACAACCGCTAGCAACGACCCGACAAAATGCCACCCAAACAGAAGCAAGACACAAAGCACGATGAGGACTTCCTGACCTCACTCAAGTAAACGAATTACTCCAGCAACAAAAGAGCTTTTTCGGCGCTCTTGCAACAACAACAGGAAAATTTCAAAGGATTTGTTAAGATGATAATAGACTCGACAAACTCACGACTTGACACTTTTACCAGAGAAGTCCAAGAAATAAAACCAGCATCAACTTTACCCAAAACGAGGTAGACGACATTAAAAAAACATTTTCTGTCAAACTGGCAGTTCCAAAGACATGCAAACAGAAATCTACAAAATATGTGACAGCATGCTAGTATTAACAGACAAGATGGACTACTTGGAAGGACAGTCAAGAAGAAACAACTTGGTAATTGATGGAATTGAGGAAACACCGGAGAAACGTGGACTGAAACAGAGGAAAAGTTCAAAAATCCTCAAGGAGAAGCTGCTGTTACAGGGGCAAATCGAGGTGGAGAGAGCTCACCGCACAGGTAGACATGAACCTGGAAGACCCCGACCGAGGCCAGTTGTGGTGAAATTTCAAAGATACAAGGACAGAACAAGGATCCTACAAAAGCAAAATACTTAAAAGGCTCCAACATCTACATCAACGAAGACTTTACAGATGCCGTACGACAAAAAAGAAAAGAACTCCTCCCAAAATTAAAAGCTGCACGTGACAGAGGGGAAACTGCCTACTTAAGACATGACAAACTTATCATCCACCCCCGCACCAGTACTCCAACACAACAGGCTCGAGTTCAACACCATCATGCGGCATACTGAGAACTGTTCACCACTCGATGACAAAAACTCTGACCCGATTGAAGCAGGAAATTCACATACCAAAAAAAATGGACTTCCAATCCTTTGAAGACCCTTCCAACCCTTTGATGACTTCCAACCCTACTGACTACAAGACATTTGACCCTGAGAACAACTTGGACCGGACAACAACTTTTTCAAGACCGACCGACCGCGAGGAAGCCAGCGACGACCGATCATGAGGGAACCAGTGACGACCGCGAAGAAGCCTGAAACGACCGCAGGGGAGCCAGCGACCGCGAGGAAGCCGGGAGACAACCAGCCAGCGACGACAGCAAGGGAGCCAGAGATGACCGAGAACAAGCCAGCGACGACTGCAAGGGAGCCAGCGACCGCTAGGGAGCTGGGAGACAACAGCGAGGGAGCCAACGATGACAGCCAGAGAGCCAGCGAAGACAGCGAGGGAACCATCGACGACCGCGAGGGAGCCAGCGATGACCGCGTGGGAGCCAGCGACGACCGCGAGGGAGCCGACGACGACCGCGAGGGAGCCGACGACGACCGCGAGGGAGCCGACGACGACCGCGAGGGAGCCGACGACGACCGCGAGGGAGCCGACGACGACCGCGAGGGGCCAGCGAGGACCGCGAGGGAGCCGACGACGACCGCGAGGGAGCCGACGACGACCGCGAGGGGGCCAGCGAGGACCGCGAGGGAGCCAGCGACGACCGCGAGGGAGCAAGCGACGACCGCGAGGCAGCCAGTGACGACCGCGAGGCAGCCAGCGACGACCGCGAGGGAGCCAGCGACGACCGCGTGGGAGCAGGAAATTCACATCCCAAAAACATGGACTTCCAACCCTTTGAAGATACTGACTATAAGCCATTCGACCCCGAGAACAATTTGGACCCGACAATAACTTCTTCAAGAACAAACAAAGGGTAACAAACTCCGATTATTACCTGGATGAACAATTCAATACTAATATTAAATTGGAAAATGCACTTTCAGTAATACACTTAAACAGTAGAAGTCTCTATAAAACTTCACAAAAATCAAAGAATACCTGGCTAAATTCAATAAATTTAAAATAATTGCCATATCAGAAACTTGGCTTGACGATGATAAAATAAGTGAAATGGAAATAGAAGGTTATGAAATGTTTGCAATTAATAGGAAAACAAAAAGGAGGGGGTTGCAATATATGTAGACAAAGCACTTAAATGCAGTAAAATCGAGAGATTGACAAAGACAATAGAAAACCTAATGGAATGTCTAACTATTGAAATAGATAATAAAAAGGCATCAAATATCATCATAAGCTGCATCTATAGGACACCAGGATCATGTATTGATACATTCAATAAAATACTAACAGATATGCTCAGCTACAACAACGATAAGAAAACACGAATAATGTGTGGTGACTTTAACATTGACTTATTAAACCCAAATGGACATAAAAACATCTGACTTTATAAATACTATGTACAGCAACAGCCTTTTCCCAGTAATCCTGAAACCTAGCAGAATAACAGTCGAAACGGCCACATTAATAGATAACATTTTTATAAATAAGATTGATCAAAAATGGAAAGTGGACTACTCATTAATGATATAAGTGACCATCTACCTGTCTTTGCAATTTTACATAACTATTTTGATAGAAAAACAAAGTCAACAACTCACATATCAGAAATAAGACTAAGAACCCAACGCTCCATCGATGCTTTTAAACAAGACCTAGAAAAACAAAACTGGACCGAGGTCTACTCAAACGAAGACCCAAATACAGCGTTTGAAGTATTTCAGTCGACCATAATCTCCTTAAATGATAAACATTTTCCATTAACTAAAGTCTCCAAAAAGTATAAAGACCCAAGCAAGCCGTGGATAACGAAAGGCATAGAAAACGCATGTAAAAAGAAAAAAATTTATATAAACTGTTTTTAAAATTGAGAACTGAAGAAGCAGAAAAGAAATATAAGACCTATAAAAATAAACTAGTAAATATAATAAGAACCAGTAAAAGAGATCATTATCATGCACTATTAGAGCAGAATAAAAGTAATACACAAGAAATATGGAAAATACTTAATCAAGTAATCAGAAATAGTCCTAAAAGTGGATTATCCAGAGTATTTTATCAAAGGCAAAAACACAATTCTGGAAAAACTGCAGAAATAGCAACTGAATTTAATGAGTACTTTGTCAACATCGGCAGTAACCTAGCAAAACAAATTCCTGACCCAACAAACTTGTTTGAAATAGATAGATACGTAGAAAAGAACTCCTCCACGATGTTCCTTACTGCTGTAAAACAAGAAGAAGTATTAAATATTGTAAAACCTTTAAAAATAAAAAGTCAACTGATTGCTTTAATATTGATATGACAATAATAAAACAGATTATAGAATATGTAGTGCGACCTTTCACGCACATATGCAACCTGTCATTCAAAGCTGGTATCTTTCCATCAAAATGAAAATTGCTAAAGTTATTCCAATTTATAAAAGTGGAGAAAGACATCTGTTTACAAACTATAGACCAATATCACTACTACCACAATTTTCAAAAATATTAGAAAAACTATTTTCTCGCAGACTTGATAGCTTTATACAAAAACATGCGCTGTTAAGTGAGAATCAATATGGCTTCAGGAAAACCGTACCACCTCAATGGCAGTTATGGAGTTGGTGGAAGCAATAGCCACTAATATAGACAACAAAGAATTTACTGTTGGGGTTTTCCTAGACCTAAAAAAGCTGACACAATAGATCACAGTATATTATTGAAAAACTAGAAAGATATGGCATTAGAGGTATAGCGATAAATGGATAAAAAGTTATTTAGAAAACAGAAATCAGTATGTGCAGCTCAATAATAAAAAAACGAATCAACTGAAAATCACCCATGGAGTTCCTCAAGGGTCAGTGCTTGGTCCAAAACTATTCATCCTATATATAAATGATATCTGCAAGGTCACAAAACAATTTAAATGTGTCCTATTTGCTGATGATACAACTTTCTACTGCTCTGGAATAAATCTGAAACAGCTCCTGACAACCGTAGAAAACGAATTAAACAAATTAAAAACTGGTTTGACAGAAATAAATTGTCACTTAACCTGAAAAATCGAAGCTAATTGTTTTTGGCACAAGACCAATCAAACACCAAGCTAAAATTATGGTAAACTCAATTGAGATAGAAATAGCGAATGAAACCAAGTTTCTCGGATTAATAATAGACTCAAAACTATGTTGGAAGCCGCATATCGATAACGTAAAAGAAAAATAGCCAAAACTATAGGGATCCTCTACAAAACCAAGGAAGTGCTAAATAAGAGATCCTTGTACACATTATACTCTTCATTATTATTACCATATATGAACTACTGTGTGGAAATATGGGGAAATGCTTGCAAAACAAACACACTCCCGATTCTAAAACTACAAAAAAAGCAATTCGAATTATTAATAGATCAAAATATACGGAACCCACAAATCCATTATTTATCAAATTAAATACGATGAAATTTTATGACCTGGTTGACTACAAAATTGCACAATTAATGTACAAAGCACACAATAACCTGCTCTGCCAAAACATTCTAAAGTTCTTTGAAATTCGAGAAAGCAGCTATAATTTAAGAGGTACCAACTTATTCAAAAAACTAAAAACAAGAACAAACATCAAGCAAAGAAGTGTATCTATCAAAGGTGTTAATCTGTGGAATAATCTCGAAACGGACCTGAAAATGAGTAAATCGCTTGCTGAGTTCAAAAACAAATTCAAAAAATAGTACAAACAACCTACATCAATCAGAGTTAAAATGATAAGTTCTAAACGTTAAATATAAATATAAAAATATAATGATAAATTAGAACTAAGTTGATAAATAGGGAAAGGTATGGAAATATCCATTATGAATACAAGAAAAATTGACACAAGAGTGCCAGGTGTGTATATATAAATCCGATACACACCAAAAGTAGTAAAAATATCATGGTTAAGGGTAAAGCATGAGCCTTAATAGAGACTTCTATCTTCTTATTCACTTTTCTTCTGATTGATATAAAACTATTTATTAGATATAAACACATAACACGGGTAGGACTAGATAAGTTCTTTACTTCTTCCTATTCCCTTGAACATAACTGTTTTAATGATGACTGTGCTGAATGATGACTGATTTCTCTTACCTTATTATTACTGTATATGTTTTATGTTATGTTCAAATAAAACCAAACCAAACCAAACCAAACCAAAGTATTCGAAATTCTCAATAATACAAACAACCAAACAAACAAACAAAACAAAACAAAAATTCCCCTTTGTTTCACGAATTTATTTATTTATTCATTTTCCCCTCAAAATATAATTTCCATGCCTTTCCTTGAAAATTTATTTTTTGAATTCTCAAAACTTTAAGCTTCCCACCTGCAAAATATAAAAAAGAATTTCACAAAAATACAAAATTTATTGTTTTTAATCTTGGAAATATGACATTTTCCCTCAAAAATATGTGGCTTTCCTGGAAATGCAAGACTAACTTTTTCCTTGAAAAGTTGAAATCCTCTACAACCCCCCCAGCAAAAAAAAATAAACCCCACTACAAAAATCTAATACTATGCTATTCATTCATTGACATTTCCCCCAAATACCTTTTCGCTGAAAAATAAAATCACCTTCACAAAAACAATTTTCTGAAAAATATGCTATTTATTTCTTCCATTTTTGTCTTCTAAAAAATGCACCCCGCCCCCTCCACTCCCCCCCCCCCCAATAAATTAAGCTTTGTCACAAAATGGACGTTTTTCATTTTTCCTTTGAAATTGTGACGTTTTCCCTCAAAAGTGTTTTTTTTTTCTTTTAAAATAAAACATTTTTTTCTCAAGAGACTGCTTTTTTTTCCTTGA
This sequence comes from Hippocampus mohnikei, assembly GCA_026261675.1. NCBI lineage: Eukaryota > Metazoa > Chordata > Actinopteri > Syngnathiformes > Syngnathidae > Hippocampus > Hippocampus mohnikei. The sequence continues at coordinate 5,935,971 of JAKGUB010000341.1, forward strand.
CGACATAAACACTTTCCCTGGAGATATATCGCTTTTCGTGCCCAACACAACACTGTTTTTGTCGTAGAACCCAGGGGTGTTCAAACTATCTGACTGCACTCCTCGGCAACGCGGAGCTCGAAAGCGAATCCGGTGCAGCCGCACACTTGTGACATCATCCTAATGCTGATAATGTTCAATTTGTTTTGAAAGAGCCCTGTTCCTCGCTGCCTTCTCGTGTTGCATGAGTCCGATGAGCGAGAGCTGAGTGGCACATTGCATGACTCCAAAGCCGCCAGATCCTCGCCTGCTCCGCTCACACACTCGCACACGCTCACGCACACACGCACAGATCGTAGTGGTGGTCGTGCGTTGTTCTTTGTTCTGCCAGTTTAAGAGCCTTGTGTGTCTTTTGCAGTGGGTGCCGCCTTCGCGTGACTTGAGCCGGCAGATTTAGGATTGTCCGCAAGTCCGAGACCCTCCCCTCCCTCTGGACCCAGCCTCCGCTTCTCACGCAAACGCAGCCGCACGCACGCACGCACGCACACACGGACACACACACAGTACTCTCTCTCTCTCTCTCTCTCTCTCTCTCTCTCTCTCTCTCTCTCTCTCTCTCTCTCTCTCTCTCTCTCTCTCTCTCTCTCTCTCTCTCTCTCTCTCTCTTTCTCTCTGTCCGCATGCACCGACCCTCTGGACAATAACAGTTTAACGCCCCTCTCTACCTTTGACCACGCTATCGTAATTAGCGCGTCTTGTTTTGATGGTCGTCACGTGACTCGACTGTTTTGTTTTGATTTGTTTTTTCCATCCATTTCAGCTATTTGGCTCACCTGGTGCCTCAGTTAGCCTATATGTATTTATTTATACATTTACTGTATTTACACACACTTTATGCTACATATTCATTAGATTTTTATGATCTTTTACAACTGACGTCACCAGTGTGGTATCATTGTGCATCCTGTATCATTGCAGGTATAAAAGTATAAAATGCTACTTTTCATTGGTTTTAAAGATTATTTTATTTAAGCTTTAAATTTGTAATAATGTGAATTGTGACGTTTATGTTGAATATTCATATTACTCATTGTATTTTTGAACTATTTATGTAGATGCAATCATTGTTACTAATTTATTGTAATATTGAATGATATTTGAGCTTCTGTTTTGTTTTAATTTTTTTAATTCTAGGGGTTTTTCATTATGAATTTACATTACCCCTTTCAAGAAAAAATTTAAATATGTAATTTTAAGAGTTTTATTTCATTTTTATTGCAACATTAAGTTAATTTACTTTATTTTAATATCATATTTTATTGTATTTTGTCTAGAATAAATTATTTACATTTTAACGGTTTAAGATAAATTTGATTGATTTATTTGATTTCTCTTTTCTTCATCCCAGATTTTGCATAAGAATTTTTTTATTAATATCAATTTTTTCCCATTTTTTGTGGGGGGGGGGTATTTTTTTCCCTCCACAGACATTGTTATTATTGGGATCAAGAACATGAATAAATAAATAAACAAACACAAGATGAATCTTGTGTTTGTTTATTTATTTATTCAATTAAAGTACAGTATGTGTTTTTAGACACACATTTATTTTTTGTTTATTCATGTTTTATTTATTTAATTGTGCTTACCTACCCGTTTATATAATTAATTAAATTTTTCAGTTATTTAAAAATATATATTTATTCATGTATTTACTTATGCAAGTATCCATTTATTTGTCTATTTATTGTTGATGGTCAAGTTGAAATCTTATTTAAAAAGGAAAAACTGTTTGGCTGTGTCAAGGCAGGATTTGCAAGTAAGCCAATAAGAACAAGCTACAGTATGCATCTTGCTATTAATATTAATACGATGCCACAAACTAAACAAAGCAGATTAGAATATAACAATTCACAGTTTTGGCTTTGTTTTGTGTGTGTGTGTGTGTGTGAGTGTTTTATTTGTTTGTTTCATAACGCTTGTTGCACAATGTTGGCATGGAGAGCTTGTTTTTGCACGAAAATGCCACATGTGCAACTAATCCTTTCAAACTTGAGCATTAATCATTAACTGTTTCATCAAAGTTCTTTACATAGAACCCCATCAGTTCAGCGGTTTCACTTAAATTTAAATCCGAATATCATGATGGAAAAGATAAGAGAGTAAAGCTTCAATGTTCGGAAATGTTAGCATCGCAATTTATATCTGCTACACCCCCAACATTTTTTTCTTGCGACCGTGCAGCGTTAATCTTGCGACATTACAACCATATTTTCGTGGCACGAGAACTTCTCATTAAATTAGGTTTTAAAAGTAGAATTATTACATCTTGAATCTTGTAATATTAGAATTTTTCGAAATTAAGCCTACCCCTTGTGACATTGCATTCTTGTAACTTTCCGCCTTTTTTTCATTCTGGTGTCACAACATTTTTTCTAATCACGCTCCAGTTTTTTTTCTCAATTAAAAATTCTTAACCGATGACATTATATATTTTTTGTGACTTTTTAAACTTCTCGTAACCTTTTTTTGGGGGTGGGGGGATAACATCCTGACTTTGAACTCACAACATTTTTCATTCTAACTTTATTCTCGTTAGGTAATGTTGAAAACTTTTTTTTCTTGTAACCTGACGACTTTCTTGTGTTAACAATTTGACTTAATTCTCATTACATTACGATCATATTTTTCTGAAATTATGACTAATCTTGTCACACTCAATTTTGTAAAATCCCAACTTTAATCTCGTAATTTTGTTACTTTTTTTCTGTGAAAATGTTATCTTGTAACATTAGGATTTATATCTAATAACAAAAAAAAGGGTCGCATAATGTCAACTTTTCAACTTTTTGGGAAGTTGCAATGATTTTTTTTGTTTATCATTTTATTCCTGTTGCATTGCATCCTTTTTTCTGGTAACATCATCACGCTTTATCTTGTAACATGATCTGATACTTTTGCAAATTTTATTCTTGTAACATTCCGACTGAAATGCAATGTATTATATTTTTCTCAAGAAACATTCCAATTGAATTCTGCCAACATTACGTATTTTTCTCGTAACATTACGACTTTAATCTTGCAACATTGTGATTTTTTCCTCATTTTCTTCATCCTTGTAGCAGTGCCACTTTCATTTTTGCAACTTTATTTCTGTTTCTCATTACTACTCATGAGTTCTTTCTGCCTAGGTTAGGTGGATACTTATAATGCAAAAGGGAACAATAACACGATTTCTATGTGGCTTTAATTTATTTTTTTTTTTTTATCGTTTCAACTTAACCCTTTCAGGTACAGCGGTTACTACAGTGGACAGCTTATCATGTTACCAGGTCACAGGGTGCATAAAAGGGTTAAACATCATAATGACAGCCAATCAATGTCCGATTCAGGCTGTGACTGACAGTTGTTTCCTCACCCTCAACTACTCGAACACACGAAGTCAACACATGAAAAGGGATATTATAAAAAGGCAACCCACCGACAGAAACAATAAAGTTAGAGATTAAAATTTAGATTAATGCGATTAAAAAAACATAACGCGCTAAAATAGACTGTAATTAATTATTCGCAATTCACGTGATAAATTGACACCTCTAACATTTACGTCACGTGTTTGTTTCCTAGCTGCATACAAACCATTACGCAAAATGATCGTATTGAAATGGTCAACTCTTGCACTTGCACAGCCACACTGAATTCCCACCCCACACCCCTACTCCCACCCACCGGCCCCGCTCCTTCCCAGCATCGCCACCTCAAAGGGGAGGTGAAGGTTTGATCACTGTGCTCTCACGCAACTGGTCAATGTTTAACTCGGGCTCACAGGTACTAGCACGCAATGGCATTCGACCTGAGTGCTTTATCAGGACTTTGTGCTGCCTGGGTGGTAGATGTTGTCACTGATGCCCTTTCTCGAACAGAAGCCCCCCCCCTTTCCCCCTCACCCCCAACCCAACCCCCAGTCCTCCCTCGCACTATTAGTGCACGATTGGTTTCAACCCCCACCCTTGCTTGTCCCAGCCCTCTTCCTTCAGGCCAAGGTGGTGGTCAAAATTGGGTAAAATGCAACAAAATTCAAATATTAAAGTCGCACATAAAAACAGCTGAAGTCATTGAAATTTGTTGGATTTGCAAGCGGTTCATCGAACACAGCGTTAACAGGCAGGCATCACATCATGAACCATAAATGATATCATTATCGCTTTAGCGACGGGGATATTAGACTGGCAGATAAGTTTTTATCTCGATGTTTTGCTCTTCACCTCTTAAACTTGTAACATAACGACTAAAATATTTGCAACATTGCAACTTTTCTTCCCTGTACATCATCCGTCTGTGGAGGTCTGTTTCGACCTCCTCCACGGGCTCCAGCAAATCAGTTTCTTCTACCGCAAAGACAGGGACTGTGTACCTCTTGCAGGCCAATTTTAAAGGGAATGACAGGACGTGCTTCTATTGGCGGCCAATCTAGTCGGCCGTGTTTGCACCCTAAACACCCTTTTTAAACTGCGGCAAGCTGTGTGCATCAGCAAAAATACCAAAACAAGGTCTAGCCCGCCCCTGTGCACATTTACCTCACACCTCGCGCCAGACTTGAGCTGATAACATGGATCGAACCCCATAACTTGATTCTGGTAACACCACAGTTTAATTCTCATGTTATTTTGATAACAGTACTTTTTTTAACAACCTTTTTTTCATTGCATTAATTTTTCATTCTCGTGACATATTACAACTTTATTCTCGTAATTAGATTTTTATTTTCACAACATCGCAGCTTTAATCTCGTAATGATTTATTTGATAACATTATAGTTAAATTAGGTTAGGCAGATTTACTGTAGCTTGAATTCAACTGAAGGAAATTATTCATTCTTGTAACAATCGCTGTTTCTGGTAACATTCTGCCTTTATTCTCCTAACATTCTGACTTTTTTGTCATTGCATTAAAACTTTTTGTTCTCTTCATTCTATATCTTTATTTTTGTCAGTCTACGACTTCTTTTTTTTCAGTTAAATTGCTCTCACATACTTTTTCCACTCATGGTAATTAGACCAATAACTGCCCCGTGATGACTTCATCGGCAAAACTAGAAAAAAAAAGGCCATGATAAAGCAATGAACGTCTGTTGCTTTGTTGCATGCCGCTGAGCGCATGCATTAGAGAGCTTTCGAAACATGCGATCACACAGGCGCTCGCACACACACCTTTTCAGCGCAATAGATTTCATTCATGACAAAGAGAAGGAGGGGTGATTACATCACGGGCTGCAGCCAATGGAGTGGAGGAGCACGCTATAAAGCAGAATCCCATTCTCTCTTTTGGGGACACAAGGAGTGTGAACTTGGGTCTGAGCACTATTTTGACATCTTTGGACTCCTCTTGGATTGCATTGCTCATCTGGTTGCTTGAAGGTAAGTTGACTCTCTGCACCACAGCCTTCACTAGTGCACTCGAGTGAGATAGAGATTGGGTCATCAGAGGAAATTTGCAGATGTTTTGCCGGCTCCACTGTTAAATTTCTGTTCGTTTTTACACGCATACAATGCATCACATGCAGGGTAAAATAACGTGCAGTCCTCATTCGTTCTCCACAGCAGCTAGTCGACGTGTTGCACAACCTGCCTTTGCCCTAACACACCTCTGCCTCCTCTATTTCCAGGTGCTTTGATTTTTGCAGCCAGAAAATAATAAGGACGTTGCCATGGTGGTAATGATACTGCCGTTGGTGGGGGCCGTGTCCGTGTCGGAGAGCCTGGTGGCCCTGACCACGCTGTGTCTGGTCTACCTGTTGCTGAAGTTCCTCCGCAGCGACATTCCGCAAGGGCTGCGGCGGCTCCCGGGGCCCCGACCCCTGCCGATCATCGGCAACGTGCTCCAAGTGGGCAACAGGCCTTACCTGAGCCTGACCGCCATGAGCAAGCGCTACGGCCCCGTGTTTAAGATCCAGATTGGCATGCGTCCCGTGGTGGTGCTGAGCGGCAGCGAAACGGTGCGACAGGCGCTCATCAAACAAGGAGAGGACTTCTCGGGAAGGCCCGACCTGTACACGTTCCGCTTCGTCAACGACGGCGAGAGTCTGGCCTTCAGCACGGACCAGGCAGGTGTGTGGCGGGCCCGCCGGAAACTGGCCTACAGCGCCCTGCGCTCCTTTGCCACCCTGAGTGGCACCTCACCGCAGTACTCATGCATGCTGGAGGAACACATCTGCAAGGAGGGCGAGTATCTGGTCGAGCAGCTCAACAAAGTCATGATGGCCGACGGCAGCTTTGACCCCTTTCGCCACATCGTCGTCTCTGTGGCCAACGTCATCTGCGGAATGTGCTTCGGCCGCCGCTACGACCATGACGACCAAGAGCTTCTGGGCCTGGTCAACCTCAGTGACGAGTTCAGCCAAGTGGTGGGCAGCGGCAACCCAGCCGATTTCATCCCGGCTCTCCAGTACCTGCCGAGTGCCACCATGAGGGCGTTTGTAAGCCTCAATGCCCGCTTCAACGCCTTTGTGAGGAAGATTGTGGTTGACCACTATGCCACCTTCAACAAGGTACCAACCACCAATCTTAAACCACCGTTTCTTCCATTTTGTCATACAGTGTTCCATGGCTAGATCACAGTTTAACACCCAGACTCTATCATACATTTGATTCCTTTGTTATGTTCAAACACATTTACACTGTGTTTGCTTTAATAACTGTGTTAACAGCATAAGTAGTTGGGTAAAACTGTGCACGAAAGCATTTTTTTACATGGATATATATACAGGGTGATTGTGAACGATATCCCCGACAAAACAAAAACAGTTTTCACTGTACTGATTAGAATTGTCCAAATGCTTCACTCTCAGGACAACATTCGGGACATCACCGACTCTCTCATCGACCACTGCGAGGACAGGAAGCTTGACGAGAACTCCAATGTCCAGGTGTCGGATGGCAAGGTCGTCGGGATCGTCAATGACCTCTTTGGAGCCGGTTGGTTGGAGCCCTTCTTTCCTTTCTACTTTTCCCATGTGTCGAAGCAGTTTTGCTTTCCACCCATTTACTATGCTTGGGGGCGGTCTGCAGTGGCTAGAATGAGGCTCGAGGAGATCTCCAGTGGCTCAGATTTTTGGAGATCTTCTGTGGTTAGGTCACTGGAGATCTCCGGGTGGCAACTCAAGATTTTCTTGTCTGAAGAGGCTACTGGACATCTTGTGTGTTCTAGCTACGGGAGATCTCTGGTGTCGAAGGGACCAGTGGTCTCCCATGGCTGAAGTGGTGATGCTACTGGAGATATTTGGTGGTTAGGATCTAGGTTGATAAGGCTTTTGGAGATCTTTGTAGGCTAGTGTGTCAAAGCTACTGAAGATTGGGAGGTGGCATATCCGAGCCACCGGAGATTTCCAGTAGCCAAGCCACCTGAGTCCTCCAGTCACTTCAACACTCTAGTCACTGGAGACTTCAGATGACCAGAGTCCAGATAGTTCCCACCTGTGGTTTTGGTCTTGAGGATATACCAGTGCTGATTTAAAGTCACCTCTAAATAAATGAAATGATGTTTGATTGTCTCCTAGGTTTCGACACCATCTCAACCGCCCTGTCGTGGTCAGTCATGTACTTGGTGGCTTATCCGGAGATGCAGGAAAGGCTTTATCAGGAGCTGAGTAAGTCCCTGAAAGTGGAATTCTCGCTTCCGCGTCCTGTCAGACTATTCACCGAAACTTTTCATTTGCAGAGAACAAAGTGGGACTTCACCGCTCTCCTCTTTTGTCCGACAAAGTCAACCTGCCCCTCCTGGAGGCCTTTATCCTGGAAATCTTTCGTCACTCCTCATTCCTGCCCTTCACTATCCCCCATTGGTAAGGTTAATTTCTCGGAAGGCATCCGATGCTATCGCTGGGCTAGCGTGACATTTAATGCATCATGACCTTGCTGTCTTTCCAGCACCACAAAGGACACATCTCTGAATGGCTTTTTCATTCCCAAAGACACCTGCGTCTTTATCAATCAATGGCAAATCAATCAAGACCCGTAAGTACAGTGCTAACTTTTTTATTGCACGGCTGGCAATGAAGACTTACCACAATGGTTGCTCTGCAACTTTCAGTGAGATCTGGAAGGATCCAACCACCTTCAACCCAGAGCGCTTCCTGAGTGATGACGGCACCGAGCTCAATAAACAGGAGGGCGAGAAGGTGATGATCTTTGGCATGGGCAAGCGCCGGTGCATCGGCGAGGTCATCGCGCGGCACGAGGTCTTCCTCTTCCTGGCCATCATTGTGCAGAGGCTGCATTTCCACACCATGCCCGGCGATCCTGTCGACATGACGCCCGAGTATGGCCTCACCATGAAGCACAAACGCTGCCACCTGAGAGCTACCATGCGACCGTTTGACGTGCAGTGAAGACAGAGCGGAGAAACGTCTGGATGAACGATGTGCGGAGCTGGTGAAAATAAGCAACCGCAATAACTATCCCAGTGATGTACAATGCGCGTTATACTGTATTTGGGTTCATATTGCCCGACGGCTCCACCCTAAATAATCATTCACATCTGGTCTGAGCAAAAGCATAGTGAATAGGTGAGTTTTTCCAGTGAATAACGGAGGCTACATTTCACCCCTAAAAAAATAAGTGACCCTGGAGTATCGAATTGCAAATAAGCAGGTAAATACTCGTCTTCCTCTGGACCAATTTACTGCACAACTTAAGCAGCCTATTGAAGCGGGAGTTTGGCAGCGTCTTGTGTAATCTTCTGGCGTTTCAGGAAAAGCGAAACAAAAAAATGCGAATAGGTGTTAAGTTCTGAATTGCCAACCACAAATGTGCAGGGTTTTACTGTACTCCTCTGTGTGTGATGTGCGTTTCTATTTAGGTCCCGCCTCCCCACCCAGTCAAGCAGTTCAGTCACTTTCAGTGACTCTTGGACCAAATGCTAATGTAATAGCAGCAAGCAACACTAATTGGTCATGATGCCACTTTGCAACTCAGCAACCATAATACTGTAATATAACAAATGACTTTTCACACATATATATATATATATATATATATATATATATATATATATATATATATATATATATATATATATATATATATATATATATATATATATATATATATATATATATATATATATATATATATATATATATATATATATATATATATATATATATACATATATATATATACAGTTCTCCACATATATATATATATATATATATATATATATGGCTCACACAAACAGGGTCATATTGTCAGAATGTAATGTACAGGACGTCAAATTGAAGTCAAGCAGCTCGCAACGTTGAAGCTATATTTTTTTACCAGTGTCCTTGTTGTGGTTTTGAGTCCCGCTGCTATTCTGTGACTCTGAACGAAATACAAATGATAGACCGTTTGTAACTTCTAACCCAATATAATGTGGATGTGAGGACACTGAAGCTATATTTGTATCCGAAAATGTGACGTTTGTGTTTTTATTAAGTATTTTGTAAAGCAATTTTATGGGGCTAATATTTGTATATATTTGAGGGGAAATTATTCTGCTGTGTGTGTGTGTTTGTGTGTGTGTGTGTGTGTACGCACATACGTGCATTCAGATGTGTGTGCACGTGTTGATTTGATTTGCAAGAATGCCAAAAAGTGATTTTTTTTGTAATGCCACAGTAAGTTAGTAGATTTAGCATTTCTATTGTTTTATGATTACACATGTGTAAGTGAACATGTGATGGTTGACGCAATAAAAATATGTTCTTTGAAAACTGACAATTTTCTCTTTTTTTGTAATTTCGTTTACACTTCTTTCCCCGCCCCCCCATACATATTCATACGTCTAATGTGTGCTGGAATAAAAAACAAAACGTTTGCATAAGAAATTTATTGTTTCAAAACCGATAGCAGATTATTTTGCAGTTATTTATGTATTTTTGAATCTTTTATTTTGTTGTATTTATCCAGCTTCCATAAAAAAAAAATGTTGATACGCTATACAGTAAATGTGTCTCCTTGATGATAAACAGCGACATAAATATTCAACACGGTATAAATCGTAGCAGTAAGTTACAGCATGAGCTAGTGCAACTTAATTTGTACAGCATCTTATTTTGTAAATAATGTGTTGTGCCCACACAATTCAAAGCTGTAGAAAAAGACTGGACATTGAATTAATTTAACATACCTGCTCTGCATAAATCCACACCACATGTCCCTGTTCCCGATGTTGCTTTGCATTACCATCAAATAGTTTGGGGCATTTTTAAGGGCCTTTTGGGGGCTTTTTGGCAATATTCGGCAAAATGGTTGGTTGTGTGGCTGTAGGTTGTTGCACTTACCTCAAACAAGAAATATGACGCCATTGGTAGGTAAATATTAATTGTATGTCATTTTTTTTAAATCGTGCCCTTTCAGTGACGACACTGAAAAAAATAATGAGTTGAATTTACTCAATTTGATTTTGTCAAGTGGCTGCACACAATCGAATCATCTGGATTTAGATAGCTCGATAATCTACGGTACTTGAAAAAAAAATGAAGCTGGATCCAAATGATTTTATTTCTTGATGAAGTAAAATTGAGTAAATTCAACGCACCATTTTTAAAATTGAAATAAAACAGAAGGATAGACTTCTGTGCAACTTATTTTCCATAAAACACAGCAATTTGTTTATCTTGAGTCAGGGCTTGGAGAAACAACGTTGCAGACTATTTTCTGGAAACATCCTTTATAATTGCAAGCATGTGTATTGTTTTCATTTCTAAAAACAATGTGTGGTCGTGTTGATTAATGTTGTGTCTTGTGCTGCGGCAATAGGAACAAGGGGGCAGTGAGGCCAAGGACCGCCCCAATGGTGTTTGGTCTATTTACCGCGTGCTGAGCTTCTCCGGGGGGACGTGGAAAGGAATACAACATGCACCAAAAAGCACAATAATGGAGGTCGGCTGCCGTCCATTTCCTGAGGTAGCATTCAGGTGACAAAGTCGGCAATTGGTGCCAAACGATTTTAAAGAGTATAACTAACTGTTACAGGTGTATTTTAAGTGAAATTTTAACATCCGGCGGCCCGGTGGACCAGTGGTTAGCGTGTGGCGGCCCGGTGGTCCAGTGGTTAGCGTGTCGACCTCACAATGCAGAGGTACCGGCTTCAATTCCAGCTGCGGCCTCCCTGTGTGGAGTTTGCATGTTCTCCCCGGGCCTGCATGGGTTTTCTCCGGGTGCTCCAGTTTCCTCCTACATTCCAAAAACATGTGCGGCAGTCTGATTGAACACTCTAAATTGTCCCTAGGTGTGAGCGTGAGCGCCGACGGTTGTTTGTCTCTGTGTGCACTGTGATTGGCTGGCAACTGGTTCAGGGTGTCCCCCGCCTACTGCCTCAAGACAGCCGGGATCGGCTCCAGCACCCCCCGCGACCCTTGTGAGGATCAAGCGGTTCGGATAATGGATGGATGGATGGATATGTATTTTTAAAAATACACACGGTTGGGTCTCTGGTGTGCCTGACCACCCATCGAGTGTGAAATGATCAAACCACATGCATATTTTATCTGCTTATTTCTCAAAATGTAGAAAAAAGAAATGGGATTTCCAATTTCCCCCCTTCAGAAATAGAGACAAGCTAATTACTTGGGGGGTGGGGGGGTTGCTTTATTTCTCCTGATATCAAACAGGCTTTGAAATATTTTTTTCTGGGCATTAAACGTATGAAATATAGGAAAGAGTACTGCTGCACCTCCAGTGATTTTTATTTATGTTATTTATTTTTTGAAGTAGAGTAGAGTTGCACAGGTGACGCAAAATGGCCTCTGCAAATTCTGTTCATGTTTTCTGTTTCTCCGCTAGGAATAAAGCCGCTTGTCACTTGAAATATCAGCACGAGGGTGGTCATAAGAGTTGCTAAATATAGCGATCAAACCGCTTAGTTTGCTGATTACTTTTGTAAACTAGCTCCTCTCCGTTCGCAGGGATGGGAGCGTTTTGCCGGCCTCGTCTTCTGTGTGTGGTGTAATGCTATAGTTCAGCCCATTATCTTTAGAATTAAAAAGCCAGATCCTCCATTGGCACAGGATATTCGGTACAGTCCCTCACTTGCATGAGACAGGCTTAAAACATGTTATTAGGCCAGACATTTGGGAGAACTTTTATAATTGCCATACAAGGATAAAAGTCATGCATGGTCACTTTTGAATTTTGATCACATTTTTTTTTTTGCTGACTTGTTGTGAAAGTGAATTTCCTTTTATTTTATTTTTTGCTGACTCATTGTGAAATGAATTTCCGATTTTGACATCATTGGAATCACACACTCCGTGACATGGATTTATTTTTAGGCTCGATGAACATAACGGAAGGAAATGTGACAGTCACATCGCTTACATTGTGCAATTCTGTTTTTTTTTTTCCTCATTCCCAGTAAGAATGTCAAACGCAAACTGCAGCAATGACTTGCAGATTTTGGTGACAACCCAAGAAAAAACGAGCTGTTAGTCTGTCTACAAATTTACTAACGACTTTTCCATGGCATGCGAAGGATATGACTAATGAAGAGCAGGACAAAGTGAATGGAAACCAGCCAGAGGAAAACAATGTCAAGCGGGCAATGCGATGTTGATAAATTCTTACCAGTTGACTGGCTATTGTTCTTTGTGTTTTCACAAGGAACAATTCAATATCTCGACAAAACCCAATCTGACAGACGCAAAGACATGACTAAATGTTTGTTTTCAGTGGATTAAAAAAAAAAAAAAATAGTGCTGGTCTGCGTCTTGCCGATTGCTTAGAAGTTAAGCCTGCGTGGGTTTTCTCCGGGTACTCCGGCTTCCTCCCACGTTCTATAAACATGCATGGCAGGTTGACGGAACACTCTCTCTCTCTCTCTCTCTCTCTCTCTCTCTCTCTCTCTCTCTATATATATATATATATATATATATATATATATATATATGTGTGTTTTTTTCAATAAAACAGAGAACCCCATTACAAAAATGCTCATGTGTTGTTTATTTTTATTTTTTTTACCTTTTCAATAAATAAAAATGAAGAAAGTTTTTACTGGGTTGTTTTGTCAACGTCCCCGTCGAATGCATGGCTCGGCATTCTGCGATAAGCGCAGATAAGCGTTTTCCAAGGGTCAGCAGGAAGCATGTGTGCACAACTCATCAGTTAAACTCACTTTCACACACAATGGAGGAGGTCACTTGTGGATCTCAAAATGGCATCCGAGGATAAAGCATGCACTTTTTTGGGGAGACAAATTCCTTGTGTGTTTTAACATATTTGACCAATAAAGATTAGTCTGAGTCCTCAGTAGGGTTTACTTCAGTGGGGTACGGTAAGGACTTGGGTATGATCAGGCAGTGGAGTTAAGGATATGGGTTGGGGTCGGGTAAAGGTTCGGGTCAGGCAAGGTTTAGTGTTGGGGAATTTTTCCTATTGTGTCTGCAGTCCTTAACGCTTTCCAGTGTATTTTTTTTAAATACAGTTGGGGAATTATTGGGTTTGTGTTTGAAGAATTCTTCACATTGTGTTGGCAAGACTTAACTCCTAGGAGTATATATTGGTCAAATGCTTGAGCACCGCAGCGAGAAAGGTCCTCCTGTGCATCCAACAACCCCCCCCCCCCCCACCCCCAGTTCCGATTCCCATAGCGTGCTAGCGGCTCATAGCAAAGTTCCTCTTTACAATACGTGTGTGACTAAGATCAATAAACATTCCTCCCTCCCATTGGCTCTCTGCTAGTTAAGAGAATTCCAATGCCTTTCATGCCTCTGTGTTGTCCTCCTCCCCCAATCAGCTCAGCACAGGAAACGCGCACCCGCCCTTGCACCCCGACCGGACAGGAAGCAGTGTTGTCCCAGAGTGCTTGGAAACGGCCTGCGCGATATCAATTGTGGAAGTTTATCTTGGGGAGTTTTTATTTTAATCTCCCGCTCTCAGGCGTGTGGCTGGGTAGCGCTGGCCAAATTGCACTAGGTCAACGTGCCTAGGGGCCCGGGCGGGGCCGGCGGCTTTACACGCGATGCCATACCATCCTGAGAAGCCCCATCGCTGATCCCCCTACCCCCCATCCCCATCCTCTTTCCTCAGCCACAAACAAGGGAAAGCAGGGTGGGCCCTTCAGGAATTTTCCTGTGATATCATCCATTGATCTGTGTGGGAGAGCACGACGGGAGATCTCCAAAGTTCAAATGGGAATTGTATTCCCAAGTCCAAGTGAAATGCATGAGAGCTAAACTGCCTTCATTTACAGGTACAGTTTGTCCCTGCATTAGGATAATATGATTAGGTACTGTATCACGATTTTTTTTTCAATGACGAAAATAATAATAGCAGTTCAGCCATAGTCATTGTGAATAAAAAGAATGTATCTCCAGCTATCTTAAGTTTTCAATTTTTTAACACCAAAATGAGGATGTGACTTGTTATATTTCGGGGAAAAAAATGTCCAATTACGGATGCATGTTCTTCATTGGATGGCAATGTTCTGCTTATTTTACATTATTCTTGTTGTGCAAAAAATATATATCTCGATTTGTTTTTAAATTTTTGTCAGAAAAAAAACAAAAATACTTTTTTTTGCATTTTAGATAAGAACACAAAAGGAACAAAACATTTTCATTTGAGAGCAATGTTATGTTAATCATATAATATCGTCGTTAAAGCCAAAAAGATGTGCAGCCAAATTTCGATTGTTTTTAAGCAAAAAAAACCCCAACAAAAATTAATCAGAAATGTTATATTCACAGTACAGTTCTGTGTTTTTAATATTGTATTGTATTGTATCCATACAAGCTCATAACTTCCATTTTTTTTTTTTACCCCAAAACAAATTTGTTTTGCAAGTACAATTTGGAGATTCCTGTTTTTCATTGACCAGCATCCTTCCATCCATTATCTGAACCATTAATCCTCAGGAGGGTCGCTGGGAGTGCTGGAGCCTTTCATAGCCGTCTTCGGGCAGAAGGTGGGGGACACCCCGAGCTGTTTGCCAGCCAATCGCAGGGCACACAAAGACGAACGAATATTCATTTGCGCTCACAATCACACCTAGGGACAATTTACATTGTTCAATTAACCTGCCATGTGTCTTTTTGGAAAAGGAGAGGAAACCGAGGTACCCAGAGAAAACCCACGCAAACATGTGTTTGAACACCACACAGGAACGCTGGAGCCGCAATCGAACCCACGACCTCTGCACTGTGAAGGCCGACGTGCGAACCAGTCGACCACCAAAAAATACACACAAAGTGGAGATGCTAGACATGCTTTTGAGGGACAGCGAAGAGACCCACACCCGAATGAACGATGTTCTCGACGGTGTTCATCCTCCTCTTTCGTAGTTTTTGCTGGGCTTTGTCAAAAGTAGAAGCTGCCAGTTTATGGCTTGGAGCGCTGCCTACTTCCTTTTTCATATGCCGATGTACGGCGTGACAAAACATTTCCGAGCCAACGATGACATTGTTGCTTTTGCTAATAACGTGGCATGGCCACTGCCTTCACAGGTGAGCTTGCCAGTTCGCCATCCCCTCCCTGATCCACCCCTCACTCATCGGTGTTAAGAGGCACATTTGGGTCACTTTTAGAAACATGACTTCTTCCGCAAAAAAAAAAAAAAATCAATCCTGTCTGTCTCTGTTGTTTTGGTTTTTGGTTAGTTGAGCTTTTTTTTTTTTCTTTTCACCTTGCGTGACAGTCCGCAGTGTTTTGGCTGTCACAATGTCAAGTAGCGTGTGACTTTACTTCCCCGGCTCCTGGTTAGCGTGAGAGCTAAGGGCTGAAGGCCAGGTTTTTCCAGTTTTTCTTTTCTTGTTTTTTTTCCCCTCACTTCAATTCACTTTGTTTGCGTGCTTACATTTATCTAAACTTTACCAAGTAGTAGGTCACTTGGATTGGTATATTGGCAGCAATCGCGGTCGAACCGGAAGCTAATATTTTATCTGGTGGTTCATCTTTCAACTAGGAAAGAGTGATATGGCCGATGTCCTGATACTAAACAAGCTTCTAAAACCTTTATTTTTTCAACAAATTGAAAAATGAAACCAGAAATAATAGAAAACAATATATTTATTTTATTTATTTATTATTTTTATTACAGAAAATGTAAAAATGAGTGCCGCCGCTTACATCGCACCCCATCCGGATCTTTGTTCGGGTTGCGCAAGGCAAATATCGGCAAAATATTTCCAGATAGGGAGGACGTAACTCTCCAACATTTGGATAAATCTCCACTTTTGTAACATATATGTGTCTTTGTCTATGTTAGCCATGCAAACACGATTTTGCTCATGTTGTCTGTTTCTTAGCTGGAATTAAACTTGATTGACACTTTTGTGAAAAGAAGTTCCGAGATGGGTCAGAAAAATCACTATCTACTGTCACTTCTGTCGTGTTATCAAATGAGGCACACATGAGTCCAGCTGTCGTGTTAACGTGGATAATTTTTATTTAGCTTTCTCGATGCGTGTCTGCCTCTCTCCATTCACTCTCTCCCCTGCCATCGACGCACACCAATGACGTAGTCGCCCCGCGACTCTGTAGTCATGTTGTACACGATTACACCACAACTTCTGTTCACAGCCATGCTGTTAGTATAAGCATTGAGTGTCATCAATGACAGCAAAACGCATGCTGCAAAAAAATATATATATCTTGTAAGTCTATGACCCCCAACCCTCCGAAATAAAAGGTATGACGTTTTTTTCCTGAGAATGGTATCCATCCATCCATCCATCCATCCATCCATCCATCCATCCATCCATCCATCCATCCATCCATCCATCCATCCATCCATCCATCCATCTTCTACCGCTTATCCGGGGCCGGGTCGCGGGGGCAGCAGTTTTAGCAGGGAAACCCAGACTTCCCTCTCCCCAGCCACTTCTTCCAGCTCTCCCCGGGGGATCCCGAGGCGTTCCCAGGCCAGCTGCGTGACATAGTCTCTCCAGCGTGTCCTGGGTCGTCCTCAGGGTCTCCGCCCGGTGGGACATGCCCGGAACACCTCACTAGGAGGCATCCGGATCAGATGCCCAAGCCACCTCATCTGGCTCCTCTCGATGTGGAGGAGAAGCGGCTCTACTCTGAGCCCCTCCCAGATGACCGAGCTTCTCACCTTATCTCTAAGGGAGAGCCCCGACACCCTGCGGAGAAAACGCAAGATCTCCTCCCCGACCCGGAGAGGGCACTCCACCCTTTTCCGACTGAGGACCATGGTTTCAGATTTGGAGGTGCTAATCCTCATCCCAACCACTTCACACTCGGCTGCGAAACGCTCCAGTGAGAGTTGGAGAGCCCTGCTTGAAGGAGCCAACAGTACCACATCATCTGCAAAAATCAGAGATGCAATACTGAGGCCACCAAAATGGACCCCCTCAACGCTTCGGCTGCGCCTAGAAATTCTGTCCATAAAAGTTATAAACAGAATCGGCGACAAAGGGCAGCCTTGGAGTAGTCCCACCCTCACTGGAAACGATTCTGACTTACTGCCGGCAATGCGAACCAAACTCTGGCATCGGTGGTATAGTGACCGAACAGCCCGTATCAGGGGGCTCGGTACCCCATACCCACAAAGCACCCCCCACAGAACTCCCCGAGGGACATGGTCAAACGCCTTCTACAAGTCCACAAAACACATGTAGACTGGTTGGGCGAATTCCCACATACCCTCGAGGACCCTGCTGAGGGTGTAGAGCTGGTCCACTGTTCCACGGCCGGGACGAAAACCACACTGCTCCTCCTCAATCTGAGGCTCGACTTCCTGACGGACCCTCCTCTCCAGCACCCCTGAATAGACCTTACCAGGGAGGCTGAGGAGTGTGATCCCTCTGTAGTTGGAACACACCCTCCGGTCCCCCTTTTTAAAAAGAGGGACCACCACCCCGGTCTGCCAATCCAGAGGCACTGTCCCCGATGACCATGCGATGTTGCAGAGGCATGTCAGCCAGGACAGCCCCACAACATCCAGAGCTTTGAGGAACTCCGGGCGGATCTCATCCACCCCTGGGGCCGTGCCACCGAGGAGCTTTTTAACCACATCGGTGACTTCAACCACAGAGATAGGAGAGCCCACATCAGAGTCCCCAGACTCTGCTTCCTCCAAGGAAGGCGTGCTGGTGGAGTTGAGGAGGTCTTCGAAGTACTCCACCCACCGGCTCACAACGTCCCGAGTCGAGGTCAACAGCGCCCCACTTCCACTGTACACAGTGTTAGTGGTGCACTGTTTCCCCTTCCTGAGACGTCGGATGATGGACCAGAATTTCCTCGAAGCCGCTCGGAGGTCGGCTTCCATGGCCTCACCGAACTCTTCCCACGCCCGAGTTTTTGCCTCAGCGACCACCAAAGCTGCATTCCGCTTGGCCAGTCGATACCTGTCAGCTGCCTCTGGTGTCCCACAGGCCATAAAGGCCCGATAAGACTCCTTCTTCAGCTTGACGGCATCCCTTACTGCTGGTGTCCACCAGTGAGTACGGGGGTTGCCGCCACGACAGGCACCAACTACCTTACGGCCACAACTCAGATTGGCCGCCTCAACAATAGAGGCGCGGAACACGGTCCACTCTGACTCAATGTCCCCCGCCTCCCTCGGGACATGGGAAAAGCTCTGTCGGAGGTGGGAGTTGAAACTCCTTCTGACAGGGGATTCCGCCAGACGCCCCAACACACCCTCACAATACGTTTGGGTCTGCCAGAACGGACCGGCATCTTCCCCCACCATCGGAGCCTACTCACCACCAGGTGGTGATCAGTTGACAGCTCCGCTCCTCTCTTCACCCGAGTGTCCAAAACATGCGGCCGCAAATCCGATGATACAACCACAAAGTCAATCATCGAACTGCGGCCAAGGGTGTCCTGGTGCCAAGTGCACATATGGACACCCTTATTTTTGAACAAGGTGTTCGTTATGGACAATCCGTGACGAGCACAGAAGTCCAATAACGAAACACCACTCGAGTTCTGATCGGGGGGGGGGCGTTCCTCCCAATCACGCCCCTCCAGGTCTCACTGTCGTTACCCACATGAGCATTGAAGTCCCCTAGCAGAACGAGGGAGTCCCCAGCAGGAGTACTCTCCAGCACACCCTCCAAGGACTCCAAAAAGGGTGGGTACGCTGAACTGCTGTTGGGTGCGTACTCACAAACAACAGTCAGAACCCATCCCCCCACCCGAAGGCGGATGGAGGCTACCCTCTCATCTACCGGTGTGAATCCCAATGTACAGGCACTGAGCCGGGGGGCAATGAGTATGCCCACACCTGCTCTGCGCCTCTCACCGTGGGCAACTCCAGAGTGGAAGAGAGTCCAACCCCTCTCGAGAGAACTGGTACCAGAACCCAGGCTGTGTGTGGAGGTAAGTCCGACGATATCCAGTCGGAACTTCTCCACCTCACACACCAGCTCGGGCTCCTTCCCTGCCAGAGAGGTGACGTTCCATGTCCCTAGAGCTAGCTTCTGGAGCCGAGGATCAGACCGCCAGGGTCCCCGCCTTTGGCTGCCGCCCAGCTCACAATGCACCCGACCCCTTTGGTCCCTCCCATGGGTGGTGAGCCCATGAGAAGGGGGACCCACGTTGTCTCTTCGGGCTAAGCCCGGCCGGGCCCCATGGGTGTAGGCCCGGCCACCAGGCGCTCGCCAACGAGCCCCACCTCCAGGCCTGGCTCCAGAGGGAGGCCCCGGTGACCCGCATCTGGGCAAGGGAAACTGAAGTCCATTTATTTTGTTATCCTTGTAAATTAAAATCCCAAATCTCTAATCTTGTATGATAGCTACATTTTTATATGAAGGGACACATACAGGTATTTTACATGTGTATAACATTTTATAATGGTAAAATGTGATGTTAAGCTCAATTATTTCCGTTTCCAATGTTTCCTAAGGAACTAATTTATTTGAAATCAGAACAAAATGGTTTCCACTGTGGATGAAACTCTATCACACCATCACAATGTTACTGTTTAGCATGAGGGTGACTTTTGACTCTCTCTTCAGGAATCGGCATGCCTTGCATAACCTAACACACATATACATGATAAGTGTGTGGCACGACACCGCCGGGCCAAGGTTTGCATGATGCATGTCAATGTGAAGAAGGTGACGAGGCGGGAAGCGGAGCAATGGATTGATTAACGCTCTGCCAAAATTTAGACTGCCAACGCTTGCTGTCAGTGATTCGTCTTTGGAATGATTCGGTGAGACAACCTCAGAATACAAGACACAAAAATATTCATGAAATGTTTCAAAACAAACAGGGTTTTTATACTATTTTTATATTTTTTTATATTTTCAACCCACACCCTGGAACTGTGTTCGGAGTTAACCAATCAAATTCTAACTGAAATTAAAAGTTGGAGTTAGCAGACGCTTGCCAATATTCAAAGTTCCTCTTATTAACAGGACAAAAAGTTTAGATGTTCTAGTATACCTTCCATCCATCGATTACCTGATCCGCTTATCGTTATATGGACATTAATCATTTTTGTTTGAGTTTGTTTATTTTACCAGATGTTAATTCAATGTGTATCTCAATTCAAATATGCATTAAATTTGTGCGACAGCGTCATGGTTAGTTATGCAAGAGTCCAAGATCAGCCCAAGATCATTACCTTGTTCTTCACCAGGACATGCTAGTTTGCTTTTCTTGTAACTTACATAAGAAACTCTCCTTTTTTTTCTCCATGATGGAAGTGTTCCCGTTAACGACAACGACTAAAAAACACCAATAAACCAATCATGGCTGACAACTCCATTCCAGTCTTCTTCTCTAGTTGAGTTGAAACTGTGAACATTAATCAGCAACATCTGTCCTCTAGTGGTGACCGGTGCAATTACAACTTAATACTGGAGTCGTAGAGGAAGCATTTTGTAATCCTTGGGCGCAGGCTACCAGTTACTCTTCAATAATCGCAAATGCGACATGACATACTCCACACGCCGATCGGTGGACTATTTCGTCCAAACCCTCATGGTGACTCGTGCATTATTTTTCCATAAAGTACTAGACAGTCATTGACGAGAACGGGCCCAGCTGTCATAAAATAACACCAGAGAAGATGACAATAAACTGTGCTGTAAATGCGCTGCCCTCCAGCGTCTTCCTGACAAGGTAGCACCACGCGGAACGCATGCTTGTGAAAGTCCAACTTGGCCCACATCCAACCATCATGTGTGAGCTGTCAGCACTGGTCATGCTTGAGGGATCGCTTCCAAGCATAAGTTTATTTTAGATCCGCCGCATACTCACGACTACCCGCTGCAGCTCACTGACGGACAACTTTGTTTTTTAACATTTGGAACGCCAGGTTCTGTGAAAAAAATCAAAGACAAATCAGCTGATGCGACATGTTGATCAAATTAATGTGGCAATACCTGAACGGGGGAAGTCATTCCTCCGCCCTCGTGTTGAAAACGATGTCGTTGTCCAAAATGTATATCATACACCAGGCGGTGGTGCTGACATCATCTAATTATCCAATGGTGGGATGCCAGGTTGCTGCATGAAAGCCCACACAAATGGAATGATATTGAGCTGCTTGGGGATTATTATTATTATTATTATTATTATTATTATTATTGGCTGTTTAAACGTTTAAGATAGGTGAGTGTAAACATTTAAGCAGCTGTCAAACACATGCAGCATTTACTTCTCTTAGGACTCAGGCGTGGCGATTTTGTGGGATGTACGTGAGAAAGAGGCCCAAAAAAAAAACAATACAGCACTTAAATGCTCTCTTTTGGCGTCGGCATGTCAACAAAAGAGCCAAAGCGGTGTCGTGTGAACAGCCTCTTACCTGTCAGAATACTTGAGCGGCAATTAGTGCACACGATTACAACTCCCACTTCCTGCTGGCCTTACACTCCGAGCAGCCGTTTGCATGACAAGAGGTGCTTGACTCTTCCTGTCGCACCCTCAACAGTATTTACGGGGCCAAACAATAAGCGGCCGGGAATAGGGTCAAGATGAGGAGCCACGTGTGCTCATGCAATTGTCTTGTGCGTGTTTGCGTGACGATCGCGAGCGTGGTGGTGTGCGCACATTACTGGCGGAGCCATCAGGTTCTTGGCGAGTGAGCTGAGAAGTCCGCGGGGGGCCATTATGGACTTAACAGGCTCCCAGCAGCGTTAGTTGTCAAAGACATCCTGAGCCAGGGCAGTTCCCTGCAGCTTGACTTTCATTGCCCTGCTAATGTGCCACTAGCAGGGCAGCGCGGGGGATTAGCGAGGGGTCTCTTTAAAACAGGGGTGTCAAACTCATTTTTGTCGTGGGCCACATCTTAGTTACCGTTTCCCTTGGAGGGCTGTTATCGCTGAAACCAGAAAAAAACGTCAATAATAACGGTTTATTCAACTATTGTTTCAGTTACCGTAATGAGTGTTTGGTAACAAAAAAATGCTTGCGATATCTCTCTTATTTATTAAATATGAGAATTTTAAATTTTGATCGAGATTTTCACAAGCATCATGGAAATTGACATGTTTGATTTGCTTTCACGGGCCACATAAAATGACGTGGCAGGCCAGATCTGGCCCCCGGGCCTTGAGTTTGACACATGTGCTTTAAAAGGTCGCCAGTTTGCACAGAAACAAGATGGTGTCATTCGTAATAGAAAGGCATATGTGCCTTGTATTATGTTATCTATCTTCGGAGGATGCGTGAGAACCCAGCACGTGGATAATGGCTTCTTAAAATCACATAAGAGATTGTGCCTCAGTTCTTTGAATGTAGTCAAAAGTGCCAGACAGGTGTTTTTTTGAAGGGATTGGTAGCCTGCAGCCACTCACAAAAATTAGAAAATGGATTTCGAGTGGTGGGTGGAAAAGAGACAAGAGATATGACAATGCTTATTAGCACAGGAGCCCGTTAGTAGTTCTAAGGCAAAACTCCAGTTTGAACAGCTGTGTTTGATTTTCAGTACTTGACAATAGATAGAAATATAACCAAAAAATAAATAACACTGTCATAAAACACCCAACATAGGTGGACAAAGATGATTTGATCTTAAATATGCGGCCAAAATACTCCTTTTTAAAGGTATTTTTAAATATATGTATATATTTGTTATCACAGTTGTAGTTAGTTCATTAAAACACGACCCAATGACTCAAAACAAACCCAAATAACATAAGAATGTATTGTTAGATTGCCATTGGGTGGTATGTCGGTCAGTCAGTCAGTTATCAGATTTTGAGACAAACTATCAAACTAAAACATATAAAGCCTGTTAACCAGTCAGTGAATTATGAAGATTATGCTAGAAATAACTGAAATTTGTTCCCCGTCACTCTGTTTGTTCGCTATGTTGCAGGACGATACAAAAAAAACAATGTTTTATGATTGCCGTTGGTTGCTTGTTTGCCAATTTAGTAAGTCGGCAGCATTAGGAAAATCTATCAAAATGGTTGAAACCTCAAACCTCAATTTATTTTGATGTCAGTCCGTCCGTCCGTTAGTTACAAAACCACTTCAAAGTTAGATTTTCGTTATCCATTTGTTAGATAGTTCATTTATTTGTTTCATTTTTGCTGTTTAAGTTATAAGCACAGGAAAAAATAAATCCACTCTTCGTGATGAGAATAAACACCTAGTTAGTTAAAAAAGGTTACTGTGTGTGTCAGTTGCCGCCTAGTACTGCCAGTTATAGAACGAAAGCAGAGGTGTCCTACGCCGGTCCTCGGGGGGTCCCTATCCAGCATGTTTTAAATGTTTCCCTCCTCCAACACACACACAAATTATCCCGCCAGATCTGAGAAGTCTGACAACGATCCTGAGCATCATGTGGCATTCGTTGAATTTTCACTCATCACTGATTGGCCTGCCCGAGGTCTGTTCTCGAACATGTGCCATTCGAGTTGTCTTTGTAAAGTATCGCAATAAAACGTTAAATTGGGGTCAATAATCATGCGATAAATTCTTTGAAAGCTTTTATTGCTCGGCTGCTTGAACCTTTGTTGCGTCATCCCACAGTCGCGAGGTCAAGTGCTGTGGTCAAGGATACTTGAGGACAACGAGGTGGGGGGAGGCAGTTTGAGACTTCACTGTTTGTCCAGCTGGAGTGTGGGATATACTGTAAGTCATTCATGAGCCCGATTGGTCTCTGACATGCAAGCGGTTAAGGTCTTGGCATTAGCATCAAGCCTTATTTGGCTATTTGCATCCATACAGGCAAAAGAGTATTCAGAAAGCACAGGTTGGTGCGGCTCTTGGCATTCTCGCCATCGCGTGACTGCTCGAGCGCCACATACGCGTGCTGAGTAACAGCGAACACTCAGAACTCTGCAATTACTGTTCCACATATAATACTTCATTCATTCATTCATTCATTCGTTTTCAGATCCGCTTATCCTCACAAGGGTCACGGGGGGTGCTGGAGCCTATCCCAGCTGTCTTCGGGCAATAGGCAGGGGACACCCTGAACTGGTCGCCAGCCAATCGCAGGGCACACAGAGATAAACAAACATCCACGCTCACACTCACACCTAGGGACTATTTCGAGTGTTCAATCAGCCTGCCATGCCGGAGAAAACCCACGCAGGCCCGGGGAGAACATGCAAACTCTACACAGGGAGGCCGGAGCTGGAATTGAACCCGGTACCTCTGCACTGTGAGGTCAACGCGCTAACCACTGGACCACCGGGCCGCCACACGCTAACCACTGGACCACCGGGCCGCCGGATGTTAAAATTTCACTTAAAATACACCTGTAACAGTTAGTTATACTCTTTAAAATCGTTTGCCACAAATAAGTGCCTTGTTTTACAAGCATCGCCCTGAAAAGCCGCATGGGTGTCTACCTGTTTCGTATCTTCGAGGTCAGGTTACGGAGTTATTTCCTCTGCAAGGTGTGATGTGACGGCATCTTAGGTCTAAGTTACGCATTTATTCTCTTGGCAAGAGTGTTGCTGGAATTTTTCTAATCAACATCATCATTGGAAATGAGGGTGGCTGCTCTTCAATTTGGATACACTGAATTTGGCCACATCTGAATCGGTTCACTTGAACCATGTAATGTAAATTCATCCCAATAAAAAGTGAAAGTATCTTTAATCCATTTTCCTTTCATATTTTCTTTTAAATTTAAACAAGTAAAACAAATAAACTAAAACAAAGTCTTGTTTCTATTGAGTTGTCCTCACTATTGAGTTGTCCTCACATCCACTATTGATGACAGACTAGGTTGCTAAGATTAACGGCAGGACCCGTGTCAAATACGTGGCCATTATCACAGGGTGATTGCATCAACAAAAACAAATACAGACATAACATTGTATGACTGTACTAATATGACAAATGCTCCACAGCGGTGAACCTCTGGGTGGGAATGTGCTCATGCAAGAATTTCGCGTCAAAGAGAAATGCTTCCCTCTAGTGGATAAACCACAACATAACACAATTCCAGACTTCAGGAAGTCGTTGACTGCAAACTAATGTTTTTGAGTCCCTGTAAATTGCCCCACTCTACATGTAATCACTGTATTTGGCATTATTAAAAAAATAACTTCAGTACATTATTGTTTGAGTGATTGGTTTTAGTGTGTTTATTAAAGTCGGACATTTTCAAAGTGACCCTTGCCATGAAGAAGTATTTTGTGTTAAATGTCTGCATCCATTGCAGTCTGCTCATCCTGGAAGGGTGACCCCCCCCCCCCCACCCCCCCAATCTGAGGCCACTCAGCAAGGTTTCTTAATTTTTCTTGTTTTTTCTTAATTTAGTTTTTCCTTGCCCGTAAGATCTGGGGATGTTGTTAAAATTAATACTTGTCAACAGTGGGTTTGTGAAGCCCTTTGAGGCGCTTTTGTAATGAAATTGTCTATCAATAAATTTGACTTGATTTGAAATGATTTACGCAATTATGCTATATCAGAGGTCACCAACTCCGGAATCTAAGAACGACGCACACGAGAAACAAGCTATTTTAAATGTCCATTGGGTATTTTGAATAACATTTAAAATCTCTTGATCAACAGCACAATTACACTACTTTTTTTTCCTTCGGCCAAAAATAAATATCGAAACTCGTGCTTGTGTTTGTATTTTGCACATCGATTATTTGAGTTTACATGGGGTGGCGAGACTATCAGGATTTTTTTTTTCATTCCCGGAATGACCCATACGACGACAATGAGTCGTTTTATCGGGACGAGAATCGCCAAACACGAGTTGGTAGTAACAAGTCGACCATCGGTTGATTGTTGCCTGTTGTACTGTATTGGCCGCTGGGTTGTGCTCGCCGACCGTGAAGCCGAGCCAGCTGCCGCTCGTCCGGCTGCGCATGCGCGGAGACCATTTCCTCTCGGCAAGCCGAAGGCCCCTCTCTCTTGTTGCCTTGCTGCCGCCACACGTACGCACACAGCTATACAAATAAACACACATGATCGACAGGGCGCAAACTAGCGTCAAGTCCACGCAGCGTTTTTGGAATTGTCGACAACTCGAACCGCAGCAGCCCAACCCGGATGCTCCCCGCCGCAGTCACCCCCATGGACCACCGTCGCTAGTTTGTCGCAGCCCGCTTGGTCGACGCTTTTCTCGGGGTGAGTTAGCGTCTTTTGTAGCTTCTGTGGGGAGTGTTTTCGTCTCGCCGTGCTTGATTTCGCTCGTCGTAGCATCGGCGGCTAACGGGACAACGAGAAAACCACGAGCTGCCGTTTAGTTTGTATAAAGCATTGAAATGTTGTGGTTTACTTTTTTTATTAGCCGCATATT
This sequence comes from Hippocampus mohnikei, assembly GCA_026261675.1. Lineage (NCBI taxonomy): Eukaryota > Metazoa > Chordata > Actinopteri > Syngnathiformes > Syngnathidae > Hippocampus > Hippocampus mohnikei. The sequence continues at coordinate 5,962,626 of JAKGUB010000341.1, forward strand.
GCTAACGCGTAACCAACAACAGCACTTTACCGTTAGCCGTTAGCCCAACACAAAATGAAAATGCATGAACAGAGACGCACACACATGCGCGGATGCTCTCTCTCTATCTCGCTGTATATCGTGTTACTTTACATAAATGCATTTAAAATTAGGCGATTTTTGCGTTGGCGATTGCTAACAACGCCCACTGCTAGTTTTGAACCGGAGGACACCCACCAACATGCGCCCGTGATTCCATTATCGGACTTTACTGGCGGAAGGCTTTTGTGGTCTAACCACCAGTTGTGACAGGATATTCGTTTGAATAGAATTACGATAGGTAGGATCTGCCGGAAGAACCATTTTGGTAAGGCGTTGTGTGAAATGCAATCATTGACGGAATCGGTCAATACGGCCGCTGTTTTATTTTTAAACTCGCAGGATTTGTGTTAGTAAGACCAAGAAGGCATTAAAGCACGATGAGGGAGTCCTGTCCGATAACGGACCCCTACACCCCCTTAGATTACATTCGATGCTGTTGAATGATTAGAGAACTTGACCGGCTGCAGCTTTTTTTTTTTGCCTTGTTTGCCAGTCGTTTCCCGTCCTGCCTGCTGCGCTTTCAAGCCATGATTGGTGCATACCTTTGCAAGCCGGGGCACGACCACCAAGGGCTTCAGCAGCCTTCTTCGCTTCAACCACAAAGGAGGAGGGGCCCTTGTGCCTAGCTCAACTTATTTTTGTAGTATTTACTCACACGAGTGTGGATGTAAATCAGCGCAAATGTACTGTACACTTTTTGGGCAGCTAAACAGCCGTCTTGTCACAGGGCCCAAACAGAAGATCTAAATCGTCCTTGGATCGCCAAAAGCTGTTAAACGTCGCTGGTTAAAATTCCTTAAACGAGGGGGTGTGCTTGAGAGGTGTGTAGGTGCACATGCATTATTGACCAGTGCACCAAATTTGTCAGTCTCTCTACATTCGCATATTCAGTATTTTGTATTGTCTATTTATTTTTAGGTGTTTGATTGGTGGGTCTTTGAGATCGACTCATTCAATTGAACGTGTGAATTTAATCGCTTCATGAAATGATTTGGTTGTCTCATTTTAGTTGAGCTTGGCTGTGAGGGCACAACTTTAAATGCCTATTTTGTGTTTGATGCACATGTCACGTACCAATTCTCCTGTCAAAGCCTATGACACACACATGCACATTTACACAGACGCTTGCATACACAGCAAGGCTCAAAATGAGCGGTTTCGCAGTTTGCAAGTCAAAATTTACACTTGATGCCTCATTAAAACACATTGTATAGCAAAAGTGAGAATAATAGATTTTAGAGCTTTTCCACGTAGACAGTCGCAAAAAGCTTCACAGGGCTGTACGTAGGTGAGACATAAAAAGAGCTTTTTTTTTTTTATCAGAATTGGGCATTACGCCCTGGAGTGTGACCACAGCCTGTCTGACCGCAACATCAAGCTGCCGTCGCGATAGTGGTAAGGCCAGCCATGATGTACGGTTTAGAGACCGTGGCTCCGAATAAATGAGTAGCAGAGCTGCAGTTAGCAGAAATAAATGTGTTGACATTTTCTTGAGGAGACCCCACGATGGATAGAATTAGAAATGAGCTCATCAAGCGGGTCACTCAAGGTTCAATGTTTTGGGGAAAAATGAGAGAGATCACCCCGAGTTACCTTGGACATGAGGAGAGATTGCGAGTATATCAGTCGACGGATGATGAGTATGGAGTAACTGGGAAAGTGAATAAGAAGAAGGCATTAAGCCCCTATTTCAGTGAGAGGCAAAGGTTTGCCAGTTGTGGGTGCATGTAATAATAATAATAATACATTTTATTTATAAGCGCCTTTCAAGACACCCAAGGACACTTTACAATAACAAAAAACACAAAACAATACAAATGTAGAGCACAGGTGTCAAAACTCAAGGCCCGGGGGCCAGATCTGGCCCGCCACATCATTTAATATGACCCGCGAAAGCAGCTCAAAGATGTCAACTTCCATGATCCTTTCTACAATGTCTACCAAAATTAGAAATTCTCATATGTAATAAATAAGAGATACATTCTCTTATGGTTCATTCAATGTTGCAACCAACTGCAAAGACGTTTGCCAGACATTCCCAAATCATTGTAATGGTTGCAGACGCTTTTTGTCTTTGCGACAAAAAAAAACCCAACATTCGCTCGGCGTGCACGCATCGGCAAATCTTCAGTGAGATTCGGCCTTAAGAGCAGGCTGACGGCTGTCGTGAGAGAAGACGTGAGGGTTTTCAAGAGGAGGATGCAGAAGATAGACTTTGATGGAAATGGATCACTGTCTGTGGCGACCCCTCATGGGAAAAGCAGAAAGGCAAAGAAGAGCACATATATTTTCCAAATAGCTTAAACAATATAGTATCACGATACTAAATAGACAGGGCCAGTGCCCATCCTGGCAGGCGGACCACCACAGAAATAGGCTTGACGTCTGACTACCCTTCTGTTGCCGACATCCACGTAAACGTAACCACTAACCTTGTGCAGCCAGCCGGCCGTGTCAGGTTTTGGCACGAGTGTGCACAAAGAGATGCACTGACACAAATCTTGTGTGGGAATTGGCGTGTTGTTTTATTAAGGCTGACCTACAGTTTTCTTTGGCCCGGAATTGCGTTATATACTGTATGGCCGCATCTTGCAACGTTGAACACGTCACATTCGGTCGATGTTGAAACACTTCCTTCGCTCCATCTGTCGAGTCTTACGCTTCGAGCTTCGCTATGCTCCCCACGTGATTGACGCGCAGCGAGGGAGGCGTTGAAAGGGCCTCGCCCGAAACACATTTAAAGGGGAAATGTGTATGGCCGCAAGGTCATTTTTATTCCTATTTGTTTGTCAGTTTGGTTCCGAGCTTTGTTTCCCGCTGCGCTACGCGCGCAGACTTCATTGGCATGCGGAGTGGAGGCTTTTTGCAAACAAGGTGCATCCCCGAGCTGTCCGTCACTTGGTGCTCGGCCGCCATACAAACGTGTAGTACGCGCACGAGTGTGTAAAATGGGATTGCCGTTTTCAAAGGGGATTTATGTACTTTTAATGTGCACGCCGAGCAAGTAGTTGGTGATGCCATTTTGAAAAAAGACATGCTGTGGCTATGTTTGTCATCTTGGGCCAAACCGTTTGTTTTTTTAATCCGTTTTGTCTGCAAGTCGTTTCTGGCCTCAGTTACTTATTGAAAGTGTATTTTTTGTGCTCAGGGCGAAGTAACTGAAGGGTTACTTTTGTGCTATTTGGTGGAACGTTGGTTGTCGGTTTCGCTTGTAGATCGGGTTTTTCTTCCGTATTTGGGATGTCCAGTTTTTCAAAAAGTAATATGATGTACAAATTAGGGCTGCACATTATGTCGAAAAAACATTGTCATGATAACAGGCTATGTAATATGCAATATTCCTCTTGAATTGTATCCTTTTATCTCACTTTGGCCAATAAGATGCAACCTTAAATCTACATTGCCATCCAATAGCTAAACAGTACCAAGGGGCATTACTAAATTTACCAACACTAACATGTATGTGTCTAATTTTGGGATGGCGGGGGGTAAAATAAATGTTCCCTTAATTTTTGCCTGGTCCAACTGTGAAGGAAGAAAACCGGCAAGAAAACGTACCGAATAATGAGGTAAAACTGCGATACATCAAGTTCTGGATTAAATCAGCAAGAACCGAACCGTGAAGTTGCGAGGGAGCGGTGTGATAGCATTAAAGCCTGCATTAAATGATAAATCCCTGCCCTGGTGGTGATTAAAGGCACAGCGGACACAGAATCAAGAATAGCCCCCTGGGGGGCAAAGTGAACGCTTTCATTGTGTTGAGGTCAGCAGACTTTGGCTGGGCTTCAAATGGGTGTTGAGCGTCCCCACAGAGGATCCATTACCCCCTTGCTGAGCACCTAAGCCAGACGGGGCGCTGCTCCACATGGCTTTCAGGGAGAGCGTTCCGTTCAAAGCGCATCGTCAATGCATCTGAAGACTTTTTCCGTCACTTGATGAGGCGACTCTCCCTTTCGGTTATCAGTCGGGGCGTGACATGAATAGAGCGACGTTTACAATGAGAATAGACGATCCCAGCTGCCATCGGGCAGGACGTGTGGTACATCCAGAAATAAGATACAGTATCAAATAATATGATCATTTCGTTTGTTTTTTATTCACATTCTACTCAACGGCCCCACTTCCCAATAACTGGAATTGAGGTTTGTAATTTGCGTTCCAAAGAAAAACAACTTTCATCTGATTCTGGTTTGAACAGTGTGCCTTGTGTGTATGCCGGTAACCAGTTTCACTTGAACACCTTTGGCAGCCATTTTAATGTTAACATCTTGTGTTCGGGCACACGTGTTTTATGCGGTTCTTATTAGTAGTTCAGGTTGTAGGCTAGGTCCGGAAGCTCGGGTCTGCCACACGTGTGTTCATGCTTGTGAACCAAACCATTTTGCAGGTAAAATTAAGTAATCTTTTTTTTTTTAATATGCAATTTAATGTGGGTGTAGTATGGCGTCAAAATGATTACATCATTTCGAGGAGTCGCCACGAAAGTGGGCTGGTCGCCACAGCTATAAATTCTGTTCAGCTGGATACTGAATAAATTATCCAGGCAATTTAGCCTTTGTTAACAGCCATGGTGTCAAAGTCAAGGCCTGGGGGCCAGATCTGGCCTGCCACATCATTTTATGTGGCCCACGAAAGCAAATCCAGCATGTCACCTTCCATGATGCTTGCTGAAGACTGAACCAAAAATTAAAATTGTCATATCGAATGCAAAATAATATTTGAACAAGCCATTCTTGATTTCTGATTTCAAAACAAGCTATCCATCAATTTGTTGTTCACTGTTTATGTAATATGTGCTGGTGGTCAAACAGTTACATGGTTTTAACAAAATTAAGTCATAAAGGCCTTCCGAGGGGAAACCGTTCCGACAATGTGGCCCGCAACAAAAATGAGTTTGACACCCCTGGTTTACATTCTTGTTTTATTCCTGATTTATGATGGTATACAATTTGGCATATCTGGAATGCGTCGCCTTGACTGGTGCTGTTCAGAAGTACTTTTCGGCACTTCACTGTCACAATGTCGCGCTCTCTGCTCATCACTCGCAGTGCCACCCCCGCCCCCTACTCAAGACCCTAATGGCCGTCCCCCTCATCATGCGGTAGAATGGTGGCATTGTGGCAGCCATCTTGGGCGCAAACTCGCCTCGGCCTCTCTCCATCTGTGCCAGCGTCTGGTCAGTTCCATCCCTCCCCTGCTCCCTCCAGCTTGACGTCTGCGAGGGCTGCTTCTCCTACGCCTGCTGAGCAACTGGCCGCAGACAATCGTGACACTTAACCTGTATCCATCTCACCACTTCACCCGAGAAATGTTCCCATCAAGGTGTTTTTGAAAACTCCTCAACTTTCCCAGTCTTTCATTGCCCGTCCCAACTGTTTTGGACCTCGTTGCAGGCATAAAATGAAAAATAAGATAAGAAAAGCTTTATTTGTCTCACAATGAAGAAATTCCCAATTTACAGCAGCAAAATTATGAAAGAGAAAGTAGAAGACAAAAAGTATATCAATAAATATATAAATATAAGCATATTAAAAATGGGTGAGTGGGAGGTGAGTCTGGGTTTTCAGGTCTGCCTATTCAATAGCCTGACAGCAGTCGGCAGGAACGAGCCTCTCCTTCTTGCAGCGCGGGTGTTTCAGTCTCTGGCTGAAGGAGCTTCCCAGTGCTGTCAAGGTGGCCCGGAGGGCGTGGGAGGGTCTGTCCATCATAGCTATTAGCTTAGCTAGCATCCTCCTGTTGCCCACCTCCTCCAGAGTGTCCAGGGAGCAGCCCAAATATGAGAGAATCTTTGGTAAAAATAACGTTCACCTCTTTCCCAAAGTCTAAAACCCGTGCAATCGATCCTCCCCACCGCAGTATACAGATGCCTCAGCACAAGGCTCACACATGGCACCTACATGATGTCACCCCGCGTGTGTACTCAAGCTTGTTTGAGTTTGATTGCTGTTATGGGGAAGCATTGAAGCGCTTCCTCATTTGCGCTGGAGTAGACTTTTTCTCCACTGATCTGGTTTTATCGTCGATTTTTGTGATCGGCCGTCATGTCTTAATTCTTCATTCACGGCGACCAAATTCTTCCTGGTTCTTCCAGCACGTCTCGAGGCCATTCCAAGCCTTTGAGTGAGTTCGATGGTCTTTCTACATGCTTCCAAGTATTGAAAAAAACAAAACTGATGTTAGTCGTGACTTGTTTGGCCAGCAACGCTAATCCTTTGCGTTCTTTTGCTTGTCGCCACTTTAATACAGTCCTAATTCATACTTGGCGACCACCCCAACCCCCTGCTTGTTCACAACCAAGCCTCTTTTTCGCAGGAATCTTGGAAAGTCACTGCATCAGAAGACATTTATTAAGTTGTTCCTTTCATGCAGAACTCACCAAACGTTAATACAACAGGCCAAAGGAAGTGTGTGCATTGCGGAATACCTTTTCACTGAGCCTGGGCAATTATCGAAAAATGAAAATCACAATTCTTTTGATTGTATATTTTCTACCAATTTTGGGCCAAACTCCATCCCTGTAAGCCCCAGATGGGAAACCAATTCACAACTTGCGATAGTAGGCGCAGGAATCATGAGGCATGGTGCATTCCGAGGCCACTTTATCATGACTGTGTACATACGGGACTCCTGCTTGTCAAGGAAAGTGCATTCCACCTAGGCGCAGTGACAAAACAAGCCTTCGCCATGAATCCTCTGACATGAATATGCTCCTTTGAAACTATCATCAAGCAGTGGATGTTTTAGGTCGTTCTCTCCCAGATAATTAGGTTACATTTTCTAAACGCAGCCTGTGAAAAGAAACGGCTGGCCTCATTCGCTTCATCTCAAGGGGATTCCGCTATTGTCAAAGTTTTTCGCTTTCATCTATTGCACATTTTAGGAGCCAAACACTTTTTTTAATGTCAAGGTCCTCTGAAACATTTTTTGTGTGTTAGCTGCAATAATTAATTATCCGCAAACAATAAAGAACCAAGGTAATCTGCTCGACGTGATTGAATGGTGGAATATAGATAGATTCACTTCCTGGATGCAAGCGAATATGCCCACACGCTATTTCACTTCCTGTTTTCTGAGTGTGCGCGAGCAAGTGAATGCGTGTTGTGTGGTCCCCAGAGTGGTGAGTGCCCCGCACTGCTCGCTGATGCTCGCCTGCACACAAAGATGAATAATTTAGAGGCCTGGCATAGTGCGACGCAAATTCTATTATTCATGCCTGGCACCAAATCCGACACATGACTGCTGATAACGTGCGCACTCGGTAGATGCCACGCTGCCAGCCAGCCAGTTCACGCTCCTCGTCATCTAAAAACTTGATCTCCAGTTTTTCCCTTTCAAACTCGTGGCCACTGTGAAAAGGAAGTCGTATGACGCCTTCCTGTCTCGAAATAAGAATAAAAGTTGTCACCAGGATCCAGACATGGCAAATGACTTGAGTGCTAAAAACCGCCGCGTGCAGCACAACAACCTTGCTCGTGTGTGACATTTTTTCATTTTGTAAGAAGCACAGTTTTGCTTTTTTTTTCTCTCAATTTGGTTGACGCAGCACTTGAGCACTAATTCGCTGAATTACATTTGTCAATTAATGTTCACGCATTTGGCACATGCACAGGACACAGACTTTGGGATCTGGCAGTTGCCTGAAAGTGTCAGATCTTCCCCCAGCCTACCTGCCAATCATCAGCGGACATCGGGTAAAGCATTTAATAAATTGGCCAGTTTATTTTCCTCACGGTTCAGCCAAATTTAGAAAGGCTTGCTCACAACGCGTCTTTACAAATAAGCGGCGAACGAGTATACACAATTGACATTGCTATTGCTCAAAATCTTGCCTTGCAGCAGTCTTTTTTGTGGTACTTTTTACACAAGTAAGTTTTTGCGAATAGAAACTGCCGATAGCTTTATCATTGAAATGTCAGTTGAACAACTCGCTTTAATAGTACACGGGCATCTCATTTGAGATTGTCATTAGAAGTCTGATAGAGCAGCCATAAAATCCGTGGAATCTGCCAAATATGGTTCTCTTCCCCCCCTCCCCTCCTCCTCCTCGACAGATGAACCATCTCGTTATTCTCGTTTCCCAGTTTTGCCAATGTGCCGCTCCTCCTCCTGCTAGTCACGATGTGGATGTTTCTTCATGGTGTCATTGGTGCTGAATGCGTCTCTTTATCAAAAGAAATTTGGGGGCCGACATATTGTGCCCGCACCCCGCTGCGAATGACGCTCTTTGTGTCTCTGTGTGCATGCGCTTTGCATCCCCTCCTCTTCCCCGCGGCTTCAATAGAAGTCTTGTCATGTGTTGCTACCACATAGAGATGAGGCAGCAGCACACACACACACACACACACACACACACACACACACACACATTATTTCCCGTCACTTCCAAGGCAGTCCCCGATGTCCTTTTGCCAGACCGCATCCACCTGGATGCCGTGTCCATGTGTGCCCAATTTAGAATATTTGAGACGAAAGTTTTTATGCCTGACAGTGGACATGACATCCCAGCTTGCGTCTCGCTATATGTGGCGATAATGCATTCACTAAATCTCTTGGAAATTTACATCCCTTGGAATACATCCATTCTATCCACATTCCGCCCACCCCTCTTCTATCGGATGCCCTGCCTGACGTCACTCTGGAGTTTAGGATTTTTTCAACTCGAAGCGCGGCACTGCCACGGCATGCGCCCACCTTGCTGCGTGACGCAATTTGGCGTTCTGTCGTCACGCCCTCGCAGCACATAAACAGTCAATGAGTTTGTCACGGATCCACTGCGCCTATCGAAGTGCAGTGTGGAAAAGCTTTCGACCATCTTCCGAGTGTATCCCAAAGCAGTGCAGCCTTGGAAGAAACACACGTCATAAGTATACTTGAAGCGTGCGGGATTCCTCCTGGAAAGAAAGACATCAATCATACGAAGGCAGGCAATCAGAGCAGACAGCCCCTTTAATTTAATTCAGCATCTCTATAATGTATGTGCTGATAAAAGCGAGTGCAGGCTGCCTCCACCTACGTCGATGGAGAGGGTATAAATAGCCGGCGCTGTAGAGCGCGTGCGTCTGTCCGCGCTGAGACTCCGAAGCGCAGCGCTCAAGCTCAAACAATAAGCCATCGCCCAGCATCACCCTTCCTCCCCCTCTGCGGCCCAGCCGTCGCAGGCCCTTTCGCCTCCCCGCGGCCCCTCTTCCTTTCTTTCTTCCACTTCCTGCCTGCCTGCTTTTGTTGTCCGACGCCAGCGGTGAGCCCGAGCGGGCCGCTGCTGCGTGACGTCACGCCGTCTGTCTGTCAGCCCACCTGTCTGCTTGTCCCCCTTCTCTGTCACGCTCCTTTCTGTTTTTTTTTCATTGACTTCAACAAAGATAGGAGGTGAGCGCTCGGGGATTAAACACAGCCGAAAGGATGTGAGCTACTTCCCGTTTCTTCTCGCTTGCTCTATTGGAATATTTTCAATCTGTATCACCAAATTCCGCATTGAAAGGACGGGGTGGAGAATAGCTAGGAAGTTTGGCCAATATGAGCTTATTTTTGGATATATTAACAAATTTGTCAGCTTATTGAAAAAAAAAGCCCCGTCCCATGTGAGCAGCAAACAAAATGAAAGGATCGGTTGTCGCAGTAGGCATCCATCTGACAATGCTGAAAATGAGACTGTATACTGTACCTGTGTGTATATTGGCACTCTTGGCAAGTTTTTGGTTTCCTTGAAACTCAAAGCAACTGTTACGATTCACCAAGTGGTGCATCATTGCATTTTCATTCCAGTAATAGAACGTAGAAACACGTGATTTTGCAATCGGATGCGGCTTGAGGCGCATACCATATTTTCCGCACTAAAAGGCGCACCTAAAAGCCTTCCGTTTTCTTAAAGGCTCACAGCGCGCCTTGTGAATGGTCATTACGGTAATATTTCCACCCCAAAATGGCTCCTTGCTGGAGACATGCTGACAACGCAGATTTAAAACTTAAGGCGATCGTTACGCAGTTGAACACGGAAATAGAGCAGCGGCAAGAGAGTTCAACGTTAACGAGTCAATGTTTTAGAATTTGCTGTTGGTTAAGCGAACTGTGTCGCTACTTTATTAAATACGTTTTACTGACATCTGATTGCTCCGTTGGTGTTTCCTTGAGCGTACCTCCATCTAGTGGATGCATGGTATATTGCGTCTTATAATGCGGTGCGCCCAATGTACGAAACAAATGACAAAAAAGCCCATTGATTGCAGGTGCGCCTCATAATCCAGTGCGCCTTTTTGTGTGGAAAATACGGTACCCGTACACAAATTCTTCATCCTTAGGGTGAGTTCGATAAAATAAAACATGCATGTTCCCTGAAATGATCAGAACTATCAATTTGTACCTCAAGGTTTGTTTGTTTTTGTTTTTTTTTTTGCCTCTTCCACTATCACAAAGCCCTCTTATAAATATGGAAATGAACATTGCCCACCTCCTCCTTGCTGTCAATAATAAACTGGCCATCCCAAATGCTCACTGCTTGGAAGTTTTCACAAAAGAAGGAAAAGTATCAGTCAACTAAGTCCATTTAGGCAGCGTTTTCATTGTTGTTACTTTGCCGATGGCCTCTCGCGCGAGAGGGCATGCTCGCCAAAAGGGAGTTGGCAAACTTGGTGGCTGGACTGAAGAGATGGTTAGCTTTGTCTAGTGCTAGTGAGCTGGTACAACAGAACAAGGATGGATTTAAAACTTCACCAAAAGTGGGAAAAAACTCTGGATTCTGCTATTGGCCGGCGTACGGTAGGGGATCCTGCGGGAGAAAATTCTTTTGTTATTTAAAAGAAAACCTTTTCGTAGGTTGACACAGCTGCGCATCAGCCACATATTAAAAAACAAAAAAGTGCTTTGGAGAACATCTGGTGGAGAAGAAAAGCACAAAATAAGTGCACTCCAGTTATAGGGATTCGGGATTCGGTGGTTAAATGGTCACCAAATATGCTAGCGCAGATTTTGGCAGACGAGTCCAGGCACAGTTGAAAATGACAGGCACAGTTGAATGAGATGCATTCAAATGACACTTCACTTGCAGAGAATGCAGAGAAACTAACTAGACATTTGCATGACTTCCCGGTCACATTTCCATATTCCTCTTCTGCTCCGGTCATGCTGCGTTGAGACATCATACAACTGCGAAAAGAAGCCCGGGCGGATCTTTTATCTCTTTGAATTTGGGGGAGGGAAAAAAAAGCTCATTCGAATGTGACGGTCAAAAATTCAAGGCCATTGCGACTATAAAGTAAAGATGTTCATGCGGCAACCACAGGGCTTGTATGGCATTTCACTAACCCGGCCGGCGCTTGGATTTGTGAAGAATGTTGTTGACTGGTGATAAACATAATGGTGTCCTTGTGCTGAGTGGAGTGAAGTTATGGCTGTTGTTTAATTGAGTTTTCATATATTAGATTACCCTCAGGACAATCTGTGACTTTTTTTTTCTTTCAAAAGTATCTGGGCCAAACAGCAAATAAATAGGAAGCCTGTCTAAAATGTGTTTACCCGCATTACGTTCGCGATTCTGTGTTTCCTGTGCGTCGGCTGCCGAAGCTCATCGCGGTGGAAGCGGCGCAGTATAAATAAGGTGTGCTTTGCATCGCCCCAGATGCCTGCGGTTTTGTCGCTCTAGTTTTAGAAGCTGACAATAACTTTGCCAAGCTTGGGCCCTCTCTGGTGATTTTTTTATTTACACCAATGGTAAGAAGCTAACAGAGTGACAAACCCCAGCATCACATTGACCAGCCAAGCCATGCAATTTGACGTCTCATTTAAGTCATTGAACAAAAAAATAAAAATAAACATTTTTAGGGATTATATTTACATACATATTTTCACAAAATGATTTTTTTGTCTCCCAGAGGAAAAATGCATTTTCACTTTTTCTGTGTAGAGACAAATTGATGCAAGTTGGTGCTTGGGGGAATAAAGTTTTTCAAAACTTGAGTGATTTTAGAATGAATCAGAAAAAAATATCCGAATTTGATTTTTATTGTATTTTTTTTTCATAAAGCCCGATGACTTAGCTTGCATGTGTCAAACTCCAGGCTCGGGGGCCAGATGTGGCCTGCCACATAATTTTAAGTGGCCCGCGAAAGCAAATCAACGATGACAACATCAAACTTACTTGCACACATACTTGCTAAAATGTGTACCAAAATTTCACATTTTCACGTCATAAATGAGATAGATCTTGTCGGCATGTTCTTGTTTTCAAACCTTTCATTACAGTTACTTAAACCATAGTTGAATGCAACGTTATTCTTGACTTCTTTATATAGTTTCAGTTGTCATGGCCCTCCAAGGGAAACGGTAACTAAAATGTGGCCCACGCCAAAAATGAGTTTGACACCCCTGACTTAGCTGAAAGAAAAGCTCCTTCAGGTGAAAGGCAGTGCCGTGCAGCTATACCGTATGTCAGTGTCAGACGAATAGGATAAAAATTCCAGCGCAGCCATAAGAGCACGATGACATCATCAATCTACAGGCCTGCTGCGCAGTAGTTAGCTGGAGCACAAGGGCAGGATTCAGTGCACATTATTTTGTCTCAGGCGGGCTCACGACATGGCCTCGGACAACATGGTGCCGCGCTTCGGGAAGTGCTCCTTCATTGAAGACGGCTATTGCATCACCCATTGCCATGACAACGTCACCATGAGCAGAGACAAATTTAGATAGTAGGAGGAAATGATTGTCATTCATGTCTGCCGTCCGCAATAGTCTTAAGTAAAGCTTTGATACGAATGTTTGTGTATCAACATCCCATATAAAACTGCCCGTTGCTTATCCAGAATGCCGGTGCTTAAATGCGGAGCTTCAGTGCCAAATATTAGCCAACACAACTATTTCCAGTTGTCATTGTCTCTTCAGCTTTCTGTTACGAGTTTTAGAAACGCTATTTGTTAATGCTACTCTCGAGGTTGACAATACAAAGTAACTTTCTGTCCAGTTTCACGATCTAAATAGTTACCGTGAAGTTCATACAGTGATGTGAATTTTAGGGCCCAGCCCTACACGAATAAATACTGATGACCGCCGACTGAGTTCTTGTGAGAGAATCTGTTGTTTCTTCTGACAGTGCAAATTTAAGTTTCATACTTTCATATTGACTTATTTATGTTTGATTGATTTCTAAATTTGACAGGTGGGCTGTGTCAGGACAAGATACGGTACATATAAAAAAAATGTATATGTTGACAGTCCATACCAAACATCAACAGAACAAAAGCATGAAAGTATTACCATACCTTTTTTTTTTTTAATGAGAACAGTGAAACAACTATGGTATATGTCCTGTATGAAGGTTCAAGTATGTGAGCAACATACATGTGTGACAACACAAGCAACAAAGTGCAACAATATATTGGCCAAAAACTGTAGCAAGCAGTACAGGTATATGACAAAATATAACAAAGTTAGGACTATTTGCTACAAAATGAGACGTGTAAGAGACCTGGTGGCTTTTTTTTTGACTCACTCATTGTCTCTGACTTGACCTCCCCTCGATCACCACACATGACAACGTTGCTCAGCTGATGTCGCGTAGCAAACTTTTGAAGCCAGACACGGGATGCTTCGAAGTCTTCTATGCTCATAGTTAGCGTTCTGGGACTCGCCTGCGGAAAGGTTTTAGCACGATAGCAGTCAAACCATTCCAGGAAACGTTTATTTACTCGACTGTCCGTCGAGCCGCAAGCAATTCACTCTGGGCATGGAAATAGCCAGAATCGGACTGAGCACAAATCACTTTCTCGTTTTTCAAAGTCTTGTAAATTTGAGTCTTTCAGACTCCAAACATCTCCTGAATGTTTCGTATTTTGTAACCCGCTTCGCTTAATCAGATACACTTCACTTTCTCTACCGTGGCCATTACTCTTCCTCTTCGTTTAGATGCCATGATCGACAGGACGTGAAAATGTTCGCAATTGCAGTAAAACTCACTGCAACAAAGAGTCACTTGCATGTCGCTGTTTTGGATCCAATGATAGAAAATAGCGGCGCGGACACACTTATTCCGTCGTATCGAGCGGGAGTTGCTTGAGTTGACTATACTGCTGGCTTCCATATCGTCTCCCCCTCCCTCCCTGTGCTCTGCAACTTCAAGTAACTGCACCACCTGGCGTTGAAATGCCTTGTCATTACAAGTCCAAATGAAATGAATGCAATCATTTATATCGAACCTTAATTGTGTTGTGTACCAACCTTTGGCGGACCGGATTAAAAAGCCCAACGGGTCGGATCCGCCGCAGGCCGTAGTTTGCCCACCTCTGGTCTAGGAGTTAACCATGCATGTAGCTCCTCGTGTTAAGCATTCATCATGCAGTTAACACATACAAATATTTGTGTGTCTTGCCAGGAGCTGCACTAATATGCTATACTTTTGGATCACCCAAGTACAAATCACTTTTTTTTCTGTAATGAAGCAAAAATCCATTTGCTGAGTTCTGTCAGGCCACATGCAAGAACGCAATGATATTTAAAACAAATTGGCATCTTCGTACAAAAGATGCATTCTGACCATTATTGGGGTCGTGGATCAATAAATTGGTCCAGAAACGATGCCGTGAACACACATGCAACACTTAGATTTTATTTATTTATTTTAATTATTGTAGAAAACATGCTAGCCTCCTAGTGGGGAAGGGCACCCAATGGAGTATAATTAGCCATTACTTCACCTACGAGTATCGCATGTTTATCGAATACCGTGCAGCCCTGATTTGCATGTTTTTGTGTGTTGGTCGAAGACCTACTGTGTGGTCCGGTTTTGAAATGGAAACTTGTCGAGCTAAAACGGAGCTCCTGCACGCTCATCAATATGATTTCCATGCACGTGCGAGGGCCATTTGAGCAAGTGAACAACGGCGTGTCTCCCGCAAGAAAGGAAGGCGTTGACTGAGTAGCACTTGACTAAGTTGGGCGTATTGCTCGAGCAGCGTGTTGCTCGATGTGCTTGAACGGCTCTTTAGGCATTCCTCAGAGCGGAGACGGTTAAGAATAGCACTCTTTGGTCTCACAATGCTGCTGTGGGTGACTCGGGAGGTGTCGGCCCAGGCTAATACGTGACTGTTATCTGCAATTGACTACAGCCAGGCTAGTTCCTGTGTCAACACAGGATGTGGTGGTGAGAGTGTCGTCGTCGATCTCTCGAGGGAACGTGTCATGCTAACCGAGCCTTACCAAGGAGTATTGCTTTCCTTTGTGGGGGTACGGACGTTCTCGTTGGCCCCTCCCCCGCTTCATGCAGAGAGATGGAAAATATGAGTCTATTGACTTCCTCCTTCTCGCTCGATTCGCAACTTCCTGTTCGGCTGACTGGGTCGCGAAAGCAAAAGGCTTGAGAAGAGGTCATCGCATTTTTCAGACTAAGAGCCACTTTTCTAGTACTGATTAATGTGAAGCACGGTTCGACACAAACTTTTCCACTGGTTGCAAAGATTTGGTCGTACTTTTTTTGCGGGTGGGGGTGCAGTACAGCATAGCCATCTTTGCTGATGCGTAGTCGTCTCAATTGGCGTAGCATAGTTTCGGAAGATGATTGACAGCGACTGAAGAAAACTACCAACAGGTTACTTGATAAGACTTTAAAAGAAGATAAAAATAAGAAATAATGCCATGGTAAAAACATACAATTATAGCTGACAGCTCAACAAATTAAATTTTGTCTTAGGTGTAGAAAAATAAGTAGTGTGTTTCCGGTAACATGAAATTTCAGCATAGAGTCGGTAGGTCGGACAAAGTGTTTTTTAAAATCTTTTTTTCTCCCTCCCTCCCCCATCAAAAACGTAAACAAAATAAACATAAAACAAGGAGACATTGAAACCAGTGCCGGATGCTCGTCTGTCAAAGAGGGGAAGCTCAATTTTGGTCGACATCATAAAATGTGTCCGTTTATTTATACGCAAATTCTACTCTAGCTCCGTTCCTTTACAAGAAAATGATCTGTGACCCTGTCATACCAACAAGGCGTCTTTTCCCGGTACTTAATTAGTGTCCTACAACTATAGGAACTACAATAAACCCCACCAGAAATAAAAGATTAATTTGTCGTGTTTGTTTACAACAAAGAGTGTCGCTAAAATAATTAGGAGAAGTCTCCAGCTCACCTCGGAACAGAATGCGAGTTGAAAAATTACTCGCGACGGATGCCTACACTAAAAGCTCGGCGATTGGCTCATTTCAATGTCAATCACTAAAAGCTCGGTGATTGGCTCATTTCAATGTCAATCGAACTGGCACGCAGGCTCAGACAGATCATCCAATCGGATGCAGAAAAGCCTGGCATCCGGTACCCTCCCACTGCCCTCCAGTCCCATGACGGGCGTCCGTGGGCGGGACAAAAACCAGCTTGTATCCAATGACTCGTCTCCGTTCAACACATTGGGACAACCTACCCTGAACTCACTACCGTTTAAAGCACAGCAAAGCTGCGGGATGAATGAGAAGGGAGTCGCGTCGTAACCAGTAAGAAGAAGCTGATTCGGAACAAAAGTTGAGCACGTTGTAGCGCATATTTAGTCAATGACATGTACACACAATGAAATTTACATTCATATATTTGATCACTTATTCTTTGACATTTTATGGGAAGTCGAGCTTCCCTTGCAGTCCGAGAGCAATCGCCACTGATTGAAACCCCCGCTCGGCGGCGAGAGAGTTGAGTACTCGGCGGCTGGGTGTTACAGCCGTCTCGTTACCTCTGCGTCCCGCGTCCTAGACGGCCCATGGTGTTCGTCAAATAGTTTGCTGAATCTTTTCGATACAGCAGTGGATGCTATTTTCTTCATATTATGGTGCGAGCATGCGACTGCAACACACAAAACGTGGTTTAAACTGTTGTCGGAGATCGTGGCCGCCGCCATGATTCAATGTTGTTGACAGACGACAGGGCAAACGACGCAACGTGAATATCGCGAGAGTTTGCACCAATGTAAACGCTCTAAATTCATCTTTCCTTTTATTATTTACAATTTTGTCTGTGGTTTTATTGTTCTTGTTTTGATTGTAAAGCGTCCTTGAGTGTTTTGAAAGGCGCGTATAAATGAAATGTATTATTATTATTATTATTATTATTACACAAAAATGTAGAAGGTTTGAAAAAAATGCCGACCGTCTATCATAACTGACTATCATAACTGACTATCATAACACGATGCACAAAATGCTCCAAATTGAAGCGGGAGTTGGCCATTTTGGTCGAAATCAAGGCCATTTTGAGTGAATTCCAGGAGTCGTACGATGCCGAACTTGTACTCTGTAAATTTTCCAAAATTGCCACCAATCAGGAAAAGGCGTGCTTGACCGATAGATGATTCAAAATCACGAAGCTACAGGTACAGACACTCCCCGAGTTACGAACATCCGAGTTACAAACAAACGGTACATACGAACATTTTCACGGGTCTGTCGAAAAAAAAAAAGAGTTAGATTTTGTATTGGCGCGCTTTTTCCGAAAGTGCCGAACGGGCGGAGGAGGACGGCGGAGGCGACGTTCGGCGGACGCGGGAGAGGCGTAGGGGCGGGCGTGTGACGGTGGAACGGGCGGGAGGCGTCAGGCGCGCCGGTCGACGACCGTCGTCTACTCTCCCCGCTGAAGCTGCTGCTAGTTTAGCGGCAGCTAACCTCGAGCCCTGAAGAACGTGACGAAAAGCTCTCTACCCGTTATATGGATGTCAATATAAGCCTTAAACATACATTCCAGACAAAATATAGCACTGAGGCAACTTACGAACGAATTCACCTTATGAACAATCGTCCGGAACGTAACTCGTTCGTAACCTGGGGAGCGTCTGTATATGGTCGAAACCATCTATTATGGGCCTAGTATAGCGTCAGAATTCGAGAATCATTTGATGGATTGTCTGAATGCACGTGACTTTGGACCCAACATCTAACACGTGGCTTTGTTCACGTGGCAGCTCTGATGGTACCAGCTGAACAGTGAGCGCTACCTGCCTGAGGACACCTGCCGCCCACTTCCTCTAATCATGTCTGGGATTCACGTAAGTCAATAGCACATCACAACTTTCCTGACACAAGCAGATGATACATGTGTATAGATATTTTTAAACCCATTTATTTCGACGTTTGTGTGCAGTACACCCGTCCTTGAGGTCAGGGAAAATGTCATTTAAAAATCACAATGAAAAAAAGGTGGACATGAAGGGGAACTCTCAACACTGATGAGGAACACCAGCTCAATATTAAAATAAAAGATTTAAATATTCAATCTCCCCCCTCCCCTCTTGATTTTATTTCTATAGCTGCAAAATCAGTCAAAAGTGGAAAAAAAGAAAAACGTTTCAGCTCCCTCCACAGGTTTTCTTTTGGCTTTAGATGTAGAGATTGACTAGCCCACTCTGTGACCTTGATGTACTTGAGCCACCCCCTCGCTGCATTGGAAGTATGTTTTGAAATCATTATCACACAGGAAAACCCATTCGTGACCCATCTTCTGTGTTTTTTGCGCTTGCCCTTCGGTCAGTAGCGGTTAGACGCGTTAAGCCATGAAACAGGTTTGTACGTCGGTCCTGACGCCATCTTCTGTTTTGTGTTGCAGGCGCCGTGGTCGACAGGCACAGAGTGCGTCGCCAAGTACAACTTCCAGACAGCCAACGAACAGGACCTACCTTTCTGCAAAGGAGATGTGCTGACCATCATCGGAGTCACCAGGGTAACCGGGCCCCTTCGTTATCTTTTGACGACAACGTTTGCTGCGGTCAGCTGAAGAAAATGTTTGTCTTCAGGATCCCAACTGGTACAAAGCAAGGAACATCGTGGGCAGAGAGGGAACCATTCCGGCAAACTATGTCCAGAAGAGGGAAGGAGTCAAATCAGGAGGGAAACTCAGTCTTATGCCGTAAGTGCTGAAGGAACGATGTTGGCGCAAAATATGGCAGTACAAGTTCCCTTACAGGTGCCGACGTGCGCCTCAAAAGTGAACGAATCTATGTTTCCGCCACGATGAAAAGAAACCAAACGTTAAAGGGGTCGTAAGATGTGAAGAGGACTTTTTAGTAGCTTGCATACAAAGATTCGGGTCTCTGGAGTGCGTTTCCACTCATAACCAAGAACATTTTTTGCGCGCTACCAAAGTACGCCATTCTGAATTGTGCCAGAGTGCGATGTCACAACGGGGCTAATTTATTTATTACCGCCTCCTCAGTTTCTTTGTCCATGACTTGGCAGCTATGCTGGGCAGGCGCAGTTCCCCCACTTTAGAGCGACTGCACAGAAGGTTGATCAGTTAAACTGAGCTGCAGGTTTCGTATAGGTTAGAATTAGCTGACAGCATTTTTAGCGTTAGCATCTGTGAATAAACGTATTTGCGATGTAATTGTCGATGAGGTTATGCCTCAACCAGGGAAATTGCAAGCCGTGGTTTGATTTCAGCTTTTCAAACAGGAGGCCGCTTTATCCACCACACGCTCAGATCCGCACAAGCTAATTGTCAAAGTGTAATTTGGGGGCTCGGTAATGAATTGTCGTCTCCAGCAGCGAAAAAACAATTCCTGCTTTTACCTTGTCTTACTGGTGGTTCACTTTTTTTTCTTCCTTCACGCGATGTCCTGCGCCTGTGCCGCATGGACAAATCTGCTACATGAATTCACAAATTTAAATCCACAGGTTGTTCATGAAGCACTACACCCCCACCCCCCATGAGTAAAAATGCAGCCACTGTTTTTATTTTACTTCTTGGGGTCTCACTATTCTCTTCAGATCTGTGGCTGTTTCTGTTGCAATGCAAGATGAATGCAAAGGCAGAAAAGGACACACTGACAGTAATTGGACCCCACACCACACACCGTGTGTCATTTGCCGATCCATAAAACGATCCCCAAACTCAAAAATGCTGCACTCCAACTCCTGTGACCCCTTTGCACCCGTCATGAGCATCACAGGCGGCAGCGTTCAACTTTTGAGTCATTGGGTCATCCCGCTCTCGACTGGGTTGTTACATAACGAGCGTTAATGATTGGCTACGCGGGCACAAACTTCCTGTTGCTCCACTTCAGTCCAACTTTCTCTTCACGTATTCCCAAAGGCGTAGCCTATTCTCACAAGAAAAAACATTCTTAAGAGTGGTACGAGGAAACAAATACCAGAAGAGTCAAATAAAACCTTGGAGTTAAAAACATCGACATGGGCTGTGCTTTGGTGTGGTTTTATCTAGTTTTGCTTTTTTTGTGATTCTTTGATGTCATTGAGGGCAAGAGAGAAAAAATGTGATCACCATCCATCCATTATTTCCATGGTGCTTGTCCTCATTAGGGTGGCGGGTGGGCTGACCTTGGGTGGCGTGAAGGAGGCTACAATGCACAATATTGAAGCACAGAGCGTCTGGACAGTGAAGGAGACGTGCTAACCATTATTCCCATCATGCCGCACTGATGAAAAACCTGACTAACTTTCATAAAAGTCTAAAACTTTGCAAGTTCACTTTGCCATAAGTACATAAAAACTGAATAAAGTAAAACTACTCAGCATTCGTCCTGTCAAGATAGGTGTGGTGGACACAGAATTCACTTCACACTTTGTCTTATTTCCTCTGTGGAAAATTGTTTCGAGCTGTTTCCGCCATGGCGAGGAGTTGATTCGCTTATGAATGACGGGAAGATATTTTTTTGAAGAAGCACATTCTGACCCACTCAGACCCAGTCGGAGCCGCAGTCAGTCATCTACCCCCCCCCCCCCCCACCACCACCACCACCACCCCTCCACTGCCCCCAAGTGGCGGCTGTTGGGAAAACTGCGGCTCTACTATCCTGTGTTACGGAAGTGTTATACTTTATCACGATGCGTTGCACCTAAGATGCTTGGTCATACTACTAGTGTTTCTTTTAAGTATGGGGCAAGTTGGAAGCATTCATTGTCAGGCGTTTTTAAATGTCCGTCAAGTGTCAACAGTTTTCACTCCCTCATGTCATTTGTTCATCACCCTCAAAACTGACAATCGTGAATTACAATTATTTTTACAGTGCCTAATCTATGTTGCCTAACCCCCCGCCCCTGTCTGCTCTCAGTTGGTTCCACGGGAAGATCACTCGCGAGCAGGCCGAGCGGCTGCTCTACCCTCCTGAGACAGGCCTATTTCTGGTCCGCGAGAGCACCAACTACCCGGGCGACTACACGCTCTGCGTCAGCTGCGACGGCAAGGTGGAGCACTACCGCATCATTTACCACAACGGCAAGCTCAGCATCGACGAGGAGGAGTATTTCGACAACCTCATGCAGCTGGTGGAGGTGAGCGTGGGGAAAAGGGGAATGGTAGCGCAAAACCATTATAACAACAAAGCCATCACTTTGATTTGGAAAAAACAACAACAAAATACCAGTGGGCACCATGAAATAGTGTGAAAAGGGCTTCCAACAAGAATTTTGCCATGAGAAAGCTGGTGATGCTGATTTTTGACAGTCTGTCGAGGTTTGCTCCGTGACCGTGACATGCAAACAAGGCATCCCATCATAAAGATACATCTCATTGTTGATTTCCAGGTAGCACCTACCTTACTTGAACCCTACGTGGTTTTTGCAAGTTAAATATAAGTCAGTATATCTTATAAGAAACACCTCACTGCAATGTGGGTAGTTTGTTTTGACTCGTCTTTTACTTATCCAGGATGTTAAAAATTAATTGAATGGACAAAAAATAAACGTGCTTCTACTCATTAACATCCATTACATAACTCTGCGCATTCAACAGAAATACACACACACACACACACACACACACTACGGTTGTTCCCAATGGAGTTCGACTAAACTTCTCACATTCTTCAAAAAGCCTGTCTGATCTGTTATCTGCTAGACTGGCAAAGCGAGTAGCATAGACTTTCATCCCGTCAGATAACACGAAACACAAGAGCTCAACCTATCGCGCTTCTAATGGGGCAGGCAATGCTGATATACAGGAATACCTTCGAGGTAGAGTCCAAATGATTGCCCTCATAAAACCTCGCAGCAAAGGCAATATTCGAAGTAACATTTGTTCAACACAACCTTATAGCCTTTCAATCCGTTTAACACCCTTTAAACGCTCTCTTACTGCACTCACAGAAACACTCTTGATGCAGACAGCTAGCAGCATACGGCTGCTATTGCTAACCTCATTCAGTTCATTTTCCTCATGAGGCGTAGAAAAATAAGTCGTGTGTTTCCGGTAACATGAAATTTCAGCATAGGTCGGACGACATCTTTTTTTTTTTTGCCCCCCATCAAAAATGTAAACAAAATAGCCATAAAACATAATGACGTTGACTATGTTGACGTTTTTAACACATTCAAGTTACCTAAATTTTTTGCGCAACAGCAAAAGCAACATGGCAACCTCCATCCACAAAATGTTGAATAAAAGATGAAAAGGTCCAAATACCCTATTGTACTTGTGCAGAAGAGTATATAGAACATATAGCCTATGTGTTACCTATCAGTACTGCCATGCTTTTTGGCATAAAACAAGAAGTACCTGCACATTTTTTACTAAATTTATTGAATAACTCCTGCAGAAGCCATGCCGACATTTTACTATTATAAAGCGCCAAAGCGGAGAGAGTTGGGTACCCCCCGGCTGGGTGTCTCGTTACCTCTGCGTCCCGCGTCCTAGACGGCCCGTGGTGTTTGTCAAATAGTTCGCTGAATCTTTTCGATTGGATGCTATTTTCTTAAGATTATGGTGCGAGCATGCGACTGCGACACACAAAACGCGGTTCGTTTTGTGTGTCGTGGCCGCCGCCGCCACGATTCAATGTTGTTGACAGACGACAGGGCAAACCACGCGCACGCTCAACGTGAATATCGCGAGAGTTTGCACCGATGTGAACGCCCTAAATTAATCTTTCCTTTTATTATTTATACTTTTGTCTGTGGTTTTAATAATAATAATAATAATAATAATAATAATAATACTCTTTATTTATAAGCACCTTTCAAGACACCCAAGGACACTTTACAATAACAAAAAACACAAAACAATACAAAACAATACGGGTTGAGCAGCGGCAGCCAAACGCGGCAGCCAAACGCGCCAGCGGTCGAGGAGTCTCTCTCTCTCTCTCTCACCTCCAGGACATCTCCACGGGTTTTATTGTTCTTGTTTTGATTGTAAAGCGTCCTTGAGTGTTTTGAAAGGCGCTTATGAAATATTATTATTATTATTATTACTATTATTACACAAAAATGTAAAAGGTTTGAAAAAAAATGCAGACCGTAAAGTTTTTGTAAGAGGTAGAAATTCTCGGTCGGTCGGGTTACCGGAAACACACTACCGGTACTTTTTTTTCTACGCCTGATGTGTTTTTTATGCCGCTGCACAAACTGGTTCGTTGCGCGCACCGCAAAATGTTTGTCAGGACCGGATGATGAACAGGATGTCGAGACCTACCAAAATAACATCAGCAACACACTCCGTAAGGCCCTACCATCCAAAAGTACTTGGACACTGCTTGGCTCTTCTCTGCTCGAAAATGAAAATGCATCTGTTGGCCCCTACGGATCCTAATTCTTTTGATGTCGGTCAGAATGAGGTCTAGTGAGGCTCACCTAATATGCTCACACCTGAGTTTCTTTCTCTCAATGTTTTCGTTTGAAGGTGTTGGATTTTTCACTGTAGCTGTTCCCCATCATTCTATTTCTTTCCCCTTCTTTTTATGTGTCATTATCGTTTCCCCGGCTCGATACCTGCCTCCCTTGTGTAAACCTCAACTCTCTGTTATGCAGCCTCCGCCTCTTTCTCGAGTCTATGTATAGCCTCTCCCCGCGTGCATTCTTCACCTCGTCTTCCCTCCTCACTAGTGGAGGATTCCTCCCATTCTTAATGTGTGTATTTTCCGGCTCAGCCAGCCCCCCACCCCCTCCGCTCCTCGTCGGCCGCGTAGGCTTGTCGCGACAGGTCTCAGCGCAGACTGACGAAAGAAGGCACCCAATGTGATGTGCTATTGAGTGGACGCAGAGTGCTCTTAAATGATATTTCATCGTCATGAATATGAATGCGTTGCATAATGCATTGTTCTCAGCGCTCACCCACGTGGGAATTTCCTTTGCTGCAACGTCACCACCTGGTGGTTGCAGTCGCCGACGCACCCCGTTGCTCTTGCTGCAGCTTCGGAATCTTTTTACCGACTCCCGTGCGCGCTTTGCACGCCTTCTCAACTGCCGCTTCCCAAAATAAGTATTGCCCCCCCACCCCGCAGGCTGCGCCTCCTCATCTGCATCCTCATCAGTGTTGTCATGTCACCCATTCCACGCGGCTGCTCTGCAGCGCAGCGAGCTTTGGCCATGATGTCATCGCTGTCCAATCGAGGAGCGTGGACAGTACCACCAAATTTTTACATACGTGCTTGTCATTGGATGAGGTTAACGTGTATTTTTTGGGGGGGGGGGGTATTCAATGTCAGTAGAAAGAGGTGATTGATACCCTAAAGACTTAACCCCCCCCAAAAAAAGAAAAGATAACAAGCGACTGACATTTCTTGTAACCGACAAAAAACAAGGAGGCAAATGTGTTTTGGTGCTCAGAGAAAGCGTGAGATGAAAGTCAAAGCTGTCGTGGTTTATCTTTGCCGCTGTAATGATCCGTCTTTCAGGTTCCCCTCGACAGGGGAGACCTCAGAAACATCAGATGCACTTTAGAAGTCTGTTTGTTCGGGTGTCCCCAACTGCTATCCACACTTAACGGCTGATCAATTGATGTCGTGTTCTTTGCAGATTTTTTTTGTTTTGCTTTTCACGCAGATTAAAAAAAAGAAAGCCGTCTTTGCTTTGAACTCTTGCTGCAGCTGTGTGTGCTTTCACAGACCAAGACAAAAGGACCAAAGCGTCAAACAGATCATGAAAAATTGGTGCATCAGAGCCGCAGCATTAGGTCCAGCTTGTGTCCGTCTTTGGGTTTTTTGTTGTTGTTGTTTTGAACACACAACCAAGCCACGGCAAGGCAGCTTTATTTATGTAACACATTTTAGACACAAGGCAACTTGGCGTGCTTCACGCAAGCAAAGACGCAACACCTAAAAGCATTTGCAAACTGAACCGCGAACGGCAATCAGAAAGCAAGGTCGGGAAAACAAAAGTTGCTTCCCAAAATGACGAACGTACCTCCACAACATTTAAACACATGAACAGAAAACTTGAAGAACATTTAAACCGTTTTAAAAGTCAAGTTACAAAAAGGTTTCTAAAATTACTCAAAGGAAATCAATATTTCAAAAATGATGAAGGGCTGACTTCACGTCTGTTGGCAGCTTGTTCCGTTTCCGTGCAGCATAACTAAAAGCAGTTTCACTCTGTTTACTTTGAACTCTGGGTTTTACTAATTGAGCCAAGTCTGCCGATCTCAAAGCCCTGCTACGTAGCAGTAAAATTGGTGGTGAAATTTCTTTTAAAAAGCATCGCGCATTCCGATAATAGCCAAATTCACAGAAGGATCCCGCAAAACCTGTGTGTCACAGATCTGGAATAAAAGATCCGACGGCAGGCCGCCTTGGGTTTTTAATACAGAACTCAGCAAAGGCCAAATATTGCCGTAACAGTGTGCCCCCCCTCCCCCCATGGAATTGGACAAAAACCTATTTTCACATGAAAGAAATAATTTGAGCTTCATAGTACGGTGGTAGATCCAGTACGTGTCCATCTTTGCTTTTCGCACAGAACACAGCAAAGTGGGATTTGGCCACAACTGCACACAGCAATTTCCTTCAACAGAACAAAAGGCGAAAGTAGCGAGTGTCCGGTATTAAAACGTAACACTCCTGTCCCGGTATCCCATAATACCCCGACACCCAGGCGCCCTCCTTGACTTAATTACCATCCAGCGACATTGCTTTCAACACAACACAGAGGTAGAGTGTGTTTTGGGTTTTAAACTTCATCGCCAAAGGTGGAAACTTAAATGGTTTCGACTCCATTTGAAATAAGTCTCGACCGTGACGTTGCTTTCAACACAACAGGGGAGCACCCAAGAATCATCCGATGTGATATCCCCTCCGAATGCGGAATGTTGGGCGTGAGTGACGTGGGGCCCCTACTTAGTTGCTGCCGTTTTTTTACAGAGCGGATATTGCGTGGCCAAAAGCACTCACTGTGGTCTCGTGTTTTCCTGGCAGCACTACACCAAAGACGCCGACGGCCTCTGCACCAGCCTCATCAAGCCCAAGTTGATGGAGGGCACTGTGGCGGCGCAGGACGAGTTCTCTCGGAGTAAGGGGCATACAGGACTCATTCAACACAACTGTTTTGTGTGTGTGTGTGTGTGTGTGTGCGCGCACAACGTAAACAGATAAGAGAAGGCTGTCTTAGCATTTCAGTGCCTTGAAAAAAGTATTCAAGTGACTATAAATGCTCAAAAGTGTGGTGTGCATTTTTCTTCAGCCCCTTGTTGTTGGACACACATCCAATCGAGTGCAATCATCGCTTCCAGAGTTCACCTGATTAGTAAATGGACTACCTGTGTGTAATATGCTTGTTTCATGTCGGCCGCAGTGGTTTGTTTGAGCATACTGGCGCGTAGCCGCATCATGAGGACCAAGGAACTCAACAGAAGTTGGGGATAAAGTTGTGGAGAGTTTTAAGTTGTGGTTCGGGTATTGAAAAAAAAAATCCTGCCTTGATGGTCTCAAAGAGCATCATTCAGGGCATCATCCAAAAATGGAAGAAGAAGAAAAAACAAAAGTCAAACGCTAACTTTTCGAGACTTGGCCAGTCACCTAAACTGAAAGCAGAGCAATGTGATTGTCGCCTTTCTTTCATTCATTTTGGTCTTTCATTGTTCCTTCCTTTCTTTGTCAAATGCTCATGTTAGATTTTTTTTTTTTGTATTCCTCAATGTAAATCCAAGTGAAGTGTGACTGATGTCTGGTGTCCCCGCAGGCGGCTGGGCCCTGAACAGGAAGGAGCTGAAACTCCTGCAGACCATCGGCAAAGGAGAGTTTGGAGGTGATGCAACACGTCACGATTGGGGTTCCGAGCCCGAGTTCGGTTTTTCAACCAATGTTATGTTCACAAATTAGTGTTCCAAACAAGGTTTCGGGTTTCAAATTGCAGTTTCATGCTTTGGGTTAGTGTTTCACACTGGTGCTTTAAGCCAGGGTTAAGATTTAAATGGGGGTTCGAAGGCAGGATTAGTGTTTTAAGACCAGGATCTGCTTTCAAATCATGGCTTCAACCTTGGGTTAGCGTTTCAAATGAAGGTTTTCAAGCAAGAGTTATGATTTCAAACAAGGATAGGGTTCCGAGTTGGCCTTGCCAGCTGTGGTTGTTGTTGTTTTGAAATGGGGGGTTCAAATCAGGGGGTTCTGTTCATTGTTTTCAGTCAAAGTTTTAAGACAGGGTTTCCAAGAAGAATTCTTGAAAGGATCAGGCTCAGCTGAATGCTCAAGATTGTCTCCCTTGGTCTTGTCAGATGTGATGGTGGGCGACTATAGAGGGACCAAAGTGGCGGTGAAGTGTATCAAAAACGACGCCACGGCGCAGGCTTTCATCGCCGAGGCCTCCGTCATGACGTGAGTCGCATCTGGCGCACAATCTCAAGATGGAGTGTCGTTCTTTCGAGATGAACCCCGTCGTTTGTTTTTTTTTTTTGCGCGCAGTCAGCTGAGACACAACAACTTGGTGCAATTGCTGGGAGTCATCGTGGAGGAGAGGGGAAGTCTCTACATCGTCACCGAGTACATGGCCAAGGTCAGTGGCACCGCGGGCTCTGCCGTAGGACGCTTTCGTCATGCCTTTGCGCAACTGCCTTTGCGTTGGACTTATTGTCGTTGGTTGCAATGCAATTTTAATTGAACTTGGTCATCCCGATTATTGGCATTTCCAAAGTGCTTTGTGGATCGGCGGCATGGTGGTCGGTACTCCTCACTGGCCTACTGACGTTTGGTATATCGGTGTAAGCCCCCCCCCAAAAAAAAATAACGGCTGATTGATTCCTTCACTAGCATATTAATTTTATATAATGGTGCAATGCAAAATGTGATATATATTCTCAAAATCCTTGTTTCCTCCTCTGTGCAACAGGGCAGCCTGGTAGACTACCTGCGCTCCAGAGGGCGGACTGTGCTCGGTGGTGACTGCTTACTGAAGTTCTCACTGTGAGTTATTTGAGTGCCTTCGTCATCAAATAAAAACAATATATAGATACAGCTTGCGGCATTTGCCCTGGTCTGCATTGTTGTTTTTTGGGGTTTTTTAGACGCATGGCCCTTGCCTAATATGTTCCAGTTGGGAATTAGTCTCTGAACCCAATAATGATTACAGTAGAGTTTGAGGATTTTAATTTAGGGTTGGGGTTACAAGCCAACGTTAAGGTTTCAAGGCTGGGTATGTGTTTCAAATTCAGGTTTTAACCCAGGATCAGGGCTTTGAGCAAAGGTTTGGTTTTCCAATGAGCCTTTCAAGCCATTTCAAAGGAGTTAACAAGTTTGACATGGTTCCAAAAGCAGCTTGCTAGCAGTCAATACAGAGGCGGAGCTGAATACAGAGTAGCATGTGGCAAGAGTACGAGCTCACTTCCCGTCCCTGACCCAATCTCTTCTATGCAACTTCATGTGTCTCTGGACCACACTGAAAAGTCTAATTAGAAGTCCTGTCAAACCGTTACCACATACAATCGACACGTGTGTCATGTCAGACTGTTGTGGTTGTAGTGCAATCATCTCCTTGCTAAAATATATATATTTTTGAAATTCTCCCATGCAGTGACGTGTGCGAGGCCATGGAGTACCTGGAAGCCAACAACTTTGTCCACAGAGACCTGGCGGCCCGCAACGTGCTGGTGTCGGACGACAACATCGCCAAGGTCAGCGACTTTGGCCTGACCAAGGAGGCCTCCTCCATTCAGGACACCGGCAAGCTCCCCGTCAAATGGACCTCCCCTGAGGCTTTGAGGGAGAAGGTGACAATTACTTTCAGTCTGTCTTAAGTGCCAGTCAGGTCGCTGAACTTGGCATCAGCCTGACTCGCTCTGGCATCACTTTTTTGTTGTTGTTGTTTTCCCCTGCAGAGGTTTTCCACCAAGTCAGATGTCTGGAGTTATGGAATCCTCCTCTGGGAGATCTACTCCTTCGGCCGTGTGCCTTACCCTCGTATTGTGAGTACCTGAATTTAGTTTCAACAAAGATTGACCATCATCCGTCTGTCTAGTATACGTCATTCAAATTTGGTAGACTCTGAAAAATCACACGTGAGTCTTTCTCAAGGCTTCCTGGAAATGGCCAAAATGACCCTAAGCGGGTTCAACTCCCAATAGCTGATAGCGTGTGTCTTTTGAGGCATGGCATCTTAGACTTTTTGTCACATGTCATATTTTCTATTTTTCAAATTGCGTCACGGGCTCATGTATAATGACAGTTACCTTGTTTGAAGTCCATCCCTTCAAAAAAAATATATCGAGATATTTTTGTCAATTTATGCTGATTACACTAATTCAAGGTGGGGGTTTTTTTTACCAGATTTTTTAGAAAATGTAACACGAGTGTTCCCATGTTGGCCTGTCCTATATGTATTTTTAATCAAACCCCAGCCGTTGCGTCGTGATTCTGTACTGTGAGGCCCTGGCCTGCAGGTGGCAGCATTGTTCACTTTTGCACGTCTCCCCTCTCCCGTCTGGCAGCCGCTGAAAGAGGTTGTGCCCCGCGTGGAGAAGGGTTACAAGATGGACGCCCCCGATGGCTGCCCGCCCGTGGTGTACGACCTGATGAAGCAGTGCTGGACCCTCGACGCGGCGGTGCGGCCGTCCTTCCGCATGCTGAGGGAGAAGCTGCAGCATATCCGGGCCAAGGAGCTCTACTTGTGAAGCGGTGGGCGGGCAGGAGGGTGATGATGATAGGGGTGAGGAATTTGATGGGGGGATTACAAACCAAGGGACCACAGCAAGCTTTCCTCCCGCCGTCCCTGGATGCCCGCCAGCTTACCTTAAAGGACCCACGTCTGTTGGTGTTGTAAAGCTTTTGCCCAGTTCACCGCTTTTTTTTTTGTTTTGTTTTTTTGCTCCTCTTCCTCTCCACCTCTGTTGAACACGGCATTAAGTGGAGGGGAGGCTGGCCTTTTCCTCCACCTCTGTCAGGTGCTTGCTCTTCCACACTGCCCTCCCCTGCATGTCCCACTGCCGCCTCAGTCTCTCGCCCTCCTCCCTCTGCTGGCCGTGGTGTCAGGTGTGGGGCCTTCGCTCTGTACCAAAGTGCCTCCAGTCCTCCAGAGGTCCACAAACGCACCGCCGCTGTCTTTTTTTTTTTTAATTGCTATCTTTTTTCAGGGAGGTTATCAAACCAGTTTTCTAGTGCCGTATTTCTTTCTCCCTTTTTTTTTTTTTTCTTTCAATGTCGAAAAATTTTTCTGGGGTCCAAGAGCCAAGATGGGCGGAAATGGAGGAGGGGGCAGAACGAGGACATGGAGCTGTCTCTGAATGGTTCATCATACGTGGGCTTGTTTTTTATATCAAATATATTTAAAGGATTTAAAATAAAAAAACAAACTGACTGGGGCAGAGAATTTACAAAAAAAAAAAAAGTAACGGCGGGAGGGCGCGGTTGGGAATGGTGGTGCATGGTGTGTGAGTGCGCGTGTGTGTGTGCGGCTGTGTATGTGTGAGAGAGTGTGTGCATGTGTGAGGCCTTCGGTTCAACTGTCAGTGCTTTCAATGTTCATTGTTTTATTATGCTATCATGAATAAATCATTCCATCTGAGTAGACACGTGAAAGCACTGCTATCATTGATTTGTAATGTAAACACAACACGACGGCGGACACGCAAAGTATTCACAGTGCTTCACTTTTCTCCACATTTGTTCCAGCCTTATTCCCAAATTCTACACAAATCACTGCGTAATGACAAGATGAATATTTTTTTAACACATTTTTTTAAATGGCAGCCAGACGATATGCAGCCTCTACCTTTCGTGTTCTGGCATTTGATGTTGCATTTTTTAGGTGAAAAATATGAATGAAATCCAGTTTGAATGTTCTAACTGCAATTGAACCATTGTGAATATTTTCGGGATGCCCTGTATGTCATCACTATGGTGTGCTGTAAGTGTCCGACCCCCTCGAGGTAGTCCAGAGTCATATGTGATGATTCCCAGGAGTCTTTGCGACAGCGGCGCAGTTACATAACATCACAATGCCTACGGCCACGACTGTCCTGTCATGTTCCGCCGCCGCCATTCGGGCAAGACCGCCCGCATCCGGCCATACGTGACATCACTGCACACGTGTGAAGGTATCCTGCCTGAAGGACAAATTACCCATGATGCTTTTTCACTATTACACACATGCGTAAAAATCCACGCTATACCATTCTCAATTTATATTTACTGTATATGTGTACAGTATATTTATGTATATAATGTGTGTGTTTATGTGAGTTATTCCAGAATTGGAGGATATTTGGGCTTCAAAATGCTTTCCCAAAAAATATTTTCTGACTCATACAGTATTCATCAATAATTGGTGATAAACAATCAAAGGTTTGATTACATGATTCATTTGGTGTTTACAATACCTGTCGCTAATCACTGTAACAGGGTTGCTGCGAATGTTGAGCTTACCCTCCGTAGTAGAAGCTGGCTTTTTTGCGAGACCAAGAGGACGATTTTACTTTGGTAAATACGTAAAGAAAAGAAAAAAATTAAGAATTGTTTTATTCTGATCGTGTGCAGAAGGCTGTTTTATAAAAATGTGAAAACTATGAGAGAGGACCTCGTGTACCATTTTGCTATCCATTTTGGGGGAAACTGATGTCAAGTCCAGCGTATCATGATTTACCGCTTTTCTATTCTTTGACCACGCAAAAAAAAAAAGTTCTAGAAACAGGGTTGTGTGCATGTTGTGGGACACATGACCCATGAATAATAGTAATAAGGATTTTCTAAAATGTTTATTAAAACAAATGTACCCACAGTTATGAGACGGCAATAAAAAAAAACATCCCAAAAATGACATTTGAATTTCATTTTATCGGTTTAATTTGAGATTCAATTTGGTTATTAGGAGTTGTGGGACAAAAGGGGGAAAAATACATTTTTGGGGTTACTCCAAATTTATACATTCTTTTCATTTTTTTTAATTACCCTGAACAAGTAAATGTACACAGAAACTGTATGCTTTAATATTTAGCATGTTGATTATTTAAAATTTGATGGGTGGGATGTAAAATGTCCTCCAATTCTGAAATGACCCACATTATATATTTATCATGACTAGACAAAAATAAATCAATCTGAAAAACTACCATCCAAAAAGAAACAGTCAGCCATTTTGATTCAAATTGGCCATCTTTAGGGTCATTTTTCCATTTCCAAATCAGGGTTCAAAGACGAACGGCAAATAGGTGAGTTTTTCAGGACAGTCCTCCAGATTTTGTCTAATTGTTTCTCTGTTGGAAACTTCCTTACAGAACAGATGGGTGACGCTACATAGTAGCATGAAATTCTAATTACTTGTTCAGGTTCACCAAAATAACTCCGAGCAAGACAGCAGGAAGTCAAAGCTGAACTTTTCCTTTTTTTCCCCTCCCCCGTTGGTTCTAAAGGCGTTCGCACATTATTTCAGGCTGCTTCCTGACGGCGTCAACCTACTCCCCTCAATCAGCATTCATATCCCGCGGCTTCCTTGAGGGGGCTCGTCAAATCCTTCTGCGTGGGAGGAAGTCAACCTGCGTCGTTGCAAATGTGGTCCCCCAAAAAGGAATTAATGTAGAGTGATCCGGGCCTCACAGGCCGATGACTCACGTGTCTTCACAAAATGTCATGTAAAGCGTAACTGTTCAACAGAATCCGCAGAATCTAGACCTCAGTTGTCGTCATAATGTCACAGCATCGATGAAACCGAGTCAGGTCCGGCTTCGGTCTCGCCGCGGGTTGAAAATAAATAAAATATAATCTGATTAATTATGCTTGCTAATGTGTCAGAAGCTCAGGTGCACATGTTCTCATTAAAAGCTGATTAGCACACATCCCACTCACAAGACTGCTCATCAGGATTAGTTCAACATATTTACCGCCTTGAAACACGCCGGAGGATGAGCGGTGTCCATGAGGACCGCAGATCATTCGACGACGGCAGCAAACTCACATACTGACGAATTTGACGATTTTGCCTCCTATATGCGATTAAATGTAGCACAGGCCCGATTGTTGGTGATTATCGTGTGGTGTGTTTGAGAGTGATTATTTGTATTATTGCTCTATTTTGAGTTTATGGCAGTTATGCTGTCTTCCATAAGTCAGTCTTGGTACTGCAGAAGTATTCTGGGTTTGCTATTCACAAATTCACCAAGCGGTGTCGTCCCCCCACCCCCGCAGAAACTATCCTGAAACCATAGTTTCTGAAACCAGAATAATATATCGTAATTAGCACAAATTCAACTTCACACACAATTGTGTAAGTTGAGGGGTTCGTAGTTTTGGAATGGATGTCTCGACGTTAAAAATGGGCACATTTTTATTTTTCCATGTCAGCTCCGAGTGCGAGAACACACCTTTTTCCGGCTACTCAAACACTTCCTGTTTCCTTCAGCCAATCAGACGCATGTTTATTTTGAGACATAAACATGCGTCTGATTGGCTGAACTATGTTGAGACATAAACATGTTTAAGAAATGATTAAAGAGTATATTAACATATATATATATATATATATAGACACCGGTGGTTGTTATCAACAACCACCACCATACTTTTTAACTAACCTTAATGTCTTTGTGGTGAATTACAACATGTCTCTTCACGTTTGTTGCCCCCCCCACACACACATATTCCGTTCTTTCAACTAAAATCAAGCATAAGGGTTTTTTTTCTTTTATCCTTTTCATATGTATAACAGCGTTGCATAAGATAGAGCAAAATGCAAAAAATGTGTCCATGTATCACGCCATCTCTGTGCAGAGCATCGTCTTCATTGCTTCACTTTTACACAGCGGTTATTCCGCCGTGCACTGACAACTAGCCACATACAGGCCTACTGTTATATCATGGTGAATCACAAAAGAATTTAATGCAGACATATTTTGACGATTGCCATAGCTGCCGCACAGTGAATTTTACATTTCCACTCTGCATGCGCACCCCTGATAATACAGTTGTGTGTAAAAAAACATGTAAAGCTCATTGACTGCCTTCATTTTAACAGTTGAGCGGAATCCTTTCTGACTGTTGACTGTGATGTTTTTGTGCACGTGCTCTGTGCTGTGATGTAACTTCCTGGCTGGCCGGCGGCGGGTATGTTGGCCGCCTTTTGACTTTGGCAAATATCAAGGTCCTCCCCCGAGTCGCGTCGGAGCATGTTATTATTTTTTTTCTGCTCTGCTTGTCAGCATGAATTTGCATTGCGTTCTCCACATTTCACCTCCTGTTCCCTCCCTCTAGCATGCTGCTTGCAATGCAAGGGAAGGGCAAACGGCCCTGCGGCTTCTACGAGTCGCTGTGTCGCGTCCTGTGAACTGCAGCGTCCGCGGAAGATGCAGCTCCGGATGTTTTTGCTGCTTGTTAGTGGCATTACATAGGGAAAAAAAGATATTAAATTTCGTTGAAGATACAGATAAAGCGATTTTATTACTTTGTGTAAGTGTCTGGACATCTTTACCGGTACTTTTGAGGGGGGGGGCATTAAAAGCCAGGTCAACATATGGCCACATCGCACTTAGCATTGTTAGCATGCAAAACTGTTTCGATCAACACAATGCCGGCCGGGTGTGTTAGAAAAGTTCAAGGACAGGTCTCACAAATGACGTGTTTTCCTCCCCACTGCGGGCCAAATGATCAACCAGGAGGTTTGTCAGAGGGTTGAAACTGGCTAACAGCTACGCCCATTAGCTCAACCTTGCTAGCTAGCTAATGAAAGCAGTTAGCGCCTGTTTTATGAAGTTGTTACATTCATCTTTTGAACTAAAACGTGGTCATAAATGTTGCCAGCCAACAGCGTAATACTTAAAGTTGTATAGAGATGATGGTATTTCTAAGTCAGATATAACATGTTAACCGGGATATAGCAGAGTTGTATCCAAACACATACAGGCTACAACTAACCAAAATGACACTTCTAATAGCTTCAACCATGTATACTGTATAACATTTAGGTGTGATTTTTTCAAAATAAGATGCAATGAAAATAGGACTTAAATCAAGTAAGACATAAATGTTTCTTTCAATGTAATAAGCAATTTCTTATCCGAAATATCACAAATGTCACTTAACACAGAACTTATCAAGTGTTAATGCTTCCCGTTCCCTCCCCAAAAAATACAATAAAGCTTACAAGTCCAGCTTAACTACTGGCCTGATGACGCGGCCCGACCTGGTCAGCGTCTGATCCGGCGGCCATGTAGGGGAAGAGACCATACCTGGGTCTGGAGGGACAGTCTCTGGATCAGCAACAGTCTCAGACTGGAAACTCACCCCAGCACCTCCGGTGGATGTGGGTGAGGTGGCCTGGGCAGGCTGGGGAGTAGGTGCTACACGGAGATGGCGGCGGTTCCTCCGAAGCACAGTCCCCTTTTCTGTGCTGATGAGGTAAGAGCGCGGGGTGTCACACGCTCCCGAGACCACTGCTGGCGTAGTCCAGCCTTTCTCGTGATCAAGCTTGGTGGAGACCCTGTCCCCTGGGTGAAGGTCTGGGAGGGGTCTGACACTGTGACGGCGGTTGTAGTAGAGGGCCTGCAGCTCCTTCTCTGCAGCGTCTCGTTCTCGTACGGTGTCCAGATCTGGCCATTTGGGCTGAAGGTTGGCCTCCAGTGTCGGAAGAGTAGTTTTGATTCTCCGGCCCATGAGAAGCTCTGCAGGGCTCACGCCTGTGGTAGTGGAGGGAGTTGAGCGGAAGCTCATGAGGACGAGCAGAGGGTCTTTTTGTTTTAAGATCCTCTTGGCGGACTGAACTCCTCTCTCTGCATGTCCATTCCCTTGTGCATGGTGCGGGCTTGAGGTCATGTGCTGGAAATCAAAGTCTCTTGAGAATTCCTTAAATTCCTCACTTGAGAATTGAGGTCCGTTGTCTGATACAACCTCGTCTGGACAGCCAAACCTTGCAAACACGGTCTTCAGCTTTAAGACAACCTGTGAAGCTGTGGTTGTTGGCATGTGGAGTATCTCCAAGAAACGGGAGAAGCAGTCTGACACTATGAGGAAGGTGTGTTTGTTATGTTCACAGAGGTCGACTGTGAGTCTCTGCCAGGGTCGTTCAGGTAGAAGAGTTGGAATAAGAGGTTCCTTTCGCTGGGTGCTCTTCATCTCATGGCACTCCTGACAGGACTCGACCTTCTGTTTGATTTCAGATGAGACGTCGGGCCACCATACGGACATATTGGCCCGTTCTCTGCACTTTGACAGACCTTGATGTCCGTCGTGTATCCGATTCAGGATGTCTGCCCTTAGAACGTGTGGTATTACCAGGCGGGTTCCTCTGGTGACAAACCCGTTGTGTTCTGACAGTTCGTTTCTGATGGGAAAGTACTCTCTGACTGCTGCTGGGACATTGCTGATATAGTCCGGCCACCCTGACCTGATGTACCGCAGCACCACTTGTAGGTCATCATCAGCTGCTGTGGCTGCTGGCGTGCACTCGACGACGGCAGCTACATAACACTGCACTTCTGAGTGAGTGTCAGTCTCCTTTTCCAGGTACGGTAGTGGACTCCGTGAGAGGGTGTCGGCCACTGTCAGAGTTCTTCCCGGGGCGTACTCAGCCGTTGACTTGAACCTCATTGGTCTCATAAGTAGTCTCTGAAATCGTATTGGAACATTGTCGAGGTCCTTCTTGTTCATGAGCGGCACGAGTGGTTTGTGGTCGGTGACCAACTTGAAGTCATCGAGGCCACACAGGTACTTCCCAAATCGCTCACAGGCCCAGACGCTTGCCAGACATTCTTTTTCAATCTGGGCGTATCGAGTCTCAGCCTCAGACAGTCGTCGTGAACAGTACGCCACTGGCTGCCAACACCCGTCATGCAGCTGCAGCAGCACTCCACCAATGCCATAGCTGCTGGCATCAGCAGAGACGGCAGTGGGTCGGTTCACGTCGTAAAACTTCAGGACTGGAGAGGTTGACAGGATATATTTTATGCGCTGAAATGCTTCCTGCTGAGCGTGGTCCCACGTCCAGGCTGTCTTGGATTTCAACAGTTCATATAGTGGCTGGGCCACTGTCGAAAAGTTGGGAATGTATTTTCCAAGGTAGTTGAACATCCCTAAGACACGCTTCAACTCCAGCACGTTCTGTGGCTGCGGAAGCTCACGGATTGCAGTGACTTTATCCGGGTCAGGCTTGACACCAAACCTGTTGATCACATGACAGAGGAAGCGGATCTGGTTCTGTCGGAACACACACTTCTCTCTGTTTAACTTTAAGCCGGCTGACTCTATCCTCTCCAACACCTTGTCGAGACGCTGGTCGTCCTGCTCTGGGGTGTCCCCATGGACCAGAATATCATCCATGTAGATGGCCACGCCTTTGAGGCCATTCAGAGTCTCAGCCATTTTCCTTTGGAAAATCTCTGGGGCGCTCGTGATCCCAAAAGGTAGGCGTTTGAAGGCATACCTCCCAAATGGTGTTATGAATGTGGTAAGCTTGCTGCTTGCTGGACTCAGAGGGATCTGCCAAAAGCCTGAGGCCGCATCTAAACTTCCCCAGACAGTCCAACTGACCACCAGGGCTGCACAGTGTGACATTAGGATGCTCTAACTTCTTCTTGGGGGTCAAACTAGTGAACGTCTCTTCACACATTATGTTTGTATCAGCTCCCGTGTCGATTTTAAATCTGACCGGCGTTTCCCCTATCACTAACTGTACAGTCCACTGTTCATCATTTTTGCTGGATTTCGTGACTGCCCCTAGGAAATATGTTACCTCTGAAACATTTTCTGTCACTTCTCTGATTTAGTGTGGCATCTTGACTCCCAGTGACCCACTTTATGACATTTGTTGCATGTTGGTTTCAAGGCTGGGCATTTTTCCTGTTCCTTGTGTCTAGGTTTGCCGCACCTTCCACATTTTGGTTCTCCTTGCTCTCCACTTGCTCTCTTTTTTGGCTTCCACTTGGGTTTTCCTCTGCCTGCTGTTTTCTCCTGTGCGATCTCCTGCACTGCAGCGAATGTCCCCCCCTGTTGGTGGACTTGGAGCGCTACCTCCTCGGACTGACGTACGGTCTGAACAGTTTGGGCCAAAGTAAGGTCAGCCATCAGCTGCAACTTGCGTGATAAATCCTTATCTAAAATGCCCACAACTATGCGGTCACGGATGTGTTCATCTCTGTTTACGCCGAAGTCACAGTGCTCGGACAGTTCGTATAGGGCTCTGATGAACATTTCCGCCTTTTCACCGGGCCGCTGCGCTCGTTGGTGAAAGCAGGCGCGCTCGTGAATCACGATCCTCTTAGGATAGAAGTACTCGTCGTATTTCGCCAACACAACGTCAAACGTCTTCCTATCATCCTCGGACATCGTGAAAGATCGAAAAATGTTCTCCGCTTCGTGCCCCATGGCGTAAATCAGCGAACTGACCTGGACCTCGCCGTCCTCTTTGTTGAGTTTGGTCGCGACGCGGAAGCGCTGGAAGCGTTGCCTCCAATCTGCCCATTCATTCGGTCTGTCGAAGGGAAAACTCTCCGGCGGATTAAACTTGGCCATTTCTTTAGAAGGGATGCGTCCGTCCGGAACTTCTGACACCATGTCATAATCGTCAGCAGGCAAAGGTTCACGTTTTGTGTGGTTTTTAATAGCAATGCGGCAGAGCAATAAAACATGCGGTGCGCTCACTCGAACAGTTATTTCCTGCAACTCCCCCTTATAGGCGGGACCTGTCAATTAACTTAAGTATGACATTTCACAATACAAACTTTTATAAAACACCACTCATATAATAACCTATTATATGACAAGTACCACTTCAAAATGGAAGCCAGAGTAGATTCTCTTGCTCTATTTTCGATAGATGCTATCACGAGCAGGCTGACTATGTGATCTGCACACCAAATGGCTGCAAACATCACCTGGCAATATTTTGCGTTTTGTTTACTGAAGCTGCCGAGAGAAGCCCGGCCGCCATTTGGCGACACTGCTGTGCAAACTTTGTTGGCCGCCCCTGAAGGATGACAAGTCGCTTCTGCTCTGCGTGAGGCGCAACGTGACGGCGAGGCGCGTCCGCTCATCTCACGTCTTATTGTCGCGGCGACGGCTTCTGGCAGGTTGCCTGAGCAGATGATGTCTTTATGCACCTCCAACGGGAGGAAGCGCTCCACTTGGCAGAGCTTTAGACGCAAAGAGGAAGTGTGAATTGGCTCCGCAAATGAATTTCAAGTAGCTGTCAGAATGTTCTGATGGAGGCAGCCGGTGCAGGAGTGGCTAGCGATGCTAAGACTCTGAGGCCATTTGATTCCTAATACCTGGCACAACTATTGCTAAAACGCGCAAATTTACGTCGTCACCATTAGTTGTGGGTGAAGTGTAAAAACACTCTAAATTGTTGTTGAAGGCTAAATTGTACTGAATATTTCCGAAAATACATTCCATTTGTCGAAGACTCAAACCTCCGCTGATGTCTTCTGTGAAGTTTTCCGAAAACAAGAACCTCACATCAGATTGTAACAACTTAAAATTGTCTTTGATGTTTATGAAAAACATGTTTGTGAGATTTGCCAAAGTCGCAACAACATTTGTTAGTTTTGTTGAGGACTCTAAATTATACTCAGCTTTTTACAAGAACCTGTCCGTGATGCATTGTAGTTGAAGCTATGAATAGCCTACAAATGTTTTTGTGTGTGTCTGTGATTGAAAGGTCGCACTGAAACATCTGGGCTGTACATCACCCACATCTTTGATCGAGTGTTCTAAATATACAGAAAATATACCAACACGAGCTCGTATGTCCGGCAACAAGGCCATGTCGTGGCAAAAGGGAACACGTTCTCTTTCGCTGTCAAAATGACCCGTCTCTGAGTGGATGACTCGGCGAGGGCCCGAGGAGGACGTAACGTGAACGCTTGTGACACATGAGGAGCGGCGGCCGAGCGTGAGTAATGTTGGAGGTTCACAAAATGTCGGCAAGATTCAGATTAAAAAAAAAAAAATGCACACTCGACCACTTGTCACAAGCCCACATTCTTGTTGGATGTTACCACCTTCCGGCTTTGGATGCTGACTTCACTTTCTGTGAAGAGAATTTTCTTTTTCTCACCATTTTTTTTCTTATAAAACTCCTCGTTGATGCTGCACTTTTTGAGAAAAAAATTAATAATATTCCACAGTCTGAAGTGCGAATTTAAATACATTTTCCTGACAATTTTGGGGTTAACTGAGAGACAAGGGCGCTTCAGTGTTATAAAAAAAAACGGGGATGTTAGTTTTGTAAAAGGTTCAAACTTGACCTTTGCAAAAGTTACTTAAGATAAGGGTAAAACTGCCAACAGTGTTTACATAAATCGTTTTGGTTTGATTTGTTGAAGACAGTTAAGTGTCTATGATGTTAACAACAAAATTTCTTCGGTTGATGGCTCTTAACTCATTCACTGCCAGCCCAGTTAAAATGATCTTTGACGTCTATAGCCGTCAATGGCAGTGAATGAGTTAATTGTATTTGATATTTTTTAAAACACATGAAAGGTTCACCGAGGACTGAATAGTCAGTGCTCTATGAGAATACATAGACTGTGTTCCTTGTTGGGTTATTTGAAAACTGCCTTGTATCCAACCTTGTTCCATGATTACGAAAATGTGTACATAAGGTTCGATGAAGACTAAATTATGCTGGCCAACAAATTTTTATTTCAGTTTTCAATCAGAGATACAAGTAAACCTTTCTAGATTTTTTTTTTTGGCGCTAGTTCAGAATCTGCCCTCATTTTTTTCTGGATCACATCAGTTTTTCATAAAAATAATAACAATAATATGTATTATATTTCATAATATTTATGAATTAAAGGTTAGGTTTGGCAACAGATGGAATTTTTTTTTGTCTGAAATGTCATAGCTCCGTCCTGCGCAAGTCCTTATAGGTCAAACTTAAAAAGAAAAAATGAATAATATCTCAAAAGCTTGATGTGCTAGACAAAAGTTAAGACATTTTGAAAAGCGGTGTCAAAAATACTTTTCGGGACACGTAAAGCCAAATTTTCTGTTAACCAGTGTTATTGTCAGTGTTTAAAAACACGTACAGTGGTACCTCGGCTCACGAACGATTTAGCTCACGAACTTTTCGCCTCACAAACATTAATTTCGCGAGCATTTAGTCTCCGCTGATGAACTAGTTTTCGGCGGACGAACCAAACCAAGCGGTCGAACGGCGCCCCTGTGGCGGCCGCGAGAAGCTGACGCACGCTCACGGCGTTCACTTCGTCACTCCCTTTCTTTGAATGCGGACGTGGTTTGAGTTGATAGGCACTTTTGCTATTATGGGACCGAAAAAGACCCCACCACAGGCTAGTGTTAAGCCAAAGAAAACACTAAAGAAAATTACGATAGACCAGAATAAGGAGATAATTGAAAAACACGAACGAGGTGTGCATTTGTGTGACTTAGCGTCCCAGTACCAGTACGTTAACACGCAACAGGTGTCAATTAAGAGGTTTCTAGTCAGCAAAAAGGATAAAGAGTCTCCTTCTAAGAAGCAAAGAAGAGAAGCCACACCGGAGGTTGAGTTACCTACAGTCCTTATGGAAGGTCACTCCTTCCAAACCGTAACTCCCTCCCTCCCTCCGCTTCCCACTCCATTCCATCAAGCCATCAACTACGATCACAAAGGTAAATAAAACGACTTTATTAAACAGTACAGTTTATTTCTTTAATTTCAATACAATAGCACATTTATTATACATAAAATAAGGTATATTTTTGTGTAGTTTTAAGGCTTATTTAGTCGAAAATTATGTTTATGGGGACCTGGGAACGGATTATTCTCATTTTAATGGTTTCCTATGGGAAATAAATGTTCGGAAGACGAACCTTTCGGCTCACAAACCTTTTCTGGGAACCAATTAAGTTCGTGAGCCGAGGTACCACTGTACGTGAATGTGCCTGTTGAGTGGTTTAGCTCCATTTTTGTTGTTTTTCATCATATTTTATCGTCTTTCCTTGAAAGCAAAAATACAAATTTTAAAAAATGACTTTGTGGCACTGTACACGTTTCATTGTACAGTATGTCATCTGTTCATCTGTGGGACTGAGTTGTTTGTTGTGTAATTCATGCAGCACGGTGTAAATCCAGCGTGAAGTGTGAAGAGAATGTACCCACCCAAGGGGATTAGCACTTTGCTTAAAAAAAAGAGAAACTCAGAACACGGAATATGAGCACCCAGCTTGTAAATAAAAGCAGATTCCTCGAATGGAGGCCCCAGAAAGACCCCTGGACCTTCCTCCTCACCCGGCGGCCCAAAGAAGTGCACACAAACAGGAATTGTTGTGGGCCCCGCAGCATGGCAGCAGGGGGCAGGGGCGAGACTCAGATGAGCTCTCAGCAGCGCAAAGGGGGGGAAAATAAAGAGAAAGAAAATACCCAGAAACAACGCTGTCTTCTTTTATTGATATATTTTATGATTTGTTTCAATAAATTGTCTTTGTGTGTGAAATCTATGTGGGGGGTTTGTTTTTCATTTGCACGTTTTTCTAACATTCTGGAACCTTCTGTCCGGTGATGTAACAGCATGTCTGTAGCTCCAAGCTCCTTCATTAAGTCAATGCGTCATGCCACTGCACATGTGCTAGTCTGATAGCCGTTAGCGCATACATCCCAGCCAGAGGTCAAACATGCTACAGCACTTTGACTTCTCTTTTTTTTTTTCTTTGTCTGGCTCCCGCTTTAACGGATCGCTGCTTTAATGGCCGCCGTACTTTTGCCCGTGTGTCCCTGCTTGAGCTCTTTATCGGCGGATGTTGACGCTTGAGTGGGAAAAGCAGAGTTATTAGCATTGTGTTATGCATTATGCACTCAGCCTTGTTGCGTAATGGCATGATTAATTTGGGAAAATGGTCGTTCTCATTACACTGGGGCAGGGGAGGCATGGGGGGTGTGGGTGGGGGTGGGGTTGGAATGGTCAGCGGACACTTCAATCAACACACCTGCACAATGTCTTGAGAACATTTGGGAAAGCCTCATGAGAGACATTTACAAATACAGCGCAGTCAGTGTTTTAATTTATCATATTAATGTGTGGATTATTGCACTGAATATTTTGATATATTATAGTGATTGGCAACCAATCCAGGGTTGTACTCCAGACTCCAGCACACCTGCAACCTTAGGATGGTTGCTGGCAGAGATACAGGATGGCTGG
Organism: Hippocampus mohnikei; assembly: GCA_026261675.1. Lineage (NCBI taxonomy): Eukaryota > Metazoa > Chordata > Actinopteri > Syngnathiformes > Syngnathidae > Hippocampus > Hippocampus mohnikei. The sequence continues at coordinate 6,005,944 of JAKGUB010000341.1, forward strand.
ATTAGCTCAAATTGTTTTTATTCCATCTGCACTTTAATAACGATTTACTTCTTCATTTAATTTTATATATATTTTTTGTTAATATTCTGCACCGGATGATCTTTCTCCCGAGCACCCCTGCCCCATTTCTTACACTAGGTGCAGTATAAACAGTTGGAGATTGGAAACGAGTGGTTCGCCAACAATAGCCAATGATTTAGATCTGGAGGAGTAAGTAATCACGCTGAATAAATGTGTGTGCGTGTGTGTGCGTGCGTGTGTGTTTTGATCATTGCATCATGTGTGACCTCAGTCCAGTTAAATTGCTTTATGTAAGAGTGATGCACAGCTTTTTTGTTTTCTGTGCCGGCCTGAGGAGCTTTCGGTGTCACGCGACCTCGCACCATTCCAGTCATGCTGCACCAATAATGGCTCCTCGGCCAATACGTTGGTTGACATGCGCAAGTTCTGAATCAGTCAAATGTGAGTCATGACTCATGAGAACCAGAAAACTGTACCCTAGTGACCATTGTTTTTTTGTTGTTTTTCTTTAAATGGTAAGAAGAAGCTGTTGTCAGACATTTCGTCAGAGATTTAGTGCGATAATAGACTGTGAAAGCCGTGCTTTCAATCACAGCGGATGACAGCCATTTGTGGGAGGTTCGTCATAAAAAGTGTGGAAAGCGCTATTATGCAATATCTCTGCCAAAACAGCTTCCGATCGTGTTGGCAGAAGTGCCACTGAGACGGTGTTTTACATTAAGAGCAATGTAGAGGTGCCACTAACATAACTTTACATTGGACTGTCACAATACTGACAGAAATATTACGCTACCCCAACCAAAATCGGCCTTAAAAATTTGTTGATCATACGGTTCCCTGATCTGCTTTGCATCCTTCATTATCAGAGGAAGGACTTAAAGACTACGATGAAGGAAATGTTTGCTATTGTTCTAGTTCACTTTAGTTAGTTTTGTAAACACAAAATGTTGTTTCGGTTAGATATGTTTTTATTAAAGCCACTCTCATTGTTGTTTTATTCTGTTTAAGAAATTTTGTTTTTCAATTTTTGTGTTTTTTTTTGTTGTTGTTTTCATTAACTATGATAACCAGCTGTGTACATAAGTTGTGCGCCGGTACATCAACACTGAGAAAGAAGCTTGACGAGATGTCTTATTGTCAACTATGAGTAGTAACACTAACGTGTGCGGGCGTCTTGTCGATTCACTCCAGATTCACGTCCCACTTCGGGAGGTTTGACGGCCGGCCAGCTCAACTTACCTTCGACCCCCAGCCATGACGAAATGGCGAGACTCTCTGGTTGAGCCAACTTAATTGAATTCGCGAGGCGGAAGAAAGCTCTGAAAGTTGGGGGTTGGGATCACCACGGCTCCAGTAGAGATGAAGATGACACAGTTGCCTTGGGGGAGGGAAAGGTCGGATTCAGTCGAGCATTATGAGACATTTTCAGCGGATTTCATCAGAGCTCGTGTTGTTTGGGCCGGGACGAAGGGGCTGCGTGAGGTCGACTGGAGACATTTACCAAAACATCTAATCTTATGTAAGATCTGTGAGGTGCACTGTGTTTGCTTCTATAACCCAAGACGTGCTGTCAATACACCACAAGGACCCACAGTGCATTGATGAAATGAACTGAGGGTTAGAGTTGGGGTTAGGGTTAGGGGGGTTAGGGTTTAGGGGTAGGGTTAGGGAGTGGGGAGTAGGGGTAGGGTTAGGGGATTAGGGTTAGGGGGCTAGGGTTAGGGGGTTAGGGTTAGGGGGTTAGGGTTAGGGGTTAAGGTTAAGGTTAGGTGTTAGGTGTAGGATCAGGGTTAGGGTTAGGGTTAGGGGTTAGGGTTAGGGGGTTAGGGTTAGGGGTTAAGGTTAAGGTTAGGTGTTAGGTGTAGGATCAGGGTTAGGGTTAGGGGGGATGTTTAGGGGTTGGGGTTTAGGGGTAGGGTTAGGGAGTGGGGAGTAGGGGTAGGGTTAGGGGGTTAGGGTTAGGGGGTTAGGGGTTAAGGTTAGGTGTAGGATAAGGGTTAGGGTTAGGGGGGAGGTTTAGGGGTTGGGGTTTGTGTTTAGGGTTGGGGTTAGGGATTAGGCTTTAAGGTTAAGGGTTAGGGTTAGTGGTTACAGTTAGGGTTGGGGTTAGTGTTAGTAGTTAGGGTTAGGTGTTGGGGTTAGGATTAGGGGTTAGGGTTATGGGTTAGTAGTTAGGGTTAGGGTTAGGGTTTAAGGCATAGGTGTCACTCTCAGGTCCTGGAGGGCCAATGCCCTGCACGTTTTCCTACTCTCCCTGTTGCAACACACCTGATTCAAATGAACAGGTTCAATGTCAGGCTTCCGCAGAGCTTGCTGATGATCTGATCATTTGAATCAGGTGTGTTGCAACAGGGAGACTTGGAAAACATGCAGGGCATTGGCCCTCCAGGACCTGAGTTTGATACCTATGGTTTAAGGTTAGGGGGGTTAGGGTTGGGGATGAGGGTTAGGGTTAGGGTAAGTGGATAGGTTCAGGGGTTAGAGTTAGGGTTAGGGGTTGGGGGTTCAAGGTACAGTTAGGGCTTTAATTTAGGGTTTGAAATTCAGGTTAGGTTTTGAAATTAGGTTTTCATGTCGGGGGTTTTTGACGCTAGGACATCCACTTGAGCCCTTGGACAAATAAATTTTGCGGGGCATTAAAATGAGCCAGTCCCTGTCATCCACTGCGCGTGAGGCGGATGAGCTCCCCACTTGGATGCCGTTCTGCTCCTGCAGCACTTTCGTTTGTTTGCCGCCTCTTCAGAAAAAGCCCAGCACTTGATTTGCATGTCGCCTTGCACGAGTGCAAACAAATGGCGCAACTCTATTTCCAGCACCAAGATGCCCGAGAGAGAAAGAGGGAGAGAGTGCATGTGTGTGTGTGTGTGTGTGTGTGTGTGTGCTCGTGAGTGTGTGTGCATGTGTGTGTGTCTGTGTGTGTGTGCGTGTGTGTGCGTGTGTATGTGAAGACATGTTGTGAACACGCGCACACGCACAGGGACACACACCATGTCAGTGTGCTCTGATTTGTCCAGACGACATATCAGAGCTCATGCATTTTGTGGCCCGCCGGGACCGAGAGAGCAGGCCACGCATGATTTACACTGCACAAGCACACAAAGATGCACAGCACTCCCTCAGTGCAAACGTTAATACAGGTTTGAAACCCTCATTGAGAACCCTAACCCAGACTTGATACCCTGGTTTAAAACACGATCCCTTGTTTAAAATCTGAATTTTGAATCATAACTCGTATTTCATACCCAGGTTTGAAAGCTGAATTTCAAAAGTGAAGTATTCTTGGGAAGCCTAATTTGAAATCCAAACACTTGTCTGAAACTCTGATCCTGATTTAAAGCCCTAATTTGAAACCTTCAGCCTGGTTTGTCACCCTGATTTGAAACCCTACCCCTTGCTTGAAACCGTAGCTCTGACTTAAAACCATAACTTGAAATGTCAACCCTTGATTGAAGCCTTAATTTGAAGTCAAACCCTTCTATGAAACCCTAACCCTGATTTAAAACCCTAATTTTAAACCATAACCGTTGTTGGAAATGCTAATTTGAAACACTAACTCTTTTTTGAAACTCTAAGGTCTAACCCTTGCATAAAACCTTCACTTTGATTCAAAAACCCTAATTCATAACCCTACCTAATGTCTGAAACCTTAACCCTTACATAAAACCCTAACCCTGACTTGAAAGCTTCATTTGAAATCCGAACTCTTGTTTTGAACCCCAATTTGAAACCTTAATCCTGGTTTAGAACGCTAATTTGAAACAAGAACCCACTAACCCTTGTTTGAAACCCAAATTTGAAACCTTAAACCTTGTATGAAACCCTATCCCTAACATAATGCCATTATTTGAAACCTTAACCCTTGTTTTAAACCTCGATTTGAAACCCTAACCTTTTTTAAAACCCAAATTTGAAACCCTACCCCTTGTATGAAACCCTGATTTGAAAGGCTAATCCCTGTTTGAACCCCTAGCCTTTGTATGTAACCCTAACACTCACTTAAAACCCTAATTTCAAACCTTAATCCTTATGGTTGTTTGAAACGCAAATTTGATACCATAACCCTTGCTTGAAATCCTCATTCAAAACCTTAACCCCGACTTTAAACCATAAATTAAAACCTTCACCCTTGTTTTGAACTATTCTAACTACTATTCTAAATGTAACTATTCTATTAACTATTCTAAATTTAAAACCCTAATCTGAAACCCTAATGTTTGTTTGAAACCCAAATACAGATTTAAGACTCCAATCGGAAGCCCTAACCCTTGCTTGAATACGTAAACCTGGCTTCAGACATGAATTTGAAAGCCCAACACAAGCCTTCAACCCAAATGTGAAATCCTAAACCTTCATCTGCCCTCTTTGCTCGTGGGGAGTCAGCACGTGGTCGTGCAGGTTGCGCGAGGTGACGGGTGCGGTGTTTGGCTGGCGAGGCCTTGTCCAAGGAGGGGGTGCTGTTTACCGGCGAGGAGGTCAGATTTACATAACGTTGCGCATGTGGCGAGATTGGCCCAAAGCAGTGGAGGTGTTTGTGTGTATGTTTGCGAGTTTGTGTGTGTGTGTGTGTGTGTGTGTGTGTGTGTGTGTGTGTGTGTGTTTGTGTTGTGTTGTGCACTCATGACTGAAGCAGACACAGATGGAACTTTGGGTTAGAGGCGCAGCTCCCGGCTGGAAAACCAGATGACAAGATGTATTGGGAGAATATGAAGTGATGCATCATGGGAAATTTCAAGTCATTACGACGTCTAATGAGTCTGCCGAGCGCTGCGTTCACACAGGAGCTCAGCTCTGCGTGGCTGGGTCAGAACAGAAGGTAGGGAAGACAAGACAAGCCGCTGCCGCTGCTCAGGGTTTCCGATTAGGGGTTCGAATGAAGGTTCCAGCATTTTGAATTAGGGTTTCAAACAATGGTTAGGGTTTAAAGTGAATGCTTTAATCAAAGTTTCAGTTTTCAAACTGAAGTTTGAAGTCAGGGATAGGGTAATAAACAAGATTTAGAGATCACAGTTAACGTTTCAAGCTAAGGTTTGATTTCAAATTGGTGTTTTAAATTTAGGTTAGGGTTTCAAATGGCGGTGTCGAGCCTGGGTTAGAAATCCAAACAATATTTAGGGTTACCAAAAACGTTTTAAAAATCTTCAAGTTAGGGTTTAGAAATGAGGGAATCCGCTTCGAATTTGGGTTTCTAAAAAAAAAATACAATTTTGAACAAGGGACAGGGTTTGAAATTTGGGTTTTAGGCCACAGTTTTTCATTCAAATTAGGGATGTAAATATGGGTTAGAGATTCATATTAGGATTTTAAATAAGGGGTAGCCACAGTTTTACATTCAAATTAGGGTTTCAAGTCTGATTTAGGAGTTGAAACAACAATTCAGATCTCAAATTAAGGTCTCAAACAAGAGAAACGGTTTCAAATTAGGGTTTGAAGGGTCGGGTTTTACATTGAAGGATATACTTTCAAATTGGGGTTTTGAATAAAAGATACCTTGTCAAACAAGGGCGAGGGTTTAAAATAAGATTTGAAAGCCAAGGTTAGGGTCTCAAATCAGGATTTCAAAAGGGCCAGCAGTGGTTGAAATGAGGGTTTCAATTGTGAGTTCGGAAACTAGAGTTTAGGTGTGAAATGAGGGTTTCAACTTTGAGTTTCTAGAAAGGTTTGGGTTTAAAAAAAAGAGGTTAGGGTTTTGAGCCAAGGTTAGTGTTTCAAATTAGGGTTTCAAATAATGGTTATTCCAAGTCAAATGATTTAATTCCAATGAGGGTTTTATGTCTCGCTTCAAACAAGGGATTCAGGGTGCTACACAAAGGTCAGGGTTTCAAGCCAGGGTTAAGGCTTCCAACTAATAAAAAAAACTGAAGAGCACATTAGCAGTGGTCCGCGTCAGTGGCAAATAAACCGCCGCTCATTTATACAGCGACGCTAATGGCTCGCTAATGTTAGGCACCATCTTCCTGAGCTCGCGTTTAGCCGCGGGGCCACCAACCAACTGGTGAGATTGGCATCTACTCAGGATGACGAGAAACCAGCGCAATCATCCTCCTCCACACATGTTTTTATTTTTAAATTCATGAACAAGCGTTTCATAATTCACTGGACCCAACATTGGCTTCACCTGAACCATGTCATCCAACACGAGCAGTGTCAATCATGGCTAGTTTGATGTTTGGTCGTGGCTTGCACAGCCTCACATCTTCATCACGTTCCTCCTCTTCATCCTCGTATTACTCCGATTAGCAGGTTGCTTGCGTGTCGTCATCAAAAGGGGGAATTTTCTGCTCAGCTAATTCCATATAAGCTCAGCCGGCACGGAGTCTTTGTGACGCCATGTTTCCTCCAAAGCAGCCCTCGGGACGCACGCCACATGCGACATGGAAGGGATGGAAGATGGGGGGATAAAGGGATGAGATGGTTGGATGAGGTCAGCAGAGAGGAGAAAAAGGAGAAGGATGTGAGTGATGGGAAGATGGGGGGAACGCTAGCATGATGAGATGCAAAGGGGAATTGAGATGGATGGAAGGGAGGAGGAAAAAGGAGGGATGTAGAGGTTCCTTATAGGATGGAGGGAAGAAGAATGGCGTGGTAAGAGAGGAGTGGGGTAGGAAACATGAGGGGATGGAGAGAGGTGGGGGGAGGGATGAAGAAGGAATAAGGAAGCAGTGTGACAGGAAGTGGTGGGGATGGAGGGAAGGGAGGAGAGCGGGATGATGAAGGGAGGACGGAAGAGTGCAGGGGGATAAAGGCATGAGAGGAGGAGAGGAAAGACAGATGGTGCAAGTGGAAAAAGATGGAAAAGGGAAGATGGATGGAGGGATGAGGGCAAGAACGAAGAAGGGGTGGTGTGGAGAAACTGGATGGATCAGGGAAGGAAAGATGACGGACGTTCGAGAGGGTTGGAGGACTGAAGATTTCACACACACACACACACACACACACACACACACACACACACACACACACACACACACACACACACACACACACACACACACACACACACACGTCTGTGCTGCTTTCACTGTTGATCTTTAAAGCCTCCAAAGCTTAACTTAGCCTGTTAGCGTGCTAACATGCTAATATTGAAGCGGATTAAACGCCATCGTTACACACAGTGAAGAATTGTGGGTAAATGATACACCGCACTCGTGCGTGTGTGTGTGTGTGTGTGTGTGTGTGTGTATTCCATTTGAAAGCAGACATCCTGCCTTCCTTCCAGTGTGTTACTTACAGTATTGCTGCCATGAGGGATTTGTTACAGTTCACTAGTTCACCGAATAATAATAATTATTATGATTGATGTTGTTGTCAGATGTCGCTGACATTTAATAAACATTTCAAACGTTGTTTCTAGCAGTGTACAAAGCAACTGAGGAAAAGTGTAATATACAGTAGAATTTTTTTTCAGGAATTAATGTTATTTTTCGTTATGTGTGCCGTTTTATACATGCATTTACATTGTTAGTTCATTTCTTTTATGTTCCTTTTTGCAGGGTATGATTGCGTTTATTTTCTCTCTTTCTCTATGTGGCGAATGATTACAGCCAGTATAAAAAGTGAAGTTGCAGTTTCAGATTATAGCCCGCAGAATCTTTCTTAATGAGGCTTTTTGAGGCTTCCTGTTATCAATGCAAGCAATTGGTGGAGTGGGTGGCTGGCATCAGGAGAGGCAGCTGCTCCGGCTCGGTGCATCCTCTGAGTGGATTTTTTTTTTTTTGCTCCCTGTTTACACTGACTTGACAAACCCTCTGATTGGTCTTTCACACGTCTTCTAAAATCTACACGCTTCGCTTTAGAACATTCAAAGGCGCTGGCATGCGGAAGTAGGAACAACACATCTGGTATCATTTTGAGGGGTTATGAAGCAAAAACTATGTGACATTTGAACGACTTAAAAGTCACCTCCATGGCACACTGGCTTGTTACAAGGAGAGTGGCTCCTTTAGATGTTACCACAGCAACCCCCGGATGAGCTACTTTAACCAGCCAGAACACTTTGACTTTCACTTCAGAGTTGACATGGGAATTGAACGCCTTTTTTTTTTTGGTCGTCATTTTCTCATCGTTAACCTGACTGTGTTCACTAAGTATTCAAATGTGTCATCATTTAGAGGTTCAAAGCAATTCTGGGGAAAGTGGACGGCTTGAAAACCGTCTTAGTGGCACGCTGGCTTGATAGATGGAAATTAGCACCTTTGCACGTTTCCGCTCTGACTGCAAGGCAAGGCGAGACGGCTTGATTTATACAGTGCATCTCATACACGCTGTGCTTTACGTGATGAAAAAAAATCCATTCAAAAAAAAGAAATGAAGACGTCTGAAAACCACGTGCAGGAAGAAAAGATCAAACGGCCTCTGATTTGGACATTTTGCCGAAACACATTTTGACGCAAGGCATTCAAAGATAGAATTTGATGAAACATATTCGGTCATTCTTTTGATGACATCATCCCAGGTCGGCACAGACCTGCCGTAGTTTTGTTGTTCACCGCCCGTTGACGTCAAATGATGATGGTGATCATCATGTTCGCAGATGTCAGTCAAAGTGGGAAACAGGCAGTAAAAAGACGACTAAAGCGGAGCACGAGGCTGCGGGGGCCCTGACACGCGTCTATTTTTAGATTCTGGGAGTAATGTTGTTTCCGCGCTCATCCGGGAGCCTTTCGTTACGCCGCCATCCGCCGTTGCCGCGCGTTTGCACGACTTTGACAAACACAGCTGCTGTTGAAGACCTCGTCGGGCGAACGAGACTCTCCATGTCAAACCTGCTGTACATAGTATGACCTCACATCTACTTTTGTATGCATACATTTCTGGCAGTCTAGTATGATGCCGTTTCATTTTCAAATTCCTATGATATCATTTTAGGCCAGAAATAAAAAAGTGGCATTTCACGGAAGACATTTGTCGTGATTTGATGGAGTCATATTCCAATCGAAGAAATGTTATATTTGGTGTGAGGGTTTTTTTATTCATTACCTTGCCAGCGGCTGGCGACCAGTTCAGGGTCTACCTTGCCTACTCTGACCAATGACACCTGGAATAGGCTTCTCATGAAGAGAAGTGGTTTGGATAACGGATGGATGGTTTTTATTCATTCTCTATGATCATCATTAGACAGTGGCAGTGGAACAACTTTTTGGAGTGTGTGGATAGACTGATGGATAGAACTGCCTCAACAGCTCCAATGGTAGGCTGTGCTCCCTTCGCAACCACAGGAAGTAAATTCTCTCCCGGGCCCTTTGCAAGATGGAGTTGATGTTGGCCTCCCACTTGAGGACCTGGGAAACTGTAAGTCGGAGGAACTTGAAGGTCTCAACAATCGCCACAGGGCAGCCGTGTTTCCTGAAGTCCACAGTTTTTGTCGGCCTCAACAGAGCACCAGCCGCTCCACTTCCTGTTGATATGCAGACCGTTTGCCGTTGTTGACCGTGCTGTTGTAAGCCAAGTTTCATGAGTTTGACATCTGGGTGCGTTGAGGTGCAGTTGTTCTGGTGATCAGAAATACATCATAGACCTTTCCACACTGACTCACCACCATGAGCATAAAACAGTTTTTTTGTTGTTTTGTTTTTTTAAGGTTATCTGCATAGCTTCTCTTGGCAATGTACATTTCCTTTGTCAGCTGCTCTTTCGGCTTCCGATACAGATTTTTAGCTCCACTGCGATAGGTGTCCTCTTTCGCCTTTTCAAGCATAATTGGTCTTCCTCTGTTGATTGCTTTTCATATGCAGACGTTTGTATTGTATGATGGAGGGATCTGGAACATTTTCGTTATTTGCTCGTCCTTCAGGTGTGTATAGGCAGCGAAGTCTTTGACACAAAAAAAAACACAGCAAGCATGTTGCGTGTCGAGCGAAGGAAAGTAGGTCAGACGAGGTGTCACGCTGATGCTGCAGCGAGGATCATCGCACTCACGATGTCGACGGTCTGTCAAACTTTCTGGATGTAACATGAAAGCTTTCCGGAAGGGTAGCTCATACTTTCATGTCCAACGCGTTTATTGCCCGGATTTTTTAATGTTTCCATTTCTGTGTTGATTTCGTTAGCTACCGAAGTGAGAGTGTCAATCAAAAGGGAGTCTTAATCGTGACCTCAAGGGGGGTCTTAAAACCTTGTGCGAAATTGGCCCAAAGGAGGGAAACAACATTCGGAATAAAGGAGTGGAAAAAATAATCTTTGGAAGTGCGAAAATGTGAAAAATTAGCTAAAATGTGGGAGGGGTGAAAAATAGAAAATTGTAAAAGATAGACTTTATGAAAAAAATCAAAGAATGTAGGTCATGTGTTGAATTGCATTAAAATGACTGAAACATGTTTGCAGTGCAAAATTACAAAAATGAAAAATCAGCACATATATGAATTTAAAAAATGGTCCAAACATTTTTACAATAATGAATGATGTTTGTAAAAAAAAAAGAAATGGGAATAATTGTAAAAATGTCTTTAAAATTGAAGTATATGATATTATGTATCTTTAAATGCTTGAATATTGCCCCTAAATTAGTGATATGACACCCCCCCCAAAAAAAAATTTAATGCATGAGTTTAAAGGAAGTTGGGAGAGCAAAAAATGAACAATAGATGAGTGATTTTTTTTTTAAGTCAAAATTGGTCCAAAATATTTGTGGGAGTTGAAGCGACCTTGAACCCTCGTGACGTCTCCATGTTGCGTCCGCCGTCCGGCCAGTCCACCGGGAGTCTGCCGCACCCGCGCACCGTCGCGGTGCATAGGCGCCTCGCATGAGGGGAGGGCACTGGGCAGGCAGGGCGGCAGACACACGCCATTGGTAGAGTTGAGCGCCAAACTTGTTGACTCAGAAGCGCGCGGCTCGTCAGCGTCCTCCTCCTCTTCTTCCTCTTCCTCCTCTTCCTCCGATCTGATTGCACGCGCCGTTCAGCGGGGAATCATTTCTCCTCGTTCTCCACCTCCCCCCCCCCCTCCAACAACCATTGTTTTTGTTTTGGGTTGTTCTTTTCGCGCATCTTTCTCAGGTGGATTCCAACCAAGCCGCCGCCCTCCATTTAGGAGCCCGAATTTCTCCACTTGAAAAAAAAAACCCCGGTACTGTCTGAGAGATGGCTTTCATGGTGAAGCACGTGGTTGGGGGCCAGCTGAAGAATTTGACGGGCGGGTTGACGGAGGAGAAACCCGAGGCGGAAAAGACGGACGCGGCGGCGCAGGGGATGACCCAAGAGGAGTTCGAGCAGTACCAGCAACAGTTAGAGGAGGAGAAGTAAGTCGACAGACAAAATGAGGTTTGAATGAAAGGGGGGAATGAACGTGGACGCTCGCGTTCCCGTGCGTAAAAAGACGTGCGGGAGACCGGCGTCTTTTACGCACAGAAAAAGAGAAAAAAAAAACACGAGTCAGGCTCAAAACATTCGGGCACGAATCGTCACGTTTCTTGCATCCCCTCGCGCTCCCATTCTGACAATGATTTGTGTACGCGGATAATCTGTGCGCATGCACGAATCACAGTCTAAATAAAGAAAGTCTAAACGTGTCAGATGGCTGTGCCAGTGAGTGTCCTAAGTACTATATGAACGAACAAGTACAAAGGAATGACGGGCAAGCTATACATATACAGTATAGCTCTGTATATGTATACTCTGTTGGCATGCTGGGGGACACCATGCACAAGGTCATTTGAGAAATGTCAAAAAGCAGCTCTCGACATTTTTTAAATTTTCTCAAATTTCGAGAATAAATGGAGGGAAAACGTACAAAACTACCCACCAAGCCCGAAAAGGACGAAACATTTTACAAAAAAACTCTTGAATGCCACAAAGTGAGTGTATGAGTAATGAGCAAAAAAAGAGAGCGTGAGTTTTAAAAATTGAAGTTGAGTACAACTGTAAAAGTAGCACAGAAAACCTTGTGAAAATGGTCAAAATATGGAACAAAACATTTGAAAAAAAAGAATGGCAACCAAAGTGAGTAATACAAAACAACTGTAAACGGTATGAAACTTTAAAATCATCAAAAATGAACAGATGTCAAAAAACAGAACATAGGTAATAAGAAGAGTAACGTGTCAAAAATAGAAAAAGCAGGTCAAATGTTTCAAACCAGCAACACATTGATGAAAAGTGGGGAGGAGGGGCATAGAATGTGTGTATAGAGGTATCATGTATACCTTTGTGGCATGCTAGAGGTCACCGGGCGCAAGGTCATCTGCGAAATGGAGTTGTGTGGTTATTGATTGGAGATGCCAAGTTGTAGATTTCCACGTTCTGTCTCGTGTGCCTCAGTGGCACATAACAGCAACACTCGGGCCAAAGAAGGTCAAGTCTGAGTCACCTAAAAATTGTAAAAAAAAATACAAATAAAAAAAAGAATTAACATTTTTGCACAATGAGTACAAAAAATATAGTGACAAAGTAATGCAACAAAGAAATGATAAATACATTCGTCATTAAAAAGAAAGTAAATTGTTTTCAATCAAGCAAGAATTTGTTTTGTTTTTTCAAATGAATGAAAATGTCCCCAAAAAATCGTAAAATTACATTTGTGCAAAAGGTCCCATGCACTCCAAATTCATTTTTTTCACTGCTGTATGTTGGCCAAAATGAGTCTGTGACTCGATTTAAGATTATTCAGAACTCCGCCCATCCACTCAGCTCACCTGAACAGCAACACAGATGCGTAACCTGCCAATCTCAGACAAATTGACGAATAAATGGCATCGCATTTCAAAAGCAGAACTGCACTATGTTGGGCTCATTTTGTGGAATATGGATTTGTAAACATGAAGCAAATACATTTGTGGGTTTGATGCAAGCGCGACTCAAGACGGCTGCCGCAAGCCATACAGTATGCAGATATTGTGTTTTACAACAATACTTAACCATATAATTTCAATTTCTAAGATATGTACATGTACCGTGCTATATATTCAAATGAATATGAGGATACTCCCTGGCTATCATTCTGATTAGGGCTGCACACCAATCGGTGGAGAGGATTCAAAATTTTCTTCGATGTTTGTGAACACACACTAGTTTTTTAGAGCCATTGAAGACTAAATTGTCTTTGGATGTCTATGTGTGCTATGCGATTGTCAGGCAATCAGTTTAGAATGTATCCCGCCTCCTGCCCAAAGTCAGCTGGGATACGACTCCAGCATGGCCGAGACCCTTGTTAGGATGCACGGCTCGGATCATGGATGGATGTTTACAAATGCATTACAGTACATTGGATTCATTGAAATTCCTCAAGTAGAGGTGCAACGATTATGCAATTAATCAACAGCTAATCAATTTGATCAATGATTAATCATTCAGATTTGTTTAATTAAAATAATTCCAAATCATTGGAATCCCAGCCCCCAAAACAGTAATCTTATCAGATTTCCATAGTCCTCCATGACAGTCTTTTTTTTCAAAATAAGACATTTGCAAGCATCGGCTTTACTCTGGAAGTCAATGACGAACATTTTTTAAAATATTTTTTAACATTTGGGCTGTGCACACCGCGCAATGCTTCCGACTTAGAATGCTGCAAAAAACGACAGTTGGCCACTCACCCACGCACATCAGGCAATTGAACATAACGACTCCTTGCAATGTGAAATGTGTGAGCCTGTATTGCGTTCTGACGCTCCCCATGCAATATGGTGTACCGTACCTTTTTTTTTTTATCTGTAAAATGATGGAGTGTCCATCAGGTAAAATGCAGGTTGCTAATGGGAGAGAATATTTTTTAAAGGTGATATATTGAAAGTTGAGGCTCACTCCCAAACATATGGATATAACCGGCGCGGTACCTACGCCGCTCTTCTATTTTTCCACAAGGGTCACTATTTCATCCAGGGGTACGTATGTAATGATACAGTAAATATGGTTAAGTATTGTTGGAATACACAATATGTGTACTGTCTGTACTTCTATCATTTGGCGACACATGATGGGCAGCTGTGACTCGCTCCCTTATAGCCTGGAAATAGATTTTTTTTTTTGCCTGCGTGAAAGCTTTTGTGGATTTTGATTGGCTATAATTTGCGACGTCACCCCGTTGTGCAACTGCAATTCAAATTTTGAATTGCCGCAAAATACACAAGAGAGATTCATGAGGGGGTTGATAAAATCATTTCCAAATGGATTTTAGATATGAAATAAAATGCTGGAGTTTGTTGGACCCCGAGCCTAAAATATATTTCACGTACTGTATAGAAAAACAAATCTTTTGGTTTGGTTGAAGACAAATCAATACAAAATCTTAATGAAATCAGGTTTGTGTAAAATGTCTGATTTTCACAAGAGCCCACGCTGTTGACAAGCATGACGGTCTCTCAGGCCGCTGTCACGTGACCTGTTAGCAGAGTGACTTATGAGCCCAAGGCGCTAAACATGAGCGCGGAGAAGACATGTTTAGCGATTCCGTGAAGACAACAAGAGCTTGGCCACCATCCCGCCGGTGTCACATGAGGTCCTTGACAAGACGGATGGCTACCCGGGCTTTGGTGTTTTGCCCACTCGGGCCTATAATGTGACAGGACATCTCATCGGGGATAAAAAAACGACCTTGCGCTGACACATTGGGTGCATCGCCTTCAGAGGATGTGATCCTCACAGGCTAGCAGTGCAAATTCCCCCACCATGTGTGCACGTGTATGTGTCTGTGTGTGTGTGTGTGTGTGTGTGTGTGGTCTATGTATTCTATTTGGGAGGTCACACATGCCACATCTGGCCAACATTATGTCAGCTTTGTTGACTTGCTGTGTCTCAGGCCTCTCAGCAAATTAAGCAATTGTGATGGGGGACGACGGAGAGCCAACTGGGGCGTGAACGCTTCGCTGAGGTTTGGATTCAGGAATATAGCGCCCTCTGCTGAAAATAATCACTCATTGAAGTGGACTGTTGGCATTTGCAAACAATACAGTCATGCTCACTCACTTTTGAATCGTAGCTAGCTTCTGTAAAGACGTTTGATCATTTACTCTATATACTTGAGATCCATCTTAATTTCCATGAACTGGTAGGCTACAGTGTGTGTCCCGACTGGCAAATTAAGCACACGAGATTCAGACCTTTGGGGATTCATGCTTTTTGTTGGCTAGTGTCCACATATTATTATAATAACATCATATCAGATCAGCAATGCAAAGAATATGTTGCGCTGTGTTGCAGACAAGAACGAGAGGCTAATTTTGCCCAGAAGAAAGCCGAGCGAGCCACCGTGAGGAGTCATTTTCGGGACAAGTACCGACTACCAAAGGTATGCTAACTTGATCGTTGCCGTTCACGTAAATATTACAAATGGATGCACATTGGGTGAGCAGACGACTATGTTACCCTCGATTATGGAAAAAAAAAAAGCCAAAACGTACAAATCAATGTATATGAAAATGCAGACACCACAATTATCTTTGATACTTACCTAAACTTTCAAAAATAAGTATATTCGTCATGTAAATTTGACAACAAATGTATGCGTTCGATTTGTGGAAAACGAAATTGTCTTTGATGTGTATGAAAAGTTCTTTCTGATTTGTTCAAGAATCCATTGCAATCTATTTTAATGAGCATACATTAAAAAATTAAAATAAATTGACTTTGAGCGTGACTTGAGCTTTACAAAAGTATGCACCTTACGTTTGCGGATTTGATGTTGAAATTAGATTCGTTGAAGATTAAATTACTGTTGATATTTGTGAAAATATAACCTGTCAAGAATGCCTCGTATAAAAGTCATACTTGGGCGTTATCTTGTGGCATCTTGGTTCTGCTCCATCATGTTGACGTGAGGGGAGGAGCTTCTGTTTCCTGGCCAAAGTCCTTTCCAATAGAAAAGTGGTGCCTTTCCGCCATCTTGTGGCATCAATCGGCACAATTATTTGTGACGAGGGGGGTCTTCTTGTGCTCTAAATTGCCGTTGCTGTTTATTATTTAAAGCAGTTTTAAAGCATTTATAAAATGTATTTTAGGTGGGTTGACGGAACACTACATTTTCTTTCATGTTCCCTAAAACAACAACCAAAAAAAAACAACAAAAACACATGCATCTAACTTGTCTTGATTTTTCCATCAATTTTCTTCAACTTCATAAAAAAACAAAGGAAGAGATTTTTGCTCAATAGTAAAGTGTCAATGTGGGGTTTTGTTTTTTTTTTTTACCAAATCAGAACGAGCTGGATGAGACCCAGATTCAGCAGGCGGGCGACGACGTGGTGCTCCCCACTGAGCTGGCCAAGATGATCGCCGAAGACAACCAGGAGGAGGCGCACAAGCAGTCGGTGCTGGGCCAGCTGTCCAACCTGCAGAACGTCGACATGGACCAGCTCAAGGACAAGGCCCAGGCCACGCTGGAGGACCTCAAGAAGCAGACGGAGAACTGCAGCCTCATGTGATGTCAGGAAACAAAGATTGCTCACAGGCGGAGCTTCTAGGAAGGAGGAAGTAGTGTTTGTTTGCGTCGCGCACCAATTTCAAATCCTGTTTAGTTTAAAACAACTGTTTTGCTCTCGATTGTTTTGATTATTTTTTATCAGCAATCGTGTATTGGAACGTTGCATTTCCAGATTTTTATTTTATTTTTTTTAAACACAAAGAGAAATTAATGCCCTGTACCAATTTTTGGTACACTGATACTGACGTACTAACCCAAATAATATGGTACTTAAAGGGCGGAGCCTGACACACAGCCGAACACTGATTGGTTGACAGAAAAGATTCACAGGAAATATCTATTTCTTTGATCTTTGGTAGGTTGTTTACCAAAAAACAACAACAAAAAACAGTTTTTGGTACAATGGAGGTATGGGACCAATGTTGCAATCAAAAACTGTGTCGTGTGAACAGTTCCTGAAGCTCTCTGCTCTCTTTTCCAGAAGCTCTTCCTCTGAGAAACCGATGGTCTGTGTCGGTCCAGTCCTTCCTTTTTCGCTGCTAAACTCAGAGAATTCCAACATAAGATTGAAATCCCCATCATCAACAGCTAATTTGATTTCGTTGACAAAGCCATCCCGTTTGGAGGAGGAGTGTACTGTATTAAATTTGGGCACTCGTGGTGGCTTTTTGCAGGGATAAGCATTTGAAAAGCACAAAAATGGCAACGTTAAGTAAGACTTTGTCCAATTTTAGTGTCTACTACGACCTGGAAGCTACAGTTAACATGAAGCCTTTTTACCGTTTTTGTTTTGTTTTGGAATAATTTATTTTCACGTTAATAACCGATGATGTCTGAGAAAATAAGCCATGTGTCAATTTAGGGTCATTACTGTGTGCAATACATGGCTGTAAAGACATAGCTCCCCTAATTTTTCCCAAATTGAGCCATTACCATCGAGTGGGAAAGCCTTGTCTTTGTGCAGCATATGGAAGCGTCACGAAAAATACTCGAAAATCATACGAAAAACGCTGCTAAAAAAAGTACATATGTCAATGCTTTTAGAGGCCAAAGCGCGACATGTGAGAATATTTGTGTCCTCATAACGGCAATATTTTATGTTGTGTGTACGCGCCGAGCTCATTGTGTGGTGCCGTTTTGTGCCAGTGGATTAGCTGTCGTCAAGTCGAGTGGTGTCCTCGTGAACCTCGTTAGCGCTAATGCTAACACCGTGGCCATCATGGTGTCGTTTTCGGAGAAGTCCGATTGTTGTATTGGTGTTTGTGGACTTTTTTGTGTAGCCATGGCAATATATACGCTTCTCTGTACCACTTTACAACAGGGGTACCCTCGTTCACGTGTTCAATAATGCAACCATAAAGCCTTTTCAGTCATACGCCGTTTATCAGTGTTGCTCACTATTTTGAGAGATGATGCTATTAGGATACTTCAGTATGGACTCACAACCTTAAGCCAAGCCTAAAACCGAACCTATAACTGACCCAACTCTAACCCTCATTTAACCGAGTAGTCCGCAGCCTTGTTCCCAAAAATAGCTTACCAGTGACGGGACATTGTGATTTCCGAGAAATGTTGTAAGAACCTGCAGAAACGTACAGAAACAAGGTGATACATCTTGATATTTATCTTTCTCTGACCTTCTTAGAGTATTGTTGATGACCACCGTGAGGAATATTTAATTATAATCTATTCTCAACCTACACCAATCGCAACATAAGCAGCATCTGTTTATGAAGTCTTAGTATAACGGGTTCAGAAACTAATGAATAATTGTCCATGCTACCCTTACTGTAAAAGTGGTACTCACATCACAAACCTGCGTTGCTTTGCCAAATTTGTTTTCTGTGCTTTTAGCTTTTTTATTTATTTATTTATGTATTTATTTATTTATTTATTTGTTTATTTATTTTCCAAATAAACTGGTGTGTATGTGTGTGTTTGTTAAAAGCAAATGTGTCAACCAGTTGCATTGAGGGACAGCACTTAATGGACAATATTATTGTAACTGTTGGAAATGTTCCTTTCCACCAAATTCAACAGAGCACACCATTGTGGCTCTGGCTTTGTGCAGTTGGATGTCCAAATTGGTTAAACCATCAATCAGAGGGTGTGTCTCAATATTTTTGTCCGTCAAATGAATGAATGGATGGACGCTGAGGAAATCCTCATTGCTCTGGTTCGTGTCACGTGATGGTGATAGACCAGTAGATGTTCATCATGAAACATACAGGAAAAAGTAGCAATACGTTTTTGGTTTTTGTTTTTAATATTGCTACTCGGACGTATCTACTGTAATAATAATAACAGTATTAAGAATCATAATAATAAGAATAATAAAGGGGGAAGCGAAGCCATAAGAAACGAGACTTGCTTGCTTTGTATAAGTGTGTTTTGTCTTTCTCATCAAATATTTCTGTCATTCTGTCTCTGACGGGACTTTTAATTGCAATAAACATATTTTTGGATAATGTTCTTCATTTGGGTGTCATTTAGCGGTTTGTCGAGGAATTCCATGCGTCACAGAGCCTAATTCAAAAGGGTCAAATCATTTTGCAATTTAAGACAATTATAAACCGGAACTGCATTCTCAATAATGAACAGCAGGGGGAGACAACTGTTTACCAAAAACCCCGATGTATTTCAATTTTTGATTTCAAAATTGTAATCCTCATTGCACATCGTTGTTCAAATCAGTGTTTCCCAGATTTTGTTAATCCAGGGCGCGTATTTTACATAACAAAAATGTCATGGCACACCACCAAACAAGCTACAAAGCTACAAGCTATTCCGTGTAAAATCTGGGCGAGTTCAATTGAAAACACAAATGATATACTCACAGAAAGCCATGATTTAAGATCAAATTGTCTTCTACAAAACCTCATGCAGTACATTGGGTTAGCTGAAGACTAATTGATCTCTGAAGATTACTAAAATAAAGTTAGTTATATTAACTGAAGACTAAACTGTTTTCAACGTTTGCGAAATTAAACGTGCTGGGTTCACTGAAGACTCCAAATCGTCTAGAATGCTTCTGAAAGCACAATGATTAGGTTTATTGAAGAACAATTATCTTTGGCGTCTACTAAAATATCAAAGTCAGGTTCATCGAAGACTAATTTGACCTCAACATTTATGAAAACTCGAAATTGCTCTCAGTTAAAAAAACAACACTTTTGGATTGGATAAACTTTATTGTCAAATGTACTGTATGTGTAACATACAGCACAGATGAAATTTCTTCCCTCTCAACATGAAACAAGAGGAGCCGCTGCGGGTATCCGCGCCGCCATCAAAAGAAAAGTTAACAAAAAAAAGACAAAATACAAAACAACACATGAGACACAGACAATCGTGCACTCCTAACCACTTTCCTGCATACACTTTGTTGTCTGAAGCAGTTATAGATGAAAGAGGAGTGAATCAAAGTGTCCTTTTCACCAGTGGATCAAAGACGTCATGCTGCAATGTGCACACGTCTGCTATAAGCTAAACTTGAAAGCAACAAGAAGCAGTAGCATCTCTTCTCCTGTCCCATGTAAATCCGCTTCAATTTCAAGCCGCGATTCCCAGTTCCACATACGCATCGGCGCTCTGCGCTGACGCTCCCTTCTTCTCATCGTCGGCTCCTCAATCCATAAACTAAATCCTTAAACTAGATTAAGTGAAGACTAAAATCATTTTAGAGGTTTACAAAAACCCTTAAATTAAGGTTATTGAAGGTTGTTTGATATTTACAAAAATATGCATTTTGTTGCTTTTCTATGATGCCCCCCCCCAAAAAAAGACAGACGCCAAAGTTGAGTCACGTCGTAATGTTAGCACACACTATTCTGTATCCAAGACTGTTGATCTGTCGGTTTGCACTCTTCAACCTGGCATACATTTTGTGCAAACTGCCAGGCCCTCCCAGTGGCAGACAGACGTGAAAATGTAGCCCCTTAAACCCCCCCCCCCTAAAAAATAATCAAGTTAATCAGCATGTGAATGGCAGTAAAGCCTGAGCTATTGCTAGTTTTCAAGTGCAGTGTGAAAGGGGAGAGCTGTAAATTATATTGCTGCGGAAGGCCCTCTCCATTGATGGACGTGTTGCATGAACAGACCACCTTGTGGAGAGAACTGGGCCGACGCATGGCCAATCGGACACAATGGCTGTGAAACGGGCCAGAAAATACCATTCTACAAGGCTGAGGAATGTGTGACAGCAATGGGGGAGTGGGAGAGAGAGAGGGGAGGGTGGGGTGATAATGAAAGATTCTCAAAGTGAAGATCCTTAGCGATGAGGCCGTCACGAAGGTTTCGTCAGACGTTTTTTCCCTCCTTGGTATGTAGTCTAACTAAGCAATACGTAGGATACTGAATTCTGAATTAACAGACAGATGTTTATGTTCAGTAGTGGAAAGTTGAAATAGCTGGTCGCTGTCCTCGAGTAAACGTTTCAGCGAGCTGTACTTTAGTATGTATATTTGAGCAGACATTTTTACATTTTGTGTCTATCATGTGAATGGACGGACATGAATGTGCAGGCTCGAAGTGGCCTATATGGAGCCCCTGTGAACATTACGGGTGGGCCAGCAGGGGGCACTGTTGAGTCGGAAGCAGCAAGGTATTTTCGTGCCTCCATCGTGCACTTTAGTCGCTATTCTGGCTGATAAAACAGACTAAATATGTCACACACAATCTTTCAATTTATGAGACCGCCTGTTGAAAATCAGCAAGTGTGATACAACATGTATGAAGATAGATAAACAGCAATGTTTCGTGCGAGGGCGCCACCTACTGCCTGCGTCGGCAATTAACGTGTGCATGGTTGAGTGAGGCACGAAAGTGCGATGCCTCCGTTCCCTTCACGCCGTGAATTTGAAAGCAGTCAATATGCTAATTCGGTTATTTTATTCATTCTAACGATGAAATAATTTACATTATTGGCTTGAAGAAGCAAACAGAAAATCAACGTAAAGCATGGACCAGAGAACTAACATCATAACTTGTTTGCATATTGCACGTGCATGTACGGGACTGAGTTGACATGATTACACTGCGCATTTGAACAGACAAACATGTTAAGTAGAGTTTACGCGCATACGTGGACACACACACAAACACACGAGCACACTTAAGTACTTTCGTCTTTTATACAAATAAGATTGTGCAGGTGTACCCAGTTTTGCTGCCTGTGCATATTTGAATGATGTTGCGTTCCTTTTTATTTTTCGAGTGTTTTCATGTGTTATTCGGCCATGCACTTGTTGGGGGTGGGGCGGGGTTGCTTGACACCCGGTCCAAGCCTATCATGGCTGGTTCTGCTCTCACTGGAGTCATGAGAGAAATTGCCGGCAGATTTGCTGTCGGACTACTCAATGGCGTCCAATCAGCTGCCGGGGAGAGAAGTGTGTGTGTGCGCGCGTGTGTGTATATGTGCCTGTGTAAGAGAGAGAGAGAGAGAGAGGGTGCATGTAAAAAACTTTTCTTTCTTGGGGGAGGGGTGTTTTGAAGGAAGCTCGGCGGAGCGCGAAGCGTATCAGCACAACCACAGACAGTGAGCGCGAGGGACAAAGGAGATTCGCACACAACGGAAGAGTTTGGATACTTGAGAAAAAAAATAGATGGACTTTCGTACATTGGCGCGCGGCTTGTCCGTGAACGCACCGCGGCGGTAAGGGCTGGAAGAGGAGAACTTTTGCTCGAGCGTGAGTTCATGCACTCTGCTTCTGCACCCACGCGTGGTGACTTCATGACGTGTTTTCTGGGACTCGGGGAGATATTTTTGTTCACTTTATAGCCTGTGAGGTTTGATGATGTGCTGCAGGAGGAAAGGTTCGAGCTAACCCCCAAGCATGAGATGGTGGTACAGCGCGCTGGCACTGCTCTCGTGGGTGCTGGTGGCCGTGGATGCGCAGCTCATCTGCTGGCAGGCCATCATGCGCTGCAACGCCGAAACTGAGTGCGACCTCGCCTACGGCCAGTATATGGCCGCCTGTGAGGGCAACCTGCGGGGCACGAGACGTCAGTGTCCCAGCCCCTGCATCAACGCGCTGATCCGCCTCAACCGGACCCGCAGCGGGCCAGACCTGGAGAGCTGCGAGTGTGCCCAGGACGCCGAGTGTCTGCGGGCCAAACGCGCCATTGAGCCGTGTCTGCCGCGCCGGTATCCGGATGACGGAGGCGGGGGGATCGGCTGCATGGAGGCCCGCCAACGTTGTATGCGGGACAACCACTGCCAAGCTTCCCTGGATGCCTACCTGTCCGACTGCGGACAGCTGTTCAATGGACGCAAGTGCTCGGCCAAGTGCAAGGCCGCCATCCAGCAGATGCTATACACGCCTGACGGGGCGCTGCTGAACCGCTGCGTTTGCGACGGTGAAGGGAGACCCTTCTGCGAGGTGGTCAAGGAGAACATGAGCAAGCTCTGCTCCATGGGGGACCGTCACGGTGTCATCTCAGACCAGCCGGATGTGGATGACACATACGAGGACGAGGACTATGATGCCAGACAGGACAAGGAAGATGTCTACGGCGACCACTCGGCGGCTCCTCGGAGGTTTTCTTCATTGGGGGCGCTCCTGTTTCTCCCTCTGGGATGTATTTGGTTGTGACACCGCTGGATTTATTCCTTCACTCATCAGGAGAGACACATCAGCTCCTGGACCTGCCGAAGGGGGGCTTCAAGCCGAGTCAGCTGGATGCGGTGATGCTGGTTTTCACCCTCGGGTCTTGCCGTCAACACTTTGAATTGTTTTTTTTTTTTTTTTTTTACTAAAGCACAACTGGACTTCTTTTTGGCTGAAGATGTTTGCAGGTCCAACCATACTCTATTCCAGCATATGATTTAGGAATAGGGGAACCTTCAAGAACTGCCAGTTTCTTTTTTGCAGTTGACTGGAGTGGGGCGGGGCGGAGGGGGGGAGGGGTTGACCTGGCAGAGTGATTCTGTTTTTTTCCCCCGTGTCTTTCGTTCAACAGTTTGGATTACAGCATTTGAGATTATTCTTCAAACTAAAGTTGACTCGAAGGAAATTGACCTTCTTTATGGTTGCAAATGTTTGACTTCCCAAATGGAGGGTCCAACCGTCCTCTGCACCAGGATGTGGCGCAGAAACCTAGAAGTTGGCAAAAACTGTTTGAGGACTCCTCCCTAATTGAGGGCTTTGACGTCTTTGCAATTCGGTGACATCCCAGAAATCTTCGAGAGCTACCTATGTGGACCTCTTCTTCAAAGTGAAGGATATTCAGTTCTCCATTGGAAGCAACAGCAGTCTTTCTACACTAGTATGTGACACAGATACAGAAACTTCAAGTTTGTACTTCCTCTTCATGGTTGAAAACTTTGACTTCTTGGCTTTTTACAAGTTTCTCCATTGCAGGTGAAAGGACGCCCAACCTTCATCTCCACCAGTATGCTGGAGGAACCATCACTTTGGACTTCTTCACGCTTGAGAACACTTGACTTCTACATTAGAAACACCAACCATATTCTACACCAGGATATGCTGCAGAAACCGTCGAGAACCTACTTTGGACTTTATCTCCCTTGGAGAGGACATCTGCCTTGGGGTTCCAAACAACCTCTACATCAGCATTTGCCATAGAAACCTAGACATAGTGAAGAACTGTAAACCGGACTTAAAGAAATTGCCTTTCAAGGACGTAATTTTGAGAACAAAATCATTCCAATTTTTGATTGATCTCTGGTTTATAACCCAAGAACCCAGGACTCTATGTCTTTTGTACTCCTTTCATGCACCAATAATGATAACCTGTAACCTGATAACATGATAGGCTGTCCACCGTAGTAACCGTTGTCCCCAAAAGGGTTTAAAGACTCATTTCTTGTGTAGATGCACTACCAGACAAATTTGTGGAACAAACTAACAACCCCTCAACGAGCTTCCCATGAGATGGACCTGGACGTCATCCACTCGCCTTTTTCCAACCATTGCAGATCACAATGGATTTTGGACACCGTTAATTGACTATATAACCGTTAAGATTTTCAGAACCATCACCTCGAACTCCTTCGCCGTGGGAAAAACCGCAGGCTG
Organism: Hippocampus mohnikei; assembly: GCA_026261675.1. NCBI lineage: Eukaryota > Metazoa > Chordata > Actinopteri > Syngnathiformes > Syngnathidae > Hippocampus > Hippocampus mohnikei. The sequence goes on from JAKGUB010000341.1 coordinate 6,030,351, forward strand.
ACGTCACAGACTCCTTTTTCCGCGCTAAAATCAAGTTGCCAGGCCTCGTCTACTCGCGTGCGGCCGGCGTTTGTTTGCTCTTGGTGTCAATAGTACTTTGGAGTGTAGCTTTATTAAGACCTTAGACAAACACGGAGACTCGGTCCGTCCTGGTCTATTTACTCTCCTACTTTTGTCGTGGTAACCACACTTCAAATATTTGCGAGGGACAGGATCAAGTGCTTAGATTAACTGAAGCACCACACAGACTCCACGCAACTTTTGAGCAGGAGACGCCCCCCCTGCAACTCCCTCGGTCTCCTTCCTCCCATCCTGGGATTGTGTTGTGGTGCTTTTCCTCTCAGAACACACCTTTCCTTCCCCTAACTTCACACCTTTAAATGACACCCCTATCTTGTCACGACTAACCCTTTCTATGTTTGCACAATATTGCTTTGCTTCGTCCGCGGCCGAAGCACAAGGTAAACCTGCAAAGATCCAACGGTGCTGCATTGAAAAACGCTGCCTTTGCAATGATGACTACAAACGTGCAGTCGTAGGGCAACCACAATGCCTACAAATGGGTATCCTCCCATTGTTCTGAGATACTCATGTACCTTGAAAGTCATTCCAACATTAAGCTGATGAGGGGAAGAAATGTCATGATTCAAGAAATGCGATTTTGGGCCCTAGTGTATATTTCAAAATGTGATGGGGAAATCAGCTACGTTTCTGAATCACATGCTAACTTTGCAGCTCAACGTGTAACGAGTTCATTACATTTGTGACCTTTTAATGCTTTATTTCACATGGAAGAGCTGAACGTATTTAGTAGATTATACAAGTCTGAACCGGGTCACTTGATAACAGTATTTACTGTCACACTGCACAGCCATCGGACATAACAGTTTTTACATTTTGTTAATACGCAACATGCTGGAAAAACGGTCAGAGTGCAAGTGAAAAGTCAAGCAGCCGATTGAAATCGCACCACCGTGAATTTTATGGGTGTAAACGTTAAATTATGGAGCCGGAACATGAAGAAAAATGTATATATATCTATATTTGACGGAATTATACAATTATATGACATGAAAGAAGCCAGTGTAATAAAACGAGTAGCTTGGAAGCCATGATTGATACTGTCCCGAATGTGGAATGGTGTGTTTTTGGAATAAAATGTTTGAAAAAGTGAGTTCAAATGTCCTCTATAATAACGAATTTCCACATCAAGCATGGTATGACTCAAGTGTAATTTATTCAAAGTTGTTGTCTCAAGGAAGTCAAATGAACTCAGCACTTACCAAACCCAAATTCCCTGAGATGTTTTTCAACTGTCAAAGAGTCAGCTTGACAGATTCAACGTACTGCAATGCAAAAATGCTCTGTACTAATAGATATTTTCGCTCTGAATGTCCCCTTTTATAGGCTAGGAAAGCATATATGGTAAGAAAGTGAAAAAATACATACATATACACACACAAACATATATATATATATATATATACATATATATATATACATATATATATATATATAAACATTGTGATTTTCTAGCAATGTTGTAGAAATGATCATTTAAAAATGCGAACACTGACAGAGATTTTTTTTTAATGTTGCATGTGCTGCAATCAGGTTAAAAGAAAAAAAAAGCATCATCCATGCCTAATTCTGTATGCGACACTCTAACTGTAAACACATGTCAGCATTACAACTGACCTAAATCACAGTTTGAAATTTAAATAAGTTTGGACGATACTCTTTAGGAAGAATGTCAGTGGAACAATTGTACTTTGTGTCCTGATTTTTAAAAAAGAGCAAAAAAATAAATAAAAGCACATTTAAGCATCCTGAAATTCCATGAAACATTGAAAGAAACTGAAATAAAAGAGAACCCCCCGAAGCCCTCATTTTTTATTTTTAGCCACATCGTCTTGAGTCCAGGACTTTGGACCAACACCATGCATCTTAATTTCCTCGCAGACGACAACCCTGCCCCTTTCCCCATTTTCTGGGAGTAAAATAAAAACAAACACGAGCAGAGCAGCTTCAGGAGGCAAATGTACGAGTTGAGTGGTGTGCGTAAAAGGGAGAAACAAGGGGGTACACAGCTTTGCCGCAGCCCATTTTCTAAATTATCTGCATTCAGCATTTTTCCCCAAACGAGCCCCTTTTGCTATATAACCCTCAATCCCGACCCCCGCGCTCTCTTCACCGGGCCAAAAAGGGAGGGACTCACAGGATTTAGGAGGCTCTTGTCTCTCAGAGGTACAATGTTCCATTCATGATAACCATCCAGCCGCAGTGAACGACCGACCTGCTCTATGGTGTCAGTGCAAGGGGATGGGAGGGGTAGGGGGTGCTGGGTTGAGTCAAAGACTCCCTCCCCCGAAAGCCCACAGTCTGACCCCACCCCCAGGTGTCACAACCCAAATCTTTGGGAAACAGACGTCAAACAATAACCCCAAAAGTATGACTCAGCAGCGTATCACTGCCCAACGCAAACATTTTGATTCCACTATTTGTCTGCACTGCAAAAAGGGCGCTTGAAAAACAACAATTTATACATGGATAAAAGAATGAAGCAAAGCAATTCTTTTGTAATATACAGGAACATTTGGCTGGGTAAAACCTTGAAAAATATCAGATATTTTGAGATAAACTTATTTATGACCAGAAATAAAATCTCATCAAGTCCTAACGTAACCTCATCTAAACACAGCATTCGGATTAAGATTAGGTTTGGGGAATATGCCACCCGTTTTCATAAATCTGAGAGAGGAGGGGTGGGGGGGCATTTTGCCACACGCTATTGACCAAAAATGACATCACAGTGGTTCAGGGTTCAGGTAACTTTTCTGAGTTTGGTCATGTGATGTTCGCCAGCTGAGTCTGATGTCATTTTTTCATTCTGCAGCAATTGGCAAAATGTCCACCCCCAGTAAAAAAAATAAAAAATAAGTGGATTTTGCTGCTGACTTCATATTGCACAAATGCCTTATTAGTCAGAATACCTTTGTGTGTTTTTGTGCCATGACGTTCAGACTAGCGAGGCCGCATAGAACATCACCGTATTATTGAAATGAAAATGTTTTGAGTCGACCTCCCCTTTAAGAGAGAAAACGATGGGCTCACAATGCACTTTTTAGGATCAACGAAATCAGCGGCACTCCCACAAAGATGCAGAATGGTCTTGATTATAGATAAATGGCTACACAGAAGAGCGTAACTTGCTGCACAACTCTAAATTTCAGTCTGGGAGATATTTCGCCCCAGTTTGCCAGGTGAGCACCATTAAGTTGAGAACAAAAGCCCGGTTGCTTGTCACAACACCGCAGCGTGACTAGTTTGCTGATATGTCGTCCCCCCCCCCCCCCAGTATCACATGTGACTTTTTAGATGAAGAGACAGAACTTGCTGTTACTGTTCGGACTTGATTTAATTTCCTACAATAATGCCGCTCCTGGCCATCTTTTAAGCACTTCATTATTCTCTCGCATGTGTTTGTAATTCCACACCACCAGCCAGGAAGAAAGCCTTAACGATGGGACGCTGGTCGTCTCAAAACACTGGTTCACCAAGTTTGTCTTGACAAAGATCCAACCATAACAAGGATTGTTTTTTGTTCTTTTTTCCCCCCAAAGTTGAACTTGGTGTGACTAGTAAATTGATACAGTATTCTATTGTGGTAAAACAATGTCACATTTTTTACATACCGGGGTAATTGCCATACGCCAGGACTGTGTTAGTGGGAGGAAATCGAGTGCCCAACTGTTAAAGGGACCCGTTTTGAGCTAAATACAAACATCATTTGAAAATAAGTGAGTGATTTTATTCTCGTTACCGTAGTATCATTTTATTTCGAATTTGATTTATCATGGGGTAGTTATCTTCCTTTCACATGTGTATGACAGTTATGAGTGCTGAAATGTGTCGTAGAGACAAAAGGGAATTGCTGTAGTCTGCGGTTGAGGGGGTGACCAAGTGGCTCATGCGCAACAGGACCGCCCCCTCAAAACTGGCTAATTTCTACACATGCCTAAAAAGTGGTTATTTTTTTTGCCTTAATCCCCATGTGGATTTTTTTTCCACCCTACTTAAGAGAACCTACAATAATCTGTTTGAATCCAAACGTTTGACTACATTTCTCCAACATTTGTCAAATTGGCGTAAACCGCTCTGTGGCATGTAACCAGCCACAGGGTCAGGTTGCGACGGCCTGACGTCACGGCCGTAAAGTGTTGATATAAAAAAGGTGACTACCGACAATAAACGGCAGTGAGCACAGAGTCAGACTCCCCGCGTTTTATTGAACACAACACGCTCATCGTGTTTAGAGAAGTTCTAAACAAGGGTGTCAAGCCCGATAAAAACTAAAAACAAAGAGGAGGCGCCGAGGGCAAAACAAAGAAATAAAAACCATTAGCTTTTCAAAATGTCGGTTCTCATGTGAAATCTTCACATTCGGCGTCTCAATTTGCACCCCAGTGTCGAATATAAATCATATAATTATATAAAATATCCTTACCCCCCTACCGCCTTCCTGTCTCTCTCCTCCCCCTGCGTGGACATGATCCAGCTGTTCCTGACGACGATGACTCGCCCGAGGCCCAGACTCCCGGGTCTCTTTTCACAACTTCTGGACAAAGACAAGCATTGCCTTGGCAGCGTGTTGTTGACGAAACGTCTCCTGAAGGCGGCAGCTTCCAACAGCCGTTCCATTTCCCACCCGGCGTCTTCTCCTTTCAAAAAAAAAAAAATGTGGTAATGATTCAAACGACAGCTGCGTCAACATCCAAAACGTAGAATTCAACAACAAAGCGCAGGTGACGCCAACATACATATTTATACTTTCATCTTTTTTTCCTTCCCCCCCCCCCAAATTAAAGTTCTTTTGGAATATTACAGCATATCTTTGAAATCAAAACAGTGTGCTCAGACCTCCAACAGTGAGGATTATCAGCCTAAAGTCTCTCGTTTAGGCCCAGTAAGTCCTGTGTGCAGTGTGTGTGTGTCGGCATCATACAAACGCACGCGCGCGCGCGCGCGCACACACACACACACACACACACACACACACACACACACACACACACACACACACACACACACACACACACACACACACACACACACACACACACACACACACACACACACACACACACACACTGAGCGGTTGGGGTGCTGGCCAAACCTGCAGCTCCAGAGTAAACAGGGACTGGGCCGCACCTCTCCAGCTCTTCTTTCATGGCGGTGGGAACGGAGTCCATCAGTGGCGAGCCAGCGGTCAGGCCACAGTGGAGGCATGGCGAAGGGGGGGCGAGGGGGAAGTGTGAACTACACTGGAGGCTCGAAAGTCAATTCAAGTTCAATTCGGACTTAAGACATTTTCGGACTCCAAACACTGAGACTGACTTGTGTGTGTGTGTGTGTGTGTGTGTGTGTGTGTGTGTGTGTGTGTGTGTGTGTGTGCACGTGTGTGTGTGTGTGTGTGTTCTTTTCCGGCTGCTTACTAGGGTTTGGTTATGTGAGGAGACTCACCTCCAAAGCAAAATTACTTGTCTTTTTAACAAATTGAAAAAGAGGGCTTCACTTCTTTTTGTCCCCAGAACTCTTTCCAAATCTGACCTCACATATTTTGCGCAACTTCATTTCAGTCAGCGTCTTGATGATTAACGACAGAAGTGTGTTTTACGTTGTCTTCAATTTTGTCATTCCGCCACAAAAGGCGACAAGTGATGACAAAGGTGGTGATAACCATAGAACAGGAAATGGAACATACTGTGACATATCGTGGGTCAACTCTCAAGTGACTAGATGTCTTTGTGTTAACATGCGACAAGCATTGAATGAGCACCTGAAGGGCTTTCAATTGTTCTTTGGACTGTCATGTCAAAAGGCCAGTAATTTTTCATGATTGTACCAGGAAATCCTGCTTCTAAAAATCACAAAATGCTTTCATGACGTCACTCTGTGCTTGTGCGACTCGAGCTCTGTGGGGGATCAAAAGATAAAATGCCCTTTCTCCGCATTTTTGGGGGGGATGCCAACACAAAAGGCTACAAGGGCAAAAAAAAAAACCTTAACATCAAACAGCACAGCAGTTAACAAAAATCTGTCCAGGCTGCTTGTTCTGAGTGGATATAGTGAAGAATGGACTGCACACCACAGAGTGAGCTGCGTTTCATGTTTATAAAATGCACACATCAACTTCAAAAGAGACTTCAAGTTGAACTATCATGGCCAACTTTTGTTTACACTTGCAAAGCGTTATCATTAAGATAAGAAAACCTTTATTTGTCTCCCAATGGAAAGATTCCCATACCTTGCTGTTATTTGATGTTTCACAAGACAAAGTGACCAGCTGCGTATTTAATATATAATATTAAAATAAAATGACCCTGGAATTAATTATTTTTTCATTATTTTGCAATGGGGGGGAAAAACATTCGACATAGGGGGAGACAAAGGCGGGCCTCATAGAAAGGATTGTGTGTGACCTTAAGAGGTACCATCGTATTTACACCTTAGCAGCGGCTACGACACAAAAGGGTCAGTCCAACAGTAGAGTGCACGCGAGCACCAGCGGCACACGTTTTCACAGTTGTCCATAAATACATTTCATCTCAATCCCTTTGGCCTGTTGACCAGAGTGATGTGCTCAAAACACGTCAGCAGTGTGTCCAAATCCATTTTGTTCCCGCCAGCGCATTTGGTGAGCAATGGAGCACAACAGCCCCTGGTTATATTACGATCATGCTAAATGTTAGCAGAGACGACATCGAGATAACAGGGGTAATTGACACAGCAGGTACAAGTGCTCTATTAGGATTTTAACACCTGTATCATTTTTTGTGCCTATTTACATTAGTTCTGTGTGTGCAGACACCCAAATCGCAAGTCCCGGTAAGTGAGCCCATCAGCATTAATGCATGCAGTAACAACATATTAAAACGTTCTACACAGTACGGTATGTAAGTTAATCAGTAGTTGGCTTGGACCTACTCCTCCCCACATTGAATGAAAATAATTTTGAAGATGTCAATTTGGCATTGACGGGGTACGGCACACATATTTGAAGGAGGTCCGATTCCAATTTCAAGATAACCGATTCCACGCGTTTAGTTTACACTGCATGAAAAAAGAAAAAGAAAAAGAAAAAAAGAGATAGTGGCACTTGAACCATGCCAAGTAAATCCAGCATTAAAGGTTAAATGTTGTAAACAGTTTGTTTGTTTGTTTGTTTGTTTGTTTGTTTCCGAGTAGTCCACAGTGTGTCAGCTCAAAAACAAGTGCCGTGCAGTACTTTGCATTGAACCAGCTTGTCTCTCTCTACCTGCTAGCTCACCTTCAGCAACAACCAAAACATTGACTGATTCTGCAAAGGCCAAGCCAAGAAGTGTGAAAGGTGACGTGGGTATGCAGGTTTGATTTGGCATGGAGCACACGGTTTCATTGCGGGGAAGGTTTTGGCTGTCCAAAGTCCAAGCCGGTTGGTTTACCGCTGTGGTCCTCGGGGTTCACTGCACACAGCACGCTGACAGGAGAGAATGGGGCAATTATGTTATTATTTACAATGGGACACCTTCATACATACTCAACACTTGCATATGGTGTACCAGATTTTTTTTGGGGGGGGGTCATTATCATGTGCATATTCATTGAAAAATGCCCGTTTTGCTTTCTGTGTCAGACATCGCCTCAGTGCTGCAGCGCATGATAAATAATCAACCGACGCACAGGCGGAAGCCTGTCTGTGATGTGGATCGGGTTACATCCTCTCCATTTAAATAAATAATGGAAATAAATAAATATCCGAATCTAGATGCCACATTTTCTGTTGCTGGTCCCTCTCTCTGGAATGACCTCCCACCGAACATTCGTCAAGCTTCCTCACTGCCCATCTTCAAAACCCTCCTCAAAACTCACTTGTATTCTCTGGCTTTCGACTCAGCATGACTTAAATTTGTTCTTGGTTTTACTGTTTGGTGCTTTCTACTGTCTTTATTACCGATTTGTTTTACTGTTTATTGTATATGTTAAATTGCTCCATGTACAGCACTTTGTATGCGGCGATGGCTGTTTGAAAGTGCTCTATAAATACAGTTGACTTGACTTGACTTGACTTGCAAAGCCATCTACCCGGTGGCCTGGTGGAATCTGACGGTCAGATTTGGGATGAGGATGCCTGCCTGGCAGCGTTTTGTTTTTTTTAAACCTACGAGAGCTTATTATGGTCACCTACCGAGAAAGGGCAGATTTACATCCATAGACCAGCGATCTGGCTTATCACTCAATAGCAACTGGCGGATGTAAGGGATGGTCTGTTCACAACATGATGCCGTCCATTGAAATTAACTAGCGGGATTATTTTGGAAACTAAAAGACTAGACCCAAAATTCCCATTGATACTTCGAAATGGGCCGCCGGACGTACACTACAATTCTTTGTCATTCTACTTTGAAATTTCAGATACTTTTTGCCACAGGCAGTTTGTGGAAGGCCTTTTTTGTTGTTGTTGTTGTCTTTTTCGATATAAAGCATCGTCCACAAAGGCATGTTAGATGAGTTTGGTGTGGACATTTCAATATACTCATAGCATATGTGCTATATTGTGTACATATGCTGCCGGAGTAGCATCGTCATTTGTCGACCCACAGTGGCTGCCGTTGGCCCCATGCCAACCTGTGGCTAGCAGCCACCGTGTGGTTTTTATTAAAATAACTTCAGCGGGAATAAGACGAAGCCATATACTTTGGGAAATTTGAGCTGCCTCACCAGCGAAAAAAAAAAAAAGTATAATTCCGCAGGAATTTCTCGCTAAGCACAGGATCTTGTCCGGGCTTTAAGAGTGCCCGATCCATCTTGGAGAAAGGTATGGGAAGAAGAAGTATGTCGGTTATGATCTGGATCAAGTGTCTCACTAAAAGCACATTTTTCCCATGCTATAGTTTAGTTCATCTTATTTAGCTTTGAATTAACATACATGAATGTAAAGTTGAGGTTGAGAATGAAGCATATGTGTGAGAAGAGCTATGTTCTATTCATCTCAGTTTCGCTAGGGCATTTTTTTCCTTCAACATTGCAACGCCGCAACCAAGTTCATAGATACGATGAAAGTCAGCCTCGCTTTTGCCATTTTGTTTTCTCCCGCTACACTTTGTTTGAATTTTCCGCAGTCCGGGACTTCCTCCGGCTACGTGCCGCCTCTCACAAGTCAGTCTTGGCACCACAACAGAGATGATGAAGTACGCTGGGTGCTTTTGTTGGTCATTCAGAGTACATTAGACACGATATGGGCAGTCCAAAATTAAAAATCACCATGTATGTGTCATCATTTTTCGACGACGCAACACTCACAGCTTCTGACGGAGTCTGCTAGGGGCTCCCGATCCAGTGAGACATCCCTCTGAGTCTCCTGCATCTGGAACCAATAAAAGTCTGACATGTATCATTCCTAATGTAAAAAATATATATACTTATGCATGATTTAAACCTGTTCAAACATAATAAAACACTGACTAAAATAAATTTAAAAAGTATTCTTTAACACATTTTTACACTCTCAGTCATACAATTCTCCAGGTAAACTGAGATCCAAACCCAAAACCTCCTAAAATGGAATATGACCCAGGTGCAAAAGCACCCTCACCTTGATGTTCTTCTTGAGGTACTCTGCTCTGCTCATGAGGCTTTTAATCTGGAAACAAACCAAACAAAACAAAACAAAACAACATCTGTATTTTTATTGAATGTCTCATGCCACACTGAAAAATGTTCGCAGATTTGCAAGCTAATTTGGTTGGAAATGCCCATGATGGCCTTTTTCAAACTCAACAATGAACCCATCCAAAGTAGCACAATGAGCCAGCCAGTGGACACAACTCCCCCCCGGCAGGATATGAAAGAGGCAGGAACATACTGGATGTGGTGCACATAATGAAAGCTGGCATTCAGTTGCATTATGGGTAGCGTGCAGTGTTTTTCTGACCTGTACTCGGCAGCACAAGACAGGATGTCTGAGTCTCTGCTGCAGCAGTGTGGAATGTGAGTTATTATTTTTTTTTAACTCTCCGGTGAGACCTCCAACCTCACGGAAGTGCAGCGCCAATTTTGCTCGAGTTAGGGAAATTGGGAAAACATTTCAGAAGGGACACGTGTGCTTTTCGGTCAGGGGGGGGGGCACAGATGAGGAAAAAGGAGCGCAGTTTTTGCTCGTACACTGCTACACACAATGCGGAGACCTCCGCAGTTCGTTTCCATACTTTCCCTTAAAACGTAGTGATCCGGCGCAGCAAATTAGCATTTTGACCGCTGTTTTTGGGGGGTATTCTGCCCTCAAACCGCAAGCCTTTAATCAGCGTGTGCAATAAACATGAAGGAATTTTACACGGCGGTTCGCATTCTCGATGCTTGAGTTCCCGTCATGACATTCAATCAGTTTACATGGGATACATCACGATTAGGACTCCGGTCAACAACAGTTGGACTCTTGGTGCTCCTTTGTTCGAGCAGAGGTCGGGTTAGAGTCTCACAGGTTTGTGGCTGTGTGCGTTTACTCTCTGTTCCGCATTATGATGCAGAGAGGGTTTAGTTAAATAAACATTTGAGTTTGTTTGGGGGGGGGTTCCCCCTTGGGAAGTGTTTGCTCATGTTGTTGCCACCGTCTGTTGGAATCATTGATATCAATCTCATACAGGTTAGACAAAACAGTTTCCCAGTTAAGCCTTTCTGTGGAATTATTACCCTTTTATTTTTGGGGGGGCTCGCATAGGTCGCTGCCATGATGGCAAGGCTCACCTCGCTGTGGAGCAGTTCTCGTCGGCGGCCCTGCGGCTCAGCTGGGAGTGGACAAAAGAGAGAGAATAATGAGCACATTGTTCTACTCTACTAATGGAACAGTCCATCAGCACCATCCGCCATCTTTTCGCTTTCCACAACCCCCCCGAAGAAGCAGCCTTCTACAAACACAAACAGAAAACTTTTTCCCTACGATCCTTTTGCTACTATCTCGGCCTTGGCAGAGGACTGCACTCTCGAGGGTAACATTCTAGATTTACTAAGGTGGGATGTTGCAAATATGGTAATTATATTTCATTATTGAGTGGCTTTCAACATGCCCAAAACTTTTAAGGGTCCAACTACACGACCCCCTGCAGAATAGTAGCACCCCATTCAAAGTTAGAAAAACAAATAGACACCCCGATTAACAGAAAATGAACCCATCCCCAATATTACACAGGAAGTCGGCCATTTTGATTTGGACCTCCATCTTGAGGCATGCTTTGGCAAACTGCTATGGAATTCTCCCAAATGAGTCTCAATCGGGAGCAGGTATCCACGACAATTAATTCCCAACCAGTGTGCCTTTGCATGTGAGTGAGCCCCGAGTAAAAATCTTTTTTTTTTTAATAGAAATCATGTATGTTTGTCCAACACCGTTCTAGACAGATGGACGATGCTTTTTTTGGGGGGGGGCTAATAATTTTAGTATTTGTCGTCTGAGCATGCCATCAAATTGATCTTTTCATTGATTCACCATCATAAAGAGGGTGGGAACCTGCATCTTTAATGTTTCTATTCGCATTGCAGCAGTTGGCTAAATATAGGACGTCTTTAAAATTACCAAGCCAATTTAAAATTACAAAAGATATATCGTTAAAAATTCAATTTTCCCTGAGTTTAACTTCCTAAGACGTGCTGTTTATGCGATCCCATTAAAGTGCGTCCCAGTATGTTCTACTTACGTCATTTTTATGTATTATCATTTGAAAGTGGATATCAGCGGTTTGTTCGCATGTGGTTTGTCCTCCCAGAAAAGCATCTTGATTGGGAAGACTAAGCACTGGCTGGCTGGCCGCTTCAAGCTCTCACCAGTGGAAGATAAGCGTCCTGTGTGTTTACAGCAAGGACTAAATGGGAAGCAGATGGCGCGGCTCCCGTAGCGCACGCGGGGGCCCTGGCAGACGCCGGGTCCCATCATCTCAGCTCCAAAAGGCCTCACTAGTGGAATCGCTCTCACATGAAGGCGCATGAGCTCATTGCCTCATGCAAGGACACGGAGTTAGTGAATGGCCTTCTGTGTTGCTTGACAGCCTCGCCAACCCGCTCTCTCACCTTGCCTCCATCTTTATTCACGACAATCATGCGCGAATATGCCGAGAACTAACCTGACACTTTCTATGAGCCTCATTTATTGAGGGTTTGCGCTCGGGATTGAACTGATTATTCGACTCGAAGTCCACATTACTATGCCACATCGACATTTAAGCATGAATCTTAGGAGCGAACAGTTTATTGAGCAAACCATTTTCCACCGTACCTGCAAGTGCCAACAGGAGTTCTCCTAAGCAATTCTGGTATTCATCCAAGGCCTCATTGTCGTCCACTCCGCTTTGCTCCTACAGCACAAACACCAAGACAACATGTGATTATCTACAAGGTGTTTGCAGATTTAGGGGATGCGGGGGGTTCCCCTAGAACGACTGTCTACTTTTATATGGGAGTGTTTAGTTTTGTAGAACAGTGTTGTTTGTGCCCAAATTACATCTTAAATGTGGGACTATTTAATTATTTTAGAAAGTGGAGTAATTACTTTGAGTGTCCATGAATTAAATGATGGAATATATTATTCAACATATTTTATCATTTAATTTAAATTAATTTGTATAGTTTCTTACAATTTCCCAATTTAATCAATGCATAATTTTACCAAATATTTCACTTAAAAAATATTGTGATTCACAACAGTACCATATTTTAATTATCTATTTATTTGGTTTTACACTTATTTTTGGCACATTATTGAAGATCTCTCATTCATCTAATATGACTGCTGGAAGAGAGCGACAAGGGCTTAATCTTGATTTTGCTACACAATATAGAATTATTTTTTGATGTAATGCTATACTCTTATTAAAAATGGGTCAAATTCTTTAGAGCCTTGCTAATCACGAGGAAAAAGGACTGGAGAACACCCATGTACAACTGACACCCATTGAAAAACATTGGGGGAAAAAATGTGCGTGCAGACATAGTTGACAACATTTTGAATGACAATCCATGTCAACAAAGCACTAAAATCAGCAGAAAAGTGATGAAAAGCTCTTACAACTGCGGCGGTTCATTTTTGTATCATGCCATCCTGCCATGTCTGACCTTAGCGATGGCGACCGAGGCCATGTCCAGCGCCGCCAGCAAGCGTGGTTGCTCACGAGACATTTCTGCAAGGTGAGAAGAGAAAGGTTTGAAAACAAGCGCTTGTTTTCATTAGGGTCGCGGGTGACCTGGAGCCAATGGCAAAACTGGAGGGCCTGAGCCAGGATTCCAAACCAGAACATTTTGACTCTTAAGAGAGCAATCACAACTTCCCTATGCTGCACAGTCACCGTAATTTGAGAACGAGAACACAAGTCCTACATATGCTCCTCTGTGATGTATTTTACCTCTGAGGATGTCCGTGGAGGTGCGCGCCTCCTCAAAGATACGCTTGTTGTCCGAGGCGACCAGGGCCTTCAGCTCTTCCGCTCGAGACGCGTATTGACGCACCTGCAGGGACATTGACATGATGCAGTAGGTGTGGTCTGCTTTCAGAAGAGACACACTAGAGCAGCGGTGGGCAAAACTAGGCCTGAGGGCCACATACAGCCCTCTTAGTTCTTTAGAGGTATAATACGCCTCACCAAGTATTTACATAATAAACGGTCAATATTTGATACATACAACGGATATATCTAAATACGTATACAACATACTAATGATACGTATATTATTATTTCATGTATTAATCCTATTTTTCCACTAAAGTTTAGATTAAAATTAATTAATTTTTAAAATAAATTTTTGATAAATTAAATCTCATTAAAATAAAATAATTGATTTGCCGAGAATCTTAACAAAATATTTAAATACATTTTTTAAATTAATTTAACTTTATTGTTTAATGAATTATAATTCAATTAAAAACAACAATATTTATATCTGATTTATACTTTTTTAAATCAAGCAGAGCTAAAATAAATAATTTTACAGCACATGATGCAGCATATATATGCATGTTTATTTGATTAAACAATTGGCTAATTCAACATAAATAGGAAAGTGATTCACACAATATTAATAGAGGAAATATTCTGCGGCGTACTTTTTGCCTGAGGACATCTTTTCGCTTCTGGTCAGTCTCATCTGGAGGAGGAAAGGCAAGGTAAGTTCAACATGGTGCTTCATCAGAAATGTGCATATGCTCTTACAGTAAATAGCAGGGACAAAGTGCTCCAGAGCACTGCAGTAGAGAGAGAGCGCAACGGACCTCTCGCCATCTTGGTCCTTCTGGACGGCCTGTAAGACCAGTTCTTTCTGACGGGAGGCAAGACATGGGGAGTGACACCTCTGAAAACATAATGCAGACTATTCTGTAGTCTCTTACCGCCTTCCCCAAGCTCTCAGCACTTGGCATGTGCTCCATGTCCACAAAGGGGTGCGTGAAGAACTCGGCGAAGGTGATCCGGGCATCGGGATTCCTCTCCAGGAGACGCAGGAGGAGGTCCCGGCAGTGCTTGGAGACCCTGGCCCCGGGGGGGAGCTGATGTACAACAATGCGACCTTATTATGTTGCTCTCAATCCGCAATGCGACAATGCATTTGAAAGGTCAAAAGACTGTTGCCAAAAATCATCGTGAGTACTTTGCAGCGGAGGGTGACCTTAACAGATGAATTCCCATGGAATTCTTTGGTAAAGGACATGAGATTAAACTTTGTTTTTTCAACCATAAATGTTTTTATTCTTCACCAAATGTATTTACTATTTGATTCAGAACATATTGATACAGTCATACTTCGGTTTTCGGTATTAACTAACCAAGACCATAATCCGTTCCAGAAAACCGAAACCATGTTTCCCATTATAATCAATGTAATAAATTTTAAAAATATGTTGATGAGTGCAACAGGCCACCAAGTGCCCTTTCGACAGCAAAGTGGGCCACCTAGTGGATTTATAATGAACCGATAGCTGGAAAAAATAAAATAGGTATTACATCTGAAACTTGACCACTGACCTCAATGGGCTGGTTACTTCGAATCTTCTCTTCCAATTCTGAATACGACCTTGATGCAAAAGGGGCCCGTCCAAAAAGAGCCTCTACATTCAAACAAACAACATTAGAGTGGATAAGACTGTTCAAAAGGATCATTCGTATTTTGAATATGAAAGGGGCAGCCGGGTGAAGTATTCAAAACTTGCTAGCAGTTTGGAAACTGCAAAATCCCCCTTTAAATATAAGATTACAAATATCTATTTTATAACCCTTATCTCGAATGAAGTCAACGCTCACCATAAAGAATGACTCCCACCGACCAGAGATCCACTCTGGAGTCATACTGGCGCCGACACACCATTTCGGGAGCCATGTACAAGGGAGAGCCTCTCAACACGCTCTTTTCGTCCCATGGTGACATGTACTGGGCGAAGCCAAAGTCTGACATTGAATCAGAATGCAGCATCCGATACAGTCAGAAGCAGGATTTCACACAAACATATGTGTTTGTATTCTTCCTTACCTGCTAATTTGAGGACTGAGCCACACAGCAAAATGTTCTGTGGTTTCAAATCCAAGTGGGAGATATTTCGGTCATGTAAGAACTGGAGAGCACATGCTGTGGGTGGAAGCAAAATCCATTGTTCACATGGCCATTCCAAATCAAATGAAATACAAGGCCCAAAGGTGAGTCAGCTAACCTATCTGTTGCAGAAAACGCCGGGCAACTCTCTCTGGCAAGATCCGACGACTGCGGATGAAACGGGACAGATCTCCACCGGAACACCATTCCAGGATCAAATAGATGTTCTCAGAATCCCACTGATGATAACGCAACATAATTTTGTATTGATACAGAGAAATTTCGGCACACTTGCATCCAGCTGAGACACCCTGGTTGAAATCACTCATATCGGCAATAATTAAAGATAACCTCAGTGTGAGTTATTTGTCTTTTCCTTTGTCGTTTTGCGACAGCTTTGAGGGAAGAATGTTCTACATTCGTTTTCTGTTGTTTGACCTGAATTTTCTGTGACTTTAAGTCTAATCTGTTTGCGCTCTTTTGCAAGAGCGCTATGTGGAAATTTATAGCATTTTCAGAATCAGAATCATCTTTATTGGTCAAGTATGTAGAACACACAAGGAATTTGTCTCCGGTATAACACGCTGCATTAGTATCATCATAAACAAGAACATGACAAATAGGTATGGAAGGACATTTCATAATGTAAGTGAACCATAGTTTCAAGCAGAGCTAAGTAAGCCGCGCAGGGTCGCCAAAAACTAACGAAAATGCCCAAAACAGGGACAATACTAGGGAGCGTGTAACCGAGGCTGCCATACCTGGTAGGATACTGTCAAACTACCGTCAGAATTAAAAAAGAATAATTATTGAGATTCTTAATATTTGTTTGCCCATGTTGGCCAACCTTACTTGGATAGGCTCAAGTTCACCCACAACCGTAATGTGGACAAGTGCTACAGAAAATGGATGAACAGATAGATGCTAATCAAGTGAGCTCACCACAAAATCTTTCAACTGGACAATATGAGGGTGACGTACAGTCTTGAGGATCTCAATCTCCGTGAGCAAGTTCTCTGTGGAAGCCTTGTTCAGCGTCTTCTTGGCGACCACCTTCACGGCCACTGCTTCTCGGCTATCGCCCTGGACAAAAATGTAGGCCCTTTAGTATCACGGATGAGGCATGAGAGAGCAAGAGGACGCAAAATGGGGGCAATGTATCACCTTTCTGTAGGCTTTATAGACAGTGGCATATGTTCCGCTCCCCAACCGCTCTGTTAGGATGAAGTCATCCAGTTTTGGAGGGGCGAAGCTGGAGGACGAAGCCATGTTGGCTGCAATGTGCCATTAATATGGAGCTATGTAATGTGGTCTGTCTAAAAATAAAATTGCTGATGGTTTTTCACAAAAATCCAATATTATACAAGAGGCAAAATACAATGAAACATCAAGGCTCGCGTGCGTGCTGGAGCCTGTCGCAGCTGTCTTCGGGCAGTTGGGTGGCAGGGGGTACACCCCTACTAGTTGCCAGCCAATCGCAGGGCACACATAGACAAACAACCATTCACAATCAAAATCACACATTGGCACAATTTAGAGTGCCCAATCAACCTGTCATGCATGTTTTGGGAATACGGGAGGAAACCGGGGTATCAGGAGAAAGCCCACGCAGGAAAGGGGAGAGCATGCAAACTCCACACGGGAAGGCCGGATCACAGTGGACTTCTGTAATGCGATGCGGACATGCTAACCAGTCATTTCCTGTGCACCCTATTCAAAACACGTTATGATACATAAAATACATTAACAACAATTTGTGGCCATTGTCTCACTCTCAACGATACGACAGTTTCGCATGAAAACTGTCATTATGTTCTTATATGTTGTTAAATTTATTGATAGTTAACGGTCATGAAGACGAACCTTATCAACAGGGAGTGAAGTGATTATCTAACTAAGCTAAGTCTGAAAAAGAAGTGTGTTTTAGCAGTAAGACAAGGACGTAAACAATCAGGTTTACTTAATTTGGTGTTTTGTTTGTAGGCTACCAACAATAAGTTGTAGCTAGCGCCATAAACTGGAGTGAAACAACACATGACAACAATCAACCGGCCGTCATTCGAATAGGAACGTTCATACCTCGTTCAAAATGCCATTATCGCGTACCTGTATGGTAGTCAATCCATGACTGGCAGAAGTGTGAGGAAAAGGTAATTGTTTACATCGCTGTCAGTCGTTGCCGGTGCACACAGGCTGCCCTTTGGCTGTTTGGGTCACGTGACTTGGAACCTCGTAGTATCTGTCACACTGCCTCCTATTGTTCGGATACTTGTACTGCACTGCACCTGCTGGATTGCGGTCGTATTTTTTATTGAGCAGTCTACAAAATACAAAAAAATAAAGATCAATAACAAGTTTTTAAAAATTACAAAATATATAATATAAATAAACAATAGATACATTGATATAAGTCTCCTTGTTAAAACCTCGTAGTTTTTTAACTAGGAGACTTCAAGAATAATCATCACTTTATAAAGCCTGGTGTTGTCGTGCTTTCATTTGCCCGACTCCGATGAATGATTTCATAAATATATCACATATTTTACGGGTTAATGACCTATTCGACCGTATTGCTTATTGAAATAAAGACTATCAATTTCAAAAAATTATTTCCGGAAGAAAAAAAGGATAATACACATCAAATATGAACACTTTGTCGATGAAATAAATATTTGTGCTAATTTAATTGTAGGAATTTATAAAATATATCTATTATTTTCATTATGGCACTACAAATAAAACATACACCTCAGAAGTGACATTCAAAGAAATGAATTATTTTATTTCAGTTCAGTTTAGTTCAATGTAAGTTAGTTTATTTGCATGAAATACGTGTGCAACGCAACAATGTAATGTCATTTTTCAGCTATTGTATCCTTTATCTTTTCAATCTTTTTGAACGATGTCTAATAAAACGCCACCGGAAGTCCGCGTTCATTGCCCAAACGGTGGGCATTTAAAGATGGCGGACTGCTTGGCTGCACGCTTCGCAGCGCAGGAGGAGCAAATTCGGCTTCTTGCTGGCGAAATCACCACCCTTCAGGACGGGGTCAACCGGGACTTGGGCCCAGCTGGCGATGCGGGGGTCTCCTCGCAGCTGGAGGAGCTGAGGTCGGAGAATGAGAAGCTCAAGTACCGGCTATTGCACCTCCGCCGGGGTCTGCGGTTGGAACTGGAGCTGGAGCCGGGCAAGAGTTCACAGCCAGGGGGCGAGTGCGGAAAAGCTGCCGGGGGGAATGTCGTCAGAGGAGGGCAGACGAATAACAAAGCGGCTGCTAAAAAGGTGATGAATAATACATAACAGTTTTGGTTCTCCAACTACTATTATTTTTCACAACCCCTCGACCTCAGTGAAAGATGCGATTCTCGGATTTATTACTACGTCTATAAATTACTGCGTAATAGATGCCATGTGGCCTATAGCAACAGCTTGATAAGTGTTCTTTAGATGTATTCGCATTTGTCTAATTTAGTACAACCCTTACCTAATCAAATAGATGTATCAAAATAAATATGATCTGGAAAAGCTTCCTGGTCATAACATACTTGTAGAATCTCAGCTCAGATTAGTTGACTTTGCAAGAAATTCACATGGAAATCGATTCACTTTTGTTTTAGCACATGATAAAAATGTATCGTGTTAAGTTAATACAATTTTAATTGTTAGTTACATTCACCATGACTTGGGGCTAGGCTGGTTGAAGATCATCCATTTTCAAGCAGCACTGAAACACTGTCATGTCAAAACCCAAATGCAACCATTTCACAGGCATGTTTTTTAAAAATGCCGACATGTCCTTTTAAGATAGTGTACCTCTTTTTCATGCAGGTGAGCAGCTCTGATGCTAAACCAGGCGATAAAAACAAGGAGAAGAAGCAGCCAAAAGAACATTCAGATGGAACCGCAAAGGGGGTGAATATCCTGACTTTAAATTTCGGGCAAAATGCATTAGAAGGCAGCATGTTTTTTTTTTTGTGGTTGGCATGTCTGCCAAGACAGGAGGGAGCAACTTAACTTGAAGATTAGTGCTATTAAAAAAACGGATGGATGCATTTCCAGCAGGGGTTAGTTAGGGTACCAAACTCTGGCACAAAAGTCAAAATCCGGGAGTAATTCCCTAAAGATGCCACAAGATGGCGACAAAGTATTTTTTTCAATTGGACAAGGCTACCAGTTCAACGTAGATGCAAGACACCAAAACGCCACCAGACGGTGCCAAAGATATATAATCAGACGTTACTTTGGCCGAAGGGTTAAAAATGGGGAATGGGTGAGTTATTTAGCAAATAGAGTAAATATTTGAATTAACAAATATCGAACTGCAACAATGCAGGGGTTTGCTGTATTAACTAACCAAGACCTTTTTGGCAGCTGAAGGCCTGGCCGGCTTTTGTCGATGAGCGCCTCAGCCTCTACGAGTTGCTGAAGAAGGAAAGTGATGCCCTCCGGGCCAAGAGAGCTTCAGAGGGTAAGTCCATCACGGTGGAGCTACCCGATGGGCGTCAGTTGGCGGGCACGTCCTGGGTCACCACCCCGTACCAAGTGGCATGTGACATCAGGTAAATATTGTTGCTGATGGAAAATAAATACTTGGTCAGCGCATTATTTAATTTATTTTTTTCTTTTTGGCCTCCAGTCAGGGTCTGGCTGACAACGCAGTGATATCTCGAGTGAACGGGGAGCTGTGGGACTTGGACAGACCTCTGGAGCGCGACTGCTCGCTGGAGATTTTACGCTTTGAGAATGAGGATGCACAAGCAGTGAGCAAGACAAACTTTCTGTGTCACTCTTTGATATTGCAGTTTCCAAATGGGGCTCATATGTCGGGTTCGTCAAAGTACAAGAGCCTCAATTTGGTCAAAATTGCCACTTCAAACCAAACTGTCCAACTTTTGGTCCCAATTTTAAGCATCAGTCATTGGGATGTTTGCATGTGTCCTATTATGAGAGAAACATCTACCCAATTTTGTGTCAGTTGGTGGAAGTGGTACCCAGGGCAGATATATATATTTTTTTGCTTGCTGTCTAATTTTACAGTGGCCCTTGACCTCCCTATCTGATGCATGGTAGCCAATTTAGGTCATTCCGACTTATCTGCCAAGAATATTATGTTTTGTAGTTGTTTGCACACATCCAATATTTTATGCAGCGTAGGGAGATCCAATCAGGACAGCTTGTCATAATACAAAGTACTTTACAATTGTTTTTCCTTGCAGGTGTACTGGCACTCCAGCGCTCACATCCTAGGCGAGGCGATGGAATGCTTCTATGGTGGCTGTTTATGTTACGGACCCCCCATAGAGAACGGCTTCTACTACGACATGTTCCTCAATGGAACAAAGTGAGATTATCTGCCAAGAAAATCAGGCGGTTTTGTCAAAAATGACAAAGGTGAACAAAATGACATCATTATTCAACTTTTTTTTTTTTTTTTTTAATCTAGGAGCGTGTCCAGTACCGACTTTGGGGACCTGGAGAACTTGTGCAAAATGGTGGTGAAGGAGAAGCAAGCCTTTGAAAGGCTTGAGGTTACCAAGGAGACGCTGCTGAAGATGTTCAAGGTGAGAGATGTTGCGAAACATGAATACGAAGAGAGCCCCAACCTCCACGAAGGCTTTCACGCGTCACCAAACTCTGTCATAATATGACATGGTTACAGTATGTATGCTTTCTTAGTAGGGCTGGGTTTTTTTAAATTGATTGATCGAATTGAGTAAATCAAATCAGGCACTTGTGAATTGAATCAAATCAATTTTGGATTTCTGAATTGATGCCCAGCGCTAATTCTCAATAAAATACAACGGGGACATGCAGTGTAGTGCATATCGTAAGTCTTGTAAGGGTGTTTTATTGTTACAGCCAGATTGCAAAATGGATGAGATTTGTTTTCTCAAAATTCATTCAAAAAAGATACATGACACCCCATACAAATTGTTTTTTATTCTTTAAATGGTTGCAAATGTATTTAATCTGAACTCTCCTTAAACTGTACGAACTTCTCAAGGATGATGAGTGGAAAAAGGAAGCTTGTGCTATGAATAGGATTTAAATAATCTTTTAAAGAATTGTAATACAATAACAACATTCTGAAAATTTATTTCACATCATCGGGTGGGATGTGTGTGTGTGTGTGTGTGTGTGTGATTTGTAGGAAAAAAATAATGATGATTTAAGGTGAAGCTAATCTTTTCGAGTCATTTGAAAATTGCAGCTGACTCAAAATCACCCGGATTATTAGTAGTTGGGTAACCTGGATGTTTTTTATTTTTCCAGTACAACAAATTTAAGTGCCGCATTCTGAACGAGAAGGTCACCACACCCACAACGACAGTTTACAGGTTAGTTGCTGTAAGACAGGACTGTGGTGAACATGATGCTTGCTTGCTTGCTTGCTTCTTCTTCTTTAATCTTTGCCAAGCTAATCATGACGATGGGTCTTGGATAGATGCGGGCCCCTTATAGACCTCTGTAGAGGTCCTCACGTGAGGCACACGGGCAAGATCAAAGCCATGAAGCTCTACAAGGTGCACCTTCAAGGACTTTGTACATTGGCCATTCACATCAATGGATGTACAGTTTCAGCATCTTCTCTCTGTCTCTTGTCAGAACTCTGCCACCTACTGGGAGGGCCGCTCCGACATGGAGACGCTGCAGAGGATATACGGGATCTCCTTCCCTGACTCAAAGATGCTCAAAGAGTGGGAACGCTTCCAGGAGGAGGCCAAGAATAGGGACCATCGCAAGATCGGCAAAGTAAGTTGGGGTACGCTTGATGGGAAAAATATCTTTGGATTTGAGACACCACAACAATTTATTGTAATGGGCAGTAGTGGTAATATGCATACATTCAAAATAATATTTTAATATTCTGACAGTTGTATTAATATCTGTATTTTTTTTGGGGGGGGGGGGGTGGTTGGATGCTCTCTCCTTGCCTGCGTGGGTTTTCTCCGGGTACTCCGGTTTCCTCCCACATTCCAAAAACATGCATGGCGGGTTGATTAAACACTCAAAATGGTCCCGGGATGTGAGTGTCAGCGTGGATGTTTGTTCGTCTGTGAATGCCCTGCGATTGCCTGGCAACCGGCTCAGGGTGTCCCCCGCCTACTGCCCGAAAACGGCTGGGATAGGCTCTGGCACGCCCGACAACCTTGTGAGGATGAGCGGATTACAAAATGGATGGATGAATTTCAATTCAATAAATTGCTTGTCATTCAGCAGCAGGACTCAGTCTGCTCCCTCATTTTTGACCACATTTTGAAACTGCTCGAGTCATCCTCGCTCCCCAGTTGGGTCCCCAGCATGGGGTTGCACAAGGCAATCCCTCACTCGCGACCGCATGTTTTCACCTTCTCAGCAAGAGCCATCGAGTTGCCACCAGTTTGGTTGTTTTCAATGTCAGCACTGTGCTTCGTGAATATCAAATCCCGAAATGTTCATAAAGGTTGTTTATGTTTGGTGCACTTGACAGGATCAGGAGCTGTTCTTCTTCCACGATCTCAGTCCTGGGAGTTGCTTCTTCCTGCCGCGCGGGGCTTACATCTACAACACCCTCATAGAATTCATCAGGGTGAGAACTGTGGCATGTTGAACAATTTGTTTTACTTTATTTTGCATATTTTAAAGAAGGTACACACAATCGAATATCATTTAGTAGATTAAAGGCTAAAAAGAAACCAGCGATGGATTTATAACCATAAAATGACTTTTAATTTGTATAATCCTGACTGCAGTGTATTTTAAAAATGGCCATGAACCACGACCACATCAAGTTCACGAGATAATTAAAATTCTGAACCTTGAAGACTCAACCATACTCCTTTCTCAACACTCAAACAACAGAAACAACCCTTTTACCAATGTAGCGATACCAATAAACCACACCCATAAATTTAGTAGATAAACATTTTTTATTAAAATTTGCATGTGGAAACGTTTCTTTTTTGTATTTTGTTTTCAATTCATGAATTTGATTTTTTTGGGGGTATTTACATTATTAGATGAGATAATGAGCAATGAAATCCTCATCGAGAGGTATGTGATTTGTGCATTAGTTTAGGAATGGCGACACTGTTTTTGTCATAGCCTCATTAACTTTTGCCCTTTTGATAGTAAGAAAAGCCTCATCTAAATAGTTGAGCAAAGTCATCCTTTTACCAAATTTGAGAAAGAGACGGACGGGTTTCTGACTGGGAACAGATCCGATCACGTGTCATTCGGTGGAACATGTACCTGTGACATATTTCTCCTTGACAACTTTCACAGCCCGAATGAGAACGCAAAACGAGGCCAAGAAGGTCTCTCACATTGCTCGGCTTGTTGGAGCGAAGCTGTCGTAGTGTGACTGTGTCACTTCCACCATTTCCATCAGTTCCCCCTCCACGACACATGTCGTCAATGGATCTTGGCAACCCACCTTCGGGCAAACATTATCAGCTTATTTCCCACTGGGGGGGGAAAAAAACATTTATTAGACCCTTCAAAGGGTAAATTGCATTTTTTGCACGAGTGAAATGGAGAGTAGCGGCAGCACAGAAGAATAAGCTAAACGATTAACAAATCCCTACGATATCTGTGAGCATATTTACCGTATAATATGGAGTATGAAAATGCACATGAATAATTAAACACGATCGTGAAAAGGAGGTGAACAGCTGCAAATATAGGCAACGGCACTCTCAGTAGCAAAAATAAATAAATGCACACGTGTATACATAGCCTGTGTGAGAAGGCGATATTAACGGTCAAGCGGTGGAGTGACCATGTGACTGAATAAAACATTAAGAGAAAACGATGCTATCAAGCATATACGATAAATGCAAATGACGATTATATGTAGCATCTGCTGAGACCTATAAGATAAGTGTTGAGGCCACTCCAACACGGCGGCATACATGGGTATCAGGTGTTAAACTTCAAATTGACATTCACAGGCTTTGCTAGCTGTCGTATTTCCATTTATTTTTTTTCAGTCTAACCAAAAACAGAATGTCACCAACCATGACCAGACTCTGAATCTAACACCGAATACTTAACTCCTCTCCTGGTCTTTGCGTTGAAAGCAAGCTTTCCTGTCGAGCGTTCCAATCGTTGATGATATTTGTGTGTTTCTCACTTAGGCTGAGTACTGGAGAAGAGGCTTCCAGGAAGTAGCCTCCCCCAATATCTATAACAGCAAGCTGTGGGAGACGTCAGGCCACTGGCAGCACTACAGCGAAAACATGTTCTCCTTCTCCGTGGAGGACGACACCTTCGCACTCAAACCCATGAACTGCCCTGGACACTGGTTAAACCACCTCTTCTTTGCTTCCCTTTTTTTTTTCTATCTCATGATTTCATTTGATTTCTTTGCCGTGTTTTCCGCACGCCAGTTTGATGTTCGGCCATAGGCCTCGCTCGTGGAGGGAGCTCCCACTCAGGCTCGCTGACTTCGGAGTCCTCCACCGCAACGAGCTATCTGGAACACTGACTGGGTTGACCAGAGTGCGACGTTTCCAGCAGGATGATGCTCACATTTTTTGCACCATGGATCAGGTATTGTATCCATGGTGCAATCCATTAACCTGCTATGCAATGTTTTTGAATGTGGGGGGGAACAAGAGTTATTATTTATTTATTTTTTACTTATTTACCACAAAATGTTTGTTCTCACCTTGATTATTTCCATTGTTTACCCCTCAGATCGAGTCTGAGATGAAAGGCTGCCTGGACTTCCTGCGCAGTGTCTACAGCGTGTTTGGCTTCTCCTTCCAGCTTCACCTCTCCACCCGCCCGGAGAAGTATCTTGGTGATGTTGCGGTGTGGAACCAAGCTGAGAAGGTATCTATAGCTGGTCAGGATCTAACGGTTTACACATTCTGATTCAGTTTTTTTGTGGTACGGAATATTTGGTGCATGACAAGTTCAAAACGCTATTTTGAATACAGCCATTTTTATACACGTTGCTATGAGCATGCACCCCAAAAAAATGTTTATTGTGGTGTATTCACGCTGTATTCCTTTGATGCTTTTGAATGTGTGACTGACTCATGTTTGCCAGCAATTGGAGAACAGCCTCAATGAGTTTGGAGAGCCTTGGAAACTGAACTCGGGAGATGGTGCATTCTATGGGCCCAAGGTCAGCTTACTCAAAAGACATACAGTATAAGAATGTGTACGTTAACACTTACGTATGCGCTGTTATAGATTGACATTAAAATCAAAGACGCCATTGGTCGTTACCACCAGTGTGCAACCATTCAACTGGACTTCCAGCTTCCCATCCGCTTCGACCTGACCTTTGTGGGGTGAGACGCCCGATCGAAACACCGACACAGTGCGCACGTTTTGATTTACTGACCGAGCTCCAAGGATGACCTTTTAATCTACTTGCCAAAGCAAACAGAGTTTAGCCACGCGGATTACAGACACACTGGTGAGAAGTGCTTGAATGACTGACCGACTCGATGAACGCGTCAATGAGCGACTGATTGACGAACATTCTCCTTCAGTAATAAGCTTAATAACTAGTTCACTGAATAAATGACTGAGGAGCTCGCTGGCTGATTTTTATTCCAGACGTAGTCGGAATAAATTCTTCCGCCAGTCTTTCTACAGCCAATCAGTGTAATTTTGCTTATCTGGAGTGCAAGGTGCGGAGAATAAAAAAACTTTGCGTGCTAGAAAAAAAATTGACTGCACTTTGGGAATCAGCCTGCCAATTTTAGTTTTAATTTGATACCCAGAGGGAAAATTCCAAAGAGCTCAATGACTGAATAAATCGTTTACCTGATTTTGTGACTGATTTTGTACCAGACTCAATTTCTCAATGATTCACTGAATGACTGACACCCTCAGTCTATTGCTAACTCGACTTTAACTTTATCTTGTCTCTCAAGACTGCCTGGTTAAGGATAATGGCGAGTAGTTTAAGCCCATACAGGTATAGTTTTTTTTTTTTTCCATCTTACATACAGAAAGGATGGCGATGACAAAGTTCGTCCTGTTATCATCCATCGGGCCATCTTGGGCTCCGTGGAGAGAATGATTGCAATTCTGACAGAAAACTATGCTGGGAAATGGTGAGTGACTTTCTGGTAACAGCACATAAATAAATTAATAATCATAATAAAATTAGTAATAATGAACATTACGCTTTTTGTGATACTTGTCCCGACCACCAGGCCCTTTTGGATCTCTCCAAGGCAGGTGATGGTATTGCCTGTCAACCCATCTTGCGAGGAGTATGCCAAGAAGGTGAGTCCCCTCGCTTCAGGCTTAACCACAACAAAGAGCATCTCCTTGAGGTCACCAAAACCATATGGGCACCGTTTCTTGCTTTTTAGGTGTGTAAGCAGTTCACA
This sequence comes from Hippocampus mohnikei, assembly GCA_026261675.1. NCBI lineage: Eukaryota > Metazoa > Chordata > Actinopteri > Syngnathiformes > Syngnathidae > Hippocampus > Hippocampus mohnikei. Next base: position 6,057,294 of record JAKGUB010000341.1, read on the forward strand.
GATGCAGACATGATGGCGGATTCTGACCTGGATTCTGGGTGCCTTTTGAATAAAAAAATCCGCAATGCTCAACTGGCCCAATATAACTTCATTCTGGGTAAGGTGTTGCCTTGACACGAAACAAAATCAGTATTTTGTTAGTGTTATAATAGCTTCAATAGTCAAACAGTGGGGAAAATAAGCAATAAATAAACAAAGACACCCCCAAAAAAATTGTCTTGATGATAAGGATATACAGAAGCCTTGTTCCAAGTAATGGTTCAAAAAGGTGCAATAATGGCATCTGGTATGGAGGCCATACTCCAGAGAGAAAGGGTGAGGAGGTCATTTTTCGGATTTATTACATGTATGACAAAACCAATCGAGTTGTCAGCCATAATTGAATCTTAACTTTTGTGTCTATGACATGCAGAATGTTGACTGTTTATATTCACCTAATTCTCGTTATTTTTTTTCTTTACATTTTTAGTACAGTCCCTACATTGAAAATATTAGCATCAAACCATTTTGGGCACACTTTTCACATCACTTGTTCATGTTGCTCGTTTCACTGAATTTTAGACTGTTTTAGACTCAACAGTCGGTCTGATATTCCCCTGAGTTTTGTGCTGGCTAACACCCCATCAGTGACAAATTCACCAAAACCAAGCGGGGGCCATGTGCTAGGGGAGCTGTGTTACTTGGCATGAACCGGTGTTGATCTCGTCATGCCTTGGCAGTGGTCGGCGAGAAGGAGAAGATGACCAGCGGCGTCAACGTGCGCACCAGGGATAACAAAGTCCACGGCGAAGTATCGGTGGCCGATGCACTGGCCCGCCTGAGCCTTCTAAAGCAGGCCCGATGTCGAAATGCAGAAGAGGAGTTCTGAGGGTGCTTGATGAGTCAAGCGGGGTGTCGGAGTACCTCAGTCTTCTCCAGATGAGAATTGAATTGCTGAAAAAATGTAAAAGTGGTACTGGGAATGTGTTAATGGGGCAAAATGTCACTGTGATTGATCAGGGGGTGTTGGTGGGTTCAAGAAATGTGTTTGTCGGTTGCCATTATGAAAGATGACGACGTTAACTGGCCTGCAGTCTCCTCTTTGAAGGTCAGGCATTTATCTTATCAAGACTTATCATGTTTAGATTATGTTCCCTTCGGTGTTTCTTCCGAAAACTGGTTAGTGGATTAACCCTCCTTTTATGTTGTGGGTCAAATTGAACCAGGTTAAAGTTCAATTAGGAAAAAAAAAAACATTTGTAAACATAAAAATTGATCACATTTAAAAAAATCTAAATATTACGCAAATTTTATTTAATTTATTTATATATCATGTATTTATTTTCAACCCAGTTAACACGTATGGCACATTAGCAATGTTAAGTTTTAGAATGAATTCCATTGCTCTAATTTTTTGGGTCACAAAACGTGACATTGATAAGCATGTCTGATGTGGATGTTAAAAAAACCCAATAACATTTGATAAGTGAATTCACAACATATTTTTCAACACCATCAAACTGATCATCACTATGTAAACGCCAAACCTTTCATGGAAGAAATCATGAGATTCTGTTGCTGTACCTCATGCGGCCATAGAGAGCAACAATGCGCTTCATTTCACCAACCGCTACAAGCAAGCAACCAAAGAGGAAAAAAAGGAGGACGCAACAAGGAAGACAAGCAAGGGACAATGGCTTGTCAACAGTGGCGACCTGATAAGGGGCGATTCCTCAAAAGCTACGGAATCGGACTTCTCTTGTGTACGGACCTATTTTTGCAGTGTATTAGTGGTACGTTCCTTCCGTGCTGACTTTGAAAATTTAAAATGTACATGGAAACGCTGTCGCGCAATGCAAGCGGGTCGGGCTAACACTCAAAACGGCTAGCAAGCTGCGCCCGGGAGCTACTTGTCCATCAAATGTCCCATTTCACATATGATGTAATTAGCTTTTTGTGATGGTTATTTCGATTCAAGCAGTGATTTGTCACGTGCAAAAGATCTACTGTAACCGCCATGATTGATGCTTGTGTTTTCCCGTTCAGGATATCTGAGCTCTCCGCACGTCGGCCAGGATCCTCCCTACGCCAGAGAAGCCCAACATGGCCCGGTTATCACCAGCCCGGCGGTGCCTGCTGCAGCCACGGGTAGTCTTCATTCATTCACGTACTATGTTGTAGTTGTGTGTTGTCTTCCTTCATGTGCAAGGCATGACTGGTTCAGTGGTACAATTCTTGCTGGGGTTTGATTCCAGGCCGATGCATTGTGGGTGTTCCCCCCTCAGCAATACTCTTTGCTTGCATCGCAAACAAATGTTCATACATACAGATAATTTTTAAATCTCTTCGCAAGTCAAGAGAAAATTTAAAAGCAAAGATGACATGGACTCATTGTTTATCACGGCACAGTAATGTCATATTTTCGCAAATCCATTTACAACAGTTACAGTACTTTGATTTACGAATGATGCAACTTAAAAGTGTGTCCCATGTCTCCAGGTTTTATGATTTCTGAGGTTTTCACAGCCAGAGGTGGCCCAAAATTAGGAGCAGGCATCTACCTCCGTATTTTATATGCAGGAAAAAATATTCCTTTTTACATTTCTGTCTTCGATTGCAGCTTCTCCCGCTGGTAATGACGAGAGCTACGCCTCCAAATGTCCCAGTGGGGGACTATGCAGTCGCTTGCCCGCTGATTGCATGCAGTGCAATTATCAACACAATTGCACCTACGGGAAACCAACTTCCTTCTCCTGTAAAGCCAAAAAAGGCGTTAACTGTGTTGTGAGTTGTTTTTTTTCCTCCTTTCATTTTTTTTTTTTGAGTCATCAATCCTTAGGCGTAGAAAAAAAAGTAGTGTGTTTCCGGTAACCCGACCGACCGAGAATTTCTACCTCAAAGAAAAACTTTACGGTCAGCATTTTTTTTCAAACCTTCTACATTTTTGTGTAATAATAATAATAATAGTACATTTCATTTGTAAGTGCCTTTCAAAACACTCAAGGACGCTTTACAATCAAAACAAGAACAATAAAACCACAGACAAAATTGTAAATAATAAAAGGAAAGATGAATTTAGAGCGTTTACATTGGTGCAAACTCTCGCGATATTCACGTTGCGTCGTTTGCCCTGTCGTCTGTCAACAACATTGAATCATGGCGGCGGCCACGATCTCCGACAACAGTTTAAACCGCGTTTTGTGTGTTGCAGTCGCATGCTCGCACCATAATATTAAGAAAATAGCATCCACTGCTGTATCGAAAAGATTCAACGAACTATTTGACGACCACCACGGGCCGTCTAGGACGCGGGACGCAGAGGTAACGAGATGGCTGTAACACCCAGCCGCCGGATACTCAACTCTCTCGCCGCCGAGCGGGGGTTTCAATCAGTGGCGATTGCTCTCGGACTGCAAGGGAAGCTCGGCTTCCCCTAAAATGTCAAAGAATAAGTGATGAAATATATGAATGTAAATTTCATTGTGTGTCCATGTCATTGACTAAATATGCGCTACAACCTACTCAACTTTTGCTCCGAATCAGCTTCTTCTTACTGGTTACGACGCGACTCCCTTCTCATTCATGTCGCAGCTACGCTGTGCTTTAAACGGTAGTGAGTTCAGGGTAGGTTGTCCCAATGCGTTGAACGGAGACGAGTCATTGGATACAAACTGGTTTTTGTCCCGCGCACGGAGTTCGGCGTCTCTGAGACTGGATGGCAGTGGAAGGGTACCGGACGCCAGGCTTTTCTGCATCAGATTGGATGATCTGTCTGAGCCCGTGTGCCAGTTCGATTGACATTGAAATGAGCCAATCACCGAGCTTTTAGTGATTGACATTGAAATGAGCCAATCGCCGAGCTTTTAGTGTAGGCATCCGTGCAAGCATTTTTTTCAACTCGCATTCTGTTCCGAGTTGAGCTGGAGACTTCTCCTAATCATTTTAGCGACACTCTTTGTTGTAAACAAACAACTAGCAACAAATTAATCTTTTATTTCTGGTGGGTTTTATTGTAGTTCCTATAGTTGTAGGACACTAATTAAGTACCGGAAAAAGACGCCTTGTTGGTATGACAGGGTCAAAGATAATTTTCTTGAAAAGGAACGGAGCTAGAGTAGAATTCGCGTATAAATAAACGGACACATTTTATGATGTCAACCAAAATTGAGCTTCCCCTCTTTGACAGACGAGCATCCGGCACTGGTTTCAATGTCTCCTTGTTTTATGTTTATTTTGTTTACGTTTTTGATGGAGGAGGGAGGAAAAAAAAAAAAAAACGTTATCCGACCTACCGACCCTATGCTGAAATTTCATGTTACCGGAAACACACTTCTTATTTTTCTACGCCTTATTGCGTTGCTTCTTGTGTCTCAGCCCTGATTTGATTTTTGTGCTTTGTTTAGGGAGAGTCAGGCCAGCAGCAAAGCAACTTCTCTCTTTCCGTCACCTGTCAGTTCTGTTGGCAGCTGGACTCGAGGCAATACCGCTGCTCCAACTCCACCAGTTGCATGACTGTGGCCTGCCCCCGGCAGCGCTACAATGCCACCTGTGATGTCTTGGAACACGTTCACTGTTTAGGTACGCTTCTGAAGATTCCTTGCAACATGCTTGCTTTGGTTTGGCGTTATGCTTTTTTTTGGGTCATGTTTTTAAATGAAAATGCAGAGCATACATTAACATTTTACAATGAAATGAAAAAAAAAAGTTCCAATTAGGTTGATAACCGGTTTGATGATTAATGTTGGTTTTAAAAGGTCATGGTTTCAGTAACCGTTAATAGTGGCAGTCACCGATAATGAGCTCTTTACTTTTTGGAGGGGATGCCTAAGCAGGTTACAAGATGATCGGCTGCTTGCAATGTTGAGTAAACAAGCCGCCTCTTTGAAGTTAATTGTCTCCAATTAACTTTTTTTTTTTTGTACTTCTCTGTGATCAAAAAGGGAATGGAGGAGAGGATGGAGTTAGCAAGACACTTCAAACACGGGTGCCTTTTTGCTCTGTTAATGGGCTTTGTCCTAAAGAAAAGAAAAAGAATTATGCCAGCGTGTTCTCATTAGCCCCAAGGGCAACATGAGTGGCTCACAGTTCTGTTCTAAAAACAGCTCACCAGTGATGGGACACTGTGATTTAATGAGGAGAATTAAAACAGTCGACAAATGTTAACATAGATGAATGAAATATATTGTGTTCAATGTGGTGGGGGGGAAATGCTGCTTTTATTCACTCACATATTTAAAGGGGAAAAAAGTCATTTTATCATACCATCTAAATCTGATATCGGCCTGGGCTTTGTTACAAAATTATGATTTCATTGGTCTGATTTAAAAATTATTTAAAATAAAATGCATTTGAATTTGATATCATTTAAATATCATTTAAAAGTTGGAATTTTCAGAAGATTAAAGCTCCCTTTAGCAGTTTTGACACTGCAACTGTTCAAAACCATTGTATACAATCATACCAGACAAAAATGTTATTCTGTTGTTACAGGAGGGAATTCAGTTTCATGAGGAACAAAGTCACAAAAAAATTAAGTTGATAAAAAATTATTTTATCCCCCCCCCAAAAAAATCTTAGAAGCCCTCCTCCCTCAGCCATCGCAAAACTCCAATGGCTTCATTTTAAGCATGTAAGCATGAGCTGCTGTGTTCCGTCTACTCACACTAGTTTATTTGTAGGCAAAAGGCGTTTTCAGAAGCGTTTGTATTGCAACTGGACTGGAGGATACAAGTGGTCCACGGCGTTGGCACTCAGGTATAATCAAAGCTTGCGAAAGACTTTATATTACCTTTCGTGGGCAACCTGTGTGACTTTTTTGTTTTTGTTTGTGTCTACTCTTGTTCAGCATCACGCTGGGCGGTTTTGGGGCGGACCGCTTTTACCTGGGCCAGTGGAGAGAGGGTCTGGGCAAGCTCTTCAGCTTCGGAGGACTGGGCATTTGGACTTTGATAGACGTGCTTCTCATCGCCGTGGGTTACGTGGGCCCGGCGGATGGTTCTCTTTACATCTAAAAAAAAAAAACCCCAAAACGTTATGTTTGAGACACGGCTCGTGCTCCAAGGACTAATGATCTACTGACACTGCGTTGTCAGCACCGCCCCGGCATTCCCATCTGCTAACACGCAGGAAGTGTTTTCCTGCCTCACACCCGAGGATGAAGATGAGTGTGTGCCTGTGCATACACACACACTCACGCTCACACACACATACGGCAGCTCCATCCCAATCAGCCTCCTCTGGTGCGAGCGTGCAGATGGAGTGCTGCACCGCCACCAGGAACCGGCAATTACATCCTGGTGGGAGCTCGCTCCGTGAAGGCAGCTGCCAATATGGTCTCAGACCGCCAAACTGCGATGGCTGGTTTTCTTTCACCGAGCGCAAGGTGGATAAAATTGACGCAGGCGCCATCAGGTGACATGCTGAGCGATACAATGTGTCACAAATGTAAAGAACTTCACCCCCTGCCCGTCACTCATTTACAGTACTGTATTGTCATAAAAATATTATTTCGGCAAAAGTTGATCCTTTCACACTGCCGATAAAAAAAACCACTGGCATTTTATCAGCATTTTCTAAATGAATTACGCCCTCACGGAATAGGTGGGGGAAGTCAACCCAGCAAATTTCTGGCATATAATGTCAGAGCTGGAACAGAAGTTTAGGCCACAATTGTAAGAAAATAAATCCAAGGATGGCTCTCCTCTGTTGTTGGGGAAACATTCAGCCCCTTTCACACGACTTCTAAAAACTGTCCTTTTCTCTGTTTTTAAGTATAGCACCAATGCCAAATGGGGGGGGAGCATTGAGTCAACTTGGCACTCTTGCATTTTCAGCGGGAGTGTTTGAGCTGGAACAGAAGTTCGGTGGAACAATTTTCACCCATTTTGCAAACTGGAGCTGTGATCAACTTTGCAATGCGGCCAACATGATCTCTTACTGTGCGTTTGTCCAGATTAACACTAATTTGTCACACTTCCAACTATGATGCAAATGCACAACTGATCGGATCATAGGATTTGACAGGAAGTGACGTCATAAGCAAGCATATTCAGAGCGCTGACCCGCCTCTCACTGTGCGACCTTTTCTTGCAAATGTTTGCTATGTGCAATTGAATGTTCATGTGTATTTATTTTTTTTGTTGAAAACACTGTAAATAACATTTCCTGAGTTGTGTATAATAAAATCTTATCAAATCTTTTTGCCTGACTGCAACCATTTTAATATTCAGTGATGCAAAGTAAGTTTTCCGCTAATGGAGCACATGAGTTTGCGTTGGAAGTACAATATGATGATTATTGTAAGGCGAAAAGAAAAAAGATGAGTTTGTTTGGGAATTAATATGGGAGTCTTTGAATGAATTTTGCTCTGAGATTAGAGGAAAATTAGATATAATGGTCGACGGGAGCATGAGGAGGGGGCGTAACATTAAGTCATTATCCTTCATAATCATGATAATCCCATTTAATCATAGCCTGGCAATTACATGCAGCATTCCGTAATGAGGATGATAGCGTAATCATGTGCGAATGATGTTTGACCACAAAAAGGGCACTTTTTTGGGGGGTCTTTTTAGGGAGAAAAGAGAACAAAGTGAATTCATTCCTCTTTCACAAAAGGCATTCACCCACTGTCGTCTTATCGTTGCCAATGCGAAAACATTTATTGTGACCGACCTCAACGGACCCCCGAGTCCACCAATTCCTCTCATCCATCTTCTGTCGTCGTGAAACGGCGCCCCGCGGTGTCTCCTCTACGGTTGCCATGGTGCGTTCCGAGCCTACCTTAAGTTGTGGAAACTGCAGTCTATAAAAAGCCGCTGCCGTCCCTCTACTTTGGACTCTTTCCTTCTTATTCTGTCCTTATAGACGCCAATTGATGGGGCACGAGGGGCTTTCTTTCAAATACCGGTAGTCACAGCAATATTTCATGCATTGTCTTGACAAAAGAAGCTTATAGTGACATTCATGCATAAGAACCTAAACATCATTTGACCATTTTCTTGAGGTCAGCAAGCAACATATCTTGCATTGACTGGACTACAGAAGCGTATTTCTATGGCTGTGGCATCAGTGTTGGACAAAATTTCTGAATTCACCATTTTGACTGCAGCGGCTTACTACCTGATGGTGACAAAAGTATTGACATGTCAAAGCAAGCGGAGTGATTTAAAACTTTTGAGCAGTATCATCATATCTTGCAGTTTTCACCACAGCTGTTTTTCCGTGACAGCAACATAACCAAGTGACTGTCCACACTTCCAACTTTCCAACACCTAACAAAAAGCCTCCATTTTGAGCATCATATGTACTAGATCTGCTTACCGTGATAATATGGAAGTTAACTTGCAACACCTTGAACATGTGATGCCATTCAAGTTTTTCTTCCCTTGAGTTCAGGGAGGCAACAGGAAACAGTTAGTGTTGACATTTTCAGCATGAGAAAAAGCCGGACAGCAAACTAATCTAGTCTTTGCATCGTGGCATGATGCCATAACTGTGCCTAAATTTATTTTCTTTTTGTACGACCATGACATTAAAGTAGAATTATCCATGCATCATACATGTGAGCAACAAAACGATTCAGGATTTCTCTCCCGAGTCAAATCGGCAGCATATCACGCAACCGCCTTTTAAAAGTTTACACATTGCGCCATACAGCCTTACTCTTCCCGACGGTTTCCATCGTCGCATGATGTCAACACTGCGCTTGTATTTCTTCTTTCTGAGCTGAGCCAAGCACAGCAGCAAGTAAGTCATTCCTTGAACGCCGACATTATCTCATGCCGTACCTTTAATGCCACACCTCAATAGAACAAACACGTTTTAGGCCTGGTGCAGCTGAATGATTTCTCTTTCCATTCCAACTCTTGTATGACAGCTCTGCATTCTAACACCAACCTATTTCGACAGGTGAGCCATCAAGTCAGTAAAATGTGCCACAAACAAAAGCATACGTGCAGTTTTAGTGCTTTATTTGCACGACAGGATTTGCGCTGTACAAACAACCCCAGCTCGGGTGTAGAGCAAACATGGGAACATCTCTTCTTGCTCGACCTGTGCATCCCTCACCCTCACTCTGAGGAGAAATTAAGTTCTGTTTGGGAAAAAACCCTCAATATAAATAAACAAAAGATACTTGCTGAAAAAAATATTCACGGCTAAAAGAGGCCCTTCCATTGCCAAAAGTAGATCTGAAATTAAATGATAAAAGTGTAAATTAAAAGAGAAATGAACTGTCCAACCAGGAGAGAGCATGGCCTTGCTTTCAAGGGGAAGTCAACGAAAAAAAGAAAAATAAGTTTACAATGAAGTTCTATGCGGCCCCAAAAGTCCAAACACAGTATTCAGATTAATACTGTATTAGTGGGATATTAATTATGCAGCAAAAAAAAGAAAGAAAAAGAAAACCCAAAACGTTTTTGTCTATCTCAGGTGATGAAAATGACGTCACGGTTGCGCAAGGGCTCAAATAACCAATCACGGCTCAGTTTGCGAATGTCACATGACCAAACAGGTGTGGCGTGATTGGTCATTGCCTGCGCAACTGATTTTATTTTCAGTCGACAGCAAGTGGCAAAATGGCTGCCCGCTGAAAAGGATAAAAAACGAGTGGACTTTGCTACTAAATTCATCTTCCATAAACATTAAATCAGAAAACCGTGTTTAGACGAGTGTGGCCGCACAGAACATTACTGTCAACAATTGTTTTTTTTACTTCTCCTTAAAATAGTATGTCAAAATGCAGACCAACACAAAAAAGGCATACGGTGACCTTCATGTACATATCAATACACCAATCCATAGTGTGAGGTTGTCACACATTAGGACAGAACACTTTGATTTAAAAGAGGAGGGTCATTGGGGGTAAAAAACCTCCCAAACACACACAAAAAAACAGCTCCTTTGACATTTTTTAGATGTAGGGGAAGTTCTCTTGAAGCAACAACAACTTAAATCCACTCAAATTTCCATTAGCAAAGAACCAATGTCACCAAGTCAACACAAAATTTTGTATAAAAATAGAACAAGCCACTCAACCAAAAAAAAATAAAAATAGATCTACAGTGTCAAATAAGAGGCGAGGGGGCCGCTCAGGTTAGGCACGAGCAGGATGCATTTTACACGTCAAGTCTGGGTGGCGGCACTCTTTCCCCTCTCGGCGAGCGGCCCGCAGTGGAACCCGCGGGTTCCGTCGGGACCGCGCGGGAGCCTGGTGACGCCCGGGGGCAGGCCGTCCGCATTCTGGATCTTGCGGCCCAGCATCGGGCTCCCCACCGGACTGCTCTCCTGCGAAGCCACCTGCTTGCGCCTTTGCACCCACGGGCTGCCCGACGGCGTCAGGCTGCTGTCGGACGAGTAATCGGCCCAGCGGCGCCCAGGTTCGGGGCTGAGTCGGCCCTGGCTGGCTAAGGGCGATTTGTGGGAGTGGGCCGATTTGCGCTGGAGGGAGGGACTGGCGCGGGGGCTGGACCACGGACTGTTGCGGGGTGACAGGTGATTGTTCTGGAAGGCAACACCCGCAGCCGTGGGGCTGAGCTTGTTGCAGGACTGGGACTTGCGGGCCGGCCGGGGCGACGTGGGCGTGCTCTCCGTGTCCGAGGAACTGCAGGCAGAGTCGTCCGCGTGATATTGTAGCTCCCGGACTCGGCTGTTGAGCGAGCGGCTTTTGCGCATCCCTGTGGGGGGTGCGTCCTCACTGGGCCGCTCCTTCTGGACTTTCTTTTTGGGGGGTTTGGTGCCAATCAGGACCACCTTCAAGCCCGGCGAGCCACTACCGCCATCCGCGCCACCCACGGCCTCGTTGGCTTTGATGGCCGCCTCCACCTCCTCGAACTCCACGATGGCGCACTCCTCGGTGCCCAGCTGGGCGTAGCGGCCGCTCAGCCTCTTCAGGTCGGCTGGCAGGTCCTTGCCGGGTTTGAGGACGCGGACTGACGCGATGGCGCCGTATGTCCCGAAGGCTTTGAGCAGCAGCTTCATCAGCTGCTCCTGCTGAGCGGCACCGCTCTCGCCGCCCCCGCCTCCGTTCTTCGTGAGCTGGGCCAGCTCGGGCCAGCGATGCAGCTCGCTCAGCAGCAGCATGCGGCTGGGCAGTGATTCGCTGGCGAAGACCGGCACGGCCGACTTGCGCCGCACCTTCCGGCCCTCGTCGTTGAGCTCCAGGAGGTTGGATTGTCTCAGGGCAAAAGCAGTCGTTCTCCAGTCGCGAGTCAAGTGTTTCACCTGCAAAAACAAGATGCTCGCATGACATGCTGAGACCGTTTCAACATTTAGTCAGCTTTCGTCAAAATACCTTAAAAATAGGCATACTTTCAACATCGTACTTTTGCCTCTTGAAAGTGTCTTGGCTAATGCAAATGAGTGACTGCTCACCCTAGTACCAGTCCGCAGAGAAACAGAACCCCCCCAAAATTCCTCCACCTTGTCGATTACCTTCCGAAGGGCAATACATTGGGCTGGGTGATGATATAATTGAAAATAATAATATTACGCGACCAGCCGCTATCTGTGAGCATATTTACTCCACCAGACACGGCAGAAAGATACACGACTGCAGCCAATCAGAGTCCATCTTTTCTTTATAACTTTGGTTTGCAAGTTGAAGTAGACACAATGCGCAATGGGCAGTTTATCGCGCAGGTATACGTGGAGGACTAAGCCATGTCGTCAAAAACAAGGCAATACAACAAACCTGTTGAATAATTTGTAGCACCCAAGTGATGAAATGGAAAGCATGGAAATGCGAGGAAAACCTGCCCACGTAAACATCAGCGGTTTAACTGCCAGGAACTAGCCGACAACCACTAACAAAAGCAACAATCAATATCGCCATGGTTACCTTTTTGAAGGAGGTCAACAACTTGACACTGACAAAGCCCAGCTTGTTGCGTCGCACGTGCTTGAGAAGGAAGGCGTCATGCTCCAGGTTTTCGTCCGACAGGTAGTACTCAATCTGGGTCACCAGCTTGTGGATGAGCTCTGGGTCAGGGGGCTGCCAGCTCTCCTCCTCCAGCTCCCCACCGCTGGTCCCGGCACCACTGTGGTGAGACAATATAATTGTGTCATTGTCAGGACACGACCAGAAAATCCCTGTCCATGTCATTCAGACCTGTTGTTGTTCTACTGCAGTCCTGTAGAGGAATCAATTTGAGAAATGTCACACCAGAATTCCATCGAACGGATTTTATGAGGCACTGCCTCACCTTAGCCCCGATGCACGTAGACTGCAACCGTGAAAAAGAGGGCATGGAGCCTTAATTTTACCCAGGGTTTTGGGGAGTTTTACCCAAAAACCTGTTATTTTGAAGTAATCTTGCTGCCTGAAGAGCAGTCAAATACATGCCGCATTGATCTAAGTAGAACGCTGATTTAGTGGTTCGCAGTCTACCACACAGTCGAGATTTCCGGATTGAAATCTTGGCACTGTTGTGTTGTGATCAATTTTTTTTTTCTCTGAAGAACCGTTTTTGTACCATTGCACCCCCCCCAAAAAAATATATTCTGGTACGTTTTGTGTAATATTGGCAATTTTCTTTTAAATTGAATTGTTCTCTAATTGTACAGGAATACATCCTGCACGAACCAATTATGCCATTTGCGTATTTTTCCTGCAATATTTTGGTATTAGTCTATTTTTGATTGATTTTTTTTCTGTATTTTTGGCTGAGCTGTAATTTCTATTTTTTCTGAAAGATGCAGGTAATTTTTCCAATGTTTTTTCCATCTAAAGTTCCATTTTCAGTCAGACAAGAGTGGGCAAGTCTTGACTGCATTATTGTCTTGGTTCAAATATTTAAGTATGTTTTTAATTTAATATTTTTGGTATGTTTTGAATTATTTTCTGATATTTTCTGTTATATTCATGTAATTTTCCTCTAACATTTTTTTCACATTTGCTAATAGTTTTGTATCTTTGCATTTGTTTAATAGATCTTTTTTTTTTCCTACTATGACAATCAGTAATGTTCAAACGCTACTTAAATCACTCTGTGCAGTTACCAAAACATTTATGATGGCAACAGTTTATTTCCACTATTTTCCAATTAGGAAAAAAAAATGGAAAGAACAGATCATGTTGTAGTGTGGACATCTTATGATTGTTGGGACATTCTGGATGATAACATGTACTTAACTGCACGTGTAGGAAGAGGGCTCTCCCACTCTCACAGAATCTCCTTTTACTACATTTTGCATTCAACACAACCACTTTACTAGTCGTTGACGTAATGTGATTATTGCGCAACCCCCCCCTCCACACAACCCCATCGCTCCAGCGAGACAGTGAGTCACAGGTCTTGGTGCCAAGACCTCTCCATCTGAGAGGCGCACGGTCCCAATGTTCCCTTGGAGAATAGGCAGCAAAACTACTACCTCACTCCTGCTCTAGGGGAATTTTAACGCCAAGTCTCGTACAAACAAGCAGAGGAGAAGTAAGGGGGGGGACTGAATTAATTTTTGTCAGGATGACTCATCCCCTTCCTCCGCATCCTCTTTTCATCCCCCATCCATTCCTCCCTCCCTGCCTCCCTCCTTCTCGCTCTCTCTCTCAGCTTTCTAGCAAGCTGACCGCACAGCTGGCACAAGCCTTCACATGAGTCGTGCGAGCCTCTTTGACAAGAGGGCACCAACATGAATCAAAACCGAACAGTACTGTGGAATCTCCAACATCCAACAATGGACATTCCAGTGTCTCCCATTGGAAATAAAGCAAATGAAAACAGAGATAAGTGAATCCCTGCATTCTTCACAAATTCATTTTTTTCCCTGTGGAACCTAGCATTATAAATTAATTTGTATTTCTGCTGTCCCCAGATTAGCCTCCCCCGCTCCCCAGTCGTTGGCACCAAGAGGACACAGGATGTGGCTAAAGCAATATATTGAAGTGAGGGCTTTGGCCCAAGCACAAAAACATTTTGGGGACAAATTACAGATGACAGGGTTTTGACTATATATGAATGAGAGAATATCAAATCATAAAATATTTGGGGAACACTGTACGAGTTGAGTCTGAGAGACAAAGAACTGTGTGTCATGAAGTTCCGCTTGGGTTGTTAGCACAGGTTACGGCGAGTCTGCCTCGTGTAGTTTTTCTCCATGGAATGGCTATTAAGATGCTAAAGCTAATCCATGGGGGTCTCGGTATGGCTTGACGACTGCTATTTTTACAGTTTGCAAAGACAACATACTGCACACGGTCACTACGTATTGAGTGCATTTTTTTTCTGAAATTAATCCGCAAGTCATTTATACTTAAGGGGAATGTAAATTGGGTTGGAAATGATTTATTGTATATTTACAGATACAGTATAGGCATGTATAAGGTGTCCTTGAGTGCTTAGAAAGGCGCCCACAAATAAATTGTATTATTATCATTATTATTATTATAATAACAACAGATTCTCTGTCGGAAATACACCAGTGAACACCCAGCCGGTAGCAACCAATCCTCTCATCTCCCGGCACCCGCAATAAAAACGGCAACGTGACCACACAAGGAGGTGCCGCACAAAGCACTGTGTGCTATAAAGCCATCCGGGCGTGGCCACACTTTGTGCTCAGACAGCCCAGGTAAGAACTTCTCAAGAGACGGGCTAAAAATAGCAGGCAGGGACGCAAGGGAGGTTTGGCGGTTGAGATTAAGGTGAAGGCATCATCCTTTATCTCCCTCGGGTGTCTGGTAGTTCAGTAACACTGAGCCATTCCCGCCAAGCCGCTCGGGCAGTCCTCGAGTGCAAGGATTTTACACGCTTCCCTCGCCTCATATAAAACGCGCTTGTCCGTTGGCTGTTGCTGCCGTGCCGGCCCCTGTTGAGCATGTGGTTTTACTTGAGCAAAGAAAGCCAGGAAAATCTGCTTGTCTACACTTTCGCTCTTTTCTATTGAAGCAATGGGTTGAGAAATGAAAACTCAGTCGCAAACATTCATAGTCGTTCCATTGATCGAGATTCACACTGTGGGGTGTTTATAATGGCATGGGACCATTCTATTCGAAGTGCATTAGGTATCTAAATACGCAAATAATATCATTTTCTATCATCCAAGTGACTCCAACCGCAATCCTTCCCACACTACAAAATGAGACCAAAACAGCCTTAGAAATATAATTATCATCGGATTGTCACTTAAGCCACGTGGTGCTGAGCAGCCAGAACAGAGAGGCTCGAACCACTTTTGTTGCAACTTCTGTTTTTATAGTGATCACATTTTTGTATTTGCTATCACTGGCCAACAAAGATTACTTTTAATGCGCATGGAAATTGCTGCATATTAAAAGTGACTTAGGCGACTTTTGTTTCCACTTAAGCTGGATATCAGGCGTCACGAACCTTTTTGGAAGTGAGAGCAACCAGTTTGATACACATTTGTGAAATAACACTTCTCAAATGACAGTTAATGCCGCTAATATTAATGAATGATATTCCTCCATGTGAAGACACCAATCATGTTACTAATTTAACAAGGTAGAAAACTGTGTTTACGTTTTCAAAAGATCATTTTTACAACATTGCTTGGCCATCACTTGAGTTATTTTTAGAGCAGCTTGGTCCTTGGGGGTTACCTGGTACTCACCGGCATGACGCTGGTGACAACACCTGCCTCATACGAATATGAAATTCATGGCATTTTCCAGTAAAGAAGTGATTCCAAATGCAGCTCACCCATTCTCTCAAATGGGCCACACAACAAGAATTTATGTCCACATTTTTTAATACAGGGTAGGACAGAATTGTTCAAACCACTAAATATTTTGGAACAAGTTCCACTTCTGGTTCTGTGTTGATCATGTCTTTGCCATTAGTGACATCTTAAACAATACCACACCAACATCTGACATTTGTCGTTATTTTTAAGGGATTGGGTGTGGCACCTAATGCTTTAAAAACATCCCAAATCACAATTGACTCAACTGTTCAAGTCAGATGGACACACACACACACAGAGTCTAGTTGAAGTGATGCTAGCACATGTTTTTTTTAAACCAATACCAACTTCTTGTCACTTCAGCCAAATTGTTCTGAGTGTGTCCCACTTACGTTACAAGAAGTTTCACTTCCAATTCTAAGGTTACTTGCCATCACTTGCACCCCCCCAAAAAGATAATGTGATGTAGTTTGGGGGGTATTTTAAATAGGTAGAGTTTGCCTCAAGCGCAGAGCATAACGTATGTGTCCCACATATAAATAGGAAATATATTGAATTTTCTGGTGACTCCAAACAATGTTTTCCCACACCCCCAAATGTGAACAGTTCCTCAACCGCAGTAGCTATTTGAAATGAACTTATACTTTATTTTTGATGTGTTAAAAATAAACTACTTAAAAATGTCTGTATAATATTCCAGTTTGTTTACATGCTTAAAATGCAAATAAGCAGATGAATGAGTTGGTTCAAAATCCGCTTACTCTAAAAAGTGCCCCGAGGTAACTGCTGTACTTGTGAATTGGCTGCCTGTACTACAAAAAAAAAATGAATTGGAGGAAAACGAGGTGTAATTCCCATTCAAAGCTCATCTCGCTTCAACTCATGACACATGACAGCCGAATTGCGAAATAAGTAACATTTGAACTTAAAACAACGGTGAATCTCTTTCTTAAAATCAAATTGACCTCACGTCAACTTTTAAGTGTCTCATCGTATATGCGTGAGCGTGTTTCATGACCAACCTCGACTTGTCGTGCTTCCCGAATTCGTCCTCGCTGCAGCTGCCTCCGATAAAGTCGACATGCCCGGGCGAGAATTCCTCGGGCTCCTCGTCCTCTGCCGCCTGGATGGCCACCGTGATGGTCACCGTACCCATCTCCTGAGAGAGCTGGTGGTCCACAGTGATGACCTCTTCGGACGAGTCGGGGGAGCACGGGCTGAGGCTGAGACTGGGGCTCGGGCTCGGCGTGGGGATCCCCGCGGCCGCGCTCATGTTCGCCCCCGGGGCGGTGAAGGCGCCTCCAGAAGCCGAGCTCGAGTCAAGGAGGCAGGCGGGACGTGACGCCGATCGACTGCTACTATCGCCGAGGAGGACCCGCGGAGCTCCCAAGACGCGCTCCACGGCTTGCCACGCGAGACCGAACCAGATCCGAGCGTCCGACGGAGCGGCCTGCGGAGCCGGCGAGACGCAGCCTGGAGCTGGAGAGGCCGACGGGCTGCAAGGGGAGGAGGAGGCAGCAGCACCACCTCCGTGTACCGCCGCGGCTACTGCGATTACTTCCTCATATGTAAGAGGCTTTGTAGCTCGGAAGTGAGCTCTGGGATTGGACCGTGGCGGCGTCTGTTCGCACTCACTGGCCCACGAGCACAGGCTGACACACAGCCAGGAGGGGGGCAGCAGGAAGGAGAGGCAACGCATGAAGGCGTTCACCAGAGCGTGCATACTTGATTTATTCAATTATATTTCTTCTCAGTCGTGCATAAAATTGTTGTTTTTGTGATGACACACGTGCCTCTTACGAACACGCCTTTAAAAAGGGAGGGGCGTGAATGCACGTGTTGCAGCCTAATTGGGAAATCGCCGTGACACTGGACGAAGTAGAACTGAGGGCTGATAATTAGATAATGCGCTCGCAGCCGCTCCTGGCACGCAAGCAAGTGAACCTCCAGGAAAGGAGACGTGTGATGATCTTTCGTACCTTTGTGAGACTCGATCGCAGCCCCCCCCCTTCCAATCGAGAGCTGTCAAAATTAATCGATTAATTGACAACTAATCGATTGTCAAGTTACAACTATTTTAATAATCGAGAAATCGTTCTGAGCTAATGTTTAAATTGTGCAAATCCTCCGATTTCAGGATCTAGCTGATTTCTGTAGTTATTCATGAAAGCAGGTTTGATTATCTTTTGTATTAATAACAAGGCTGTATTAAAGGCTCAGAGACATTGACATTGTTGAAACATTATAAGTTGTAATTTGCCTTGTGTTATCATGCTGCCTCCTATTGTGCGATTGTTAAACTGCATGTGATGACGCTGCATTCCCTGCGCATGAGCAGTTTAGTAGTCAGGAAGAGCGCTCAGGATCGTGCTGTTGTGGTGTCCTCGCACAAGGTCGTTCGATTAAGTTCGTAAGTCGGCAGAGTTCATGACCGCAAAAGTCTGCATCTGCATTTCTGCATCTGCATTTCTGCATCTACCTTCTGCATCTGCATCTGCATCTACCTTAATAGAATCTGCATTTCTACATATGTACCTTCTGCCCTTGCCCTTTACCCCTGCCTTCCACCCCATCACCTACAATCTGTCTCCCATCTCCCAAACCTGCCTTCTAACACCTATTAAAGCCTTACCTCAAGATACCTGTGCCCTGTATTCTGACCGATACACCATCCTGTACCCTATATACCCCCAAACTGATCCAGCCTGATATTCCTCCCCAACATTTGGTCCTTCGAGCCGGATATAGTGTTCAGGATGGAGCCAGAGAGAGAGAGACATCTTGATGTGAGGCCGAAACGTCGAACACGTCCTCCAACTTGGATGCAAGACTTCAAGGTTGACTATGTGAGACAGTCACGGTGGGATTCGTCTACCCCAACCCCAACAGGCATATCGTCATATCCGCAGAAGGGACAAGTCCAGATGTCCCCCTTCTATGCACCTCAACCTTACTCGGGACGCTTCGGGGATGCTGCTCAGTATCGAGCCCCTCAGCTAGCCTCAAGCTCCACCCCGAGGAGGGATGTAGATGATGAACCCTTACCTGCCCCTGTCCAGTCACACCTGCAGCCCCCATTCCTCGACTCGAGGTACCAGTCGAACCTCAGAGCCTTGCAAGAAGAAAACAACTTCCTGCGTGAGACACATGAGGCCCTACATGCTGGCATAAAGGAGCTAAACGAAGCCCGCAGTGACCTCAAACAGCTGATTGATGTGGCTCACTCATTAAGAACCGGCATGAGCCAGGCCAGCGTTCCTCCACCACCCTGTCCCGGCCCCAACTCATATCCTGTGAGGGCCGTCATCACAACAAGCAGCCATCTCGTCACTGAATCAGAGGATGAAGATGATTGGCCTGACCCACCACCGTGGCCTGAACCTGAGGACAACCTAGACACAAACCTGTGTGCCCTCAATGTGGATGATCAGCAGTTCCCTCACTCCCCTACTTCCCCCGAAACCAAGCCTCAGCCCTACAGATCTCAGCCACAATCATCACCTGTCCGTCATTCCCAGTTCATTCCTTCCGGCCATGAGATCTCCTACGTTCCCCCTACTCAGCCTCGTCCGCTACCTTCAAACCCCAGAATACCCTCAGTAGGCCCATCACCTCTTCCTGTGCCACAGTCTCACAGAGCCACATATCACATGCAACCTCCAATCTCAGAGCCAGTATACAGAGGACCACAACCGACTATCCCGAAGTTCTCCACTCCAGACCCGCGCGAGTTTGCTAGGCTGCGTATAGCACTAGAGAACCTCCTTCCCTCCAATGCTACAGAGCTCTTCAAGTACCAAGTACTCAGTAGATCATCTTATACTAGAAGATGCTAGGCTAATATCAGATGCCTACCTAAACTCGCCAACCCCCTACACTGACACCATGATAGCGCTCCATGACAAATACGGTCAACCCCATCAGCTTGCCCTAAAGAACATAGCCAGCGTTCTAGATGGCCCAGAAGTCAGGCGGGGTGATCCAGTGGCATTTCAGAGATTTGCCCTCCAAGTCCAATCCCTGGTAGGCCTCCTTCAAACCTTGGGCCACGAAGGAGAAATTGAGCTAAGTTGTGGCTCACACGTAGCTCGCCTACTGAGTAAGCTTCCTGCAGAACAACGGGCTGATTTCCGCCGTTATCAGCTCACCAGATCTGGAGCGACACACACCTTGCGTGATCTTTCAGAGTGGCTTCGCCACGAGTCATGGTGCCAGGGCCCGACAGTCCAACGATTGGACGAAGCTCCAAGGAGAAACAGACGGCCAAAGGTAACGTTCGATCTGCCCCTAGACAAACAGTAGTGTTGCATAGCGGCAACGAGCCTACAGAGATTCCAGTTAAGAAGAAAGACAAGGCTAAAGCCTACTGTGCCTATTGCGACAGTACAGAGCACTACTTCAGTCAGTGTAGTAGTGTGTCCAAACTCACCAAAGATCAGCTCAAGGACTGGATCCAGGCAGACAAGCGGTGCTGGCGCTGTGCTCGTCAGCACTTAGCTGCGCAGTGCTATCTTAAGAAACCCTGTAACCTTTGTCAAGGAGGCACCTTCTTGCCCTCCACGAGATTAACCTAAGAGCTGAGGAAGTTAAGGCAGACTTGCCTCCAAAGGCAGAAAGTTGTCTCACAACCTCTGCGTCTGAGTCCTTCTACCTTGACCGACCCAGTTTCGGGAACCGGGTCATGTTGAAGGTAGTGCGGGTGCATGTGCACTATGGTAATCAGACATTAGATACCTTTGCAATTCTGGATGATGGGTCCGAGAGGACCATGCTGCTGTCCACTGCTGCTAAGTCTCTAGCCATGGAAGGCACCCTGAAGACCTTCCCTTGCGCACAGTCCGCCAGGACATCCAAGTACTGCGTGGCCACACAGTTTCATTCCAGATCTCCTCTCCCAACAACCCTAAGGTCAAGTTTAAGATTAATGGTGCCTTTACAGCAAACAGGCTTAATCTAGCCCAGCATAGCTACCCTGTTAGCCATCTACAGAAGAAGTTCAAGCACCTTCGTGGTATCCCTATTCCTACCCTTCATGATGCAAAGCCTTTGCTCCTTATAGGTTCGGACCAGCCTCGACTCATAACGGCCATTGAGCCCGTCAGACTTGGTCCTAATGGTAGCCCGGCAGCTGTCCACACCAGGCTTGGATGGACACTGCAGGGCCCTTGCCAGCCCATGGGGCGGCCAACCCAAACAGCCCAATGCCTGTTTACCTCAACCTTACCATCTAGGGATGATCTCTACAGCCACGTAGAGCGGCTCAAGCCAGTCGATGCTGTCCCCTACCGACCTGAGAGAGGTGACCCCATCCAAACAGGACCAACAAGGCACATCCCAGTCTGAAAGGAAGACAGTACGTGCGGAAGTGTGCGGTGCCTTTAGATATGCTACTCCTTTGTTACGCCATATGGCCATGCCAACAGTGAAAGCACCTAAAGAATCAGTCATTGCCCTGCTGCGCAACACAGAAAGATGCCTCCTTAAGAACTCTAAGCAGGGACGAGCCTACAAGCAGAGGTTAGTCCCCACTGGCACCGGCCCTTGAACGTTGTGCAGCTCTCGTAGCAGCGCAGTTAGCTTCAACCCTTAAGAAGGAGCTCACTCTCACAGTACAACCCATAGTCTTGTGGTCTGACTCTACAACTGTACTAAATAACCCTGCTGACGACCTCACAAGAGGGAAGACTTTAGTATCCCTCTCGGAGCCCAACCGATGGTCACAAGGACCCCCCTTCCTTCTGCAGTGCCCAAATACCTGGCCGGAAATGACACACTCTGACCCACCAGATGATATAGCTGAGTTGAGAAAGGTCACCTTCTGCGGGTCAGCTGTCACCTCACCTCACATTTCCAGTCTACAGGATGGTAAATGCAACACCTGGCTGGCCCTCATGGACGCTACTGCAAGAGAGCTTCATGGCCAAGCCCCTCAGATTACTCACCTACGGCCGAAGAGTATCGACAAGTGGACATACTCATCCTACAACGAGCCCAGAAACAGACCTTCCCCGATGATTATGCCCAGCTGTCAGCAGGAAAAGCAGTGTCCACTACAAGTCGACTGATCAAACTAGCACCAGCTATAGACACCCTTACTCACCTCATACGAGTGGGAGGCCGATTACGCCGTCTAGAGGGTCAAGATGAGACCACCCTCCATCCGATTGTCCTTATTGCTTCTTACCCTGTGACTCACATCCTCATTAAGAAGTATGACCAAGATCCTAAGCACCCAGGACAAGAGCGAGTCTTTGTAGAGCTGCGGAGGAAATACTGGATCCTCCATGGACGTGAGGCAGTTTGTCGTCGTCAGCACTCCTGTGCAGACTGTCAGCGGTGGAGAGCACAGCCTTCGATACCTAAAATGGCTGACCTTCCAACAGCGCGTCTCCAACTGCATAAACCTGCCTTCCACGTCACTGGCATGGACTGTTCCCTCCGTACTTGCATAGGGACCGAGCCCGTCCAAGAGGATGTCCTCTCCACGGTTCCGCTCGAGGTGAAGGCCATTCTCAACTCTAAGCCTTTGGGATACGTGTCTGCTGATGTGGCTGATATTGACCCGGTGACCCCGAATAGCCTTCTACTGGGGCGGCCTGACGGATCACTCCCTCAAATCGTCTACCCGAAGAGCGAGAGCCTGAGCCGCAGGCGCTGGCGGCACTCACAAGTCCTTGCAGACCAATTTTGGTCAAGATTCATTAGAGAATACCTCCCTGGATTACAAACGAGACAGAAATGGCACGCCTGCCCCCCTGACCTCCTGGAGAAATCGGTGGTCATGATCGTCGACCCACAGCTACCTCGTGCCATGTGGCCCATCGGTCATGTGACAAAGGTTCATCGCAGCGATGACGGCTACATCCGGTCAGCTGACGTGGATGTCAAAGGACATGTGTACACCCGACCAGTAGCTCGGTTGGTTCTACTACCAGCCCTTCCATCAGGAGCATCTGAACCCGAGTCAACTCAAGACCTTCAGGTGGACTAATGAGCCTTTATCGAGCAAATGTGCCCCTGCACATTTGGGGGCGGCTGTATTAAAGGCTCAGAGACATTGACATTGTTGAAACATTATAAGTTGTAATTTGCCTTGTGTTATCATGCTGCCTCCTATTGTGCGATTGTTAAACTGCATGTGATGACGCTGCATTCCCTGCGCATGAGCAGTTTAGTAGTCAGGAAGAGCGCTCAGGATCGTGCTGTTGTGGTGTCCTCGCACAAGGTCGTTCGATTAAGTTCGTAAGTCGGCAGAGTTCATGACCGCAAAAGTCTGCATCTGCATTTCTGCATCTGCATTTCTGCATCTACCTTCTGCATCTGCATCTGCATCTACCTTAATAGAATCTGCATTTCTACATATGTACCTTCTGCCCTTGCCCTTTACCCCTGCCTTCCACCCCATCACCTACAATCTGTCTCCCATCTCCCAAACCTGCCTTCTAACACCTATTAAAGCCTTACCTCAAGATACCTGTGCCCTGTATTCTGACCGATACACCATCCTGTACCCTATATACCCCCAAACTGATCCAGCCTGATATTCCTCCCCAACAAAGGCATTTGCAAACATTTGCTTTTACGATGCCAATATCTGACGAAACGAACTCTGCCCGCTGATTTTGAGCCGACAGATGTGTTGCAGACAAACATAGTGTCTTGTAGCCGGTTTGAGTCCGTGGAGTGTCACATACACACTGAGTGGTTGGGAGGCGTCTGGGCCGCTTCACGACCACGATGACGAAAGTCCATACTGCCCTCTCCCCACCATGAAGAAATGGGTCCTAACTTTTTTTTTGCCTTTTCTGAACATAGGCACATGCACATTATGCCTCCACCGACATGCCTTTGACAGCTGCTGCCCCTCCTCGCTGATGGACCCGCGCCAATGGACTGAATATTGACGGAAGCACACGACAATTGGGCAGGGTCTGGTCGGTAACAGACTTGTAGCAAGATAGCTCGGCCGGTCCAAGACACAGAATGATATTTATCTAGTAGTCTGACAGCGTGACCGAATATTAGGGCTTCAACTAATGTTTATATTAATATCTGATCAATCTCTTGATCATTTTCTCAATCCAGTGAATTTGATTTTTTTTAATCATGTTTTCATTTCACTTTATTAAAAATCAGGACAGTATTTCAAACTAACAGTGAAGATATTGTTTAAACTAATTAGTTATGATTCAGTGACTGGTTTGGTGCATTACATGCCAGAAAACAGGCAAACGTGAATCATATTCTTTCAAAGTAAAAGCAAATGTTTTATTTTGACTCCGCAAAAAGAGAACCAGCCTGCTTTCGTGGAGAATTTGCAGAAATTGGAGAATTTTTATGGTTGGGAAGCAGAAATCCCAAGAGATAGGACCATTTTAAATTAAAAAAAAGATATCTTAACAATTAATGGAATATAAAAAATAACCATTATGAAATGAATCTAATTTGATAATTAGCTGTCGATTAATTGTTGCGCTTCTAAATAATATCAATATTAGAGACAGAATGATATGGGTTTTTTTTTTTTCAGGGCGACACCAGTAACAGAAAAAAATACTTTTTTCAGAAGTTTGGTTAGTTCTGCCGGGGAGGACATGGTTTGTGTACTTTGTAGGTTTCCAGGGCAACGTTTCCATTAAATTGACTTGTGTGTGGGTCGAGGTAAGACCCTATAAATCTTAAGAGTGTCAGATTGTGGAAAAAGTAAGTTTACTCTGCCCTTTATGAATAGTCACACAAAATTCAATATATGAATTTGTTTTCCATTGTCCTTGGAAGTGTTTCGGGTTCAAAATGAGCTAAAAACCATGTGACTAGGAATATATTGAACAACAATATGATGGAACACTAATAATTGACTTCCACAAGTGATCGAGGCCTTGGCTATGTGGTCACGGTTAAACAATGCACCCACTTGTTTTTTTTGGGCCAGTTGTTACTGAGCTATTTGACTTTTCCAAGCTCATTTCTTGTCCTCGACCCAACAATGGTGACAATCACTCATATAATAGTTTTGCTAGCTCTCACCATCCCTGCATGAAGCACCCTGAGTCCCAAACATTGGCAAGCAAGGCTCACAGCTGGTGGGCAGTCTGACTCATTCTCTGCACCACATGCTGTACACACTGCTCCACTTTGCGTGTACAGTGTAACATGGGAAGTGTGGCAGAGATGCATCTGTGTGTGTGTGTGTGTGTGTGTGTGTGTGTGTGTGTGTGTGTGTGTGTGTGTGTGTGTGTGTGTGTGTGTGTGTGTGTGTGTGAGAGAGAGACTGGCAGTTCTTAATGTAGATTATATATATTTTTTCCCAATACACAGTTAATTTCCAACCGGAACACTAAACCTAGCCATGACAAAATCATAACCCCAACTGTGACAGAATCCCCAACGTAAAACTCAAGCCATGACCATGCCGAGCTTAAGATTGTAACTACTCCTTTAACATACCACAAGAGGAAGCCTACTTTGACAAGAACTGCCGATTGGATATTCAGAATGCAGAATCCCCAATTAAAACCCTAACCGTGTACAAACCCAAAAACTCATAATTGCAAAACCACGAAGACAAAACCCATGACCAATGTAATCAGTAATGCAAAAATCATGTAAACTCTAACTCAGTCCTTAATTTCTAACCATGACAAAACCTGAATCATAGCATAACCGCTTCACCCTAACATTAAAAACAAAAAACCCAGGCCCCGCCGGTATTGAAAGCTGGCTGTGTTGTTTACCTCTCTGTCCCACAATGATATTATCCCACATAATGTGTGTGTGTGTGTGTGTGTGTGTGTGTGTGTGTGTGTGTGTGTGTGTGTGTGTGTGTGTGTGTGTGTGTGTGTGTGTGTGTGTGTGTGTGTGTGTTTCTAATTTTATTTGATTGTGTGTCTGCCCGTGCTGCGCCTGCGTGTGTAGTTTTAAGTACCGGTACATTCACTCGCACTTAGTGAGTGGCAACACAAGATGTCCGGCGTTTGCTTCACTTCTTGTTACAGCAAATGGGTGACATTAGCAGTCAAGGTTTTTACATACGCCTGTGGTTCGACCACATTGTTGTATCAGTTTCTGCAGTCGGCACCATGAGCAAGGACAAGTGAGACAGAAAATGGCAATAAAAAGTCTTTTTTTTTCCTTCCCTGTTTTTCAGACATACCGCTACGATACATATGTCAACATCCCGTGGCTTGTGTCAATGTTTTCATAGCATTCATCCTTTGGCTCACTGACCTTTCCAAGCCATTTATATAATCTGGGGCTCCTGGAAAGAAAAACAACAACAACATCAGCAACATTAATTAATTACTGTGTACCACCTGAAGGTTGCAGTCAAGTGATGACCTTTATTTGCTGAATGTTTAACAAAGAATAGAAAAATAACCGCGTATCTTCACACTTGTATTTTTAATAAAGGTTGAAATGTCAAAGCTCCAAATAACAACACCTTGGGACACTTGAATAAAACGCACGGAAAAGAGACACGGCAAAGACAAGACGCAGGTATTTAAAACAGAAAAAAGCTTTGACAAATGAATTAGCGCATTCAGTGGCTCAGTGCATGTATGGAGAGTCACAGCCGAACACCGACGTGGCATTCAGCCAATATGGTGCTTGTCGTATGAACGCTTGACAGGCAGCTTCCATTTTATGTGTGCCAGTTTTTGCTTGTTCATGAATAGATTGTGACAGGCACTGTGTGGGTTGCGCCTTTGATAAATCTGGACTTCTTATTCCCAAGGAGGCAAAATACTACACGGTCCCTTATAATTACTGTACACTTGTTAGTTGGTTATTATTTTCCAATCACCTCAAAGTTCTATTGTTATCTGCAAAATAATACCATAACCAGCTCTCGAGCCAAAGTTTGCTGTTGAAAGCAATTCACAGTTATTGTCTGTTTGTATGTTAGCAGGCTGTTTCATGGAGGACGACAGGGGTGTACAAACGTTTTCCTCTGAGGGTTACCTACAGAAAAATAGAAGGATTTAACGCCTCCTTTGGAATTCTTCACTTCTAATTAGTGAAAAATGGTGAAACCATTCTTACACGCAATTTCACTTTTTAAAAAAAATTAGAGCTGTCAAACGATTAAAATATTTAATCTAATTAAAAACTCAACTGTCATAATTAACTCAAATTAACTAAAAATTAATCGTGATTACCCGTGCATTTTTTATCGTTTCTGAATTTCCTTTTATATTTTTTGTCCTATTTTCTCCCATTTTAATGCTCTCATCAACATGGAATCATGAATCAGTTTTCTATGTCCAAAATGCAAATATTTACTGAAATAACAATTTTGATTTTCAATTTTACGTGAACATTTTTCACTTGGAGCAGTTATTCACACATTATCTCTCACACAATATTACTGTCCATCAACAACAGTGAAAAAAATATTTTGTCACACAACAGCTGCTTGAACAGCTCTTTTTATGGAATCAAAACAGCGCAATATAACATTATAAAGTGCACATCTAAGGTAAACTAGTACTCGTAATGGAGGCTCTCGCTGGCAATCCGTAGTGGAGTTGTTCAGTTAATTCCGTTTTTCACAGCCCCCTGAATAAGGATTGTCGGTCAGCATGGAAGGATCTCTCGTTCTGTACTTTTTTGATCATTTATTGGAGCACTTTGCAGCAGAAGTAGTAGTAGTTGTAACAGAAGTATCAGAAGCAGGTAATAACCTAAATTACACATAAATGCAGTAAAACATTAATATATCTATCTTTCTGCATCACAATGTAAATATGTATATAATTGACATTATTTAATACCTTTATTTAACAATACGTTTAATAAATAATTTAATCAACCCTGATTTCACTATGTATCAATATCGTCATCATTATTCATTGTTTTAAACGTAAGAAACCATACAACACAAACATATCAAGTCGAATCGAACAAAAGAACTACAAGTCCCAAAGGTCCAACCCGGAAGTGGAGCGCCGGCATGATTTACCCCAGCTGCAACGCAATTTACTTCGTTTAAACGTCAGATTGCAGATGGACAAACATGACAACTATGCAAAAATTAGCTAAATAAAGACAGCCCTGTTCTAGCAACATTTTAGCCCACGCTGTTTAAATTGCCGATTGCGAACGGTAACTGACTGTGATTGCATAGCGATGCGGCAAACAAAGCAACCGATCATGACCGAATCTAAAAGCTAACTTTACACATCTGACTTGATAAGAAGCACTCGCGTAGCTTAACATTGAGCCATGCCGACGACGAAGCGAGTGTATTCACTCACGAAACAAAACGCTATTTATACATCGCGCGAACGGTCACCTGTCAGTGGCAGCCCCGCCCCTCTTAAAGCGCCAGGTCAATCCAACAGGAGTCGTTCGATGCAATGCGAATTATTTCAGCTTGAGTGGAGCTGTGGACAATGTTGACAGGCTTGCATGCAGTAGTCATATATTTAGCTATGGCTTCAGCAAATTTGTTCTTCGTTGTGTCATCCATTTTCTTTGTTTTGAAATGATCCATAGCTGTCTGTCTGAGACAAGGGGGCGGAGTACGACGTGCTATGATGATAGCTCGGTTTACGACTGCAAAACATACAGGTAACTTTGGTCTTGTCAGTGGAACAATCTGGCAACTTTTTAAAAGTAAACTTTCCATTCATGAGCTATTTAAGTATCCGTTTTCGGTGTCTCACGCTGCCGTGGCTGGCAAAACAAACGTGCGTGGACCCGCGCAGCGCGCTTGATGTTTTGTTTCTGGTTTATTTATAGAGCAACGTAACATCCGCTGTGACGTCTCCGCGTTAATCTCGCGAGAAAAATTTCGATCCCGATAAAATTCATTTAAATTAATGCAGATATAAACGCGCTAAACTGACAGCTCTAAAAAAATAGATTATAGTTATTAAATAACAACCACGTGACAGCTTTCTGATCAGAGATGATAAGACAACTTTGGGGTGGTCAGCAGCCCTGCGCTCCAAAATGAAACCAGAACAAAAAATATCTGTTGAAGTTGACATTTTTTAGGACCATTAATTGGACCTTGACAAGGAGCCAAAAGTGGAGGAAACCATTTTTTTCTTATTAGCTTTACACGACAATGAAGAGAAACTGTGTAACTATTGCATCAATCTTTACAAATTGCTAGCATATTAGCTAGCGTATCTGCCCAAGTCAGTTTTTAACTTCCTGTCTTAATGTCAATAAAAAAAAATCCAATATGATTGCTAAACATTGTTTTCCTTATGGCTGTGTAGATTTTCAGTCATCTGGGTCAACCTCTTCCGTAAAAGTTGAATAAAAAGTTTTGTTTTTGGCATGACACAACGATATCTCACGAATGAATAACAATACTTCTTCCCTTTGCAATCTGGTCTACACTTACCACTTTTACCAGTTTCACAGTTGCGCATATATTTGCTGTGTTGTTCTATTTTTCTTCAAGTCCAGTCCAGTGGCCTCTGCTTTAGTCCTACATCGTGTTCCTGAAATTCAGAGACAGGAGGCAGAGCTCAAAGGTCACGTAACGCACTGTATGTGCACGTCACAGCATGTTTATTTCGTCTGCCATTTGTGTGTGTCCATAAAATGACTTGTTAATAAAAAGCTCTTTTTGCCAGCCGAATTTGCAATTTTTAATGCCAGTTCCTCATTCCAGGGTCCTTTTTTTAAAATACAGGAAGTGTATATTACCAAGCAACGCCATGGGGGTTGCCGCGGCAACGAAATGTCTGCATTTGTGTCTCTCCCTTCCCGTGGAAGTTCCGAAACGTCGGGAGAAACCGAGAGGGTCTCCAACAACGGCAGCGATAAGTCGAACATTTTATGTGCTATTTTTATTCATTTTTTCGCTTCCATTGGGAGGTTGCCAGCGAAAGGTCGATGGTAGCCCGGTGCTAGCAAACGCTGGATAAAGAAATGAAGTCGGGGCGCACACGGAAACACAGAAACGACAATGATAACTTAGTCTTTCTCACGCCCATGGTTAGTTACGCGTCTTAGTTTGTTTTAACTATTCCAATTTAGTTTAACAAGAACATAAAAGTTAATGAGTTGAAAGTTTCGGGTGCGCTTTCGTTATTGACACCCAATGGCCAATTTGGTGAACGGCATTTAAAACATACAATCTAAAGAAGTGAAACATTTTAAAGACTCACAAGTGAAGTGTATTTTGAAACGCAAACAGTTCTCCCGATTAACAGTAAAGTTAAAATGAAAGTCATAATAAAAAGGCAAAGGCTTTTTTTCTCAATTATTCAAGAAGTGATGTGCTTATTTTTTTCCGTTTCAACAAACTTTAAAGATTTAAAGAAAGTATACAGAACAAGAAGAAAAGTCAAATATAGAAATGGGGTACAACACATTTACAAAACATTCCAGAGAGGTTACAAAGGGCATTGAAAACAAATAAAATAAATAAAGATGACTAAAAAAAACAATACACAGTGTAAACAATCAACCATATAATAAAAATTGAAATCATTTCACAGCTTTTTGTTTTGTACAGATAGATAATGTTTAATCATCTGAAAACAAATTCAGCCCAAAGCATAGACAGCAGTAGACAGTCTGGGGAGCAAATCATGAATATACAACTTAAACAGAGATTGTGACAATAACTAATCAAATAATACATTCATTTAAACGGGATGACAAAGCTCAACTCTTCCTGCAGGTTAACAGCTGCAAGTTGCGCCCGAAGGTGGCCAAAGTACTGCCAGGAAGAGGCCAGCAAATGGTGAGCCACCTGGAAGACGGGCAAATTAAATACAGAAGATACTGATCATTTTTCATCAAATGCATAGCTGACCATTGTTTCACTTTTTATAGGTCAATTCTTATGATCCTTTCAAGGACACAGGTCTCAATTTTACCGCAAGAAGTCCTCCTTACCCAGGTACTTTTATGCGCAGATAAACAGTGTGTTATCCCAATTCAGAAACATACGACTACAGTAGTATATATTTTGTAGATTGTATGTGAAACGTGTCTGTCTTTTGTGACGCCAGTCTTGGAACTTTTTACGGCACTCCATGTACTTGGCCAAACCCACATCTCTACCTACTTAACTACTACCAACACCTACCTACTTACATATTACATACCACTACAAATACATACCTAGCTAGCTACCTAACTAACTAGCTAACCACCCAGTTTAGCAGCTACCCATTTACCTACTTAGTCACCCACCTACCTAATCTATTGACCCAGCCAACCTGATCTACCTTCCCCTCCGTCTATCGACCTAACCCAACTAATCACCTGCCTACCTTGTCGACTTACTACCGACAAGGTGAGTGAATATAGGCTGGCCCCCTATGAGGAAGGCACTCCCTATTCCTGACTGACCAACATTGTATCCTGATTCCTGCCCAGATTCCCCATCTTTCCATCTAGAGCCATCACTTCGCGCTGCTAACTGCAGTTTGCCCTCAGTTCCTTTTGCGACAAATGAGGTCCGAGACAAATCTCACAGGCCAACTCACAGTGTGATGTACTACGGCACCGCCCCTCACCCCAAGTCAGCAGGTGAACTGCAGTATTGTCATATTAACGAAAACTTTGATTTTATTTATACTGTACATGTTTATGTTTTCAGGTGGCTCTGGGGCATATAATTTCAATGTCACCTCTGGTTTCCCCATCATTCACTTCCACTGGCACGATGCAGCATCCGGTCTTCATCGAATTGACATGGACAGGTATTCATTGTTGTGACTTTATACTTTCATGTTAGGTATGCCTGCACCGAGGAGTGAGATCCAAATCTTACATTCTGCCTTTAGTTTACAAGAAGTGACAATTGATACTATATTCTACCTACAGCTCTGTAAAGCGATCACTGAATATGCTGCTGTTTTTTTTAGCTTTACTTTAAGTAGTAATGACAAATATGTCCACTAGGGTGCAGCAGATCCTTTAAAATATTGAACAGCACTAATATTTTGGCGCGTGGCTTAAACCCGCATGAATGTTTGCACAACGCAGGCAGTGCCTTGATGAGTGTCCGCAGCTGGGCGTCATGGACGACCTGCAAGTGCTCAACTTGCAGCACAACCTGATTACCGGCATCAGCCAGCTGTCACTCCTGAGGCAGCTCGTCGTTCTCAACTTGGACGACAACCACATCACCGACATGAGCGGCATCCAAGCGCTCACCTCCCTGAGGATACTCACTTTGGCCACAAACAGGTTTAAAATGAAAATTCAATGAGTGCAAATATTGCATGTATAAATGCAAATATTTAATGAGTTAAAATGTCAGTTTTATGGATGTTAGTCACGCCTCTTATGAGCTAATAATATGACCTAAAATACAATGAAATTTCCAATTTGATGTGCCGACCAACAACACAAAAGCCTTCAGTTGAGCATAAGTGTTGTTAGTCAAGTCTTCCATCCTTTTTTTCTCAATACAGAGCTGTTTTAAAAGATAATCGGCAAGCACTGCTTTCCATGTGTCTGGCAGCCGTGGAATACAAGAAAATATGGGCACTTGCATGTCCTTTTTTTTCCTTCCAATACTATTCAGTCATACATTACTTTATTATTTCTTCATTTGAGAATGGCCAAGTGTGTTCTCCCAAAATCCGCACCACTTCAAGTGTGGTGTTATGTCATAAACGTGACAAGAATCCTGCTTTGCAGCTTATTATGATCATTTCAACGCATTCATTTTTCTTCTACTTACCATAGGATTTTGAGGAAGGTCTCTTCAGGATTCATATTTGTCGTCTTAAAATGCCATTTTAGGTTGGAAATCATTCAAGTGGTCATCTCACAGCTTATTAAAGCACATGGGTCTTGTGCTGGTCGGAGGGAGAATGAACGCAACATTTTCAGTCTGCACTTCTTTGTATTGCTGATTTTCACTGTCGGCTTTTCTTTTAGGAGAAAACTTGAAACACTCAATTTTCTTGCAATCTAGGCAGCTAAAGCTGGCACTCTGTCAGATAAAGTTAAAAATTGCATTTGCAGCGGTATTCATTCATTCATTCATTCATTCATTCATTCATTCATTCATTCATTCATTCATTCATTCATTCATTCATTCATTCATTCATTCATTCATGCACTCAATAACCCAGGAAGAGACTGCCTGTATATCACTGACATGGTGACAAGTCCCGGTGTGCAGATGCTGACCAAACCAAAACAGGCAAAGGAAAACATTTTTCAATTTGGCTGCACCTGCCTGTATTATTTAATAACTATTATTTCAGCCAGAAGATAGCAAATCACATTCAGCCACTGTGTGAATCATTTTACACACATGGGGTAAATAAAAATGTATTATCCACGTTTGGGGGTGAGGGGGTTCGTTCCACGGCCATTGTCACCATGTCGAAATGTCCTTGAGCGAGATACTAAACCCCCAGTTGCTCCTGATACTGCGTCATCAGTTGGTAAATGAGGTAACAGTGTGAAGCGCTTTGAGTGCCGAAGGTGGAAAAGCGCCATTCAAATGACAGCTCATTTGCCATGTGACTTCTCTGTTGCAGGATCCATCAAATATCCTGCCTGGACAACCTATCCAAACTCCACATCTTGGATTTGCATCACAATCAGGTACATCGTTCATTTCCTCTCGCTGGATTAATAAATTGTATCCATCTATCTAGCTTCACTTCATTAGTCTTCCCTCTGTGCCAAGTTGTCTTAAGCTTTAGCAGCTATGTTTTGCGAGAGAAAAATGAAAGCAAACAGCTTCAAATTAATATCAATTCAGGTGACAAAATTATTGGCAAAATGACAGTTAATAATTAATCAAATAAAACAATATTTTTTATATTTTTCACAAACTTAAATTTAATTAACGGTACGTAAAATGTTGGAACACTTAAAAATAAGTGCACCACCACCTATTTTAAAACAAGAATAAAAACTGTAGACACACACGCACACGCACACACACGTGAATATACAGTGTGTGTATATATATATATATATATATATATATATATATATATATATATATATATCATATGTACTTTGTATGTATACTGTGTGTACTTTGTATGTATGCTGTGTACATACAAAATGTGTGTACAGTGTTTATATATAATAAAAACCACCTGTGAATGATCTTAAATTGTGGACAAAAAGAATATGTCTCATTTAAAAGCTATCACTGTGTGATGTCTCTTGCTTCCGCCTACATTGACTTTCTCAGTGATCTGAGCCTGATTCATCCAACAGGCAATAATCTCAGCCGTGGGAACAAATGCTTGTTTGGTTGGTTACCATGATGTTGTCCAGTAATTGTGGTCCAAAGCGATTATGCCGACCAAGTATTTACACAAAGGGCAAACAGGGCGAAACAACGCAAATGATGAGAAAAGATTAAACGGAAAGGCCCCGATTGTTCGCCTTAATTGTGTTGTGCCAATGCGCCACCCACGCTGCACCTCAGGGAACACTCTCGAGCCCTCCTCGCTTTATGGCTCAGTGTTATATGAGCCACAGTCCGAATACATGAATAATTACAGCATAGCACAGTTTTTGAAGTTCATCATTTTGTTGTTGTTGTTGTTGGGGTTTTTTTGGTTTTATTTTGTAGTTCATATCATCCACAGGGGATTTTTTTTTACATGTTTAAATATTTCATTTATTATCACATTGTCAGTTGTTATAAAGTGCCTTATCAAAACATATGTTATGAAACATTTTATTTATAGCCAATTAGGATTTGTGCTTTGGGGCTAAGTGTGCCTCCGAGGTTCTTTTTATTTTTAGAATGGTTATGGCAAGCTCATCACCTCTCTGGAGGTCACCATTTCAATACAGTAGTCGTTTTAATCGTTGCAATAATTTGAATAAATTAACTATCTTTTAAATCATTAAAAAAACAATTTATTTTGTAGATATTTGTTTTTAATATATTTTCATGGATTAATGGAACAGATATGTTGTTTTGATGGCAAGTTGGGTAGTGTGCTGAGCTAGCAATCTAGCTGTTATCGATGCTAAATTACTCAAAGGCGACCCAACCAAACATTTTGACATACTTGTGAGAAAATGTTTTCACTTTGATGCCCCACGGAAGAATCCTAGTGTGTATTATTTCCAAACTTTATGAAATGGTCTATAATGGACTTGATAGTCAAAGCAAGGATGACAGTAAATCTGTAAAAGTCGACACCCATCTTCTATGCACACTCGATGACCCAGAACCGAGCATCAAATGTGACCTGACACGTCCCAAGAGCGCGTGAGGCCACAATGCTTTCCCCTCGGCCGCTTTGACACGAGCGCTTCCACGACATGCTCTACTCAGGCTGAAAACCAAGGCCCGTCAAAACCTTCTTCTCTCATCAATTCTACTCATACTGTCAGCATTGCAGTGCGTGGGTGGCAGAGCGAGCCGACAGTGCGGCACCCCACAAAGATGCCATCACCGTGAATTACACCTGCACGTTATCCATTTGGAGCCTCTCATTTGACAGTAACGGCCATCTTGAGATAACGCAACTGCTTTTACGGGGCACGTTTCCAACCCCGCACTTCAGTATGTATTATTTATGTGAATCTTCATAGCTGTGTGGAAATTGAGTGACCCAATTTTTGCATATATAAGAGGCACTGTAGCCTAGCTTGCTGTGTCCTGTGCCTAGCTTGCTGTGTCCTTTCCCAGCAGCCATTTTCACATATACAAATATAGAGTAGTGCACATATAGTTAGCAAGACATGACAACAATACACGATACCATTATAGACTCCCTAAATTGCTGGAAACCTCAGTTAAATCCTTTCATTGTGCTGCTGTACTCTGGTTCAGTCGTTCAGATGCTAATGCTAGGTTATAGTTGCTTTTTTTTCTTCACATAATGGCCCCTCGCTGACACTGCACTTAGAACAAACGTTCATTTTAAATGAGAGTGTTGGAAACTGAAGGTGCGGACGCTGTATCGGTCTGTCGTGGTAAAGAAGGAGCTGAGCCAAAGGGCGAAGCTCTCAATTTACCGGTCTACGTCACAACGATCTACGTCACAACCCTCATCTATGGTCACGAGCTATGGGTCGTGACCGAAAGAACGAGATCCCGGATACAAGCGGCCGAAATGAGTTTTCTCCGCAGGGTGTCTGGGCTCTCCCTTAGAGATAAGGTGGGAAGCTCGGTCAAAGTAGAGCCGCTTCTCCTCCACATCGAGAGGAGCCAGATGAGGTGGCTCGGGCATCTAATTAGGATGCCTCCTGGACGCCTCCCTGGTGAGGTGTTCCGGGCATGTCCCACTGGCAGGAGACCCCGGGGACGACTCAGGACACGCTGGAGATACTATGTCACCCAGCTGGCCTGGGAACGCCTCGGGATCCGCCAGGAAGAGCTCAAAGAAGTGGCTGGGGAGAGCGAAGTCTGGGCTTCCCTCCTAAAGCTGCTGCCCCCGCGACCCGACCCCGGATAAGCGGTAGAAAATGGATGGATGGATGGAAACTGAAGGGGCTTTCTTTTTAGTGTGCCAGATGTCCAACACATATACCCTTTCTCTAACTTTCATTTTCTGATATTAGAAATGGGCCGAACCTTACTCAAAGTGCTTTCCCATCGATGGGCCGTTCAAACGGCGGTTAATGATCGTGACGTAACCTTTTGTCGCACTGGCAGATCAGCAAGATGGAGAACCTGAGCCATCTGACGGAGCTGCAGGTGTTGAACCTGGCTGAGAACAACATCTCTCGAGTGGAGAACCTCCTTGGCCTGGACTCTTTAATGGAGCTCAACCTTCGACACAACTACATCTCTTCTGTGGTGAGGACCCTTTATATTTAGGACTTAGAAAAAGGTCTTCCCTGAAAGAAAATTAGGGAAGTGCTGCTATGAAAATAATAATCATGAAAATGCTCGGTTGAGTCAGATTATAAAACAAAGGTGCCAGAAGAAGTTTATTGTTCATGTCATGACCTTGCTCCGGCTCCTTTCACACACTTCTGGGCGATCGCTTTGGTCGGGAAATCAAAGCTGTCCCATTGCAGTTGCTGCTTACGAGACATGAGCAGACGCTTCCCAGCTTAGAGCATGAAATTGGACCCTGGATAACAAGAAACTCACTTACTTGGGTTTCCAAAGGTTTAAAAAAAAAAATCTTCTCAACAGGAGCACGACATGTCAGGACAGGGTGATAAGTTTTGCACTCAAATCCCTGCAGCACTTTGCCTGATTTTGCATTTAAACTTTTAAACCAACATTGCGTCATCTGGAATGTTCACCTTCCCCTCGAGAACCGCTTCCTTGTGCTAATGACTGGATGCAATATTTCACTTGATCTACAGGTATGGGGGGGGGTGGTGTGGTCTCTGTTATTTGCGCTGTTTGCTGCCAAGCCCCGGCTACAAAAGTAAACAACATTCTTCCAGTGGTGCTACTCCCATCCTCCAAACCTTTACCAAAAGAAAGGCTTTTAAACCTTTTTTTTTTTTTTTAATGTGACAGATCCTACACGACGAGGAAAAAAATGTGTCAGAGTTTCATACTGGCCTTTAGGTGTGTGTGGTGCACCCCTAAAAAGCAACACAGCACACCAAACCTGAACAATATCTCTTGTAGTACCAAAACTGACCAGTGGAAGGCAGCATGGTGCCTAAGGTCTTCCAAACTGCTGAAAATGCAAAGAAGAAAGAGTGGTAGTGGAAAAAGAAATACAAGTAGCTACGTTTCCATTTTATTTAGTAATCATAGACATAGTAGTTAAACAGTGTCCTGGACTGGATAGGTTCCACCGTATCCGACTTTTTTTTAAAAACCATACTCAAAATCTGTCATGGACACAAAAGTGTGGTAATTGTCATTTGTCAAAACGTTAGCTGTATTCACTTGTTGTCAGGGGACTCTTTTACTCTGAGAATCCCCGTGACTGAGTGTGTTCGAGCGGCAGTCATAACGTGAGACAAAACACAGAAGCAGGCTAGCTTTAAGGATTACTTTTTCCATGTTGAGAGCGTCAAAAAAATTCAACCCTGCGGGCTAGCTTTGTTACAGATCGCTCAGCTTGAACATCTGCATAGCTTTTGTGTGTGGGCTTAACCTTGTTTGGGGAGACGTACAGTTCAGTTCAGTTCATTAGCTTCACAGTCAATATCTCTTTTCTGATGTTGCCATGAAATGGAATGTATTGTAGTTGGCTAAATAAGCACAACCTTGAGAAATGGGGAAAGTACTCTGCTTGTTTGACATGCCAGACTAGTGATCATTTTAAAATGTCAACACTTTCAAGGAGTGAAAGAAATAGTGTCGTGTATTTAAATGTATACCGTTAAAATTGAGTATCTTCACAAAGAAGAGTATCTTTAGTTATTAAAAATTACATATAAATGAAGTTAATCAGAGCCATTTTGACACTTGTTTTTGTAAACAATGAAGACAGCTTCGGTTTTCAGATTAGTTCACGTGGAGAACATGCAAACTCCTACTTTAAGCATGCGTCATATTTTTCTTGTGATGTATCCAAGCTCCTGAATGGGGCTGATTAGAGTGTGTTTTCTTGGTTAATACCCCAGAGGAGCCCCTCACAACCTGCAGGCACGTCTTCTCCACGCTCTGTTTGCACACCAGCGAGGCAGCGGCCATCGCATGCCGTCTGAGACTAAATATAGTCGCACCGTCTCAGACTACATGATGTCATCGCTGAGTTGACGCACAGCTAATGACGGTCGACCGCTTCTGGACCCCCCAATTGATCACACCCAATAGGCGTGCGGCGTGTTTGTGTTTGTCAGCTTTCTCTGGCTGACAGCTTTTGTTTTTTTTGTTTTTTTTTTACACTCACTCTGAGCGCCTTGGCAAGCAAACGCCAAGCCCGAGCTCATCACTTCTTTTTCATTGCGGCATGCAAAACACATGCCATGGATAGTAACTAATGTTAATGTTTTGGGTAACGAACTAATAGCAGAATATTGTTATTTAATGCATAATACACATAAGTGTATTGCTAGCATTCAAAAAGGAAGAGGGCATACCTATTCAAATTTGGTGGAGTAAACTGACCACATAGCTTCATCTAAATCTGTATCTTGGACCGAAAGGAATCGAGCTAATCTAATAGCAGAGCACCAATGCTTAGCGTTTTTGTAAAATCATGACTAGTTTTATAACATTCTCCTAAAAGGGACACCTCTTCCTGGTGAAATATTATCATTCAATTCTTTTAAAATTCTGATGTCTTTCTCATAATATTCCAACTTCACTGTTTATAGAAATATATTTTTTTCTGACGCAGTTAAAACCGGTGACCTGATAATATTATGAGGTTTTCCCCAAATTATGACCAGTCTTGTAAAATTATGACTTTGTTGTTGAAATATTCTAACTTTTGTTTTGTACTATTTGTTTTTATGACTTAAAAAAATCCTTGTTAACATGCTATACATTTCACCTATAATATTTAGACATTGGATTGTTATTTTATTATTTTAACATTTAGTCTGTTTACAATTGCATGATAAATCTGGAATGTGATTTTTATCAAGCTCTCCTCATTTGTGGAGAGTGTTTCAAAAGTGTGTTGTGGAAGAAAAAAATCCTGCAAGATGAGTAGTTGAAATACACTGGCATTACAGGTGTCCTGGAAATGTTTAAGATCAATTTAGTACATCATTTCCTGTTGTAGGAAAACAGTGAAATAAGAATGAACTGGTGGTCTTTGCAGCAGCGCCCTAGAATCGAATGTGTGTGTTGAACTTGAGATGTTCCACTGTGTCTCATTTGCATGTGTAGTCCTCTGAGGCTTTGGCAGGGGCGGGGTGCGGATGCAGCCCATTCAGAGCAGCCATTGTTCCTAGCCGTGTGCGTGCGTGCGTGCGTGCGTGCGTGCGTGCGTGCGTGCGTGCGTGCGTGCGTGCGTGCGTGTGTGTGTGTGTGTGTGTGTGTGTGTGTGTGTGTGTGTGTGTGTGTGTGTGGCCTGCTGCAGCATCTCTGCATTGCTCCCCCTCCCCTCCGCATCCTCACATCGCATACCCCCGCCCCTCCTGGCGCAGACGAGGAGGCAGCAGCATGCCGGGTGGCTCGGTGCATGCGCAGGGCGAACGGGGATGCTGTGCCGCCGGAACCGAGAGCTGCAAGGTGACTGTGACTGACTAAGAGGAGAGGCCAAAGTGACGATGTTCTTCCTCCCTCTCTCATCCCTCCTTCTTCCCCTTTTCCCGCCCAGGCCGAGGTGGATCTTCTGCCCCGCTTACGGCGCCTCTTTCTCAGCTGCAATAATATCAGCAGGTAAGTGCTCAAACCACCTTAAACGCCCCTCTCCGCCCCCATCCTTATCCCTTTGACACAAACAGCTTATCTGTTCCGTTCATACCGTGCCAAACCCGGAGGGGATCCACCAACCCTAAAAGTTGTTTGCACCACGCTGGATGATTAGTGCTAGCTCAGAGCGTGTCGGTTGTCTTGTCACGCCCTCCCCAGCAGCCTCAGAGAAGACGTTAACTTGTTCATGTAGTGACACGGCTAGCCTTACTAGCCTGAAGCTTGCATGTGCAAGGTTGTCTCATTGAGGTGGGACTACAGTGAACCCTCGTGGGAAAAAAATAAAAAGATTGAGCGTTAAATGTAATGCAATGCCCTTGAATTTGGGCAAGGAGAGCCATGGATACTGATGCAATACAAGCTGTTCGACAGGACAGTCAAACACACAAATACAAAAGGAGACCACTCGCAAGAATCTGTTGTTGGCGAAAAGTGACTCCCAGATGCCAGCCCGTGATGTCACTCATGGGACCACACCCCTTAAAGACACACAGCCAACACACACGGAATATATATAGTATGAAGAGTAATTGCATTATATTTTCATAAATGCTATTTTTTTCATTGTTAAAAAAATAATCGAATGAAACAAATTGGAGTTTTTGTGTACGCACCGTATTTTGTGTTCTTTCCGTAAAGCAGAGTCGTCATAAGAGATCATCGTAACAGATTTTATTCACAATGCACTTCATATTTGAAGACAAATCTCAAAGTGCACAGTATAGGCAACAGTCAACAGATTAAATCAGATTAAAGTAGCCATCCTTGTCAACCACACCTTGCAAAATGAATTGATCGCATCCACGCATAATGCCGCTAGTTGATTCCATCATGCTGACTAACCCCGAGAGGAATCCATCGCCTGTGATCAGGAATGCAAACAATTAAGTGAGGTGCTTTCAATCACTGCAGAGAGCTTTCAATCGAGGAAAACACCATCCTCGCTGTGATCGATTAAAATTGTCACATGCGTCATCATGTATTGCCTAGCTCCAGCGAAGCAGTAGCAGGCCACTGTTGCAATTCCGCAAGGTATTCCTTTGAAATTTTAGCTGACTCGTGGCAACTTTTTTCTGAACTATCGCATCTCTCTTTTTGTCATCGTAATCATCAGACTTTTTTTCATTTCAACATTACAAATCAATTTTCAAAAGATAGGACTTGTAATTCGACACCAAAGGTGTCAAACTCAAGGCGCGAGGGCCAGATGTGGCCCGCCACATCATTTTATGTGGCCCGAAAGCCAATCAAACATGCTTGCTAAAATCTCTCCCAAAATTTAAAATTCTCATGTTAAATAAATTAAAGACATATTGTAAGCATTTTCTTGTGAGTAAACCCCTCATTACAGTAAGTTAAACAATAGTTGAATAAACCGTTATTCTTGACTTTTTTGAATGGTTTCACTCATAACGGCCCTCCAAGGGAAACGGTAACTAAA
Organism: Hippocampus mohnikei; assembly: GCA_026261675.1. NCBI lineage: Eukaryota > Metazoa > Chordata > Actinopteri > Syngnathiformes > Syngnathidae > Hippocampus > Hippocampus mohnikei. Next base: position 6,098,570 of record JAKGUB010000341.1, read on the forward strand.
ATGTGGCCCACGACAAAAATGTGTCTAGAATCTAGACACATTAAGTCACATCTTCGTCTTGTTATAGGCCTTTTTTTAAAGTCTGACAAAACATTATTTCCTTTTCAAGCAATGCCAGAAAGCCCCTCAGATGTTTCCATCTCTGGCTTTGGCTTGGCTCCGTTCACCAGGAAATGCTACCGTACTTGTCTGAACTTTTTTAGACAAATCTTTTTTCCCGATGCTTTGGTGTAGTCTCCATCAGCTAGGCTGCTGCGGGGAGTCACTCTCCCTTTCCGAGCTCACCCTGGATGGGAACCCAGTAGCCCAGGAGACATGGTACAAGCAGGCTGTCCTGCGCTGTGTGCTTCACCTCAGACAGCTGGACATGAAGCGCATCACGGTAAGCCTCATTACTCTCTCTCTCGAGTCTTTTTGTGTGGTTGGTGTGCTGTATAAAACGAAACAAGTGTGTTGTATAATGAACCGTCTCACCTCAACAATGTTACCTCACAGTACTCTTTCCAAATCCAGATGCAAAACCTGTTTGTTCAGGGTGGTGTTATCCATTCAATAAGAGCTACTCTTAAATCCAAAAATCTGGGCAATTACAGCACGTAAAATTCATGCTCTCCTTGGATATTGTGCCATCTTGTAGCATATTAGTGCTTTCAAAACCCAAATGTGAAACAGGGCATAATGTTCAGCATCGTATAAAGTTTGAATAACTTTAGAGATGGGAGAGTGTTCCACTGCACAGTCAAAAGCTGGACATGAAAGCTGAACTGTCCATCTCTTGTCAAATCCAAAATGTGTTTTCGGCGCCACCAAAGTTGTTCAAATGTTTTTGAAGGGACTGCTAGTGATGTTCTGACACTCGGCATTGAGTCGTCTAAAATAACCATCCAGGCATGTTCAGCGAGACAAAACTATCAGGTGTTTTTGCTGAAGCCAGCAAGCCTTCAAGGGGCTGTCAAAGTCCATTCATACCTTTGTTATGGCACGTTCAAAAGCTGTCGCAGAGATCACAGACTTGGTGTTTTATTTATGGCTTGGTGGAATTTATTTTATGGTGCGTTTACACTTCAAGGCAGGAATTCTGGAATATTAGTTGAATATATCTGAATATACAGGTATGCAGGGTGGTTCAAAAGCAGGTATACACACTAAAATACAGTTGGGATGGGGACCTGGCTGGTCCGCAAAATAGCGGAAATCTGCACATCTTTGGGGAGTATTGAAATCCATTGGAGAAAAATAAATAAATAAATATCCAAATCTTCAAAAAAACATCGACATTCAATATGTTTTTGCAGAAAAAATAGTGGACGATGGAGATTTTTTTTTTAATTGAAAATTAAAAAACAAACAAACAAGTGAATGGGCGGATTATATTCAGTATGTAGATGCCTTCTTTCCTCACGTATGTCTCCCTTGAGGATCCCCTTCCTTTGTTGTTGATGCAAACTACTTCTCATCCTTCATGCAAGCTGGTAAAAAGTTTACAAAATGTATTCTGTACCTCCTTTTGTCCCACGCTGTATTTTCTTCACAAAGTTGCCCACCCCCATTTTCGAGTGCCCAGGTCTCAGTTTGTCATTCGTAGGAACCTCTGACAAATTGTCCTCGTAGCATGCCACCGTTGGAGCAAAACTCTCAGGGTACTTTCAACATTTTGGGTTGTGTTATTTGCAAACACGTTGAAGCAATTTCAAAACCGGTCCCGTTTGGATGAATCCACAGAATGTTTGCTGTGAATTGTAGTTATATCCGATTAGCTGAGATTTTGTGCCGGGCGTGTTGCTACATGTTTGAATTTAAATGTCAATGTTACCGTTGAATCAGAGCCAACAGCAGCGGTGATGAGGAGGTGAATGGGACACTGAAAATCAACATGAAGATGATTTCTAATAAAGGCAAATGAAACAAAGGTTTTCAGGCCAATGCATCAAATTCAGAAAATAACCATTAAAACTGAGCTTTCTCTCATGTATCCATATGAACATTATCCGTCCGTCATGTCTTCCATCCAAACCGAAACCCAAACAAGAACACTATGAACACTACTCCTTTGAAATCAATAAACTATTGATCAGTGTCACAAAAACAGCACACAGCCTGACTTTTACTTTTTTAATTGTAGACCGGGGGGGAGACAGCTTCATACATTAATCGCACTTAACTGACAGAGACCCACCCTCTTGACACAATGCATCCAAAAACGAGTGTCGCGTCGTCTCAGGCTGTCACAGACTGTCCCGGTTTAGCAGCATTGCATTCTGGGAGTATAGGCTATCTCCAACAGCTGGGCTGATCCCAGACTGAAAATCTAGACCGATAATCCAGTGATGATGATGATGATGATGATGCTGCTGGCTGGCTGGCTTGTGTCAGATCCCCTGCAGCACATGGTCCAATTCTGACAGACACAAAAAAGCAGCAACAGCTCTTTTTTTTTTTTTTTTTTTTGGTGGTTCTTCACCCTGCTGAATAATTTAGAAATCACAAGCCAGCCGAGACTGCTGACCTCGGTGAAGTTATGTTTTTTTTAAAGGACGAGGATCGGCGCATGGCTGGTGTGCAGGCTCGGAAGGAGGAGGAGAAGAAGAAGGAGAGTCACAAGCAGACCATTCATAAGGTACCTCTCGAAATTATACAATGGAAACTCGCATCCCCAGAGGAAAAATTGGAAATGAAACCGTTTCAGGATTGTCTGTCCAGCTACAGTATCTATCCAATATCCATTCATCCATCCATCATGAAACTACCCATCCACCCATCCATCCACCGCAAACCCATCGGCATTTCTATCCAATCTGTATCATCCACATCAATCTCATTTGCCATCCTTATATTCACCCGTCCATCCAAACTTTTATCTGTATTCATTCTTGCATTCAAGCAATTTATCCTCCAACCCCAAATTATTCAGCATCCGTCTAAACTTCATCCGTCCAAGCCTGTTATCCATCCATCCATCCATCCAAAATGATCTTTTATCATCCATCCATCTAAAATTATCTTTTATCATCCATCCATCAAAAATGATCTTCATCATCCATCCAAAACGATCTTTTATCAGCCATTCATCCATCCAAAATTATATTTGACCATCCATCCATCCATTCATCCACCAAAAATGATCTTCATCATCCATCCATCGTTTTACTTAAAATGGCCAATGTGTTCACTTGTCTATGTTTGTGAGAATCACCCCCGTGCACTCAATTCATTGCCAGCTATGAGGTAGCTTTTGACTGGGACCTAAGACAGACAGCTGAATGTCCTTTGTGGTTCCGCTTGGGGCGACTGACACTTGAAAACTTGCCAAGTCCGTCTGTGTGCCTTGCATAGGAGAAGCGCCGTCTTGCCATCCGTAATGCGGCGCAGCAGTGGGAGGGCGTTGTCGCCGCCTGCTTGGAGCTGCCGTCGACAACAACAAACGGCGCCAGAGAAGAAGTCAGCCCGCAGAACAGCCCCGCCCACTGTCCCACGCAGACCAACGGCCTGGCTCAGGAACCTTCGCCAGATGAGCCACGGTGGGTCTGATGTAGCAGAACAGTCTACCTTGTACAATATTCTCACTTCCCTATTCACAAATTAGCCATTAGTGTTTTTTTTTTTCCTGTGGAACCAATCCTCAACTTTTTACTGAATAACTCACCTAATTTCGGAACCTTGGCCATGTTTCATGCTCTTTCATTCATGCCATAATATGCTACAAGATGGCACCAAAGCCATAGGCAATAGGAAAGTAGTCATTGGTGTCATAGAAGGATGTTGAAGTCATACATCTCAACTGGTTTATAATGTCTTTGTATGTTGGGACGGAGGTAAATTTAGCCTGGGTTGTTTACGGTGAGTATTTGTCATATGTGTCACTGTATGTGTAAGGCATTCATTTGTAAGGGTGATGTTGCAGGATGAGTTTGAAATTACATTATTGTCTTAAGTGCTTTTTGTAGGAGGGCTCAGTCCCTTTCCCCAGCAGGTTTAGTGTTCAGTATGTACTGTAAATTTCATTCCCTTTTGATCAAATTAAAAATACAATGAAACATTTTTTAAATCGCAATAATTGATTAATTTCCCCCCCTCCGCTCCCCACCCCTTCGTTCCCTTTAATCTAAAATAACAAGTCTGTCTGATGTCCTGTGTTAGACGGATCAGTCCGGGTTTCGGACCTGAACGAGTGACTGGTGGACCCGAGAGCCGATTCCGCACCAACAGCCGTCCAAACAGCCCTCGAGATCCAAAGTAAGGCAAGCTACACAATTTAATTCCAGAAATATGAAAGGGCAACCTGAAGACAAGTTTTGACCACCTAAAATCTGGATTCCCATTTGATCAGAAACTTGTAATTAATTTGCTTTTGTGATATTTTAGTTTATTGTTGTCATCATTTTACAAGTAAAAAGGCATGTGCGGAGAACCAAACAGACCACCACTTAATCTGATTAAATTCATATGTAACTGAATTTTTTAAATGTTTTTCTTTATTCCTATTTTTTTAATTTTCATTCTAGAACTATGGAAGCATGCTTGAATTGCATGCATCAATCACAGTCGCATGCGTTCTGTTCCCAACAGTCCTCTGCATCAGCAGTCATGCAAAGATGAGTAAAGAGGAGGCGTACACAGTAGCATTAAGTGTTTCAACCACGGCACTGCGATAGGAAAAAAAAATGGCCTTGAAAGGCAATGGTGACAAATCTCTGCCTCCCTTTCTATGAACTGGCCCTGGTGTCACCTTTTACTTCTATTGTATTTCCCCCACGTCTATATTTTATCTTTCCCCTCAGGTCAAGTGTCATTTATTACGTATTGAGAAAGGTGACACCGTTCTTCCCACGCATGAAACGCAAACAAACAGCAATACCTGTGAAGGGACGAAAATGTCTCCTGTTTGTTGACGTCTCGCACGACATCGCATATCGTCTGCCCTCGTGCGTGGGAATCCCCGGGAAGTACGCCACAGACGCCACATGGTTTGTCACCCTCCGGAATAGAAACAGATTACCGGCTCATCCAGGCAGGAGGACATCTGGATCTGCTTTGCGTGCGTGCTGTGTGTGTGTGTGTGTGTGTGTGTGTGTGTGTGTGTGTGTGTGTGTGTGTGTGTGTGTGTGTGTGTGTGTGTGTGTGTGTGTGTGTGTGTGTGTGTCCGACCATCCATGTGTGTGTCACCTCTGGTCAGAACTGAAGTCTATTTAATAGAACTTTGCGCTCCATTTTCAACTGCGGGTTAGAATTTCAAAAATACATTTCTTCTTCAATCTTCTATACTTCTCTATTATCGTAGCCACATTATAAGACTAAGCTAGGACCATGTAAGAAGTTTCATTTCTCTTTTTACGGTAATTGTCACATTTGTCTTTGTCACAATAGCACCACTGCAAAAAAAAAAGAAAAAAAAGGCGAAGAAAAGCAAAATGATTCTACTAAAGCTCGCAGAAGTGGCCTACTAGCTAAATCTGACACTTTTGAAGTGGTTAAATAACAAATAGCACTTTGTAATGTTGTTGTAACAGCACTTATGCACAGCATTAAAGAAGTGAAGTCTACACAGGCTGTGTACACTTCTTAGGGGTGGTTTAAATTGCCAGATAATCTTCTGGGGGTTTATGTGGAGTGATGATGGAGTAATTGATTTACATCCAGAGTGTAAGAGTGGCATGTTTTCGTAACAGTGGGTGGATCCCAGTGGTACTTTCCCCATCGTCTTTTTTTATGACTTCCTGCCGAGTGTAATTGGGTGGGCTGCTTTGTGTGAGCTTGTTTTTGTTGCACCCCTTATGATTTAAAAAATGTGTAGAGAGACACACGGGCAAGACCACACTTGTACATCATTTACCATTATGCATTACCGTTCATGGCGACGCAATTTATTGAGTTTGTCCAAAAATAATTTGGCCAAATTAAATGGAGGCATTATAAAATCAATGTTGCAATTTAAAAGAGACGTGCAATCCCCCCCCCAAAAAAATGATGAGACATTTTTTGGGAACCCCCCCCCACCCATCACATGTCGGATTCACAAAGCTTCTTCAAAGGAGGCTCTTTGCCACTGTTCTCCACTCAAACTCACACTCCCAAAAATTGCAAACTCGGATTAGTGTTCTGTAATTAAAGGATTATACACCGAAACCTTATTTGGTTCTCCGCCTAAGATTTGGGAGTGTGTAATGGGTAGAAAAATGTGGTTAGTACGTTGACAGGCAGGACATGGACCAAAATCGTGGCTGTATTAGACCATTTTGTTGTCTATCAGGAAAGAATAGATTTGGTTTTTTTTTAAACACCATTTCTGAAAAGTACCTTCCCGTTTCCAAACTGAACTGCTGAAGCGCCGGCAATTTTCTTCCGATACCTTTTACACAGAAGCCAACGGCGGCGGATAACGCCGCAACTGTGCGCACTCGCCAACAGACAATTAGATGATGTCATCGTAGCATCTGCTGTGACATCTAAAATGCTTGTCGAACAGCGAGAAGTGCTTTTGAGAAAACATTTACTGGTAAACCCTTTTGTGGCTCGAGTACCACTTCCAAAGATTTATACTGTTGTAGTATACAGATCATATTTATGAGAAAATATGTATTTTTAATTTATGCTATATTTTTTTATTGTATTGTTTTTTTCCATTCTTTTGTCCAGTGATTAAACTGGATTCAACTGGAAACATTTGTCTTTTTTTATGTGTGTTGTGTTACTCTGACAGTGTTGAATCAAAATAAATGTGCGCAAATTCATCTTTACATGAAATATGTTTTATCCGCCTTTCAGACTCACAGAAACAGGAAGCGTGACGAGCCTGTCGCTCTCCGACAATCATCTGGCCGAGCTGGATGCCGACACCCTGCGCTTGTTCGGCCTTGGCGCCCTGGACGTGCTGGAGAGAGGCTGGGGGGCACAGACGGCCAGCGCTGTCACGGTCATCGCCTTCCGTTACATCCATTTTGACGCCATCGTACCAATGCTGCCCAGGATCAGGGTCAAGTTTCCCAATCTGGCGGTGAGGACAGAGGATTACAGGCAGAAGAATTATGCAACCCTGAATATGCAACATGTTTCAATTTTTTTTTTTTTTGTTTATGTAGCATCTTATTTTCCTGGAAACCAACATCAGCCGTCTGCTGCAGTTGGCTGCACTGGCTCAGGTTCGCCGTCTGGACCAGCTGACCATCCACCAACAGGGTAACCCGGTGGTGGGCCTCGCCCTGTGGCGCTCCTTCGTCATCTACCGCCTCCACCACTTTAACCTGCAGAGAATCAACGGCCAGGAGGTCAGTCCGCATGGAGGGATGTTTGGTACGCCCTTGCACCGACCGGTGTGCTTGTGAGATCCAATGCAAGAGCCGAATCAAAAGGATTTGACTTTGAACTCTATGTTTATTGTTTTAATGTCAGTAGGGGGCAGCGGTGTACAAATTCGATTCCATCATTTATTAACAGTGGAATTTGATTTTGGCATATTATTCTTGACACATATATTACACAAATCTTAAGGCAACTTTAATGAAATTGCATTTTATTTAATTTGTCCAGTCCCAAATTAGTGTTCTTGTATAGTTTTGTTTGACACTCTCAAATCACATATAAGATTAATCTTTATGATCCATTTGTCATTCATATCTCTCGAAGAGCGTCATCCCCATGAATACCTTTCCTGAAGACCTTTATTTTATTTTAATTATTTACTTTGTAGAGAAGAGTGTTACAGGAAAATGTCAACAAAATTATGCAGGATTTTTTTTTTCAAATCTCATTTGGATCTCACTGGCACTGGCAGGTGTACGTCCAAGTAACGTTTAGCAAAAAGCTTTCCCTCTTGATGTGATGTCACCATGTATGTTTCTGTGTGGTGTATTAGTATATCTGTGTGCATGTGTGTATTTGTTCACATCCCTCGCCAGGTCACCATGAATGACGTCATTGCTGCCGAGCGCATCTTCGGTACGCTGGGCCACGTGGCGGCCACCGAGACACCGCATTGCCGGCTCCTCTTGCTGCTGGAGGAGTCCAGGTCAGGCACTCGGCTACACAATCGCGACATTAAACGCTACTTAACAGCAAACAGAGGTGGCAAAAGTTCTCACACCGTACTATAGTAGAGGTACTGAAAAAAAAATTTGTAAAATGACTACCCAAGTATAGAAGAGATACCTGCACTAATTTGGGGTTAAGAAAATGCAATATGGGTCCAAAAAAGAATTGAGGTACCTTATGAAGTTGGATCAAAATTAATAATCCACCAAATAACCCCAAAATGGTTTGTTTTGTACAAAAGACTGGGTTGTATTTGGACAAAACAGGTTGGTTTGTCGGTTTTTCCATGAGTCCCAACTTTCAAGGTTAAATGAAAATAAAAAAGTTGCGTTGGTCCCTTTTTGGGATATTTTTGACCAATCTGTTGAAAAATCTACTAAAATACATGAATGTAGGATTAGTACTACATGACTTCCCACCACTGACAGCAAGTATGTAAAGGACGCGGAAGCCCTAGCGGGCATGTGCATGCTTGACTGTCGTGCGTTTCTATACGCATATTTGTGTGAGACTGGCACCAGGCAGCCGGCAGTGTTAAGGCAACGGTCTTGGATACTTGGCACTGTGACACAAACACATGCACACAATCCACCTTATTCCCTTTCATACTCTAATTCTGTCCTCGAGCGTGCACTTGGGTTGAACTGTAAAAAGCAGTGTAGCCTTCGATGTAATTAAACTGGAAAAATGTAGCATGTCCAGACAATCTCACTGTAGTCAAAGAAAATTTTCAGTAATGTGTGACTGTAGTTCCCGTGCATCTTATGTCCACTCAAAACATCTCTCAATCTAACAGAGGAGTCATTTAAAAAAAAAAAAAAAACACACACACACACACACACACACACACAAAGGCAAGACATCATGCATTTTCAAAGTGGAGTTTGCAGTTTTCAAACTCCAAACAAGATTTGAATGTTGCCTCACTTCACTCCCCCATCGCGTCTCTGACTAAAGCCACACCCCTCATTAACATCAAATGGTTTCGAAAATGTTGTGGTATTTTATCAGTCTTAAAAAAGCAGAGAGGGTTATTTGCTGGGCAATTTACTCACTCCCTGGCTGTTATGTTTAATAAGACGCGGGGAGTCTGACTCTGTGCTCACTGCCGTTTATTGTCAGTGGTCACCTTTTTATATTGAACACTTTACGGCCGTGACGTCACGCCGTCGTAACTCACCCTGTGGCTATGGTTACATGCCACATTCACCCCCCCTTTTATTAAAGTGCAAAAACAATCAAACATTAACAGCACACAACTCTAAAGCCAGAACGTGGCCAACCTATCTGGGTAAACAGGGTAGATTACCTGTTTACCCGCATAGCCATGCGGTTCATTCTGCCACTCCGCCAGCTATGCGCTAACCTAAGCCTGAAAGAAGAACATAGTCCCTGAGGTACAGGGGCTGCCGACGAGCCCGAACAGGGCGGGGCCTCGGCCCGATGGCATCACCCGGCACCTCGGGTTCGGGTGGAATTCCTGGGGCTACTGGAGGGAAATCCCAGTCCCCGGCAGTATGGCGCGGATCAGCCGCGGCGGCTTGTTCTTGTGCTGACGGTGGGTTGACGCGCCTAAGGCGGCTGGCATGCCAACGGGAGCCGTCAGCCAAGCGGAACGTAGCTGGGCCCAGTTGTGCTACTATCTGTTGGGGTGAGGACCAGAAGGATAGCAGCTTGTGGGACCGATGGGGCTGGCGGATACGGACCCAGTCTGACACCTTGAGTGTGTGTCCTCTCACTCGACGCGCCCTGTCGTAGCGGTGCTTCATCCGGCGTTGCGTCTCTGCCACCATGTCGCCGACAGAGGCTCCTGCTGCCGGAGGGCCTGGAGGATCTCTCCTGGGAGGCCGTAGTCGATCCATGGGAAGTTGGAGTTCCGTCCTAGCATCAGAAGGGCTGGAGAGCTACCTGTGGTGGCATGTGGCGTGGCTCTGTAGTGCAGTAGTGTGTTCTGCAGGGCTGTGCTGAATGGGAGACCTTCGGCCAGATGTGCTCTCAGGCCGTTCTTGAGGGTCTGGTTGAACCTTTCCACCCCCCCGTTGGCCTGCGGGTGGTACAGGGCCGTCCTGATGTGCTTCATCCCTCTCTCCCCCATGAAGGCAGCGAAGTCGGCCGAGAGGAACTGGGGCCCGTTGTCCGTGGTAACGGTGTCTGGCACACCCCAGCGGGCAAACAGGGAGGAAAGAAAGTCAGTGACGTGTTGTGTGGTTACTGACCCCACGGGGAGGACCTCCGGCCACTTGGAGTGGAGGTCGTAGGCCACCAACAGGAACCGCTGGTGATGAGGAGTGCCATGGAGCTCCCCACAGATGTCCACCTGGATGTGGGACCACGGCGTCGCTGGCCATTGGAGGGGCTGCAAAGGCGGCGTCGGGGTGGGCCCATCTTACGCTGGTCAGGCAGGCGGCGCAGTCCTTCACCATCGATTCAATGTCCCTGTCGATGCCTGGCCACCAAACCAGGCTCCTGCAACGCTGCTTCACCCTCACGATGCCCAAGTGACCGTCGTGTGCCATGTTCAGGATGCGTGCTCGTAGAGAGCTGGGGACCACCGTGCAGAGCCCCCGGGCGATGCAGTCACCGTTCCAGCAGGAAAGGTCGTCCCTGACCCGGTGGAAGGGCGCCAGCTCCTCTGGCACCTTCGCAGGCCAGCCCTTCTGGATGAACGTGCGGAGCTGGGCAAGCACAGGGTCCTGTGCAGAGGCCGACTGGAGCTCCTGCAGGGAGACGGTTGTTCGGAGGGGCTCGTGCAGCATGAGGATCAGCTCTGACTCTGATCCATCCTGGGTGGTGTCTGGCGCTGAGGTGGGCGTGGCCCTGGAGAGTAGATCAGCCACAACATTATCTCTGCCAGGTGTGAACACTGTTGTGAAGTTGTAGGCCTGTAGCCTCTCTGACCACCGGTACAGGCGCAGCGGTTTGTGTCCCGACCCTGTTGTGGCCAGGAGGGTTGTGAGTGCTTGGTGGTCGGTCCGGAGTGTGAAGTGCCGCCCGTAAAGGTACATGTGCCAACGTTCACATGCCCAAACGCAGGCCAGCGCCTCCCTCTCCCCCACAGAATACCTCTGCTCCGTGGGAGTCAGAGATCGTGAGGCAAACGCCACGGGGCGTTCGGTCCCGCCATGCAGCTGGGACAGGACTGCCCCTATCGCCGCGTTGGACGCGTCGCAGGTCACCAGCGTCAGGCTCTGGAGGTCGAAGTGGGCGAGCACTGGAGGCGAGGTGAGCTGCGTCTTCAACTGACGGACCGCCGCGGAGCACATGGGTGTCCAGGACCAGGCAGCATCATGTTTGAGGAGTGCGCGTAATGGCGCCGTGGTCTGGGAGTAGTGCGGGAGAAACCGCAGGTAGAACGCCGTCATGCCCAGGAATGAAGACAGCTGTGCAGGGCAGGAGGGCTCAGGCAGGCGCAGGATTGCTTCCACGTTCGAGTGGAGCGGGCTGAGGCCGTCGGCGTTCAGGCGAAACCCCACAAACTCGATGACAGGCGCGGAGAAGATGCATTTCTCGCCGTTTAGCGTGAGGTTGTGGTGGGTGAGCACCTCAAGCACCTTGGTGAGGCGGTCATCGTGTGAGGCTGCCGTCGCACCGTGCACCACGATGTCATCCAGGTACACGACCACGCCAGGGATGCCGGCAAAGATGGTGGCCATGATCTTCTGGAAGCAGCTGGGGGCGGAGCTAAGTCCAAAAGGCATGCGGGTGTACCTGAAGACGCCCATGTGCGACACAAAAGCGGTGAGGTTGCGGCTCTCTGGGTGCAGTGGGACCTGCAGATAACCCTGGCGGAGGTCGAGCTTGGAGAAGACTGTGGAGCCGTGAAACTTGGCCGAGAGCTCTTCTGTAGTGGGCAGAGGATATTTATCAGGGATTACTGCTTTGTTCACCCGTCTGAGGTCGATGCAGGGGCGCAGGCCACCCGTCTTCTTCCGCGCCACCACCAGGTTGGAGATCCACGGCGATGCGTCCACCCGCTCGATGATGCCAGCGTCCAGAAGTTTCTGCAACTCGGCTGTAACATCAGCACGTAGGGCGAGGGGCAGACGGCGCAGAGGCTGGATGACCGGGGTCACCTCCTGGTTCAGGAGCGGCCGGTGATTGAAGGCGGTGAGGCAGCCCAGTCCAGCGAACAACGAGGGCCAGCGGTGCAGCCAGGGCGTGGCGACGGTTAGCACGGTGGCACCCATGTTGTCTGAAATAGAGAAGCCCAGGGCACAGAACAGGTCGAACCCGAGGAGGTTGGCGCCCTTGCGGGACACCTGAAAGGTGAAAGCTGGGAGAGTTCTCACGCCATAGCGCACGGAAAAAGTCGCTGTGCCAACCATGTCGATCTTGGTGTGTCCATAGCCGAACAGGTCTTCCGTGCCAGGCTTAATTGTCATACGTGGGAAAAGACGCCGGACTGTGGACTCATTCAGGAGCGACTTAGAGGCGCGGTGTCCAGCAGCAGAGACAGACACACGCCGTCCAGCTCGACCGCGCACCACTTGAATGGCCTGGTGCAGGCGCCCACCGAGTGGATGGTGGCGGAGCCAGACGCGTTGGTTGGGTGGGGTCGGGGGTCCACAGGCGCAGGAGCAGAGCGGCAAACTTTAGCGAAGTGGTTGAGCTTACCACAACGTTGGCACCTCTGTCCTAGCGCCGGGCACGCGGGTGCACGTGTGCAGTGTGATGAAGAGCCACAGTTCCCACAATGTTGCCTCACCGTGGCGCCTCGACGTCCCGCGACGTTAACCTCCGGCTCGTCGAGAGGAGCAGTGGTGTCGGGGAGTGGGGCCGTGAGAGCAACCGTATGCGATGAAGGAGGCCGATGTGGAGCGAGGTGGGGAAGGGCTGCAGCTGGGTCCGAGGTGGCTAGCCGGGATGCTAACAGGGCCGCAGACTCGAGCTGGAAGGCCATTTGCACCGCCCGAGACAGCGACGTGTCGTCCGGGGATAAAAACAGCTTCTCCCGCAGTTTGAGGTCCGTCGTGTGTTCGGCTAGCTGGTCTCTAATCATCTCGTCCTCCAACTCCCCGAACCTGCAGAGGCTGGCTAGGCCCCGGAGGTCGGCGACGTAATGGTGGACCGACTCACCGGGCGCTGTCGACGCTGCCGGAAGACAATTCGCCGTACCATGTTGCTCTGTGGGGCAGCGAAGTGTCCGGAGAGCAATGCCACACAGTCCGCGAATTTCGTGGCGGTCCGAGGGTGCGAAAGATGCGTTAGCCCTCACAGCCCAGGCTATGGACAAGCATTGCCCGTCGTCGCGCGTCGCTAGCGTCGGCTAGCCCCACGGCTTCGATAAAGGTCTCGAAGGACTCCAACCAGCGGGGCCACGGACAGGCGGCTCGCCAGGCAGGGCGAGAACGGAGGAAGAGGCGAGTGGAAACTCCATCTTAAATCGCCAATGTTATGTTTAATAAGACGCGGAGTCTGACTCTGTGCTCACTGCCGTTTATTGTCAGTGGTCACCTTTTTATATTGAACACTTTACGGCCGTGACGTCACGCCGTCGTAACTCACCCTGTGGCTATGGTTACATGCCACACTGGCTTTTCTCTGTCTCATTTTTCACCCCTCTAAAGGAAGCGGCAGCTGCAGTTCCTGTTGGAGGGGCGTGGCCGGCGCGCCGGGCTCAGCCCGGAGGAGCTGCGGGACAACGGGAAGCTGGTGGGCGAAGGCCTTAGCCGAGCGCTCTTCAACTATCCCAGCCGGGACGGCAGCACGGACAGCCCGGAGGTTAGCATACGTGTTGAGATACGCCATCCTTTGGCCATTTTTCTTTAATTCATATTTAATCGCGAACTTTTTTTCAAAAGAGGCTTCAAGCTCATCATTGCCATTCCCAGTTGAGGTTTACCGTCAAACTTAACATAAAAACAAGAAAATTACTTACGTCTTGTGCTTTAAAAACAACGATAGCTTAGCCTTTCAGTCCACTAGTTTAATGCTAATGCTGATCAGCGGCTTCAATGTGGCAGTGCTTTAACCCTTTCAACAATTAATTGAAACCAAGCAGTATATATACAAAAAACACTCCTTTATTGTCTTCATGAAAGGAGCAAATTAAGAAAATTAAAATGATATTGTGCGTCACAGGAGGGCACCACGGAGGCGTCGGAGCGCGCCGCCACTGTGGACCTCTACCTTCAGGATCTGGTGCGCCAGGCATCCGAGACCAACGTGAAGGGCGAGGCCCTGCACTGCCTGTGGCCCGCCATGTTCGCAGAAATGGTTCGCGACTGCGTGCTGGAGATGAGCGACCGAGCGGCCTTCCGCCAAGCCAGCCTTGCCAAGCTGTCCAAGTGAATGAGGACAGCATCTCAAGCAGTCACCACACATACACATGCGCCCACGTCTGGACGTTTTCACAAGCACCTTCTTCACGTGGACCACTCTAAGGACTTGTTGATTGAATGTAGTTGGGACAGCTTTGAAATGACCATAATCTGTTTTGAATGATCTTTGCCGTGTCTTAAACCTCATATATGTTCATCCCTCGTGTGTCTTGCCTGATAAAAGATGGAAGGTCACAAATCAAGATTTTGTTTTACGAACACTGGATTCCTCTATTGTACTGTATTAAAAGATTCTCTATTAACACACTCATTGGTGTATCTGTCTGTGTTTTACACCTAACACTGTTCACCCCTGGTGACATTTTATGTTTTAAAAATATTTTTGTATCACTTGTTTGCAAATAAATGCACTGTATTACACATGCATTTTCTGAAGCAACTTTAATGCAGCATGTTTTTTTTTCTGTCATCACTATTATTATTGTTGGTTGTTGTTGTTTTTGTATGCAAACATTCTTATGCATGTCTTGAGATGGAGATGCCTTTGGTGTCACTAACTGAGGTCATGTGTACATATTGCAGTGGCAGATGAGTGAGTCCACGAATTCAGCTTGCCAATTGCAGCATCCACAACAGAATTCAAAGGGTGCGGATGGTTGTATTCCAGCAGGGGGGGACAAAAGAGTCACTTTTCCTAACCGCGTGCGGTTCACAACAAGTCCTCCACATTCAGTTTCTTCTGTGCGTAAAAGTCGCAAGCGCCGGAGCGCGGCGGGATGATTTTTAGCAGTTCTGTGGAACTCCTCTTTTTAACGTGACTCAGAGTTTAAAATCCAGAATGTTTGTTTCACACGATTCGCCAGGTGGATGTGGAAGTGAAAAGCGAGGGGGAAAAGCGGAATATGTGTTTTGCAGCTGAGCCTAAGTGGCGTTCATGGCGGATTGAAACATGTTGCCTTAGAAGTCCACTGGAGTTCAAGTGTACCAGGAACACTCAAGGTAAGTCTTCAACTGTTATCTTTTGTTGTGTTTATTATTGAACGCGCTGGGTTTATTCTGATCTTCCCATTCCCTGTCTTCATTGCACAATGTGGAGAAAGGAGCAGTTAAATTACACGTCGTTTTTGAAACCGTATTTTATAAAACGCCTCGAAGACAACAGAATTAATGTATAACAATTATTTGGCTTTATTACCTCCCACCCGGATTTTTTTTTCTTTTCAAAGGCACATATTCGTTTTATGTAGTTATAGAGTATTTATTATAGTTAAAAAATATAAAATCAATATAAATAATGAAGAAATGTAATGCGTACAAACAGACGTTCGCTAAGGCTGCTATGGTAGCATGGCTTACTCATGTTCTAAAGTTGCCAAACATGGAATGCTACTGGTTCTATATTGTATTTTTTTTTTGAATGGTCAGTCAATTAAATGTAGAGGAGAGTTGGTAACTTACCCGACGACCTGGTGGGAGTCGTGACGACTTTGGCAGTAGGTTTCCATCCACATAGAAAATCCACTTTACATACTGTACACATTCGTACTGTGAGAGTGTTAATTTGTACTGCAAACGTTAATCCAGAGGATCCACATTCCACATTAAACTAAAATTGTACGCATTTAAGATGTTGTATACGGCACTATCAAATCAGCTTGTAATTTGTTGTGCTCTTGTAGGATCTTGTCACATGTTGACTTGGATGTGATTACATTCAGAATGAAACTAAGTTCAATGTTTGAGCACGTCTAATTAGTCATTTCCCATTCATGTGTGATCATCATCCTGCAAGAATGCAAGGAGTCGACACGTGGATTGCCAGGTAATGTTTCCTTAAAGGGGCACCATTGTTGCATTGTGTTGTTTGCCTGGAACTAATCCCTTCAACCGGCTCGCTCTGTAGGGATGTGGTACTGTTTTTACTTCTCTTGGAGGCCGTGAGGTGTCAACACGCTGCACATCACAGAAACGTGAGCGGGACCGAGGTTGCACCCAAGTCCAAACACGTGCCATCCACACACAAACACACCTCGGCGCTGCACGCATCATCATAATCACGTTTTTGTTCATCAAATGCCTAGGAGTGAGAGGACTCTCATTTTACCTGCTTCCCGACAAGTGTGGAAAGCTAACAGGAACGCTCCCAAAAAACATAGGTGCTGAGGCTATTGTGTCAACAAACTGCCACGTTAGCGGAACAAGGGCTAAATGGAGGTTCTGGAAGAATTTGAGCACCTGGTCACTGTCTTTCCTTTTTTTTTTTTTTTTTTTTTTCAACATCCGTAACCATTACACAACTGTATAAATAAGTTGCAATTCCTACACTATGGTTTTCACAATGTTTGCAGATGATGTTGTATCAAATTATGCTAAACTTGTCTTTGAATATTTAAAACAACAAAGGGAGACAGAGGCAAAACTGAGAAGGGCTGTAAGCAAACAGACTTCAATTAAGCAGCCAGAACTTGACTTCAAACTTGAACTGCACCACTTTTTAGCGGCATTTTGATGAGTTCAGGTTCCAAAAAGGTCCACCTGAGGAAATCTCATTATTGTTCTCAATAAGGTCCCCCAGAGGGCAGGGCCCCTGCTCGTCTCTGAAGCAGACCGTGGAGGAATCGAAGGGTCCTGGGGTTCCTGGGGGCCCTGGTCGGCCTGTTCCCTGACATGTGGAGGTGGTGTGCAAGAGCAGAGTAGACCATGTCTGAAGGTCTACCTTCCCCTGCATCCAGGCCACGTCATCTCAGCCTTGAGGCCTTCAGTTTCCATCTATCAGGATGGCGGCCGTCATGAAGGGAAGAGGAGACCATCTGGTGGACGCAGGTACTCCTGTCTTGTGTACATCAAAGACAATTTAAAACTTTGGTGCACCTTACAATGTGTGATGTGTTAGGTTTTCATCAACATCACAGCAAGTCTTCAAGAAACCTAAAATCAAAGATGATTTACTCTTTTGTCAAAATGAACATCCATGTTTTTGTGAACATCAAAAAGAGTTAAGAGTCTTCAACAAATCTAATTTAGGTCTTTTTTTGGGGGGGTGGAGGGAAGCATCAAAGAGAATTAAGAGTCTTAAATGAACGGAACTGGCCCGGTCTCTGAGCCAAGTTCTTTGACTGAAGTAAGGCCGCCCTCCTAAATGCCAAATTCTGCATGCACTACTAGACCATCAAGAAGAAACCAACAGCCAAAAGCTGTTTTCCGAATCGCTCATAACAGTTACGTGTTCTCTGGTCTTTTTGGGAGTAACGTCCGTGCTTCATGTTGACCAGTCGGCTCCGAAAGTGACTCTGTACGGCTGTTGCTCTGGGCCGCGGGACGGACCCCCCACTTGCCCTCTTCTTTCCTTTGCAAAACTCCTCTTTCAAGACAGTCCAGGACTCAGACGGTGCTTGGCAGCTTTGGGATCTGCAGTCCTTCCTGTTTAAACAAATCACGCTGACAGCTGCGCAACAAGGGGGGGGGGTGCTGAAGGGAACTTTATTGGCTCCGAAAATAGAGACGTTTTTTTTTTAAGTTTATCGCTGCAGAACCGCAGCCCGAAGGTGTATATTACTCCAAAATTACATTTAGTAACTGAGATATTAGAACTTAGGTTGTAATTAGAGGTTGGTTCTTCTCATGGATAGCTTTTAGGCCAGCAGAGAAGGCCTTGCTGACCACTTGCCTAAATGACTTCAGGAGGATCAGTGCCATCGTCCCGGGCAGGTACGGCTATGGAAGAGCTCCGTCGCAGGCTTCCGGAGGTGTCCGGCAGTTTCAACCTGACAGACAGAGACGATCCGCCGTCCCCGTTCACGACGGCTTCAGGTCCCACCACGGACCTCACATGGAGAGCCACTGGGCGCCGCTCTACCAGCCGGGCCAGATGGGGTTTCCTTCGAGCGGGCAGGGTTCCCGATCCCAGGAGCCGCAGCAACAACTGGAGCGACCCTACCAACCTCTCCCGGCTTCGTCTTGTGCGGGAGAGGTCAATCGCCACAGAATCTGCGAGCATGAGGTACCAATGACCAACTGAATAAACTCATATCATGTTTTAACTTCGATATCATATGTAGCGCCTTGTCTCCATTTTAGAACATTCGGTAGCATTTTACACCGTTTATGTTTTTTTTTTTTGCCATCCTGCCTGAATTGGTGCTGAAATAAATACTGACGGGTAAAAATAATCATTTCAATCCATGTTTTATCTTGTTGAGTGTATGTATATGAGTTAGTTTTACACTGGCATCTGGAATCTCTGTAAAAATAGACAATGAACTTGAAAAGTCTTTTGGTTTAAATTTCCAACATTTCATCAACATTCAGAAGTTTTAGATTTAGGTGTTAAAAAAGGAATTTAGGTCTGAAATTCTCAGATCTAGCGTGGGTTTTCTCTGGGTACTCCGGTTTCCTCCCACATCCCAAAAACATGCATGGCAGGCTGATTGATCACTTTAAATGGTCCTACGGTGCGAGGGTGAGCACGGATGGTTGTTTGTCTGTGTGTGCCCTGCGATTGGTTGGCAACCAGCTCAGGGTGTCCCCCGCCTGCTGCCCGAAGACGGCTGGGATAGGCTTCGGCACCCCCCGCGACCCTTGTGACCTAATGATGTGACCAGTGAGTGTTGACTTCCTGCAGTTTTTTCCCAGAGCTTCCCCCTCTAAAATGACTCAGTGAACTCTTTGAAATGTAACACGCCCCTACGGTTCTGCATAACATCACGAGCGTAAAGTAAATCAGAGCTGACGATTGTTTAAATTGAGGAGTCAGCGGGTCTTCTTTCTAACAGCAAACTGATCCAGGAGTAACTTTTGCCTCCCCTTCTTCCTGCTTGATGAATTATGTTTTTTCTTTGTTTTTTTTGCGTGTATACATAACCTTGGCATACCCCTTTGGAAGTAAACAGCAGGTCCTTGTAAAACTGTGTGTATTTAAAGTCATGATCTGGTGAAGAAGAACTATTAGCGTTATCCCATCCAGAAGGTGGGTTTTCCAATCCATTTTCACCATGTCTTCACCTCATGCCACCCCATAAACTGTGGTTATTATTATTATCATCATTATTATTATTATTATTATTATTATTATTATTATTATTATTATTATTATTATTACGAATTATGTTATCATGTGGTTTTAGGCTTGTCCTGCATCCAGCAAACCCATCAGAGCAGCTCAGTGTGCCACACACGACAAGAAGCCTTTCATGGGTAGACTGTATGGCTGGGAGCCTTTCAGCGAAGGTACCACTGTGTGCATGTAGAAATAAAACTTAAACAACACAGGAATGTGCTAATGTGGAAATCATGAACTGTATCATAATTGTACTGAAATGCCCACTATTTGCTGGAAATAAGGGACCGGGAACTACTGAATAGTGAAAATGAGCCAATAATTGCCCCCCTAAACGGTTTGTGAATGCAAAAAGATGCCTTAGATGTTGGCAAAACACTTAGAGCGGAGGGGATTATAAATCATCAACACCATTTATCTAGTGTGTACATAAGCATTAACCTACGTTACAGTACAGTGCAGAACAAATTTCTGTCCATTAACGATGAGTTAACAGCAGTATCTTACTCTTTTTTTAAATAATAATTTAAACAATAAATTCATTCGTATCATTTACGCCATCAAAGAATTAAACACAAGAACAAAACCAATATTCCACTAGATGGCGCCAAAGTAAAACTTGTGTTGTCGGTATGACAGTATAAAACATTTTCCAGCATTCGACTTGAACATTTTCCTAAGTCTGGCCCAACTGCGCATTATGTTTCCCTTTCTCGATTTGTGATGTTTTGTGAGCACAAAAAACAGCAGAGGAGGAAAGGTTGCAAAGGAAATCTGAAACTATGTGATTGTTGCCGAATATCAAGCCGTAAATATGCTTGGCATTAGTGTATGAAGACGATGTCCGGAAGTATGAATTTTTATAATATAAAACTATAAATAGAGCTGTGGAGCGAATTGCCGCCCAGACTAGATTTCAAATGTAAATTTACCATGTTTTCTTAGTTACGGGGGACCAGGACTGCGAGCTCAACTGTCGAGCTGCCGGCTTTAGGTTCTACGTGCGACTATCTGACAAGGTGATTGATGGCACGCCATGCGGACCCAACAATGATTCTGTGTGTGTCGCAGGAAAGTGCACGGTAAGATTTTTATTTTTTTCAATTATTATATTATTTTTTTAATGGTCTTGATTTGAAAAGGGGTGGACATGGCATCAAAAATGAAGGTGATCGGGATGGGGTGTTGATTGTGGCCACAATGGGGCAGGATAGTTTAAGATGATTCCTCTGGAGTGAAGCTGAGGTCCATAGGAAGTTGACCGTGTTTCAATCCAAGTGGCTGAAACACACCTGCCACGTTTGGCGCGACACTTCGTTGCGTGGGAGCAAACTCACAACACGAATGTTGTGATACACAGTGGTGCGTTCACATCTGCACCATCTTCACTCTTATTCTCATTTTTCCCTCATCACTCCTTTGGATCCTCTCAGCTGCTTGAGCCATGCTGCTCGGAAACATCCCCCATTGACTGGCAATAACCTCAAAACATCTACTGGAATGTGACTCGCAACTGTTCGGCTCATTTCAAATCCAACACTAAATTTCAATTATTTTCTTTGAAGGGACTCTTAGGGTAGCTAGACAAAGGGAGAGTATAATAAATCCAGAATTAAGGTACAGCAAAAAGCTAACATAATGTTTGTGTAATGTCATGAGTCCTTTGAAGTCTGCCTAGCAACAAATGATGCAACCAAGAAAACAATGGAATAGCTGTGTGCTTGTCCCCTTGACTGTGATGCATTTCTGTAAAATGATCAAGGGGGGAAAAACCCACAAACATGAGTCCTCACCTCGGCCATGCCAGTTCTTCTATCTATCTATCTATCTATCTATCTATCTATCTATCTATCTATCTATCTATCTATCTATCTATCTATCTATCTATCTATCTATCTATCTATCTATCTATCTATCTATCTATCTATCTATCTATCTATCTATCTATCTATCTATCTATCTATCTATCTATCTATCTGTCTGTCTGTCTGTCTGTCTGTCTGTCTGTCCGTCTCTGTCTCTCTCTCTGTCTCTCTCTCTATCCTGTATGTTAGGAGTGACTCAGTCACTTGAAAACAGTCTCAGAAAGAGAATCCAGTCATGCACAATACCTCGTAGTTACGAGGCAGTGGTTTTCCCATGCAAATATTTCTCTAAACGCTTCAGTGGGCTCCCAATTCCCCTTTAACCGTCCGCTCACTCTCGCTTCTAAAAAAGCCCCCGCAAACCCTCATCTCCCTCACCCCTCCTCTGCACCTCCTCCCCGGCTCTCTTTTACAAGTAAGAGCTCGTAAGGGATGGTCGGTGGCGTTTTTGGGGCTTGAGAGCGAGCGTTTTGTAAGATTTTGGGGAGAATGCTGCCAGTACCGAGCCTGCTGCTCCTGGCATGCCTCCAAGTGCAGGGGAAGCCAAGGTCTCAGGTAGGACCTGCTTTTTGCATTACCTGTCAGAAGGTTGGAAGAACTAGACCAACCCATTGTGATGTTTCAGTTGCCTTCGGTTAATTGGATGTCAGAGTAGCTCCAGTGCAGGTTTTCTGGTTTGGTCCACAACTTGGACTTTACTACAAGGTCTTGCTAGCGTAGATGTTATGAAGGTGTAGAAGTGGAGGTGGCTCTGTTAGGACTAGCTGGAATTAGCATGTCACCGCCATTTTAGCACAGCCCTGCTTGACTGATGATGTGAAGTGCCTGGGGTCGTTCATGCAAGTGTGACCCCCCCATCCATCACCTACTCAGTGGTCGTAAATCTAGTAGTTGGAGCGTATTGGAATGAAGTCTTAATCTCAGAGATGCACTAATAGTATGAGGACACTAATGCAGGTTAATCAAAATTTTGATTTTAATATTGTGAAAATTAGATCAAAATATTACAATAATAAAGACGAGAGAAAAATATGTTAGTACAATAGTTCAAGAAAAACACCAAACTTTGGTTTCTCTGTATTGCAGATTTTGTGGAACATATTCTCAAATGTAAAAGGGGGATCACAGTATTGTGATATCAACAACACATGTTGAGAGGCAACTGTGTCATTGTCACTTTTAAGTGCTGACGCCACGTCAAAAAATTTGCTTCAAGATCACCGGCTATCTCGGCATGTGGGTGGCACATACACGTCGAACGCAGCCTTCCATTTAAGTTGACTTCCAGATTCAGCATCCCGTCAAGTCATCACTATACATTCCTCAATGTTGGCTGGATATTCTCAAAAGAGAACGTTTATGGCATTTCCAGATGCTATGTCAAAGCTCGCAAGAAAACATTTGATCTTATTTGTGTTTGCGCCTGTGAAGAGTTCTACGGATCACAGCGTGTCCATAAAACAATTCGCCTTTCACCCCTTGCTCGGAAATAGGTCTTAAAGTATTGCACTGTGGCTCTTGTTTTGTGTTTTTTGTTATTGTAAAGTGTCCTTGGGTGTCTTGAAAGGCGCTTAAAAATAAAATGTATTATTATTATTATTATTATTATTATTATTATTATTATTATTATTATTATCATCGTGTTTTGTTTTCACAGCATCAGCTTACGTGTTTTCCTCTTGATAATTAGATTACTTTAATGTTCGTTATTAAGACTAGCTTGCAGTGTATCCTGGTTCCATCCCAATAAACCCGACTGAAACCAATAGGGTAATTGTCGATGGGAAAGTAAAACTAGTTTGATGATTTTATTTCGCTGTAAAACACACAAAGGCCAAAATATGTAGTCCGTTAAAACAACAACAACAACAACAAGTAAATAGTTAACACCAAATGGTGAATTCATTTAAAAATGTGAGTTAAAAAAATGCAGCCAATTAAAATCCATCCATCCATCCATCCATTTTCCGAACCGCTTGATCCTCATTAGGGTCGCGGGGGGTGCTGGAGCCTATCCCAGCTGTCTTCGGGCAGTAGGCGGGGGACACCCTGAATCGGTTGCCAGCCAATCGCAGGGCACACAAAGACAAACAACCATCCACGCTCACATACACACCTAGGGACAATTTAGAGTGTTCAATCAGCCTGCCATGCATGTTTTTGGAATGTAGGTAAAATAAATCAATAAAACCATTAGATACCAAATACATTAAAAGCAGAAGAAATAAATATGCAGTAAAAAGACTCTTGAACCATTCCTGAAATTAAAAACAGGAAGTCGGCCATTTTGTTTTGAAGCAACAATGTCAGGCAAATTCCAGGGCTTGTTCTTCCACATGACTAAAATGCAAATATTTTTTTCTTTCCAATAACTCCAAGAAAGGGACACCTAATAATGGGTCCAGTGGTTCAAGAAATTAAAAAAAAACGTTTTTCATTTTGCTTCCAGATTCCTCCACTTAGTAGTCTTTGATTCACCACAGCAGAGCGAATAGCTTTTTATTTTCAAGTCGACCGCTGTCAGCGGTTAGCTGGTGCAAACTTTTAGACTTGCTTGAAGC
The DNA here is from genome assembly GCA_026261675.1 of Hippocampus mohnikei. Lineage (NCBI taxonomy): Eukaryota > Metazoa > Chordata > Actinopteri > Syngnathiformes > Syngnathidae > Hippocampus > Hippocampus mohnikei. Next base: position 6,122,358 of record JAKGUB010000341.1, read on the forward strand.
ACGGTGAATACGCATTGCTTTAAGGCACACAGTCGGCAGACTCCGAATGCTAATGCTAATAAACGAGAGTAAGAACAAATCCAGGTCACGCTAATTTTAGCTCTGGTGTCCGTGCTTAGCTACATCTTTTGTTTTAAGTTTCCTTTTCGCCTGAAGTGTTGAAATAGTCTTGAAATTGCAATTAAATGCCCCACTTTTGCTGTATTTAATTGAAATGAACGTGTTTTTAACATTGTCTCCTACTTGAAATAAAAGCTACTAATTTTGGGAAGGAAACTGTTTTGCACCAATATAGTCCTTAATAGTTTGTATTTTAATTGAACTAAAAACCTTACAATGACTGCGGGTATAATATGTTTGTTTTAAGGACTTTACACTATATAAACCACAAAGCTTGGTTGGTTGTGGAATTTAGGTTTGCTGAGATAGGATTGCTGTAATCCTTCGTCTGAATGTCAGAGTGCTTAACTCTGCTATTATTGTTTGAAGAGTATATAAGCACCTGAGGCCCAAGCGTCTGCAAAACTGCAATATTTGGTATGAATGCTAACAAGTAAATTCCCGAGCCAGTATCGTCCATTCCAGTAATTCAAATCCTTTTTTTCCCCCATGAATATTGAATATCAATACCGGTTGGTATCAATATTTGGATCAAACTTCCACATGGTACTAAGAGGTACCGTGTGGGAAAAATACCGGCAGGATTTAGTTTTAAGACCCTCTTGTTTTCAGACTCGACTCCGCTGGTAACCACTTCCAGATGAAGGTGGGCTTCAATGCCGCTTTCAACGATCGCATTGAAACGAATCTTGGTTTCAACTTGATTTTACTCAAGAAAGCATTCAGATGGCAGCGAGGAGCCAGAAAAGACTGAGACAAAATGGAAAAAAAATACAATACCTTCAGGTGCAGCAAAGGTTTCTGTTTTACAAAGTCACATTCTCGTGTCAGCTTTTTAAAGTTTTACAGCCATTATCAGCAAGAAATCGATACCCACTCCAAAAGGTTTATAACTGCCAATACGTCCTACAAGATTGTGGCTAGCAATTACTTTTATCTCACTGATACTTTTCAACTCACTTCAATAAACTGTCGTTAAAAAAAAAACAAAAAAACATTTGGAATCTACCGAAAGCATAGTTGTTCAGCATCTATACTACCGATGTAATTGAACTTATTTTAAACAGCACAGTTTTATTGACGTCTTCTTTGTTGCTAGCAAAGCAACCGCTATCATCTAGCATAATTCTTTTCAGGCTTGAGTTCTGTGTCCAACGAAGTAAACATTTCTCATTGACGCTTTAGAATGCTTCACTGACATCTTCATTGAAGTGGCTGTGAGAGCGCGTCTATTTCCTTAAATTTTGTTCAGCCTCGGCAGACGACGACCCTTGAATGAGCACTGTTTTTTTTAAACATTTCTATTCACAGAAAAAACTCACTACAGTATTTTAAATAACTCACTTATTGCCCTGATTCTGTGCTATTTTTTGATTGATGTCAAGAGTATATTGAAGCTCCGCGTTGTGAATGAAATTGAGCTTGGGTATACATACTCCACATGAACCGATGATATGCAAGTGAGGTGCTCCCATTAGACTCAGATGTACTCATTTGTAAGCTGAACAGAGTGGGACGGCACCCTGACATTAAAAACGGATTAAAAGCATATATCAGCATTCTTTTCACACACATATTTGGCCATAATGAGCATTGCATTTGCATCTTAAATAGACATATTAGCCATTGTAGCCCCTTCATTAGGGGCAAGTTATTAAATTACTAAGTGGACCGCAAAATATGAATTTTAATAAGCTGGTCCTGATGAGTATCACTTTCGGTTTGAAAATGGGCTTACTTTCTGACCTGATGTTTGAAGCAATTCCTCCAGCGTTGGTTTATCATTTAGAGAATATTTTTTAAGATTTTGGAGGTAGTGAACGGCAGTTGTATTTGCATAAAGAACGTATGCCCCCTTCAGTGTGCCAAGAGTACTGCTTGCTTCACCCCGCTTTTCTCTTTAGTTTCGTGTGATCAGATTCGACACGCCGATATACATTACAATAGCATGATTGGAAAATTGGAGCCTCTGATCAGCTGATGAGGGATTGCGCAATCTGAGGTGAGGTGAGACTGCTTGCTGCAGCACTTCACGTCTCGGCCATGCTTTGAAACACGAAACGCACAAATTTGCAGATGAAATCTGGGACACTCTTGGATTCAAAGGGCACAGACCGGAGAACCAAACTTGAAAAGAATCGTATTAAATATTTTGAAGTTTGACTTTTAAAGATGCAGATGATACTTTGTCTCCTCTGACCCATTGCCGGTTGACATTGTTTTTATTCTGATGTCTTCGAGCGTGACCTTTTTACAATTTTTTTTACCATGAGCAAGACAATACATGTCTCGAATGTCGAATCCTTCAGCTGCTAAGCTATGACTCTATCATGTCGTGGTCACAAGTTGAAAAGTTGAGGCATCTGTTTCAACATAATTTTCAGACTTTATGAGTCTTCCCGTAAGGCGCCTCACATGTTTTTGCTTTCGTGGTTGAATGAGATTTCATCGACAAGTCCGATTATGGATCCATAAATCAGGCCGCGTTTCCATAGAGATGTGTTGTTGCCATCGGAGTGGCCGTGGATGACCTCGTGTCAGCGTTTGTTTTATGGGGGGAGCGTTTGACTACTGTGATGGTGTCGAGTGAGGTGTGATGGATTTTACGCTGACACGGTTGAGCCGTTTAATGCTCGCCATGTCACTAGCAGCTCTTCATTGCTGTGTTTTTATTCTTTTTTCCACTGGGGGACTTTTTATTTGTTGGATGATATGCTCATTGGAAACATTCAATAGAAATGGACTGACATGTCTTTTAGGTAGAACCCAGTGATTGCCTCAACTGTTTTTGTGCTTTGACAAAGTGACGCGGCATCCCGCAATCAGATAATTAGGTGACACACCAATGTCCTGACATTCTGTTTCACACAGCCTTAAAAGATGAAACGGAATTCATCCTCCTTTGATCCTGCAAAACGAAGAAGAAGATCAAGACGAAGAAAGAAGATCAAGACTGGGCATTTATCCGCCTTTGTTTGTTTACACAGAACCCAGTAAATGTGGAATATTGCCGCAACTGTATGCACTTTTACTCAGTGACACAGTATCCTGCCATCAGTGACATGAAATGATGTCAGCTCCAGTGTTGGTGTTGATGGAGCTGACTTCAGTTCTGTTGGCAACTTATTCTATTCGTCTGCAGCATAACAGCTAATTGCCTATTCACCATATTTGCTTTGAACGCTGGGCTTTCTTGAACCTAGCTAAGTCTAACACTCCTCTCTTGGTGCACCTCACAGAATCCAGGCTGTGATGGCTTCCTGGGCTCTGGGAAGGTGATGGACAAGTGCGGTGTGTGCGGTGGCGACAACGCTACCTGCCGGCTCGTTTCGGGAATCTTCCGCCACTCTCTGACCAAGATCGGCTACCATAAGATCGCTGAGATTCCACCAGGAGCCACCAAGATCAACGTCACCGAGATGGCCAAGAGCCGCAATTACCTTGGTGGGAATTAAAAAAAAAAAATAAATCCCAGCAACAAAGAAAAAGTCCAGACTTTTTCCATGTAGAGTGTAAAAACAATAGTAGCATATTAGTCTTTATAACTAACATACAAATACGAAAATAAGTCAACCATATTTACTATATAATTGAAAATAAACTAAATAATAGCACAAAAAGCCAAAGAAAAAGCTCAGCATGTTTTTTTTCTGTAATATGTTCTATGTGGCCCCATTGGTCGAAACACTTTCGGGTTCAGATTGCGTTTGCGGAACATGACTGAAGGCAGACGAAAAAACATGTTTTTATCCATCTATGGTGGGGCGGCCATTTTGCCATTTGCTGTCCTCTGAAAGTGACATCACGACTCACCTGTTTTCTGAGTTTGGTCATGTGACGTTCGCAAGCTGAGCCATTACTTTCTTTGATAAACCAAAAGTCCATTTAATGTTTTTAACCGATGTTCACCATTTTCTCAAGCAGCTATTGAAATGTCATTTAATGAGAGCCAGAACCCAGTTTAATGGTAAAACCCTAAAACCTGCACCGCGACCCCTCCCTTGATGAAAGTGCACAGTTTGAATAAAACCACAAGCCTTAACCACTCTTTTTTTTCTTTAATTAATTTCAAAGTTCTTTGTGAATCAGAATCTACAAAGTAAAAGGTTTCTGTCATGGGAGTTCACCACAGCAGGCTGGACTATGTGTGATCTCATTATGAAAGCGAGGCGAAGCAGCATGTGGCTCATTCAAGTAAACAATGATATGTTATTGATGATGAAGTTTGCAACCCTCTGTGTGAAACTTATGAAACGTATGTATTCCCACTCAAGTAATATAGAACAACCGGGTTTATAATGGATTTTTCATGAACAAACACATCCCACGTATTCCCTCAGAGGGTCTCTTTTTTTTGGGGCCCTAATGCGCTTCCACTTGATCCAAACCGTCTTTTACAAGTCTAAAGTTACCCTCTTAATGGATTTTTAATGTTCTCTTTTCCTTAATCCACTGAGCCTTGCGTTAGGTTTTCAAAGTTAGTCACGCACACCTCTGAAGTTGTGCCATTCAGTATCTGACCAATGTTTTCCTCGGAATAAAAGTCCCCAACGCTGCACATCTGGCTTATTCTTTGGCTATTTTTGTGACACTTACTCCAAAAGAAGAAGGAGCATTCTCAGTAAGTGCTGTTCAAAAAAGTACGAGTATATACTGTGCTGTAATCGGACATCACTTGTTGTCAAAGTTAACCTGGACTAATAGTGGCGAGTAATGTTACTGAAGACGTTGTGCAATACACATTTGCCAATTTACATGCACAGTTCTGAGGTTTTCTAGTTTAAAGTTTCTCGACTCATTTCTACACTGATATTATTGAAATCTAAAATAATGTTGAACCTGCGCTTCGGGTTTCAATTTATATATCCAATGAATTGTGGCAAGCATTTTTCCCATAAGCGACGATGCAGTTATTGATGACTGTGTTTCCTGCAGCGCTCCAAAGCCGCTCTGGTCGGTCCATCGTCAATGGCAACTGGGCTATTGACCGGCCGGGCAAGTATGAGGGCGGGGGCACTATGTTCACTTACCGCCGACCCAATGAGATCAGCAGCACCGCTGGGGAGTCCCTCCTTGCCGAGGGGCCCACCAATGAGATCCTGGACATTTATGTGAGTTGAGAACGCAGTCGCACATACGCTATTGCCATTATTGGACAATTTTAATGGAGGTCATTCTCTCCTTCCCCCAGTTGATCTTCCAGCAGCCCAACCCAGGGGTTCACTACGAATACGTGGTGGCCTCTGAGACACCGCAAGGTAAACAAGACCCTCAGACCGAGCAGCAAGTGGGGCACGATGATTCCCAGCGGGCGAACTACGACCCGGCCGGCGAGGGGAGGTACCCGCCTCATCGTCACGACAACCAGCCGCCACGCCGCCAACGGGAATACGGCTGGAAGATGGCTGGCACCGGCGAGTGCAGCGCCTCCTGTGGTAAAGGTGAGATGACTCTTTTCATATTGAGCTTGACGGTGTCTTTTCAGGGGCGGGCCTACTGTATCGTTTTGAATGTACATGTCCGGCTGGTCATTGCCATTTGTAGGTTTCAGGTATTCCATCTTCCACTGCATACACCGGCTGAAGCAGATCCAGGTCCAGGACGCTTTGTGCGACGACAACAGTAAACCAGTGCCGCAGGAGGAAGCATGCAACCTGCAAGCCTGTCCTGCATTGTGGGTCAATTGTGTCTTCATTTGTATCTTGTTTCTTCAAACATTGTATGTATTGTTACAAATATTTTTACACTGTACATGCAATATCACATTTATTATAACAAATGTATATTATAATATTATTTGTATTTAATTTGGTGAATTCATTCCATGTACATATTTTATAACATTTATGATACATATTATCTTGTAAAATACTTAAAGTGTAGAATATTTGAATTACCGGTAATCAATTTCTGTTTATTATGTCATCTATTTTATTATTTTTTTTCGATAATAGAAATATATATATATGTGTGTGTATATATATATATATCGGTATATATAGAAAATATGAAAAATGAATAAAAAATAAAAAAATAAAAATTACTCTGTTCTTTAACAGCGTAATGAAGCTCTTTCTTTGAATAAATGCGATTGATTCTTGCCTTTTGTCAGCTGGGACATGGGTGAGTGGTCGGAATGCAGCAAGACGTGCGGTCTGGGCACGCAACAGCGTCAGATCCTGTGTCGCCAAACCTACGCCAACCGCACCCACAATGTGCACGTCAGCCGCTGCGGGCACCTGCAGCGGCCCGAGACCTCCGGCACCTGCCAGACCAAGATCTGCAGCGAGTGGCACATCCGCTCAGAGTGGAGTGCCGTGAGTGTCAGCTGTCAGTCGTGGCAAGGATGATTGATTGCATGCTTCATTCACGGTGGCAATTTGTGTCCCCGCAGTGCTCGGTGCCATGTGGGTTGGGCCAGAGGTGGCGGGACGTCCGCTGCGTGAGCAACATAGGTGACAACGTCCCCGACGCGGAGTGTAACATGAACCTGAGGCCGGTCCACGTGGAGAACTGCGACATGGGCGCCTGCGCCAAGAGCTGGTTCTACACGGACTGGGGCACCAAGGTATCACGCACGTGCAACCAGCATTTTAGTTCACGCTGACTCATCCCCTTCACCCCGATCCATTTAAAATGAATACAAATGTCCCATGTAAAATGTGAAATGGAAAGAACCCCTCCTCCCTTGCGAAAAGTCCACATTCTGGAAAACATCTGTGCGTGTGACTGATGAATGCACAATGCATGTACAGTCGATACTGTCTGTATTCGGCTGTACTTGCATGCAATCAGGTTGACTCAGGATAACACTTGGCCAACTATATTACAGTTTCCTTCCTATTGTGAGCCGAGCTTCATTGTTGTACATTCTTGATTCATTCCCATGTATTCTCATTGAAAGTTTCCCAATTTGAAAATTCCCGCTATTTTGTATCCCCGCTAGACACCATTTACCACCACTGAGTGGAAAAATGACTGATTTCATAATCAATGGAGTTTAATTGCTTAAATTAATTTAGTACTGGTAAGAGGATAGTTAACAGCCAGGTAATTAACTTAAAATATATTTGTGAACCAGGGAAATTTAATGACAATGAAAGTGATTCAGTTTACATTTCCAAAATATTTATTGAAAAGAAGTGCTAGTCATATATTTGATTAATACAATAATAATAATAATAATAATAATAATAAAGTGAAAATTGCTTCATCATTCTGAAAGTACATTTTTATGATTGATTCAATGAAATTCTTTTGTTTTGGGTTTTTTCCAACACAAAAAATGTTTCCCTCCCAAAAACACAAAAATCGTGACTGGAAAAAAAAATCCGATTCTTTACATCCCATATGCTTTCTTAGTTACCCCAATATATAGATGAAGCATTTTTAAATGTGATGTTTACGGTGAAATATAAATAGCGACTTTTCTTGTAGTGTTCTGCTGAGTGCGGGATGGGCGTACGAACGCGAGATGTCTTGTGCTTGACCAATCACATCAGCAGCCTCCCTCTGGAGGGTTGCGGCAGCGAGCGGCCTCCTGACTCACAAGTGTGCGACACGGGCCCTTGCGACAACGCCATTGAGTGGTTCACCGGCCCCTGGAGCCAGGTATGAACACTCAACGAGGACGAATACGTGACTTTTCAAGCAACATTAAAGTTGCATGTGATTGTTTGCCAGTGTTCGGCAGAGTGCGGCGTGGGCAAGCAGGAGCGGGCGGTGGTGTGTCTCATGAGGTCCCGAGACACGGTTGCCGTGGCACCCCAGTATGAGTGCTCGTCGCTGGAAAGACCGCTTAGCCAGCAGAGCTGCAACATGAAAGCGTGCGGGGCAAAGTGGTACTACACTGACTGGAGCGCTGTGAGTGACGCCCCCTTGCGTACCATCACGCGGCATCATCATACACAACCTGGATCGTTTCCTCATTTAACAATGATGAATGTCTTGTCAAAGAAGTCAAATCAAGGTAAAACAAATAGATGAAGAAAGTGAGAATGAAATCATTTGACCAGCGGGACATGTTCAAGCAAGGCCTGCTCTCCAGTTAGCATCAATGGTGTCTTCAAATTTGGAAGCAGTCAATCGACCTTTTTAAAGGGTGAAATATCGTCACTTTGCCAGGTGGTGACATGGTGTGTAAACATGCGAACATGGACTTTGAAGCCCTAACCCTAGTTTAAAATCCTACTTTGAAACCACAACCTTAGTTTAATTCCCTAATTTGAAACCTTGCCCTTATCCAAAACCCTACTTTGAAATCCTAACCTTAGTTTAAAACACTTGATATATAATTTTTACAGGCAGAAATATTGCAGTCTCATGAAGGTGGATATTTCAAACGTAAATGGAGAGGTTTATCAAATGTCTCTTTCGACTTCGCGTAGTGCTCCAAAACATGCGAGCGAGGATTCCGTGTGCGTGAGGTGCGCTGCCTTTCCGAAGATATGCAGTCCAGCACCAGTTGTGAGGAGCGGCTCAAACCGTCCGAACGGGAAGACTGCAACCCCGAACCTTGTGTATCTCAAATAGGTTGGTCCAAAAAACCGCACCAAATGCTTTGATTGATTCCGACACTGAGACTTGTGACATTTCCGTCGCAGACCAGCACTGCAAAGATGAGTACTTCAACTGCAACGTGGTGGTCCAGGCCCGCCTGTGCGTCTACGACTACTACAAGAAAACCTGCTGCGCATCCTGCTCTCGCCACCCCTACAGACACTCCGTGGTCCACAAGGGGCGCAGCTAACACTCATCGGGACAGGAAGTAAAAACTTTTGCATGCGGCAAACAATGAAAATCCACTCAACAGATGGCACCAAGTTGAGGAAAAGGCCTCTGTTAATCTATTCAAAAGTTCTGTCCACATTTGTCGGGTGCGTTCTTGAAGACCTTTTGCGGTCTGGGTCCTTCGAAGGCTCCTGCTCGTGTAGCTTGCGTGGAGCGCATGAACTATGCCGAATTAGGCCTAGCCAAGAAAAAGAACGCCGTAGAAGAAAAGCAGAGCAACGTAGGCTACAAAAATGTGCTTCGAAGCAAGCCTCAGGGCCCGTCTCCATTGTGAATTCGGACACTGGTGTGTGGTCAAGGCGCGTTGGAAATTATGCATTTGACAGCTATCCAAATTCGGAGGCTGTAGCCTGCAAATTTGCATGCAGCTAAGGATGCATTCAAGAACACTGGGAATTTGGATTGACCCTATTATTTTTTATTTTTTTCAACAATTAACTATAGCTAACTATTTAAAAAACTATCTTATCTTTTTAACTGTTTGGCTGACAATCGAGCTATTTTACTTTGTAATCCCACCCTTATGTACATGTATATTTCGTTGAAATGAAGCTTTGTGCGACAGTTGTCTGTTGGGCTACATCGATTGGTACTATGTACTTGGTTGGAACTCTGACTTAGGGCCCTGTCACACCTTGACGATTCAGCCAGCGTATGCCGATGTTCAGATTTTCCCTAAAACGCTGGCATACGCTGAATTATCGATTTTTTTTTTCAATTTTGGGCGTATACATAGCGCATTCATAACGGGCTGGACGTATACATAACGTATCAGTAAATTATATAGAACGTTTCGATAACTTATAGATAACTTATTCCAACGAATGCCTAGCGTGTTGCCGGCGTACACAACTTGTGCCCAACGATAGTCTAATTTATGCATAGCGTGCAGCAGCGTATTGCCGGCGATCACGTGGCGTAGTCTATAAAAGGCTGGCGCTCGACGTTTCAAGCCCCTGTCACACCTTGACGATTTAGCCAGCGTATGCCGGCGTAGGAAAAATTTGGCAAATACGCTGGCGTCACGTCGAATAAGTTATTGGTAAGTTTTGTATACGTAACAGCACGCTGAAGCACGTTGGTATACGTCGAAATGCGTCGAGGTCGTCGAGAAATTTTAAGCATGCTTAAAATTTCTCGACGATATGTCAGCGTATGGCTATCGTCCGTATACGCAGGCCATAAGTAATAGGTAAGTTATGCGATCGTTGCACACGTTCAAACACGTTAAGTGTAGGTTACTCATAAATCCAAATACGTCGAGAATACCTACTAGCTGTTCTCCAACATCCGTGCCTTCGAACTTGCGCTTGGACATGCTGACCAGGCTGTCACGCACGTAGTTGGCGAAGGCTGCAGTGGCTGTGATGGGATGAGCCTCTGCGAGACCTTTGATGAGCTCCCCAGACTTTTCTTTGCCATGACGCTGATGTTGTTTGGTTTATTAATGACACAAGTCATAATGGCGTTTGATTGCTGCTTTAATAGCGTGAATAGCAACTCACAGTAACGATGGCAAGCCGCACCTTGCCTCTTGGGTTATACCATTTTAACTAGACCGGGGATAGTCCCAAACAGATGTTGGTACTGCAATGTCTAGTGCAGTTATGATTTGAAACGTCGAGCGCCAGCCTTTTTATAGACTACGTCACGTGATCGTCGGCAATACGCTGCTGCACGCTATGCTGCAGCGTATTGCAGTTCCGAAAGGCACGGATGTTGGAGAACAGCTAGTAGGTATTCTCGACGTATTTGGACTTATGAGTAACCTACACTTAACGTGTTTGAACGTGTGCAACGATCGCATAACTTACCTATTACTTATGGCCTGCGTATACGGGACGTATAGCCATACGCTGACATACGACGAGAAATTTTAAGCATGCTTAAAATTTCTCGACGACCTCGACGTACTTCGACGTATACCAACGTGCTTCAGCGTGCTGTTACGTATACAAAACTTACCCATAACTTATTCGACGTACGCCAGCGTATTTGCCAAATTTTTCCTACGTCGGCATACGCTGGCTAAATCGTCAAGGTGTGACAGGGGCTTTAGATGCGCTTTAAAATGTGTGAAATTAAAAGTATGAATTTCCCAGTTTTCTTAAATGCAGCCTCTCTATCTTTAAACTGAACAGCAGAACATGAGTATTCATGGCTTGGCTGTAAATATGTATGTTTGTTTAATTTAGTTTTTTTAAACTGACTGTTAAGAACACAAATTATTTATGTATCTCATCCCGGAGAGGATGATGTTTAAAAAATATATAGTTTTTTTTCCCCCCATTGGCTTGTTCCATTGCACCCGAATCCTAATGTTTAATTTATGGTGGAAGGTTACAGCTCCGTGGGGATTACCTAGCTCATTTGCGCAATTACATTGCTTGGTTAATTTATTCATCAATCTTACCCCACCCTCAGTTCTGAGCACACGTCATGTATTTGATACATTGATACATGATCCAACCCCCCCCCCCCCAATTAACTGTTGTCCTTTAACTATTTTTAATATTTATTTTGGGGTGGGAGAAGCAGTTAAGTCAACCTGCATTTTTGGTGGAGAACACTTCATTTTTCATTAATTTAAAAACATTTTTGCAGAGTTTCTGTATTTGTGGGCCGGGCAAGTCCTGAACCCCCCAGCAATAGCAGGGGCCCACTGTATTGGTATGACCTATAAAGTGCTTACAATGTATCTGAAATTTCATCTTCAAAGGTCACTCATAAATTAATCACTAATTTACTGGTACTCTAAAAGATTGACGGGTTGACAATAGCCAACTTACTAACCAACTTTTAAGTAATAGACTTACAAGATAGTCATTAGCTAGCTAACTGACTAGCTTGCAAGTCTTCATCTCAACCACACAATCATCAGTATACGTTGCAATGCATTCACGAACCTATAAATGTGGTGGTTCTTAAAAAGAATAAAAAATAAAATCAATCGGTATTTGAACACAGATGTACTGTCTTTCAAAGAAACATTGCACTGCTCTGTTCAGGTATAAGGCAATGGCTGCATGGCTAAAAGAGCGGCATTTAGTGGCGGTTATAAGCAAGTGCATCGTCTAAAAAATGGAGAACGTCATAACTGCATTTGTTTGCAAAAATCACATTTTATTCAGTTATACAACATTTGTTTTTGTGTCAATTTGAATACCTACTTCCTGAGGTGGTATTTTAAAACTGATTGATTTTACTTTTTTTTTTTAACTGCATCATGATCAAGCTTGTATCTGTTTATCTTGTGTTGGTTGATTGTTTAGTTTTGAATATGTACAGAGAGTTGTGGTGGATCAAAATTTTTGGCTGCACACAAGCGGGCTGAAAGGTTTGGCTGAGGTGCTCATAAAGTCCTCGATCTCCTCCACGGTCCTTGGGACGCAGGTAAGCAACTCAATGCCATCTGCAGTGACGGCGATGTCATCTTCAATGCGAACCTGCCAGGATGATTTCAATAGGACGCGATCATTAGAAACATAAATAACATTTACAGACAACATAACAATACACTAAAACTCAATAGCGTGCAGTCCAACAAAATTAAGGAATTCAAATTCTGGTGATGCCCTTAAATTTCTGGATATTTGACTGGCTTACTGACTAAGTAGCTAACAACGGTGTTACAATTTCAGAGATATACTTAGCTGCCTAACCAGCTGATCAATGTACTTTCAATTTTTGACTAACTGAATAACTAATTAAGTAGCTATTGAAACCAGAGAGTGATTGACGAACTGGAAAATATGCCGAGCAACGACTTGACTGACGCTTGACTTAACTAACATTCTTGCTCAATAATTACATATGCTTTTGAGTAAAATAAGCAATAATCAATATCCAAGCTCTTGCTGACCTTGGCATAGAGCGAATAAATACAGCCTATACTGACCCCGCCAAAGCCTCTGAAGCGACTGAGCACTTGGTTGTTGATGAAGCAGCTCTTCGTGGGGTCGGCCAGGGCCTGATCCAGCAGGTGGTTGATGAAGTAGATGCCAGGCTCCACGGTGAGCACCATGCGCTCCTGGACCAGGCGGCCCATTCGCAGACTCTTCAGCCCGGGCTCGTCGATGCGCTCCACTCCCTGCGGGACACCTAAGTTACCGCACGATCCAACGGCTTCTCAGCATCCACCGAGGACAGCGCTCTCACCTCGGGATAACCGCCCACGTCGTGCACGTCGATGCCCAGCAGGTGACCCAGACCATGGGGCATGAAAACGGCGCCAAGGTGGACTTTCATCATGTCTTCCACACTGCCCTGAAGAATGCCCACTTTCACCAGCTCCTCCAGGTGGACACGGTCAGCCAAACGGTGCATGTCGGTCCACTTCACACCTGGACATTTTTACATGGTTAACTATTCTGATTGGAAAATAATCATACCTTTTTCATATCAGTGATTATCATATTGGTGTAATGAAACAAAAGTAATTGGTGAACACATGTAATTTGATTGAAGAGAAAAAGAGACCACCTATACTCCTTTTAAAGAACTTAAAGAACACAATTTACTCAGGTGTTTTAAAGCCAAGAGAAGTATTTGACTGACTGACACACTAGCTAACTTCACCGAACTGACTGATTAAACATTGAACTGCCAACTAACAAACTGACTGCAAGGAAGTAAATAATTGATGGACTTGGCAGTTAATATTTAATTCATTTGAATCTTAGACAACTATCAAACTTGTTTGCGAACAAACACAGTGCCGTTTCTAATGTTGACAGTCGTCATAGTATCACCTGGTCTGATGGCGGCCATAACCGCTCTGGATGCCTTTAGGACTGCCTCGTAGATAGCCCTCTGGTCAGCGGTGAACTTGCCATTGGCGGGGAAGGAGCATGTGATGTCTGACGAGTAGCAGTAGTACTCGCCACCCATGTCGAACAAACTGCAGGAGAGAACACCCCCCAAAATATCTTTCAATTTGTTATGGTTTTTTAAAATCTGTTTTCCTGTAAGAAATAATAGAAATATAACTCATCCCTCCAATGGTCCAAGTGTCACCATCATAAGACTTAAATAGCACACGGAGGTTTCGGACAATTCAGATATTTAGTTCTGAAGGACTAAAAAAAAGAATAAACATTTTAGCACTCACCACATGTCGCCGTCCATTATGGTTTTATCGTTTGGAGCCCCAGCGTGACCGTAATGCAGAACAGAGGCATTATTGCCCCTGTGGGACACACAGTCAAACATCAAACTTCATTATAGAGGTAAAAACACCACAATTTACTTTGAAATAAAAGTTCCTAATTGCAAGGTGAGATGTATGGAACTCGACTTGCCGCATCACTTTTTTTTCACTAGTGTAACAAAAACATTAACATTGCTGTCAACTCTTAATATGACATCCAAAGAACTGTCACAATCAGTGAAGCAGGTCATCCTTAGGCTGAGAAGCGTAAAGTTGGCAGCTACAGCACGTCTGGTTGGGTTCATTTCAAATCAAACCTAAAAAGATGATAATTGTGTCAATGTCCCAATATTTACGGACCTAAGTATTCTCGCTCAATAGCAAGCTAGCTAATGTCAAAAACAAGTACCGTAAATCAGTGTTTACAGTACGACGTCCAAACTTCCTTTGATGACAATTTGTAACGTTCTGTAACGGAAATTATGTCCAATCACAGGCATATCTTTGTGAATATGTGGCTTAAATCCCAAATTGGACAACATTAGTGGAACTGGACTTTCGTGGTTGCACCGTAATTAGCAAAAGCAAGTTTAGGTTTAGACTTTGGTACATGAATACTCTGAAGGGAACTAATTAGCTTTTGTCCATCGGTGTCAAAAATGTCGAGTACATCGCCTCTGATGACGTTATTTCACGACAAAGTTTGGACATGGCTCAGGTTGTTCATCAAGACAAAGCCTTGTTTGTAAACACAAAGTTAAGCTAATAAGCAGTAATCCCCGAGAAAAACTCATTACGCGCGGCCTTGGATACACAGAAGAAGAGTGTTTGATTAGCAGCCGTTCATGCGTAGCCATGTCACTAATTAAATTTTAAAGCACAAGCGGAATCCATTTTATTTTTCTTTCAATAATGCCAGTGCGTTATAAAGAGAAAGCCCACTCACGTTCCGCAGATGCAAGTGTACGAGGTGTGCCGCATTCCTCCTTTAGTGTAGCAGTAGTGCTGGAACAGGCTGAAAAGAAAGAAGATACATGGTATAGAATAACTAAATACATAAATAAAAACAATATTAAATGTAATGAACAAAAATCTGCAAAACTGATAGTGTGCATGCGGCTAACTGATTTCTAAAAAGATTCATTGTCGGTGAACTAAAACTTAGCCTTTATTTTATTGAATATTTAGGGAACTTAACCACCTATCTGACTGGATGACTAAATAAATAAACAATTTGACAGCCTTTTTAGTGAGGTAACGTAAAGGAATGAGCCGACCACATAACTATTTGACTGAGAAAACAACTGCCTTGCTTGCTGACTGGCACATTATTTTACGTATAATTTGAATAAAGAACTTACTATTTGACTGGTTGATCAACTAGCTTGACAATTTACTTTTAATTAACTAAATAACTTATTTTATATAGGTCTACTACTGACTAACTCGAGAGTGACTTTACTAACTGGCAGGACTGTACTAATTCATTGTTTAGCTGACTAATTGGTTAGCTATCCTACGATAGTACTTCATGTAGTTGAATAATCATTGCTTGCTCGCTAGCTAACTATTTGACAAACGTAGCTAAATGAGTAACAGAATCCTACTTTTACTATTCAACTGACTGGCTTTACCAGCCAATGTACTACAATGAGATCAAATATCGTAACCAACTAATTAATACCTAGCTACAAAACATTTACGTGAATGATGGATGTTTGAATGGATAGATGGTATACATTTGATAACAGCTATTGTAGCCTCACTTGTAGCCTCACTGGTCACTTTATTAGGTTCAGAAAGACAACTTAATGAGATCCAAAACTCGTAGGAATTATTCAACCTTTACAAGGACAATGAAGCTGCCAGAGTTGTCATTTGACAATATGTTAATACAGAATTGTGGTGGTTAGATTTTAGATTCCGATCGACCTACTCCTGACTTTACCTTTCCATTTCATATTCTTTTTGGCCAGGTTTCACACTCTTCATGATCTATAAAAACAAACAAACAGACACATGCTAGTGAGTAACAGGCTACATACTGTAGATGATGTTTGTGCTTAAAGATGCTACTTACAATCTTGTGGGCTTCGCTGGACACCTTGTTGGTGTACCTCAGGACCTCAAGCTCCATGTCCGTCTTAATCAGGCGGCTGCAGGGTCAAAGAGAGACAAAGAGTTGACCTATGCGATTCAAATGTGTCAGCAGGAGTGAACTGCGCGCATGAACAAATCAGTTTGTTAAGAGGCACAGTTAACCGCCTCGAAGAAGTTGGAGCGCCACCTAGAAGCCGTGCAGTTCAGATGTGCTGTCCTAATAAGTATTCTGCGGGAAGGACATAACCAGACACATTCTCTTCAATTTTTTTCCCTTTCTTTTGTGTCAAACATGGGTAAAAATGTCACCTTCCAAGCTTTGCTAATACTCACAAGGTGCACCCGAATCTTTCAATATGGAGTCCTTCTGTACTAGGCCACTTTCTGTACATTGATAAACATTATGCAATTTTTATGCAACGTTATGCAATTCATTCGGGAAAACCTTTCTGAATTATTTCCTTGTATTTTTGCATCTTCTTCCCCACCATGATATCAATACTCTTCATCTTTTTGACACCTTTGTTCCAAAAATCAATGACAATGTGTGCATGTTATCATTGTGCGATTTCGGCATATGATGTACCGCGTATCGGAAAATAATGAGAAACAAACAAAAACGTCGTGGGAAAACGGAGAGTGAAAGGGCAAGGCATTAGTGCAGAGCCATGTGATAAATGGTGGTGGTGGTGGTGGGGGCGGGGGGTTGTTTTGCCATGCGGTAGAAACCTCTCTCGACAGGGGGTGTGACTCAAGAGCATTCTGCCTCATTTTGGCCAGAAATGTCAATTCATCTGATGGCCCCAAAGTCTAATGCAGGGAACAAGCAGACGTGCACGTATTCAATCACGACTAACCGGCTTGAGGATGGGGGGATGGGGTGTGGGTGTGGGGGCAAAACAAACCTGCTTCGTGAAGATTTCGATGACTTTGTCGAAAAAGGTCGACTGAACTTTTAGAACATGAACTGAGAAACAAGGATTTTTTTTTTGTTGCTCAGTGTGAAATTCTAATGAAGTCAAATTACAAATGATAGAGGCTTAAAAAAAAACTAATTCAAGTTTTCCTTTGTTCTAGGTCACTTAGAATGACCAAAATAACTTCTATTTGCTAAATGTCTGAAGACTGGGAGAAGGACTTTTGTTTTTTCATGCATGTCAAACTTACCATTCCACAATGACTGGGTGCAGCAAAATGTTGTTCACTTGGAATCTGAATCAAAAGAAAGAAAACAAAAGTAGCTCAGTTAGACAAGACCTTTATATTTAATGTCCTTGACAAAAAGAAAAGAAAAAAATCATCATAAGACACAAGATGAAGTTCGTGGTGCATATTTAATTTATTTATGTGTTTGTTTGTAACCCGTCCTTGTTTAGCTGCTTGGTCATCGCCCGATGCCAAACAGCACCAAATGCACTCCCACTGCCCACCCATCTCCGCACTAGGTGGAGAAGAAAAGGCAGAGGAGCTCGAAGGTGCGCAGTATTTTTTTTTTTTTTTAAAGACCAGAGAGCAGCAACGCTCGTTTACGCGATTAAAATGATGCTTGGAAACACATAAAGCAAAATGCCATGAAAGCAAACCTACTTGCTAATTCCTTCAAAGGAGGCTTCCCGGCTGACGCTCCCGCTATCTGTGTTCTGTCCTCGCTACAACACACGCACATCAATACACACGCACAAAACAAATGCACAACATGAAATGTTAAATGCATCTGCACACCAACGTATCGTTAAATTAATTACCATCTTTGACTTTTGTCTATCAAGACTGAGTTTCTTTGCGCCAACAGCAGTAAAAAAAAAAAAAAAAATTAATATTAATTGTATTCTCTGCTGACCAGTCTTAGCAAAACGCAGTTACAATTTATCATACGCACAACCGTACAATTGATGACGAATGAGCTTTATAAATGTTGGAATTCTAAAAGTCGACACCTAGTATGATATCAATTCCCACTGGGAATTACAACATCATTTCTCCCAGCCAGTTAGTCACTGGGGAAAAAAAAAATCATGACACTGCAGGAGTTGTAGTAGGAAGATGTTGTCATTCTGTGGTATGACTGCAAAGTATGACAACAATAAAAACTGCAAAATATTACAACATTATTCTCGTCATTTATATTCGTGCCTTTTTCCCCTCCAAAATTCCAGTTTTATTCTTGTAAAATTCAACCTGGAACGATTAAATTCGATTAGATATGATCCACCTGCATCTTTAAAATCAAACATCGATTTTTCCTGCTTCGAACCGCTTTTGTTACACCCCTGGAGGATAGTGTAGGAAGAAATAAAGCAGCATACCAATGTGAGGAGGACGGCTGGTTTCAGCTTGCTCAGGACTTCAGCAATCTGAAAAGCAAAAAAAAAAAAAAAGAAACAATGACAAATAAGACTTTTTGTGTACACACGCACATAGCGAGACTCTGGTTGCCAGGTGTCGCCGTGGCTCTGCGGCACCAACGCGAGACGGAATCTCAAATGACTTTGTTGCTCATCCTGCAGCCCAAAATGTCAGGTGACATTTTCCTGACACAACTGCGGTCCGCCCGGGGAGCGTTCCAACGACCACATGCCTTTAATTTTACACACATGAGCACCGGTGAAGGTCGTCTCGATTCACAAGCACCGTCGACACAATAAAGTGGAGCCGGTCTGTCTGAATGGTGAGGCGAGTCATTTTACAGCAATAGACTCTACAAGTGAACATATACATGAGGTGCCCATTTGAAATTGCTGAGCACCTCAAGGGCATCTAAAACGTCAATAAATTCATGAATGAAGATGCATCATCTGCTGGAGCACTTGGCCTCACCCACCGAGGGCAAAAGAAAAGGGAAAAAAAAATCACCATCAATAAGACACTTTTGGAGGTTTTAAAAGTGTGTTTAACACCTTAGTGAGAAGAACCTGAGGTAGAAGAACATTCTGGAGCAAAACACTTATCAAGTCAAGCCAGGTGCAACATTTTGACATGTGCCCAGGCAGTGATTGGGCTGATTTAAAAATAAATAAATAAATAGATTGATAAATAAATAAATAAATAAACGAACAGACAAATAAATAAATAATAAAAAAATACATCCCGGTCAGTCTCAGCTATGCACGCAGCACTTACGAAGGTCACGATATTGACGTGGTGCTTTTCTATTGTGCCTTATAGTGCAAGTCCCTGCTGGTGACACTTAAGGCGGGCGAAAGCCGCTATTATGGCGTTTTAGTCTTTGGAAGGCTCCCGCTGTGACTGTCACAGAGGAATGGCGGCAGATTGACGTGGAAGCCCCCCCCCAAGCAGGCGGGAATCGCACGCCTCAGGGAAGCCGCAAGAAAAACTCTATTCTTAAGCAGCGAGAAGGTCATTGAGTAAATTTCGCAATGCTAAGGCGTAGAAAAAAAAGTAGTGTGTTTCCGGTAACCCGACCGACCGAGAATTTCTACCTCGAAAAAAAACTTAACGGTCGGCATTTTTTTTCAAACCTTCTACATTTTTGTGTAATAATAATAATTGTACATTTCATTTATACGCGCCTTTCAAAACACTCAAGGACGCTTTACAATAAAAACAAGAACAATAAAACCACAGACAAAATTGTAAATAATAAAAGGAAAGATGAATTTAGAGCGTTTACATTGGTGCAAACTCTCGCGATATTCACGTTGAGCGTGCGCCGTCGTTTGCCCTGTCGTCTGTCAACAACATTGAATCATGGCGGCGGCCACGATCTTCGACAACAGTTTAAACCGCGTTTTGTGTGTTGCAGTCGCATGCTCGCACCATAATATTAAGAAAATAGCATCCACTGCTGTATCGAAAAGATTCAACGAACTATTTGACGAACACCACGGGCCATCTAGGACGCAGGACGCAGAGGTAACGAGATGGCTGTAACACCCAGCCGCCGGGTACTCAACTCTCTCGCCGCCGAGCAGGGGTTTCAATCAGTGGCGATTGCTCTCGGACTGCAAGGGAAGCTTGGCTTCCCCTAAAATGTCAAAGAATAAGTGATCAAATATATGAATGTAAATGTCATTGTGTGTACATGTCATTGACTAAATATGCGCTACAACGTGCTCAACTTTTGCTCCGAATCAGCTTCTTCTTACTGGTTACGACGCGACTCCCTTCTCATTCATGCCGCAGCTTCGCTGTGCTTTAAACGGTAGTGAGTTCAGGGTAGGTTGTCCCAATGCGTTGAACGGAGACGAGTCATTGGATACAAGCTGGTTTTTGTCCCGCCCACGGACGCTCATCGTGGGACTGGATGGCAGTGGGGGAGGGTACCGGACGGCAGGCTTTTCTGCATCAGATTGGATGATCTGTCTGTGTGCCAGTTCGATTGACATTGAAATGAGCCAGTCACCGAGCTTTTAGTGGAGACGTCCGTCGCGAGCAATTTTTCCAACTCGCATTCTGTTCCGAGTTGAGCTGGAGACTTCTCCTAATCATTTTAGCGACATTCTTTGTTGTAAACAAACAACTAGCGACAAATTAATCTTTTATTTCTGGTGGGTTTTATTGTAGTTCCTATAGTTGTAGGACACTAATTAAGTACCGGGAAAAGACGCCTTGTTGGTATTACAGGGTCACAGATCATTTTCTTGAAAAGGAACGGAGCTAGAGTAGAATTCACGTATAAATAAACAGACACATTTTATGATGTCGACCAAAATTAAGCTTCCCCTCTTTGACAGACGAGCATCTACGCCTAATGCTAAGGCGTAGAAAAAATAGTAGTGTGTTTCCGGTAACGTGAAATTTCGGCATAGGGTCGGTAGGTCGGACAAATGTTTTTATTTTTTTTTATATTTTTGCCACGCCCCCATCATAAATGTAAACAAAATAACCATAAAACATAAAACAAGGAGACATTGAAACCCCCGCACGCCGCCGAAGGAAAACAAACAAACAAACAAAAAACTACGGCAAGCCTGAGGATTTCACGTAACAATAGTTACCGGTGTCGTTTCCGTGGCGTCATTTTACGGTACCGAAACATAGTTTAACCATTAAAGTCACCGCACACGACTTGACTGTGTGATCAACGCGATTTCACTGTGCCTCTGTGTGTTTGTGGTGTGTGGGTGTGTTTCTTCGAATTTACTTTCGTTTTGAGTGTTGGGGGGGACGCAACAGATAGGTGCGTATGCGGGTTGCTATTTTAGTCCGCAAATTGAGGAATCGCGGATGAAAGTTTGAGATGGCGGCGAAAAAACTCACAAAGGTCTACTAATTACGTCATTTAAGAAATGGCAATGCCAGTCTGATTTTTCGTATGAATCGTCCGAAGGGCGTATCACTAAACTCACCTGTGACGTATGCACAAAACACGAGAGCGAGAGACGGACGACGCGAGGCACGATTACATGGCAAATTGGTCATTAGATTTGTAGGCTAATCGCTGTGAAAAATATTATGACAAAGTATTGGTTATTCTATAATTTACTGGTTGTAGCATGGTAACTTTATGAATAAAATATTCGTCACAAGGTGTAGTAATGCTAGACTGCAACACACAAAACGCGGTCTAAACTATTTTCGGAGATCGCGGCCGCCGCCATGATTCAATGTTGTTGACACACAACGGCAAATGACGCGCATGCTCAACGTGAATATTGCGAGAGTTTGCACCGATGTAAACATCTTTCCTTTTATTATTTATAATTTTGTCTGTGGTTTTATTGTTCTTGTTTCGATTGTAAAGCGTCCTTGAGTGTTTTGAAAGGCGCGTATAAATGAAATGTACTATTATTATTATTATTACACAAAAATGTAGAAGGTTTGAAAAAAATGCCGACCGGAACGTTTTTGTTCGAGGTAGAAATTCTCGGTCGGTCGGGTTACCGGAAACACACTACTTTTTTTTCTACGCCTAATGCCAATGAAGGCTTACTTTCAAATTCATAGATCAGAGTCTTTTAAGACTCCGGGGATCCATGAGACAAGTTAAAAACGTAGACTTACATCGCAGGTGTATTGCACCTCGTCCACAGCATACTTCTTCCGGAAGTGGTCTTTGGAATAGATCCTTTCAACACAACAGGCTCACATTACTGTAACCCCAAACACTCCAGCTCCCAGAAAACACAAAGACTCACTCTCCCATCCATGTGGCGTAGCTGTCAGGCAGTTTTGGAACAAGCAGGATGGATTTTCCGGAGTCCACTTCAATAACCCCATAGCAGTCAGCCTCAGTCACCCCAAAGGCCCAATGGAAGAAAGACTCCTGAAGTAAGAAAGTGCACAGGAGGAAAACAAATGAACCACCTTCCCCCATTTGTGACTATAATATTTCTCTAGGCCATGACCACAGCCTGGTGATTTAAAGTAATGCAGGTTTGCGAATCAACCACCAACCTGCCTGAAGAGGAGGTCCGTGTCGGTGCAGTGCCTCTGCTGCTGCTCGCCGCCCTGCAGCACCACAACCGAGGAGGACTCCACACCTTCTTTGGCTCTCAGCTCACGGCACAGACGCTCGCGGTTCTTTGCGAAAAGCTCGCTGGACACTCGGAGGGTGTCATTACCCAGCCAGAAGCACGGTCTGAAAGCAAAAAATAAATAAACAAAACATTACATCAATAAAAAATGGAACAAACATATTTGAGGAGAGCTGAAATGGGATTTGAAAAAAAAAAATTGTTTTGTCAGGTTGTTTGCAGGACAATTGTAGTTTATTCCGTCCTATTTGAATGACCGGTGCTGGGTTTGTTCATTCTTGGGTCTTTTTATTTCTTTTTATTTGAAATGCTATATATTGTCACTTTCTGTGTTCTGCAAGCTTTCCAATGAAACAAACATTTTTAAACATTAGCGTTGTGCACCAAGTACAAGCAGTTGTACGCTTTTATTAACGAAGGAGGCCCAATGTGTCTATTAGAAGAGCAGCCACGATTTCAGAAAAGCCAGTCAGGTGCAGTGTCACTGCATGAATACATTAATGCCAGTACGGATCGATAACTGGTCTTTGAAGGACCCTGGAAGTACAGAAAGGTCCTCAAAGTTGTGATTTATTTAGCCCAGGAATAACAACAACAACAACGAAGCAACCCAGCAATTTTAAGAGAGCCTTGGCACCGCATGCTCAGGACCTAATAACAGTGTTTACGAGGTTTATGGATCGACCTTGAGTACAGTCCAGCGTGCAGGATCAGATAGATTGTGTCTTATCAGCAAAGAGAGACTTGCTATCTGACCCGCCGTGTTACAAGCTTGTCAAAGTACTGCCTTAATCTTTGCACAGTCGGGGTGACTCCTCACACCACTTCAAATGTTATTATGTCATATCTGATGGATTATCTACACGTCCTGGCAACACGGCGGGAGTAAGGGTGAAGGGGGGGGCAGCGTTTCTATGAACTGAATGACTACCCCCACAAAACATCAAGGTCAGACTTTATGAAGAGTGTGTGTGCGTGTGTGTGTGTTTTCTTACAATAGTCAGCCAATCAGCTCAATGATTATATCACATAATAATCAAACACATTTGCTTACACAATGAGAGGGTTTATCATAAAAAATCCTACCAGTCCAAAACTCGAAATACACTTTTTTTTTGCAATGACTATTGAGAGACACCTTTTTAAATTTATGTGAGTGTGTATATAAGAAATATAAATGATATATTTCTCGTTATTATATAAATATTTTAATATGGCTTTACATATAAACAGGGATATAGAAAATGATCATGTCCCTGTTACAATTTTCATTATGTGATAAAATAGATAGACCACACACTAATAATAATGATCATACTAATAGTGTAAAGACTATTTTTAATCAGATTTGTGAATTTAAACTGATAGGGTTTCCATATTTAATAAAATGGACATAAACAATAATAATAAAGTTTCCGTGAGGGGACCCTCCCAAGAGTATAATTGATTGATTAATTGAACACAAATCCACCCATGAAGCGCTTTATAATAATAATAATAATAGTAATAATAATAACACTGACAATGATGACGCAAAATAATATTTTTATACATAAGAATTGAGAATTTAAACATAAGAAGAAATTACGATATAATGACAACTCTATATTTACAAATGTACAATACATCGCTACCAAAATATTATAAGGAAGAAATTGTTCTAAAAGTATATTTGTTTCTTTTTCATCTGACTTGTAACTGCTGTAGGTGAACTTTTATTAGTTTTATTTGGGGTTTTTTTACGTCTGAGAAACCAGTGGCTATAGATCAAGAACGCAGCACTACCGTAGTATAATTTAATAGTGTTTCACATTCTATAACTGTATAATTCCTGTAAGTTATTGATTTGGGGAAAGATTGTTTTTAATTAGTAAGTGGACATTGAACTTTTGTCGTGAGGTTGCATACGGCTTTCGACAGCCAACTTACAACAAACGTATGAGAAAGCGTGACGCTGGTATCGAGGCGGCACAGCATTAAGAATATCACTTAGAAACACAGTGGCATGCATTTTAATAAATAATAGAATGTGGTGGTGTTGTCATAAAGTAAGAAATAAAAACTCACTGCGGGGCTGCAGCCATGACGACGTTCCGGTTACCACCGACTGTCACGTGCCAGCGGAAGTCATGTGGTTTTCTTCCCCTGACGCGAGATGGTGCTGCGTTCATGATAATCGGACTTTCGACCTTTTTTAAAACTGTGTCCTGACGACATTCCACAATGAAAGTACACTGTAGTGCTTGTACTTTAGATCGAGCGCAGGCTGCTTTATATAATACTGTAAATATTCGTTATTAAATGGTCTTTGTACAGGACAACATGCGCTTTTCTACAATTCAGCCCACTGGATCTTTATCGCGATTAATGCTAATATTAATCTCATATTATCATAACATATATCTATGTAACCAGGTGAACCGTACTTGGGATTGTGTAGTGAAGGCTGCCTTGTTTAACAAACGTAGCACTGTCACTTTAAGAGCCACACTAGATCAAAACACGCGGGAACATATAGAGTGCGTGACTATCAGACCAGGAAGTGCAGTGAGAGTGACATGCACGTGAAGGAGAGTAGTCGCTGAACTGTGCCTACTGCTTGTCCCAACTTGATACACCCGTGATCGTCGTTGTAACCCTGGCGATATTCAGAGCACAATATCGTGGTTTGGAGGTTGAAATCTACCACTAGTGAGTCGTGTGAACAGCTGTACAGCAGGGGAGATCATTTGTGTTTTTCCACGTGCTTTGTATGCATCCCATACAGCGGAACGTATCGACAAGCCACTGCTGTTGTCTATTATAGTGTAATTGTCTTTAATCTGTTAGATACTCTTCTTTGATCTCTTAGATCCCTTTTCGAACTCTTTTAAAATTCAGT
Organism: Hippocampus mohnikei; assembly: GCA_026261675.1. NCBI lineage: Eukaryota > Metazoa > Chordata > Actinopteri > Syngnathiformes > Syngnathidae > Hippocampus > Hippocampus mohnikei. The sequence goes on from JAKGUB010000341.1 coordinate 6,147,835, forward strand.
TAACATCTCAAGTCTTTTCTCTTAATGCTGTACAATTTTTCATTGTCCAGTCGGGAATAAAACCCACATAAAAATTTATTTGTGTTCAGTCCAGTCTGTCCAAAGACCCGGCTACACAATTTTGGTGTCAGAAGTGGGATTCCCCATTAAATTCTGAGATTGTAGTGGATAGTGTTAGTTTGAGTATAATAGACATTAGTAGTGGCGAGAAGCGAGGCAGTCCTGATGCCAGAGTGCGGAGTGTCGACGGAGCAAGGCCTTCGTGTACTAGCTGTGGTTCGTGTGGCTGAATGTGAAGCAGCTTCACATCGACACGCATCACTGGACGCGAGCAAGTCTTCAAAGCTACCAGAAGAGAAACGGAGTGACTTTTTGTGACTGTTGCGCTTTGCGGCATTAAATACATTGGAACGAAGACCTGAAAATGTCAGAGGACGACGTGCAAGCAGCTGCCATTCTGGCAGGAACCCACAGCGAGGATGACCCAAGTTCCTTACATTTGGGTGATAAAGGTAACTGTGTGACCGCATTACAGTCACAGATTAGAGAACTCAATCGAAAACAGGAGGCTCTCATGTCAAGACTTGCAAATTTGAGTAATGTTCAGCCAAGATCAATCGTTTACATCTTAAGGGAAAAACACATTGTACCTTTTTCTGGGGAGGTTGGAGAAGGTGTTGACACTGTCGACGAGTTTATCGAGGAAGTGGAACGAGAAATAAGAATGAGAGGTCTACAGGAGGAAGACCAAGTAGACTTCATTCTTTCACTGTTAAAAGGTTCAGCTCTAGATGAGGTCAAATTTTGCATGCGAGGGCAACCTAAGAAACCCAGTGATGTGTTTTCATGTTTGCGTGAAGCCTTCGAGAAAAACGTGCTGTGCCGCAACTTCTACACGCTTTTTATGCTCGCAGACAACTTGATGGAGAAGGATTGCGCGAATTTTCACATGCTCTCTCACAACTGCTCAATTCTGTCCTCCAGCAGTCTCCTCCTATGGTAGCTAATGCTCAGTTAGCTCTTAGAGATCAGTTCGTTGAGGGCGTACGAGACTCCACCTTGAGGCGTGAACTGCGTAGGCTGCTCAGAGAGAGACCGGAAAGTAGTCTATTTGACGTGAGAAATGAGGCAATGATGTGGGCCCTCGAAGATCAACCACGCCACACTAGCGTTGCAAAGAACAGAAACCTAGTTAGTGATCACAAGGATATGACTTTAGAGAAAAGAGACACGACCACTGAAGTCCAAACAGACTTGTCCGTGACCCTACAGGAAGTAGTTAAAATAATCGCCCAACAGGAAAGGCTATTAATGAGTTGACAAAGGCAGTCCGTGGACTCACCATGACAGATGACAGACCCAAAGTCCAACCCAAGTACACAAGTGACGGCCAACCAATTTGTCTGCGGTGTGAAGGAGTTGGACATATGGCTAGACAGTGCCCGGTGACACGGAAACCCTCATGTCAACGCCCCACTGTGCCCGACTCACCTGTCCAGGGGAAAGGGAAACCCCACTGTTGTGAGCCGGACAGTGAGGGGTTGGAGTGAAGGCTCGGGTAGTATGTTGACGAGAGAACGTTTTATAGAGAGGGCTGTTGGCAAGTGCCCAAGTAGAGATACAGATAGGTGGAGTCCCCTTGCGATGCATACTTGACTCGAAGCAATGTAAGCACCCTCACAGAAAGTTTTTTCAGAAACCGTCTTAATGGAACAGATGAGGATATGCACTGTACTGCTAAATGGCTTAAACTAACCGCATCAAATAATTTGCCTCTACCATATTTAGGTTATGTTGAGTTGGATGTGCAGGCAATGGGAATCATGATCCCTGAGTGTGGATTCCTAATAATCCAGGATAGCACAGATGAGGCTAGCCAATCTCTTCAGGGAATTATTGGAATGAACATTACCAAGCGATGTCAACAGTTGGCATTGGCACAGGATGACACCACCTTGGGAGGGAAATTGATTTTGCCTGGAAAGAGGCTTTCCAGCGAGTGGAAGAAACAGAGTTGGTAGAGAAGGTTTCAGCTGCTCGTGTCAGAAGAAAAACAAAGTAAGAGTACCGTCTTGTTCTGTTGCAACAGTCTACACAAGGGGCCTAAAGGGGTCGCCCAATGATGAAGCTGTGAAAGATAATAGCGCCACGCTGCCTGGATATTCTAAGGAAGTACTTCAAGGATTTCAGGCTGCTGACCCGACTCTCAAAGTAGTGCGAGGCTTTTGGAGCCATCAGCTAAAACCATCGTATCAAGAAAGAATGAGCCTTTCAAAACCAGTGCGCGCTCTGCTAAAGCAGTGGCCACGTATCAGGGAGAGAGATGGACTCTTGTACCGAGTGATTAACGATGCGCACCTGGGAGAATGCTACCAGTTGTTACTACCCGCCTGTCTCAAAGACCAAATCCTCAGAAGTGTCCATGACCAGATGGGACATCAGGGTATAGAGCGAACATTAGGTCTGCTGCAGCAAAGGTGTTTCTGGGGAGGCATGCATGAAGAAGTTGAGCAGTGGATAAAGAAGTGCCAAAGGTGTGTTTTGACCAAAATGCCACGACCAAAGATTCGGGCCCTCAAACTCCATTTTTGGCGACTCGGCCACTTGAGGTCGTTGGAGGACTGACAAAGAGGGTGCATAGGTCCAACCTCCGTCCATGTGTGGGACCAGCACCGAAAAGAAAAGTCCTCGCCAGACACCTGTCAAGGAACCTGTCCCAGCTCCACCCTCAGAAAGTGAGGTGGATGATATTGAGTTTGTATTGGTTGAGGAATTCAAGGAACCACTTGCTGGAAAAGAGGTTTCAGAGGAGCCAGATGACAGTACTTCTGACACTGGCTCAAGAGAAAGCAGAGTCTGCACTGGGGACAGAAGGAAGTCGACTGCAGGGGCAAAGTTTGGAAATTGACTCGCGACAAAGCCTTGAGGCCACAACAGGTGTTAGCATGGCCGAGGAGAACCCAAGAGAGAAATCCAAGAGAGAGCCTGCACCAAGGGGAGAAAGAAAAGTGACTGTTCCTTTAGCTGTACTCAGTTCTGTCCTATGCAAAAGTCAGAGGAAAACTGCAGGGAAACACAAGAATCTGTTCAATTTCCCTGTATCAGCATGCAATGCCATCTCGTTAAATCAGGATATATTCTCCCAGATTTTAGCAGGGGTGGTCCACTATACTTCGATCTTCACAAGATGGGGTGGTATAGGATAAGTCACCGAGGACGTTGACTTGTAGCAGGGGAGAATGTAACCAGGTGAACCGTACTTGGGATTGTGTAGTGAAGGCTGCCTTGTTTAACAAACGTAGCACTGTCACTTTAAGAGCCACACTAGATCAAAACACGCGGGAACATATAGAGTGCGTGACTATCAGACCAGGAAGTGCAGTGAGAGTGACATGCACGTGAAGGAGAGTAGTCGCTGAACTGTGCCTACTGCTTGTCCCAACTTGATACACCCGTGATCGTCGTTGTAACCCTGGCGATATTCAGAGCACAATATCGTGGTTTGGAGGTTGAAATCTACCACTAGTGAGTCGTGTGAACAGCTGTACAGCAGGGGAGATCATTTGTGTTTTTCCACGTGCTTTGTATGCATCCCATACAGCGGAACGTATCGACAAGCCACTGCTGTTGTCTATTATAGTGTAATTGTCTTTAATCTGTTAGATACTCTTCTTTGATCTCTTAGATCCTTTTCGAACTCTTTTAAAATTCAGTTAACATCTCAAGTCTTTTCTCTTAATGCTGTACAATTTTTCATTGTCCAGTCGGGAATAAACCCACATAAAAATTTATTTGTGTTCAGTCCAGTCTGTCCAAAGACCGGCTACACAATTTTGGTGTCAGAAGTGGGATTCCCCATTAAATTCTGAGATTGTAGTGGATAGTGTTAGTTTGAGTATAATAGACATTAGTAGTGGCGAAGCGAGGCAGTCCTGATGCCAGAGTGCGGAGTGTCGACGGAGCAAGGCCTTCGTGTACTAGCTGTGGTTCGTGTGGCTGAATGTGAAGCAGCTTCACATCGACACGCATCACTGGACGCGAGCAAGTCTTCAAAGCTACCAGAAGAGAAACGGAGTGACTTTTTGTGACTGTTGCGCTTTGCGGCATTAAATACATTGGAACGAAGACCTGAAAATGTCAGAGGACGACGTGCAAGCAGCTGCCATTCTGGCAGGAACCCACAGCGAGGATGACCCAAGTTCCTTACATTTGGGTGATAAAGGTAACTGTGTGACCGCATTACAGTCACAGATTAGAGAACTCAATCGAAAACAGGAGGCTCTCATGTCAAGACTTGCAAATTTGAGTAATGTTCAGCCAAGATCAATCGTTTACATCTTAAGGGAAAAACACATTGTACCTTTTTCTGGGGAGGTTGGAGAAGGTGTTGACACTGTCGACGAGTTTATCGAGGAAGTGGAACGAGAAATAAGAATGAGAGGTCTACAGGAGGAAGACCAAGTAGACTTCATTCTTTCACTGTTAAAAGGTTCAGCTCTAGATGAGGTCAAATTTTGCATGCGAGGGCAACCTAAGAAACCCAGTGATGTGTTTTCATGTTTGCGTGAAGCCTTTCGAGAAAAACGTACTGTGCCGCAACTTCTACACGCTTTTTATGCTCGCAGACAACTTGATGGAGAAGGATTGCGCGATTTTCACATGCTCTCTCACAACTGCTCAATTCTGTCCTCCAGCAGTCTCCTCCTATGGTAGCTAATGCTCAGTTAGCTCTTAGAGATCAGTTCGTTGAGGGCGCACGAGACTCCACCTTGAGGCGTGAACTGCGAGGCTGCTCAGAGAGAGACCGGAAAGTAGTCTATTTGACGTGAGAAATGAGGCAATGATGTGGGCCTCGAAGATCAACCACGCCACACTAGCGTTGCAAAGAACAGAAACCTAGTTAGTGATCACAAGGATATGACTTTAGAGAAAAGAGACACGACCACTGAAGTCCAAACAGACTTGTCCGTGACCCTACAGGAAGTAGTTAAAATAATCGCCCAACAGGGAAAGGCTATTAATGAGTTGACAAAGGCAGTCCGTGGACTCACCATGACAGATGACAGACCCAAAGTCCAACCCAAGTACACAAGTGACGGCCAACCAATTTGTCTGCGGTGTGAAGGAGTTGGACATATGGCTAGACAGTGCCCGGTGACACGGAAACCCTCATGTCAACGCCCTACTGTGCCCGACTCACCTGTCCAGGGGAAAGGGAAACCCCACTGTTGTGAGCCGGACAGTGAGGGGTTGGAGTGAAGGCTCGGGTAGTATGTTGACGAGAGAACGTTTTATAGAGAGGGCTGTTGGCAAGTGCCCCAAGTAGAGATACAGATAGGTGGAGTCCCCTTGCGATGCATACTTGACTCCGGAAGCAATGTAAGCACCCTCACAGAAAGTTTTTTCAGAAACCGCCTTAATGGAACAGATGAGGATATGCACTGTACTGCTAAATGGCTTAAACTAACCGCATCAAATAATTTGCCTCTACCATATTTAGGTTATGTTGAGTTGGATGTGCAGGCAATGGGAATCATGATCCCTGAGTGTGGATTCCTAATAATCCAGGATAGCACAGATGAGGCTAGCCAATCTCTTCAGGGAATTATTGAATGAACATTACCAAGCGATGTCAACAGTTGGCATTGGCACAGGATGACACCACCTTGGGAGGGAAATTGATTTTGCCTGGAAAGAGGCTTTCCAGCGAGTGGAAGAAACAGAGTTGGTAGAGAAGGTTTCAGCTGCTCGTGTCAGAAGAAAAACAAAGTAAGAGTACCGTCTTGTTCTGTTGCAACAGTCTACACAAGGGGCCTAAAGGGGTCGTCCAATGATGAAGCTGTGAAAGATAATAGCGCCACGCTGCCTGGATATTCTAAGGAAGTACTTCAAGGATTTCAGGCTGCTGACCCGACTCTCAAAGTAGTGCGAGGCTTTTGGAGCCATCAGCTAAAACCATCGTATCAAGAAAGAATGAGCCTTTCAAAACCAGTGCGCTTCTGCTAAAGCAGTGGCCACGTATCAGGAGAGAGATGGACTCTTGTACCGAGTGATTAACGATGCGCACCTGGGAGAATGCTACCAGTTGTTACTACCCGCCTGTCTCAAAGACCAAATCCTCAGAAGTGTCCATGACCAGATGGGACATCAGGGTATAGAGCGAACATTAGGTCTGCTGCAGCAAAGGTGTTTCTGGGGAGGCATGCATGAAGAAGTTGAGCAGTGGATAAAGAAGTGCCAAAGGTGTGTTTTGACCAAAATGCCACGACCAAAGATTCGGGCCCTCAAACTCCATTTTTGGCGACTCGGCCACTTGAGGTCGTTGGAGGACTGACAAAGAGGGTGCATAGGTCCAACCTCCGTCCATGTGTGGGACCAGCACCGAAAAGAAAAGTCCTCGCCAGACACCTGTCAAGGAACCTGTCCCAGCTCCACCCTCAGAAAGTGAGGTGGATGATATTGAGTTTGTATTGGTTGAGGAATTCAAGGAACCACTTGCTGGAAAAGAGGTTTCAGAGGAGCCAGATGACAGTACTTCTGACACTGGCTCCGAAGAGAAAGCAGAGTCTGCACTGGGGACAGAAGGAAGTCGACTGCAGGGGCAAAGTTTGGAAATTGACTCGCGACAAAGCCTTGAGGCCACAACAGGTGTTAGCATGGCCGAGGAGAACCCAAGAGAGAAATCCAAGAGAGAGCCTGCACCAAGGGGAGAAAGAAAAGTGACTGTTCCTTTAGCTGTACTCAGTTCTGTCCTATGCAAAAGTCAGAGGAAAACTGCAGGGAAACACAAGAATCTGTTCAATTTCCCTGTATCAGCATGCAATGCCATCTCGTTAAATCAGGATATATTCTCCCAGATTTTAGCAGGGGTGGTCCACTATACTTCGATCTTCACAAGATGGGGTGGTATAGGATAAGTCACCGAGGACGTTGACTTGTAGCAGGGGAGAATGTAACCAGGTGAACCGTGCATTTGGGATTGTGTAGTGAAGGCTGCCTTGTTTAACAAACGTAGCACTGTCACTTTAAGAGCCACACTAGATCAAAACACGCGGGAACATATAGAGTGCGTGACTATCAGACCAGGAAGTGCAGTGAGAGTGACATGCACGTGAAGGAGAGTAGTCGCTGAACTGTGCCTACTGCTTGTCCCAACTTGATACACCCGTGATCGTCGTTGTAACCCTGGCGATATTCAGAGCACAATATCGTGGTTTGGAGGTTGAAATCTACCACTAGTGAGTCGTGTGAACAGCTGTACAGCAGGGGAGATCATTTGTGTTTTTCCACGTGCTTTGTATGCATCCCATACAGCGGAACGTATTGACAAGCCACTGCTGTTGTCTATTATAGTGTAATTGTCTTTAATCTGTTAGATACTCTTCTTTGATCTCTTAGATCCCTTTTCGAACTCTTTTAAAATTCAGTTAACATCTCAAGTCTTTTCTCTTAATGCTGTACAATTTTTCATTGTCCAGTCGGGAATAAAACCCACATAAAAATTTATTTGTGTTCAGTCCAGTCTGTCCAAAGACCCGGCTACATCTACTTTGAGGCTTCTGTTGAAACTATCCCTTACAATTGGTTAATTTAGTAAACAGTCAATTGTATTGCATTGCATAGTCACATTATGTTAAACTGGGTAAATATGATGCCTGCGCATGACACTTTTCAGACTTTACAGTGGAACCTCAATTTAATGGTGGCGGCGTACTCTGTGAAAGGCTTGTGAAAGGCTGGTCAAAAGACAACTGCATACCGTACCAAAACCTGAATACAGTACTGTAGTATGTTCGAGGGAGAAAATGGATGTCTGTACAACACGAGTGCGCAAATAAACAGCAGCAACCAATTGAATTGAATGAAATCTGGACCTTTTTTCCCCGTTTCGCCAGTTTACCATTCCTGCTGGACCCTAGATACATTTTTTTCCATTAAATGTGGAGTCCCTTACTTTCAGGAGCAGTGATTCAAGGTTATATTGTACTGTATACGGCGTTGTACTGAACTAGCCACCAGCCAATCACAGGGCACGTATATTACCAACCATTTACATTCACCTTAATGAATTATTATAAAATCAATGATTGATGATGTGAATCCCCTGGCACGTATGTCTGTTTGGAAAATCAAACAGGTCTGTCACAAATGTTTTCCTTACACGTATTAACATAAACTCAATTTAGTAGACCATGTGAAGTTTTACTATGCGGATATCGCACAGCCTTTCATCTCTTGATGTGTTTTCTTCACAGTGAGCTGCCCACCTGTTGTTATACGCGTGCCACTTTTTAATTAAAAAGACCAATAGTGCAATTAAGAAGCCTGACCTTACGGCATCACATTGCCATCATGCTTTCAGCTGTTTTTTGTATTTGCGTCAGGTGCCGCGCGGAAATGAAACGACCTGCTGCCTCCAGTGTAAATGAGCCAAACGCGCGGCCAGAATTAAAAGCCGCTGGTCTGTGTAATTTAAAGGCAACAGGAAACTTGTTTGTTCTGCTTTGAGATCATTCATTTGCTAATGCTTGCCCAAGTGGGCCGTAAAACTTCACTAATGCACATTTGTTTCGATGCAATTACAAACAAAACCCATTAGGCAAGACTTTTGGTGCACAATCTCATGAGTCCAATAAAGATGAATATCAAAAAAAGGGGAAAAAATGCTGATTTTGATTGACCCGGTCATAGAGACAAATATTTCATTTCTGGGTCTTTTTTTTTTTTTTTTTAACCATCTGTGAAGACAGACTGGCAGTTGAAAGGTTGGTTTAAAATGAGATTTAAGTGTTTTGGAAATCCAGTTTGGTTCTTAGATTAATACAGGCATTTATATGTTTCGGGGTTGGCTTTGATCATTTGTAGCTCAGTTAAGACTTTTACTTGACTACGCATGTACTGTTTAAAGCAACAATGTATCCTACTTACCGTAACTGTCATACAATCAAGAAAAATATTTTTAATATTACAAAGTATTCGGATGTAAAGAATGAAGGCTCATCTATGTTGGGATTCACTACATACAGCATTTCTATATATTTTCTGCTTTTTGTTGCATGTGTTGAAACATATTTACATTGCGTTTAAGATTGAAACACACGTAAATGTATTGAAACTCATTTTTTTAAAGTTAAAAATATTGCAGGTTTTCATCTTTAGCTCAGGGGTCTGGATTGTATCAGTGCAATTTCTAATGTTTAATATATGTTTAATGTTTAATGTGAGGGCGGCCCGGTAGTCCAGTGGTTAGCACGTTGACTTCACAGTGCTGAGGTACCGGGTTCAATTCCAGCTCCGGCCTCCCTGTGTGGAGTTTGCATGTTCTCCCCGGGCCTGCGTGGGTTTTCTCCGGGCACTCCGGTTTCCTCCCACATTCCAAAAACATGCATGGCAGGCCGATTGAACACTCCAAATTGTCCCTAGGTGTGAATGTGAGCGTGGATGGTTGTTCGTCTCTGTGTGCCCTGCGATTGGCTGGCAACCGATTCAGGGTGTCCCCCGCCTACTGCCCGGAGCCAGCTGGGATGGGCTCCAGCACCCCCCGCGACCCTAGTGAGGATCAAGCGGTTCGGATAATGGATGGATGGATGTTTAATGTGGTTCATCATCCAAGTACTGCATCTGAATACATTTTCATGACCTTAAGTCATTTTTTTCATGACTTTTACTTAATATTATGACCGACTTTGCTCTAAATATTATTGATATTTGGATCCATGTGTTCTCTAGTCGTAAGAAGAATTGTCCATAACAGAGTGTTCCGACAACCCGTTTTTCACTGCACCTATGTGTCTGCTTCTTCTTGCTGCAAGAAAATATAGTGTACATCTGGGAGACCTGAATTAGTCACAGAATTACAAGCACACAACCCCCCTTTTGTCAGCGTTGCATGTAAATGGGGCAAATGACACAATTTGCAACGCTGTCCCGCATAGCGGAAGGATGAATGAATGTGATCATATTAGCATAGCGGCCGCACGGATACCAAAGATTTGTGGGAAAGCGCAGTAGCCTGCTTAATTAAAGGTCATTTCTCATTAAGACGTATGAAATCATTACTACATAGCACCGAGGTTGCAAGTGCTTAAAATATTCTCATCAGCACCATGGATGGAATCTTTCATACACATTTTGCTCTGTATATTACTTTTTTTAACATGTTTTTTTCCATTGTAGCAGCACATAATTATTTCATTTTTTCTATTCTAATATGTGCAATGCACTTTTATGTGCTGATACCGGCAATGTCTTTTATAATTGGCTAGCTGCTGTGAGACGCTGTGCATGTTGTGTGTGTGTGTGTGTGTGTGTGTGTGTGTGTGTGTGTGTGTGTGTGTGTGTGTGTGTGTGTGTGTGTGAGTGAGAGATGCACACCAAACCCTTTTTAATAATCCCCTGCACTTGCTCAAAAAGCAAGTCACACGCTGGAGACAAAGACAATGGAGCCTGAATTTGTGGCGTGTGGACTGACTGTCTTGTGTTGTTCGCGCATTATGACAACAGTAATTCAAGTTTCGATAAACGTAAAAATAAATCACAAAAAAACATATTTTTCATCATACTTTAATGATTTGCTTCATTGAAATTGTCGGTCAATGAAAATTATTGACCGGTCCTAAATAAAAACAACCAGTGAATACAAATGTTTGTCAGGACAAACAACAGTGAATGATGGGTATCATTTTTATTGGAAGTGGAAATGATTAAATGTCGATTTAAGACTTATTTCTAGACCATCGCTTTGTGTATCACCTCAAAAGTCTCCCGTCCTGCCTCACTCACTGACATCAGGATTTTGGTCTCTTTGACTGCTGCCGCTCTGTTGAGCTCTTTGAATCCTCGTCACACTTCCTCCCTCCCACCATGACCCCTGCAGGCCATGGAGGGAAGAAGTAGAGGATGTTGGGCATCAACTGCACATTCAGCGCCAGTTCCCCCCGCATCCTTTTGTTTTATCTTGAGTGTCAGACACAATTTGAAGTGCTCCACTCCAGCTTTCTGTAACTTCAAGCTTTTTGTTTGCAGGCTTTGGACATCTGCGATCACATAGTTCCAAGTGACAGAGAAGAACAGACATTGAAACAAGAATGGAAAGAATAAAAACATCTACGATCTACCAACGCATCAAACTGAACTTTTTGGGAGGTACTAAAGCATGTTCACATAGAATTGAATTTTGATGATGGGGAAAAAAAATGTTCCGCATACAGTTTTACTTGTTGGAGTGCAATCAGGAGATCTGCTCCAATCCACTTTAACGTGCAAAGGTATTTGAGGAAATAATTATTAGTTAAGTGGAAAACGAAGATTATTCGCCGGGCTGGTGGCCTTGTTTGTGTATGGCGGATCAGTTAAAGATCCACAATTAAACAATGCTGCCTTGTTAAATTGGTGATTACAGAGAACCGTTGTCACATGAGTCCCAGTGATGCTTTTAACTTTGCTGTGGTATAAAAGTAACTATTTTGACTGACATTGACTGCAAGAATCAAACGATATTTACGATAGAGATATTATTCTGGGGAATTTTGCAATCAGATCAACTGTAAATTTGTTCTTTGAATATACAGTCAAGATAAATTAATTGTGGCAGGGCATCAAAGGATTAAAAGAATACTGCCCCCCATGCAATGAAAATGGCAGGAAGGATGACAGGTATCAAAATCCTCCCCCTAGATTTGGGGTGGCCGGGTGGGCAGCCACCCCTGGCGAACACTTAGCTCCACCCTGACTCTGATGATTCGGGCAGGCATAACGCCGGGCGCTCGAACTATTGACCACGTTACAAAAATGGAAAAGTGATCGCACTGTAGAAGCCAGTGGTCGCGTTGCTGCAGCGTTTCCATTTCTTCACAAAAACAGCGTAAGAGGAAATATCCAGTGACACAAAAACAACTGAAATTCCAAGGAGCAGCAACACTGAGGTTGCAACTGGTTGAAATCCTCATCATCACTATAGACTGAATCTTTCATACATATTTTGATTCTTTTTCCATCAAAGGGTCACATAATGACATTTTTTCCTATTAAATGATGTGAAATGCACTTTTTAATATGTTGATCCTGGGAATATCCTGTCGCCTAATTGGCTGGCTGCTGTGAGATGATATGTGTGTGTGTCTGTGTGTGTGTGTGCATGTGCGCAAGCATGGCACACTAACCCTTTTTCAATAATCTCCCTCAACCCCTCCTGTATTTGCGCAAAAAGCAAGCCAGACACTTGAGACACCAAATTTTAAAGCCTTGAAACTGCATTCAGCGGACCTGAGCCCAAAAGCTCATTTCGCCTCGTTATATAAAACGCATTGTTAGGTTATGTATTTATCTAATAGCGACTATTATATTCTGAAGAAGGCCCGGCTGACCCAAAAATGCACAAGTGATTGGAAGGAGGCCACATAAAATAAATAAATAAATACAACAAATGGTCCCGCACTACTTCACAGCTTCTTAATTTACCCCATTCAGGCTGTGGCACAGCTGTTTTATAACGCTTAATTTGGTGTGCGGTGTGTGTGTGCATGCGCATGCCATGGCATACTATTACCATCCATAATGGTAATACTTTCGATTTGGTAATAACCCGGGTATGGAATGTAATGGCACTACTGTATGTCACCACTGTCTGACCATGATGTTATCAAATTTGAAGTCGTGGCTCACTGCCATTGTCCTGACCACGACTAATTCTTTCATAGCTGTAGTTTTAGTTCTTGAATTGCGCTGCTTGTGCGATTGCCCTGGCAACGGCTTCCTTTTCCTACGTTGGTCGCCCTGATCGATCATCTCACAAATGCTCAGCGGATGGCAGTTTTCCCAAAATGATGCACCTCAATCCCAGCTGGATACCCCTTCAACATGGTCCTTCATCTACGATTGGCAACGGACATGCCCCGAATAATGATAGTGTCCGGGGTGTGGTCGGGGTGCTGTGGAACTTGACTGAAACAGTTTCTCATGTAGATTTTCTAATTTTCTAGTTTTTAAATCATAAAATGAAAACATTTCCAATCCATGTCATGAGGTTTTGGTTAGCTTTCAGTCAAATTTACATTGAGTTTTTTTCCCCCTTTTATTTTTAGGGATGAAATGGTCTTCTAAACTTATTAAAAATGTATATTTCAAACTAGTAAGATTTTTACTTTTTTTGGTATTCCTTTTCAAACATATTTTTTCGGCTTTTGTATTCCCTCATTTTAATATTGCAATTGGATCGAAGTTATTTTAATTCAAATGTTTTTTAAATAATACGTATGTAAAATACTTGTTAATTCTTTCCCCAGAATTTTTTTTTTCAATTCAGTTAGTTTGACACATTCTGGTACACATCCAACTTGAGGAATGGGCAGGAATTCATTTTTAAATTTTCGAGTCAGCTGGCATTGGGGCCAAGTTGGGCAGTGACCCAACAGAGCCAGCAGAGGGAGCTGCGATGCTGTGTGTGGCACTCTACAATGCACACTACCCCCACTAATAGGAATAGCATGCATAAAAATCAATTAAATGGTTGTGCTTAGGATTGTTATGACCATTCTGGAAAAACTTTTCAACCATGAGACTTTTATGACCACCACTTGTGTATTTCTAATATTCTGGGCCTTGGGAGAGGTCCGCTCCTTCTGAGTGGTCTTGTCTTCAACCCTGCAAAGAGAATCGTTTCCCAGTAATGAGAAACTGCAGTACGCATAAAACCGCAGGAAACCGGCAAAATCCACAGAGAGGCCTACTTTCTAAGTGATTAAAAGTAGAGCAGCTACCGCATGTGCTCTACATGATGTGTTAACAACGTGTAAAGCTAATTTCACACCTGAGAGGTGCTAAGGGGATCTATAATGTCAGAGTTGAAAATAGAAGTGATCATTCGCTGACTGTGGAAGAGCGTGCTTACGTCTGAGGAAATGATCAGGTTCTCATTTACAGTGTTTCAATGAACAGTCTGGGGCCTATTTGCAGAGACGGCACACCTGTGCTTGGTGTAAAAATTGGCACCTCTTCATTTTCGTGCAACGATAAGTCTAGTTTACTGTGTTTGGAGCAGTGGTTCTTAACCTGGGTTTGATCGAACCCCAGGGGTTCGGTGAGTCGGTCTCAGGGGTTCGACTGAGCCTCTGCCATGGAGCGTAAGACACACCCGACTCAACATGTTAATTTTTTATGACACGCCCGCTTGGCCATCATTGGCTGCAGACGATCACATGACATTGCTTGTCCAATCAGTGCTGTGGGAAATTTAAGTTCACTGAGTAGTCAACATGTGACTGTCGTGATTGTATGTCGTATAACAACAAAAAAGTATACTTTTCTCTTGAAATTGTATTTACTTTTTTCTGTTTTTAATAAATGCGGGTTTTTTATACCTTGAATTTATAAACATATGACAATTTGGTGACTGGACTGTAGACCAGGTCTACGTTGTGGTGCAGGAGGTGTAATGTGATTTTGGTGGATTGTCACTCTGCCGATACGTGTGCTGAATGGCATCGTGTTTCATATATAATAATTGTATCATCAGCATGCATTGAACCTGTCAATCATCTACCCGTCGCTGGGTGGGGTGGCCAGCAGGGTGGCCGGGGCCACTATTGGCCACCATGGAGTTCCGCCTATGGTAATGCTTAAAAGTAAAGGTAAATACACAGATTGGGACTGTTATCTGTATCGGCTCCTAAAAATTTTTTTTTTTTAAAGTTAAATACTTTGAAAGCCAAGATTCAAAAGAAGTCGAATACCATTTTGAATAAAATTTCTTTCATGACAAAACCTTGAAATATAAGTATCTAGAATAATTCAAATATGTCACACTGCGGTGCATGTGTCTGGTCCCTTTCCTGTTTTATTTTGAAAGAATGACTCTCCTCTCGTTTCATGTCACTTGCCTTTCCTCCTGTGCCAGTCTGATCGTCAGCCTCGCCCTGATTGTTTCCACCTGTTGCCCCTTCGCTTGCCTTTAATGGTCCTTATCACCCTTTGTCCTGTGCCACTGTGTTTTGTCCCGTGCCACTGTGTTTGTCATTTCACGTTATAGTAAAGTACGTTCGATAGATTTCTGCGTGAAGAAATAAAATGCCCTACTCCTCGACACGGTTTTATCACGATCGCTCCAGTTGTTTTTGTGTAATCTTTCTGACAAATGGATGAGGATGATGAAAACAGAACCTCCTTGGTGGAGGTAATAAAAGACAGATGGTGTGTGTTTTGGGTTACTCAGGTCAGCGTTCGCTCAGCCGGTTAAGGCCTCCAAAAAAAAGTCTCATCTAACCTCGGGCAATCTGTTTACCGTAGCGGAGGATTAGGGGGCGGCACACATTCTGTATTTCACCGGGATTTATCTCAAAGTGGATTGCTCATAAGCCTCTCATAAATAATTTCCAAATGATGGTTGTAGTGCCATTTGCTGTGAGAGTCCACATGACCTTCAGTCACTCGTCCCTTGGGCTGCATACATATAATATCAAAAAGTATTACTCCAACTGTGTCCATTCAGGAAAAAAAAATACTCAAAGTGATAGAGTGTTTCTTTTGAAAAAGTCTGACTAAAAGTCTATTTAAAAAAACAAAAAAAACAAACCAAAGTTGAATGTACCGTGCCGCAACTCC
Source organism: Hippocampus mohnikei (assembly GCA_026261675.1). NCBI lineage: Eukaryota > Metazoa > Chordata > Actinopteri > Syngnathiformes > Syngnathidae > Hippocampus > Hippocampus mohnikei. Next base: position 6,163,432 of record JAKGUB010000341.1, read on the forward strand.
AAACATTTCTTCAAATTTGATGGAGGTTTTTTTGTCTAAGCTACATCACACTTTGTGTACAATCAATCTTATTTTCATCTTTAGCTGTCACAAACTCAACGTAGGCACCATATTTCGAGCATGAAAACGCAAACGTCTTTGCTTCCTTCATTGGTCAAGACAATACGGTGTAGATGACCCTTCACCCCTGAACATGTAAATCGTTTTTCTTTTTTCCTTCTATGTCCAATAATGTCCAGTTGTTTTCTGTGTGTCTGTTAGTTAGTAAATGTGTGTGTGTTATTTGTTAACTATTAATTTGTAGCATGTGCAAACTACGATTTACATCTACCAGACCTTGGCTAAATATTTTGTGGTGATCGATGACTTGCGACTCACAGTGCTAACTCCTGCGACCAATAATATGCTAATGTGTTACATGATACAAAAAAAAAGGGGGTGGGGGCTCAGGGGGAGGGGCTGGGGCAGTGAATGGGCTAGTTTTTAGTGAAACATGAATATGTGAATGTTCAGTATAATGCGAGCGAAAGTGCGTGCGTGCGTGCGACGTGTGCTAGCTAGCTGTGGAGCATAGATGTTGTTTAGAAGTTGTGAGTAGAAGTGGGGACAAAAGTTATTTGTGTCTCCACCCCTCCTTCTGCGTATGTTCACACTTTATATACAACAATGCGCAGTGACAGGAGGCCTCTCCTTTATATTTTTTTTAACCACCCAATCTCCATCACCAGGAAATAATTGCCTCTCCTGCCAGCCATGATTAAAAATATTAATATCATTTAGCACACACAGCGCACGCCCTCCCCACCCCAAAAAATCTTCTAACATAATGAAGCCCGATGTATTTTTATCCCCCGAGCCTCACACAGAATTAAATAGTCGGCCATTTCAAATGAGATTCGAACTGAAGGCCGTGTACGCGTGTGAGTGTAAACAACTTGACCTTGAGTGGACCTTCTCATGCACTCATTCACGTTCCACACAGCTGAATGGAGAGGACACGTCAATCTCATCGCAAGTGACGTCCTCTGCTGAACCAAGGACTGAATGTTTTTTTTTTTTTTATGCACGAAGGACCTCTGTTGTCCTGGCAACCATGGGTCATCCGCCGTGCTATTCAATCACAACATCCAAAAGAAAGAAAAAATACAATCATAAATCATAGTAGGCAGTTGTAAAAAAAAAAAATCACATATTTTTTCCATTATTTGTCATTCTCCCACTGATATTTGTGTTCTTTCACGAATGCTTTTTTTTTGCACCATTTACTCAGGAATGACATGTAGTTATGTTTCTGCTTTAACTTTCATCCTTCATCATTACGAGTCCTCTCGCTTGAGATTGATCAAATCAAATAATTTCTTCCTTTTTTTTGGATTAAGCTACTTGTTTGTATAATATTTATACATATTTTATTTTATATTAAAACATTCAGCAGGTATGTCTTTTTAATTGTAATATTTTTCATTGTTAATTTCCTATTTTTTCCCAAATGTTTTGCATTTTTGCCCTAATATTTGTGATTTTTTTCCTACCCTCCAGATATTTTGTGATAATGTTTATGCAATCTGTCTATGCTATAATATTTGATCAGCATTTTCGAACTTTTTGTGTATTTTTTAAGACATGCACCCTCAATTTCGTAAGTTTTTTACTTTTTCATCTTTATTTGTGTGTGTGTGTGTGTTAGAGAGAGAGAGAGATGCGTGCTTTCCTCTTTTTAGTGCTGTCACTTGATTGATAAAATCATGTGCCTCATTTTTTCATCATTTGACAAGCGAAAAAAAACACACATCCAATGCAATAATCACCTTAGCACTGCCATGATATGTTACAATGAAAACTTTTTTTTTTTTAAAGCAGCTACTTTTCAGTCGCAGGGTATGTGAAAAGTGAAAAAGGAAGTCATCATATCTGTCACTGGGATGCTTTGCTGCTAATATGAAAGGAACGCGGGGGCGGGTGTCGCTGCCAGTGAGGAACATCATTAATCCTCCATATTGGGCTGCAAAACAATGTTGTGAACACGCGCACGCAGCACCGAAGAGCGACAGACGAGGGCGTCGCCTAAGCTGCGTTGTTAATATTCACTGTCGCGTTTCCCCGCTGCGGGCCGAGAGACTTGAAAATGACTATGAAATCAAATCCACTTTGTATGTTGTTGTCTGCGCTCGAAGGAAAATTCCAGATGCCGAATATCCGCACTTAATCCCGTTTCCAACACTCTCACCAAGTTCTGTGACGGAGCAGAGTCAGGAGTCATCGAGAAATCGTACTCTTTTGCGATTTCAAGTACCAAGTGAAGCGAGGTTTTTGTAAACAAAAATAATGCGGTGGATTGTTTCATTGATCACCAAACAGAAGGCCACAAGAAATTTGTCCCTCACCCTTAATTTGTCTGTCAATCATTATTAAAGATACAGCGTGTAGAATCTAGTTCCATCTAGTGTTTGACTAGTAGAATACAATGACCCTAAGCTCCGAAGCGCGTGAATCAAAAGAACAATTTGAGTCTAGGGTGAATCCACTGTACGTGTTTTGTAAAAAAAAAGTGATTTGGGTCACTGGTTACAGTTCTTAATATATTCAGTGACAGTGTGAATTTAAGGGTGTTTCATCAACGCTAAAGGAGGATCTTGTGTCTTACGTGAATCGAACACACAGCTATACTGTATATGAGTTTTTTGTAAACATAAGACTCTCAATCATCTTAAGTGTATCTAATGTGTTTTTGTAAGCACTCAAGCACCCCCCCGAAGGTTTTCATCACAACTAACTGGGCTCTTTGGTGACTGACATATGCTGGCCAGCAGTGAATGACCACACACACACACACACACACACACACACACACACACACACACACACACACACACACACACACACACACACACACACACACACACACACACACACGCACACACCAAGAACTCCTCACACTCCCTGCTTATGGCGTGCTGCCGCAAGAATAGAAAAAAAAAGTCAGGGCTTGTTATCTCGTTGCAGCCCCCTCGCGCCCCCCTCCCTCTGCGCACATGAGCCATATCTGAAGCTTTGAAGTCAGAGCCGCTGGCGATGTCTCAAGCCCGGCCGGCATCAAGCGAGCGCCTCTTCGTTAAAATCCTTGAGCTGTCTATAATTACGAGCTCGATCGGGTGGCCAGCGGACAATGCGCTTGACATGAAAAACCACCACGGAGGCTGACAAGACCAACCGCTGCAGACAACAGGATCGAGATGAACTTCAGTTGCGTCCCACCTGATCTAATCAATCAATTGTCAAAATGATCCTGTTCAGGGTCAGGGGGGGAAACTGAAGCCGATCAATGCACGTCATTAAACGTCATGGCTCATTTTGGGTTCCAGGTTCGATCACGTGGCGTTCACAAGCCACGTTTGTGTTTTTATAATCACTGATGACAATGACAAGTAGTGGATAAACGATGCATATACCTTGCAGCTAGTCTCTTTTGGTCAACATGAAAACAACTGTGAGTCATTGATTAGCCGAATGCACTGTTAAGTTTTTCTTATAATTTGTGGAGGCTTTTGCGGAGTTTTGTCAATAGAAGTAGAAAAACTCACTGGACTGGTTGCCAGTCAATCATAAAGCTACCATCCAGTCATGGGTAAGGTGGAGGTTACGCAAGATGAATTTTGGCAAGAGAAGCGGGGTAATCCATGGACATGTCACCTGTCAATCATAAAAGTAAGGCGACTCTGATGCTACACTAGCAGACTTTTGACAAGACTTAGCGTACACCATGGACTGGTCCACAACCAATCACAAAATACAGACAGTCTCCTTTAAATTATTGAAGAAAAAAAATCAATACATGACATCTTGTACATATATATAAAATTACAACTGGGGGGGGGGCTTGAGTAAAACTTGCTTTGAAACTTGTGTTGAACAACAACAATAAGTTGAAGAGTTTTCACACAAAACCACAAAACAAAGCGCCTCAACTCCTGCGGTAGCTGAGGGTAAGGACCATTTAGCCTGCGACGGCAGATACCGTTGTTTGACATTTTCCCTTTCTCCCATCGTCCGGATCCTTTGGCACGTCCTAATTGCTCCCGCAGGGACCAATCCCGCTGTTCTACCTAAACGGGCCAGGCTGGCTGAAGCACGTTGAGAGTCTTTGTCTCGGCAGGAAATGGGTGGGAGTACATGCCGCTGCAATCTCACACAAGGATAGTGATCACAAAGGACGGTGACATTAAGGAAAATTGATTTTTGAATCTCTGGTGTACAAATAGATGCAACACACGCACGGTTCCACACATTAACTGCTAAGTGTAAATCAGAGGCTTGGTGATGAAGTGCCGCCACTACGAGTGAAAATTCACCCAAGGCTTTTTCCTTTACCTTTTCAGACCTTGGGCCTCTTGAGAACAAATCACTGCCTTCCTCGCTGCAATGCTGTAGTATATGATGTGTAGTGCAGGAAGTGCTGCATCCACCAGAGAAAATGTGTTGATCGTCTTGACACATGCTTGACCACCCCCCTCCTTCCACACACACCGCTTCCTGCAATTACAGACCACTTGCCAAGTTCATCTGCCCAGCTGTTATCATGGTTGTCCTCGCCAATGTTCCCTCTAATTTTCCAACCGTCTGAGCATTCACCCAAACTCCCTTAGCATTCCTTGGACCACGGTGAGCAACAGCAGATATGCACAAGCCGGCCAAAGCAGTCTCACACCTGGCCAAAACCTGCAATCATAACAAGGTACATCATCGTAGTACGTTATGGAAAATTTCAAATTACCATTATTCAAAATAGAACATATCATCGAATGGAGATTTATCAAACAAATCAAATTGTCCCAAGTTTGTTTTAGCACACAGGTTAATTTTAGCATAATTAATGAAGTACTGTATAACTCTACTGCTATGATCATACATCAATTCCTAGTCACCTGACATTAAGACACCTGAAAACTGGTTTAAATTAGAAAATAGAAAAAAAAGCATATCGTTGATTAATATTCATTCACAATAATATAAATATGCACATTTTTTACAGTTGAAAAAATACATAATGAGTCCTTAAAATTGTGAAAAATATGCACATTATCCACCCATATATATATATGGGATAAGCTCCAGCACCCCCCGCGACCCTAGTGAGGATCAAGCGATTCGGAAGATGAATGAATGAATGAATGAATATATATATATATATATATATATATATATATATATATATATATATATATATATATATATATATATGTGGGCGGCCCAGTTGTCCAGTGTTTAGCACGTCGGCTTCACAGTGCAGAGGTACCGGGTTCGATTCCAGCTCCGGCCTCCCTGTGTGGAGTTTGCATATTCTCCCCGGGCTTGCGTGGGTTTTCTCCGGGTGCTCCGGTTTCCTCCCACATTCCAAAGGCATGCATGGCAGGCTGATTGAACACTCTAAATTGTCCCTAGGTATGAGTGTGGGCGTGGATGGTTGTTTATCTCTGTGTGCCCTGCGATTGGCTGGCAATCGATTCAGGGTGTCCCCCGCCTACTGCCCGGAGACAGCTGAGATAGGCTCCAGCACCCCCCGCGACCCTGGTGAGGATCAAGCGATTCGGAAGATGAATGAATGAATGAACATACTGTATATTCATTCGAGCCACTAGTGTGCTGGAGCCTGTGCTGGCAGACTTTGGGCGAAACACAGAGGACACTCTGGAAAAAGAAAAAGAAAATCACGAAATGCATCGTGTTTCTTTGAATTATGACAAAAATGCATAACATGACCCTTTTAATGAGTTTTCTATTTCTCAACGTGATTTGACCTTGTAGACGATGTTGCTTAGAGCACCTCAAAGGATCCGTATGGGATGAGTCACAAAAAAAAAAAAAAAAAGCAAGGCTACACCGTGGAGACGAAATAACAATGTTCCTCAATGCCAGAGCAAGGTTGAAGAGCTGAAGGCCCAATCTGTCACGCTCGGCTCATTAAGACATCACAAACGGGTTTAGATGCGTTCATAAATTCAGGCGGATTTATTTTCCGCAAGGTTTCCCATCTCAGGGCGTGCAGCAGTTAATTAACGGCATATATATATATATATATATATATATATATATATATATATATATATATATATATATATATATATATATATATATACACAGTTCCCAACCTGAACAAACATATTGTTGCACGTTGCTAATATCACTCTTTTGCCCGCTATATATATATATATATTAGAGCTGTCAAACGATTAAAATATTTAATCTAATTAAAAACTCAAATTAACTAAAAATTAATCATGATTACTCACGCGTTTTTTATCGTTTCTGAATTTCCTTTTATATTTTTTGTCCTATTTTCCCCCATTTTAATGCTCTCATCAACATGGAATCATGAATCAGTTTTCTATGTGCAAAATGCAAATATTTACTGAAATAATTTCGATTTTCAATTTTACATGAACATTTTTCACTTGGAGCAGTTATTCACACATCTTCTCTCACACAATATTACTGTCCATCAACAACAGTGAAAAATATTTTGTCACACAACAGCTGCTTGAACAGCTATTTGTATGGAATCAAAACAGCGCAATATAAAGTGCACATCTAAGGTAAACTAGTACTCAGCCTATAATTTTTCACGGCCCCCTGAATAGGGATTGTCGGTCAGCATGGAAGGATCTCTGTTCTGTACTTTTTGATCATTTATTGGAGCACTTTGCAGCAGAAGTAGTAGTAGTAGTAGTTGTAACAGAAGTATCAGAAGCAGGTAATAACCTAAACTACACATAAATGCAGTAAAAATTAATATATCTATCTTTCTGCATCACAATGTAAATATGTATATAATTGACATTAATTAATACCTTTATTTAACAATACGTTTAATAAATAATGTAATCAACCCTGATTTCACTATGTATCATTATCGCTATCATTATTCATTGTTTTAAACGTAAGAAACCATACAATACAAACATAAAGTCGAATCGAACAAAAGAACTACAAGTCCCAAAACTCAATCCCGGAAGTGGAGCGCCGCATGATTAACCCAACCTGAAACGCATTTACTTCGCTTAAACGTCAGATTGCAGACGGACAAACATGACAACTATGCAAAAATGAGCTAAATAAAGACACCCTGTTCTAGCAACATTTTAGCCCACGCTGTTTGCTTTGAAATGATCCATAGCTGTCGGTCTGAGACGAGGGGCGGAGTTACGCACGTCAGCTGTGTGCTTGGCCATTAAGTGGTATTTCAGACTCGACGTGCTATGATGATAGCTCAGTTTACGACTGCAAAACATACAGGTAACTTTGGTCTTGTCATTGGAACAATCTGGCAACTTTTTAAAAGTAAACTTTCCATTCATAAACTATTTAAGTGTCCGCTGTGTCTCGCGCTGCCGTGGCTGGCAAAACAAACGCGCGTGGACCTGTGCAGAGCTATTGATGTTTTGTTTCTGGTTTATTTATAGAGCAACGTAACATCCGCTGTGATGTTCTGCCACGTTAATCTCGAGAAAATTTTTGATCCCGCTAAAATTCATTTAAATTAATGCCAATAAAAACGCGCTAAACTGACAGCTCTAATATATATATATATATATATATATATATATATATATATATATATATATATGCTGGGAACTGCATATCTCCAAAACTCATCTCGGATACTTTTTATGAAAGCAGTCGCGTTGCACACGCCCCCCACTCATCCACAAATACGTGAGAGGATTGTATCACCTCCCTTGTAGTGTAACAAAGTTTATTCAAACCGCATTATTAAAAAAAAAAAAACAATCGCATAATCAACATTTTTTTTCAAACAAAGGCATATTGTTAGCCGGCTGTTTAATAACTGGGAGCCGGGTTACTGTTGCCGTGACAACCAAAGCACCTTGTTTTCCCCCAGAGCAAGCTGATATGATGTAAAATATATTTTTTGAACAAGTGGCTCACAGCATTAGGTACACCCGCGCAATCTAATGATAGCCACATTCTGCCCTTAAAAGAGAATAATTCTTTTCGTGACCTCTTTCAGCGGCATGAAAGGGTGAAAATATTTGGAGCAATGCCCAGTATTTGTGAATATTATTTCCTTAGAATGATTATAGTGCATCTCTGTCAGAGTTTTATTTTTAGTTAACCTTGATTGACCAGGTTGATCCTACAGAGATTCAAAAATCTCTTTCGAGAGAGACGTAGCATGACAGGACGCAGCAAAAACACAAAGTCACAGACATGCAGAAACTTCAAGTCCAATTTATAAGGCACAACATTTTGGATTAAACCATTCTACGTGACTGAACAATACAACACAATACAGTACAATAACACCTTTTTCTTTTCTATCCCTATTTTCAGAAAAGAAGCCACGGGGACTTGCCTTCATGTTCACAGGGAACAACAATGCTAACATGTATGTCACTAACTCTCTTGCTTATTTGAGGCGGGGGGGGGGGGGGGGGGATGAAATAAAAAGTACAAAGTCTAAACCTCTTGTTTCGCTTGTTTTGATGCGAGAGCCCCTGGGAGAACACAATGTGAACTTGCTTGTTTACAATTGCAGAGAAACCAAGAAAAAAACATAAGAAGGACAGGTGAAATGAAAGCAGACATTCACGGGCTCTAATGAGAAAGTGAAGTACCGGTAATCTAAATAAGCTTTTCGTAGTCCTGCACTGGCTTTCTTCGCAGTTGCATAAGAAATCTTTGTTAGCGCCCAACAGTGATTCTCCACTTCCGTTTTTTTTTTGTATGATGAAGCGAGAATGGAGAAGCTCCCAATATCTTCTTTTATTTTTCCCCATTTCATGCACTTTCCTTTACCCTCTAAGACTTTGTTTACAATTGCAGAGAAACCAAGAAAGTGACTTTCACAGAAGACGGTGAAAAAACATAAGAAGGACAGGTGAAATGAAAGCAGACATTCACGGGCTCTAATGAGAAAGTGAAGTACCAACAAACAAATGATCTTAGTAGCTGACTGACTAACAGACCTACAACTGTATCTAACTACTGATTGACTAACTACTGTGAGTGACAGACTGACTGACTCGCCATCTCATTCACTCATCGCTCTCTCATTCACTCACTGACTGAATTAGTGAGAGACAGACCCACGAATCGACTTAGTGACCGACTAACTAATCCACAGACTCATTGACTGACGGAACAACTGACTGACTAAATAGTCACACGAGGAACTTTTGACCTCTGCAGAGGGGTGCGCACTTAGCCACACCCTAGTGTGTTAAAAGTCGATTGAAGTCAGCGTCATTGGCTAGAAAAGCTGAAAAACTATCCCCTTGAATTAATATGAGTAAATACCGATTCACTGGTCATATGCCAACGACAGCACAACACCTCAAGAAGCTCCTTCCAATCACTCTTTATTGAGCCTGTAATGTTTCATAACTCAAATGAGATTCAGGCGCATCATGGCAAGCCATCGTCTCAAAGACAGCCATAATTACTTTCAGAGTAATTACATCTGCTATCTTTGCTGACTGCGGACACACTCTGTGCGTTTATGTGTGTGTGTAATACAAAATCACTCATGGAACCACCAAACAGGCTCTAATACTGGCAGATTGGTTCCCCGTGGATGAAACCGAGCCCCCACACGGGGGTCTCCCATCCTCACAACACAATTGAGTCCCTTGTGTAACTTAGCAGTGAGATTGTTGATTCACAACAGCTGCGGTTCGCCTCTTCAATTGTCACTGGTAGAGAGGTGAGATCCGACTTGAGCTAGCTCGGCCATACTACATGTCATACAAAATTAATAGAGATCCTGTGCTGGCAGCAACAAGTCATGCCTCATAGCTTGACAAGGGTAAAAGAGTAGTAGAGTAAAAAATACAATTATGGTATAACTGAGAGAAGTGTTTGTGCTTTCCATTTTGAGCAATGTCTTTTGTTTTGAACTAGCAAACTGGCTAACAGACAGCAGGCTAACACGCTGGCTAGCTGAATGACTGGCAATCGACTGAGCGACAGAGCGACTGACTTGAGCGAGTGACGGCCAACCAACAAACAAACGGGCCGCCCGACTATTTACCATCAATTGACTGGTTCACTGACTGAGAGACTGACTAAACAACTGACCTATAAACTGTACATAGTGAATGAGTGAGTGAGTGACCAAGTGCCAAATAAACGGGCTGAGTTGGGAGGTGGAGATGAACCGCGCGTCCTTGCGGCGAGAGCGGGCCAACAAGCAGGTGCGCCACATTAGAAGGTACACACGCGACATGAGTGTTGGGTCAGCGGCCACACGTCCCCTCGTGTCACATATCATCCTTCAGAGCGACCTTCTCTCACTGCATGGCCGCTACTTCCCTGCCACATCCTGTCTGTTTTCTAATTAGCATGTGGCGGCCCAGCCTCCCATGTAATCGTATCTCAACAAGTCTGCCGGCGACGTGACTGTTCTTTTTTGCAGTCATCGGCCCTCAGGTGGCTTCAAGAGCAATCGGATCTCGGGAGCCTTCCCTGCGCATCAGGCTCGGAAAACATGTTGGGGCATGTGACTGTCTGTGGAAAGAGGTCAGTCAGATCAGACGTGAGACCGTGACTCACAGGCCATAATATTAGGTCGAAACGATAGCGAAGCCATCCCTTGGACAGTCAAGTCAGACAAACCATGGCATCGTCATGCATCGGAAACGACATGCAAACACATGGGGAATATGCAAAGTCCACTAAGAGATTTGAAGCCAGAATTTCAGAGTTGGGAGACGGAAGAGCCTGGAGAAAATATGGAGCTGACATTCAAACCCCTACCAATAGAACTGTGAGGCAAACATGCTAACCGCTCATTACCAAGCTGCCCTCGAACTTGAGCTAATAAATATCAAGACCTGTATTTAGAAAGAACTTCCCTTGGAGACCTCTACAAAGGTTGTAATGTTTAAATATTGCCAACACCGCTAGAGTATTTGTGTTTTTTGGGGTTTGCATGCACCTAAATACAGTGAACATTAGCGTGACTACTGGTACTTGTCCTCGTATTGGGTTTTCCGTACAATCCAGAGGTGTACTGAGTTCATTAAGAAGACAGTGTATTAGATAAGGGACCTGAACTGTGACTGCGTCGCACTCTAGTCACACGTATCGAAGATTAACAAACATGCTGCGGCTTAGCAGATGGCGACCAAACGTTGTTCACGATACGTTTTGACAGTTTCATGAACTTGTTTGAAATGAAATTACATTATTACATCAAATCAATACAGCCGAACTAAAGCCCCTGTCACACCTTGACGATTTAGCCAGCGTATGCCGACGTAGGAAAAATTTGGCAAATACGCTGGCGTACGTCGAATAAGTTATTGGTAAGTTTTGTATACGTAACAGCACGCTGAAGCACGTTGGTATACGTCGGAATCGTCGAGAATCGTCGAGAAATTTTAAGCATGCTTAAAATTTCTCGACGATGTCAGCGCATGGCTATACGTCCCGTATACGCAGGCCATAAGTAATAGGTAAGTTATGCGATCGTTGCACACGTTCAAACACGTTAAGTGTAGGTTACTCATAAGTCCAAATACGCCGAGAATACCTACTAGCTGTTCTCCAACATCCGTGCCTTCGAACTGCAATACGCTGCTGCATAGCGTGCAGCAGCGTATTGCCGACGATCACGTGACGTAGTCTATAAAAAAGGCTGGCGCCGACGTTTCAAATCATAACTGCACTAGACATTGCAGTACCAACATCTGTTTGGGGACTATCCCCGGTCTAGTTAAAATGGTATAACCCAAGAGGCAAGGTGCGGCTTGCCATCGTTACTGTGAGTTGCTATTCACGCTATTAAAGCAGCAATCAAACGCCATTATGACTTGTGTCATTAATAAACCAAACAACATCAGCGCCATGCCAAAGAAAAGTCTGGGGAGCTCATCAAAGGTCTCGCACAGCCTCAGCCCATCACAGCCACTGCAGCCTTCGCCAACTACGTGCGTGACAGCCTGGTCAGCATGTCCAAGCGCAAGTTCCGAAGGCACGGATGTTGGAGAACAGCTAGTAGGTATTCTCGACGTATTTGGACTTATGAGTAACCTACACTTAACGTGTTTGAACGCGGTGCAATGATCGCATAACTTACCTATTACTTATGGCCTCATGATACGGACGATAGCCATACGCTGATATACGCCGAGAAATTTTAAGCATGCTTAAAATTTCTCGACGACCTCGACGCATTTCGACGTATACCAACGTGCTTCAGCGCGCTGTTACGTATACAAAACTTACCCATAACTTATTCGACGACGCCAGCGTATTTGCCAAATTTTTCCTACGCCGGCATACGCTGGCTAAATCGTCAAGGTGTGACAGGGGCTTGAAACGCCGAGCGCCAGCCTTTTATAGACTACGCCACGTGATCGCCGGCAATACGCTGCTGCACGCTATGCATAAATTAGACTATCGTTGGGCATAAGTTGTGTACGCCGGCAACACGCTAGGCATTCGTTGGAATAAGTTATCTATAAGTTATCGAAACGTTCTATATAATTTACTGATACGTTATGTATACGTCCAGCCCGTTATGAATGCGCTATGTATACGCCCAAAATTGAAAAAAAAAATCGATAATTCAGCGTATGCCAGCGTTTTAGGGAAAATCTGAACGTCGGCATACGCTGGCTGAATCGTCAAGGTGTGACAGGGCCCTAATGTTAAACTTGTCTGCCCGAGTCATTTCCCTAAAAAGAAAACAAACTGTCGATGTTGAACTTCCGTATAGTAAGGACTGACACTGTTATATATTACTAAATATTTTTGGCTGGCAACATCAGCAAATAGAGATGCTCAGCATTTTATAGCTGTCATTTTAAGGTCATAGTTTGAATGAGTGTGGCTTTCATGACACTAATGTAATACACCAACTAAGGACTAAATATAACTTTATTCAATTGCAGTAATTCATCAGACACTCATTTTATTCTATGCATGACCACCAAAACTGCAGCGTTCCTTTTGTTTTTTTTGGCCTTTATTTGGCTTTGTGGAGCAAACCACTTTATCTTGGTCCTTTGTGTTGTCTCAAATTAGGACAAGAAGTGCGATAGTCGAATATTACGGCTGCTGGGGACCACGTGTCCGAAAGGGGCTTGGAAAGAGACATTTTATGACATCCTGGGAGAAGACAGAGCAGGATGACCCTGACATGTTACATCTAAAGAGGATGCGCTGCCCTCGCCGGACATTTAGCACTTCCCTATCCACATCTCCTTCATGCTGTGAAATTTATACGATACCATATGCCTCATCTGCCACACTTTGGGCCACTTTTAATGTGAATTAACACAATGAGAGGCAACTAAAGTGAAGCTGTGGACATGCTGGAGTGTATGTGTCATTGAGTTGTATCATACAGGGCAAGTCCAAGGTTGCTAGACACACATAAAAAAACAATTGTAGTACAATTACACTTGTTACAATTACACTTGTTTATAGTTACAGTTACTGAATTGCTTTCCAGATGAGTTCTAATACAAAGCCAGGCGGTAGAGTTCAAAGCAAGTGTTTCATGGTAGATTTAGGGTTCAAAGTAAGGTTTCAAAAGTAGGGTTTCAAACCACAGTTCAGGTTTCAAGTTTGGATTTCGAGCCTGCGATTGGTGTTTAAAGTTTGAGTTTCGTACAATACATAGATGTTCTATATGTTCAGAGATTGATGGTGTAGCCAAAAATTTTACTCGAGTAGTCTTACTTTATGCAAATATGACTCAAGTAAAAGTTAAAAGTAGTCCTCCAAGTACTTGCTCGTGTAAGAGTACGTACTCAGTGAAAAAAAAAACAACTACTCCATCACCCAGTAACTCGTCAGATTTTTTTTTAATCAAGGCAATGATTGTCAAATAGAAGACATAAATAAGTTAATAAAACATTGCCCAACAATATTACTCCAAAACAATAAAATATATGTATTTCACTGACCCAGATGATATGTTGCTATTTTTTTTCACAGTGCGTCAGGTAAACATCGATTAAATGTGAGGCTGGGGACATTCTGCTTCTCCTCACTGCGAGGTGTGCACTTCAATGAGTCACTTGGAAAACCGTGGGTGGATCTCATGTCTCATAGTTGCAACATTTCCAGCTCATCGCTTCTTAATGCTTCAACCTAGAAATTGTTTTAATGTCGCCACATTAAGGAGTAGCTCAATTTCAAGCACTCACGGTGACAGATTGTACCAACAGAGGCAGCACACCCCCCATTGTATCATCAGCTGAGGTAAAAATAAGCGTGTGAGTCACATCAGGACACATCAAAATGATATTTATTGAGTACAGATCAGCATTCAACACGGTCATCCAAAGCAGGCTAGCTGAGAAGCGAACAGCCCCGCTCTGCAACTGGGTGCTGGATTTCTTCACAGACATACCCCGTGACACCAAAATCATCAAGTTTGTCGATGGTATGACACCGGTGGACGGTGGAGACAGACTGCAGGAATGAGATGGCTCAGCTGGTGTCCGCAAGCTCTGCAGAAGCCTGAGTTTTCTCCGGGTACTCCCGTTTCCTCCCACATTCCAAAAAGAGGCATGGCAGGTTAATTGTGAGGATAAGATTTGAAAATGGATGGATGATTGTTTTGCCACTAAAACTTTTTCTCAATCTTGTTGTTGGTTTTTAAATTGCAGTGTCACAAAAGCCAAAAACTATTCGCGCGAAAGTCACAACACGCTCATTTTCTTCAGTCCAAAAATGTTTGCTATGCATTGAACCACATCGGAATTTGTTGAAAACATTGAAGAACGGGATGCAGTTCCTGTTTCCAACCCGGGCGGCCTGGTGGTCCAGTGGTTAGCGCATCGACGTAAAAGTGCCGAGGTACCGGGTTCGATTCCAGCTCCGGCCTTCCTGTGTGGAGTTTGCATGTTCTCCCCGTGCCTGTGTGGGTTTTCTCCGGGTACTCCGGTTTCCTCCCACATTCCAAAAACATGCGTGGCAGGCTGATTGAACACTCTAAATTGTGAGTGTGAGCGCGGATGGTTGTTTGTCTCTGTGTGCCCTGCGATTGGTTGGCAACCGGTTCAGGGTGTCCCCCGCCTACTGCCCCAAGACAGCCGGGATAGGCTTCAGATGCGACCCTTGTGAGGATAAAGTAGATCAGAAAATGGATGGATGTTTACAACCTTCCAAAACAGGGTGCGGAAGTTTAATCTCATTGCCTTTTCCTGCTCTCTGAAGGATGAATGTGGTATGGGGACCCTGCTGAGCCTAAATGTGCACAACAGTAAAAAAAAAGAAGCCCAAGATCAAAACACAAAGAGCGATTTGATATTTGCCTGTACGGTCCTCGCGTTGAGCCAAATGAGACGATGCGACCGGCGGCCTTTTGCCGACGTTTGTTGTTAATGTCAGCGCATCAGTCAATCGGCGAAACTTTTGAGTTGCCGTCTTCACTTTATGCTTTACTTTGAACATGTCAGGATGTTATCTTGTTAGCGAGACGCTCTCCTCTCACTCTATCTTTAGCCTCGCCTGTGATTCTCCCGCTTCTCATGACTCACCAAGCAACACACACTGGGAATTATTAATGCTTCTTCCAAAATAGCAATAACGGCAGCAGTAACCCGTGGTGACAAGAGGGCGAGGTGAGCAGAAATGATGTCGCCCCTCCCTGTGTTCCTGATCCCTTTTCCGCCCACTTGCCGCCTCCAAACTCCAAATTAAACTGCATGAACTGTTTCTCAAGTTTCATCTTTATTTAATTTGATTCCCCCACCGCAGCTGGAGAGTATGAATCAGTATCTAGGATGTGCCTGACTAGCATCCTAGCTCATTTGTGAGGTGTGACATCATCAGACCCGTCGAGGCATTCAACTCCTCGTTGGCCATTCTTTGGTAATAAGCAGAGTGGAGGTGGCCGTAACGAAGCGGCTTCCCGCCGGGTAACGAAAGGTCCGGCGTCTGATGCCGAGGGCAGCTGGGCGAGCACGGAGGCCATTAGAGGGTTCGCGGCAAAAGTCTTTTCGACTCCAAAAACGGGACTCATCTGCACAATTATTGCATGTCAATAAAATGAGCAACATGCCGCAGTTTCAAGATTAAGGAGAAAACAAATGATGAGGGTTTGGATTGGGAATGGGCATTCATTGATCTCTCTTAAAAACAACTGTCCAAATGTGATTGAATTGAATGAAAATTGGACATAGGCCGTATTGTTTGGAATATTGTTTTATTAAATCACATTCTCGCACCAATGATCAGTGTATCATTTGACTGTATGGAATTCCACATTACACTCAGTTAATGGTTAATGGATTGAGTGTTTTTTTTCCCTGGTGGACCAGTCTGGTATCTTTTTCCTCCACGGGTGTGAAAAAAGGCTAAATTAAAAAACAACAACAAATGCTCTCCTAAGTCGCTCAAAAAGTACCACGGGGACTAATGTCATTTAACATTATAGTATTTACTGAATTGAATCCTTCAGGCCGAGCTGATAAAAAAAAAAAAAAATGGAAACGCAAACCAACTTGTAATTGCCACAACTTTTTTTTTCTAGTTCTTTTTCGCCGAGGGACCCAATGCAGAGTGAGATTCAATGAAAATTTCCTGCGGTGAAGCAAATCATTTTCATTTCATTCCGAGTGCTGCTGAGGCTTGAAGAGTTCCATTAACTCTCTCTTTGATTCGCTCCGTGGAACGTTGTTGTCGTGCACCGAAAGATGATTCGAAAGTGCTTTCCTGTTGACTCGCCAACGTGCCGCATGACAACTAAACTCATGGTGTTGTTTGTATTTATGACTTTGATGTTCTCCGATGTCCTTAACCTTGCTGTCATGCAAAAAAGGTGATCCTCCAGCAGAAAGCAAAGCACTTGGGTTAAATTTATTGAATTGTATTTTTTTACTGATATATATATATATATATATATATATATATATATATATATATATATATATATATATATATATATATATATATATATATATATATATATATATATATATATATGTGGGCACGTTTTATGAAAAGGCATTAAAAAAGCTTCCCAAAGATGTGTATATATTCTGGAAATCAGGTAGTATTTGGTGAACATGTTTCAATTTAAAGATTGAGCTAACTGGACTAATTAAGTACATTTTTTTTCCCCCCCGCCCTAAAAAAAAAAAATGAAGGTGGTGAGAATCGATATACACATTGACTACTTTCCCCTCTTTAACGCTTTCAGAGACAGCAGTTACTACAATGGACAGTTATATGTTATCAGGTTACTATGGAGCTCCTAAAGGGACATGGAAGAAAATTTAACAAACAAATTTGTATTCCCTCGCAAAGTTTTGCATTCCTCACAAAGATTGCGAGATAACGCAAACTTGTTTTTTTTTTCCCGCAAAAAGGTGCTTTTTTTTTTTAATACGCATTGATGTACTTACAGCTCATTTTCTGGGGAACTGAAAACAACAAACATGGATGGCGAGTTTAATGGAATTTTACTTTTGGCTTGTAATACAAAGTCATTAAATCTGTTCTTGAGCTTAAATACAGTTTCCAAGTACTCCTCTATAATTGTCTCCTTCCCCGAAGTAGTGTTGTCTCTCAATCAGCCACGCATGAGTCTATATTTTCCAAACTGACCCGGAAGTACAAAAACGCGTATTTAAAAAAAAAAAAAAAAAAACATCAGCTTACAAAAAAAATAATCAATTATCTCGCAATCTTTCCGAGGGAATGCAAAACTGAGAGGGAACAGAAGGGTTTTTTTTCCCTGTATTTGTCCCACTTGTGAAATCATGAATTAACTGGGGCACTAATCACCTTTTGGGGAAAGCTGAGTTCACTTTCATTGAGCACACCCAAGCCTGATTACCTCCAGACCTGTTCAATCAACAAGTCACCTGTCCGAAAAAATGAAGTTGGCCAACAGAATTCAAAAAGAAGCCACAAAAGTCCCTGCTCCAAAGAAACTCAAATGAGCAAGAAAATACAGTAATTGACATGCGTCAGCATCGAAAGACTTAAAGACTTACGCTGTCATTTCTATAACCTTTAGACTCCAGGGAACCCCTGGTGAAAGTCATTATCCACAAATGGAGAAAACATGGAAGAGCGGTGGAACTTCAGAGGAGCGGCCAGCCTCCAGGAATGAACCCGAGGGCAACAGCGACGACGACTATCCAGGTGACAAAGGAACCCGGGGCGACCTCTGAAGCACTTCAGGCCCACTCGCCATGTGAAAAAAGTAAGAGGTTTATTTTTGTTGCATTGTTGCCCCACTTAAATGGTTTAAGTTCATCAAACAAATGTAAATATCAGGTGACGAGAAAGTGTTTTGCGTAACTGCCCAATGAGTCTTTAACGTCTCTGATGAGAGATTTTAGCCCACTCTTGCTTGCAGAATCACTTCGCAAGGAGTTTTGAGCACGGACGGCCTTATTTCTTTATTCTTTTAGTTTGACATGTATTTTAAGACAATCGGGCCCCGCTCGGATCTGCGGAAACGAATGCGTGGAGATGACCACCGCCTATTTTCCTCTCCCTAAAACAATTTTGAATGCCAACTGTTTAACAGTGCGGAAAGAGAGCGTGGCAGGGTGACAAGCGCCGCATGAAAATTAGCAGCGTGAAATTCCACTTTCCGACGCATCCAACTTCAAAGCTGATGTTCAATTAGCCAGCTCTCCAAATATATATTTTTTTATTTTCTTCCATCTCCTGTCACTGTGCCAACACAATTAAATGAGGCTTCATGCGTCACATTATTTCTCTTTGGGTTGACGATATGACACGGATCTTACTACGACTTCTCAAAGAAGACAGAAAAATAGGCCAATCGACTTGATTTCATCTGTGAGCACCACGATGGGATGTGTGTGCGTGTTTGTGTGGCGTAATACCCTTGCCTGCATTAATCTGGCTTTATGGTCATGTGTGTTTTCTGTAGATCAACTAAATTCCAGATTAAAATCATATTTCATTTGCAGTCTAGTTATCAACACGATTTACCCGGCGTTCACAATCGACTCGATGTTTTTCCCAAGACGTTTGTTCAGCCATGAGGATTTTTTTTTTTCTCACCCTAGTCGTAGTTTTAGATTTCCAGCATACTTTGTAGTCGAAATGCAAGAGGCTCATGGATGAGAGTTTTACACCATCACGGTTCTTCTTGAGGCGGGTCTCCCTTTTGGTCTGTTGGTTGCTCATGACCTTGCTGTTCCACGTCATCCGGTGCTTGAAGCACTGCCTCTGGCGGTCAGGAGGCATGAAATGGAACGAAAGCTACAAAGGTAACTGTGGTTCTATGAATCACGGATGCCTGTGAGAGTTGACATTCGCAAGTAGATTAAAGGACTTTTTTTTTTTTTTTTGGCCTATTGATTTTTGAGGGATTAATCTAACCGCGCATGTGGACAATTGGCGTGCCGTTAGCCCCCAACAAAAGTATTGCAGCGTATAGTGTTATGTCACGTAAAACACGAGTACATTGCTCTCCTTGGAGTGGAAAAAATGTGCCGTCTCTGGTTTATGATTTACTCAAGACCACTGGTGTCAAACTCAAGGCCCAAGGGCCAGATCCGTCCCGCCACGTCATTTTATGTGGCCCGTGAAAGCAAATCATGTGTGTGAACTTGCATGATCCTTGCTAAAATGTGCACCAAAATGTCAAATTGTCATGTGTAATAAATAAGAAATGAGATTTTGCTCTAATTTTGTTATCCTGTTTACACTCACTTGAACTAAAATTGAACGAGCTCTTATAGTTGACTCATTTAAAAACTAGTATTCCAATAATTTGTCATGTACAAATAATGCGATGAGACAATTCAAAATGTTTGCGGTTTCAACGGCCCTCCCAGGGAAGACGTAACTCCAAAGTGGCCCGAGACAGAAATGAGTTTGACACCCCTGCTATTGACGTATGTACACAGAGCTGCTTTATATGAGTTGAGATGATGGCAACAGGCTCTCAAGTTAATTTGGTGTTGTGATGTGGAAGAGGCTTTGATCAGCGGAAGAAAGACAGCGCTAGCGCTGCCTGTGTGTGCTGTGATGATCAAAAGTTGTCACTCTCATATAAGAAAGGACCCAATTGGATCGCTGGTGACAAAACGCGCCACAACTATAGTGGAGTGTTTTTGGTGTACATATATGGTGCCCTCCATAATAATTTGCATTGCTCGTCAAAATCAGTGAAAAGCCTTACTTGCACTAATTTCTAAAATTTTACGAATGGTTCAACACACACTAACCCAAACTCGTCCACGGCCATCTTAGTCCGAACTCTAGATATCATGTATTGGTCTTCTACCCTCATAACCTCTTCATGAATTGACCTAAAACTATGTCGGCGATGCATTGAGTACAAACGCTAGAAGAATACAGCAGGAGATGGAGTGTCGTTTATCTGCGGTACGTGACCTACTTTTTTCCCCCCGAAAACAATACGTTGATTTTCATTTGAGCAGAGCCGCTTAACCTCGTTGCCGCTGATAGTCAAACACACAACTCGCTTATTCTCTCAGTCTGAGCGGCTTTCGACCAACATGAAGTTAATCAGGTGAGAGTGTTTCGCCTCCTCTTGCAATCAATTCAAGAGCTTTTCATGCACAATGTCCTTAAAGCCACACAAGCAGATCTTGTTACTGCAAACATGTGCTTACAAATGGTAAGAGTCTCTCGAGATTAATCTTTTATCAAGTTGGGATAACCGCCTTACAAGTCAGATGTCAAGGGGTCCAAACGGGGCCCGGTCTAACACGGGTTTCATTCCCAGAACAATGCACGGCAGGTTGATTGACGTGTCTAACTTGGCTGTATGTGTGAATGTGTGTGTGAATCATCGTTTGCCAATATTTGTGCTGTGCAATTGGCTGGGACCAGTCCAGGGTGTATCTCGCCCAAAGTCAGTTGGATTAGGCTCCAGCACACCTGTGACCCAAGTGAGGAAGAGTGGTGAAGAGAATGGATGGATACAATATGAATCAATTAAAACAATGACCAATAAAATATGACTTGGTCCTGTGAATTCTGTAGGTTATTCAAATATAATAGCGCCGTCCTCTGAAAACCATGATGCCCATATTTGATTTTATTTTTTACGTTAATATGGTGTCCATGTTTCGGATAAAAAAAAAAAATTAAAGTACTCCGGGTACTCCGGTTTCCTCCCATATTCCAAAAACATGCATGGCAGGCTGATTGAACACTCTAAATTGTCATAAGGTGTGAGTTTGAGCGGGGATGGTTGTTCCGTCTTTGTGTGCCCTGCGATTGGCTGGCAACCGGTTCAGGGTGTCCCCCACTTACTGCCCGAAGACGGCTGGGATGGGCTCCAGCACGTGACCCCTGTGATGAAAATGGATGGAGATATGTATGTGTGTGTGTGTGCGCGCATGTACTAGGGTTGTGTTTTCTCTGAAGATGATTTGATACGTATCTCGTTATATTCTCAAGTGTTTTGATTCAATGCCCCCATATCTGGACTGGTCTTGTTTCTGTTACCAGTGACATTCCCTTCTTAATAAATACCACCTTTCCTGCTATCTATCTTGTAAATCTTACCTATCTTTATTGAATGTCATCTGTCCATCCGGGTAAATTTCCATTCCAAAAATATAATGAATGTTTTTTTTGGACAAATGTTTATCTGCGTACACACTTAGATATTTGTATTTTTCAAGTGCCCTTATCTGTGGCCACCTCTTCCATATCAACAAGATAAAAAGAAGATAAACAAGCACTGTGGGGGGAGGAAGACATGAAAATGCCAAAGAGGTGAACCGGAATGACAAATAGGAACACGCAAACATCCAAATGGACCCGAGTCACGCTCCAGATAACCTTTAGCAAAACATTTGTGGGTCGCTTCATCTTGAAGTGGAAGACGGATGTTGCTTTTTGGGCCTTGATGCGAGCCTAAAATGACGCAAATTAACCCCGGCCTGAGATAAAAACCATTCATGTGGTCAACTTTCAACCGAGCCTTTTCACAAAATAAACTTGTTTGCACTATTATTAAAATAGTAATAGGAGGAATTCAGTATCGGTATGTCAGCCTTTGCCTGCCTTTTCACGAAATGAAGCGTTTGAACAACTATTAAGAGATAAATAGGTATCCCTTTTTAAACTATTAAAAAATGATTTAAAAGTATCTACATTTTCGCTAACTCAATTATTCAAGCGATTTAAATAAGCAATAACAATGAAAATATGATAAGATTAAATGGCGTGGGAAAAGAAAATCTGCTTCAATGTGGCCTTTTCGCACAGTAACAATTAAGAGCGGGAATTTAACATTTAGAATAAGTATTGTCATTATTAAAATAATTGTAATTCGATTCATTCGACAAATGATTCCAAATATGCTTCCTTTTGATAGTCTTGGCTTTGCCGGGGAGTGTCCATCTTTTGGAGATCAGTCATGTGACATGTGACTGACTGCCCACTTATTGCATGCTAGCCAATCACGTTAAAAGCTGAATTCAAAAGAGCGAAGCAGCCCATGATGCTTGTGCAGTTGGATCTTGAGAGGTGTCAGTGTTCGTCTTTATTTTGCTTTTAGGCATTTTACATTTTTATACAATCCCTAAGCCCCATTTTCCTATGCCGCCAACACCGATTCCCTCCGGAGTCTTTTATATGTACATGGTATTCTTTAAAAAAAAAGACCTTTAAATAATGCATACACGCATACATTTGATGTCGCCAAATGACAGCAAGGCTTGAAGAGCAGCGACGCTCGCTCATCTGTGAACGATTGGGCGCCACGGTTTGCTGTGTCAGTATTCACAAAGAAGTCTTTTGTTTTTGCATTTCGTGCCCAAGTGTGAACCAACGTAGCACATGAGTATTTAATCCTAATGTGCCATATGTCTGAGACAGCCGTTAACGTCCAGCTAATTAGCATGGTGGTCTGAAGGAGCCGCGCAGTCTTCCCGGAGCCTCTTGGTCCTCCGGGTGTTAAATTCAAATGCATTTGAATGACTCATTCCATATTTGTAAGGTATGAAAGCTTAAGGAACACGAGCTGGCTCTTTAAAAGGAACATTGAGCAAAAAGAGGTCCGTTCTCTCAACGCTGCTGAACATGTCAGCAAAAGCAAACACACAAGCTGCTCGAATCGGCGAGCCTGCGGGGAGTCAGCAGCAGCAGCAGCAGCGGAGGAGTTGAGCGCTCCTACGCCGTCCAAGGTCGAGCGAATTAGTCAGGTGGGACGGCTCACAGCCAGCGAGGCGGGCGTTAGCAGGCGCCGCCCGCCCTCTATTCGTCACGTTGTGATCTGCCTTGACATGATGCCACCGAGCCCTCGTGGACCAGCTGCCTTGTCACCGCGAGAAGGACGCTTCACAGGAACCCATTAAGCTTCACTGTCTGCTGGATGCATCTCGGACTAACTTTAGAGACGACTTCGCCACAACACGCTAGTCGCTTACAGTACATGGGACAGAGTATGGAAAGGAAAGAGACATCTCTTTGCTAATTGTAGACCAATATGACTACTACCACGGTTACCGAAAACTTTTAGAACAACTATTTTCATGCCGACTTGATCATTTTCTTCGGAAACATATGCTATTAAGTGAAAATCAGTATGGCTTCACGGAAAAACGGACCACCTCAATGGCGGTAATGGGAGTGTGTGGAAGCAAAAGCCACAAGTATAGACAACAAATAATCTACCGTTAGGGTTTTTCTAGACCAAAAAAAAAAGCTTTTGATACCCCGGATCATGGTATAGTATTGAATAAATTAGCGTGATTATGGCATTAGCATCATAGAAAGTTAGCACAAATGGCTGAGAATAGGATCCACGGCAAAAAATAACGCAAATAGGAGCAGTTATGAATAACGATCCCCGAGCAGTCGACCGTTCAGTGTACACACTTCAAAGCTGTCCTACTATGTTACTCGGAATCAAATTTATAGTCTGTTCATAGCCTGTCTGTTCATGTCTACATGTGCTGTTATACAATTTACAAGTCATTCACAACAAAGGAAGTTTTGACTTCTCTCGCCGTCAATGGCAGTGAAAGAGTTTTAATTGCTGACGTTTGTATTTGCTTGACATCACAAAAAGAAAAATGTGATATTCTTGCACCCACTCCAGAACGTCATCCACGTTTTACCCGAAAGTCAGTTGGGATCAATTCCAGCTCCATGTGATAGATTATCACGTTAAAATGTGATAAGTATAGCATTCATCTATCATGGCGTGTTTTGAAAATCATTCCACAGACATTTGTAAGGAAGAACTAAATGTAAGTGTTCTTCCCCCGTCGAGCTAATGGCCTGATCACAATCCAACCGAACAGCTCTTTATTGCAGCCGGTAGTGTTCACGCAGTCCTCTTTAAAAGTTCCTCAGTAGGACTAATTAGCGACGCGCCGGTTTTTATCCTGCCAGAACGCGGCGGTAGTTACGGAGGCCGGCCCGCTGGGGCTCACTGTTTCTCACGCAGTAAGCGTCTTGTTTTTTTTTTCCCGACGTCACCGCTGATGCGGCTGATATGGGACCCGCTGGAAAATGAGGAGCTGTTATTCTCGTAATTGCCTGCAAACTGCTGGTGAGGCAGCTCGCCAAACGCTGTTCTAGGTGAGACTCACAGGTGTTATGATGAAGAAGTGAAATGATGCCATGAACTGGATTCTGAAATTAGAATTGATGTTTTTAAAAATATTATAATTAGGGATGCACCAATACCGTATTTTCTATGGAGTGCAGGTACTTATTCAGACAATCTCTTCGAATTTTGGTGAAAAAAATGTTTTAATTGATAGTACAGTGGTACCGCTACTCAGGAAATTAATTGGTTCTTAACCAGAAAATTTTGTTAGAAGAGATGCGTGTTCCATGAAAATGCCCTAATACATTCCAAGCGCCCCCCAAAAGAAAATTCAGACATAAATGTTTTCTAAAGCACAAAAATGCATCAAATATAAACAAAAACATGTTACAATGAGATTATTGCACAATAAATGAGAGGTGCGTATAATGTGAAAAACAAAGAACAAAGAATAAAAACGATGGTCATTTAACTTTTCACTGCGTCCTCATCGTTTTTTTGCCCTTTGTAGTCCATGTTCTCTCTCAGAAGTAGTTTTTGCCTGGCGTTTTATAAAGAACTGATCCAAGGTCATTTTCTTTCGTCTGCTTTTAACAATGCTTCGAAAATGTCCAAGGCAAACAGAAGCATCGTGAGCGATTGCCCGACTGGTGAACACTTTTTCGGAGTGATTCACATTTACGTAAAACTATCGGAAGACCTCATGGCCCGAGGGGTGGGCGAATGATGAGGACGCTGCATAGACATCTATCTATCTACACACATACGGTAGAGGTCCCTCTTAGCCAATGGGATGCCAGGATGATGCTCGGTAGTAGCCAATGGCAGAGCAGCTATAAGTTTGTCGCGTTCAGGAAACCCGGAGCTGCGAGTAGCAGCCCATACTGTATTTTTACCTTTCGTATCTTGAAATTTCTTTCGTAACAAGAGGCAATATTTTCCTGTTGAGGCTTTTCGTAACTTGAAAAATTCATATGAAGAGACGTTCGTAAGTAGAGGTACAACTGTATTGCAAATATGAGTTGAATAATGGCCTGATTAGTCACCTGTAAGGTTGCTGCAGTCATCTCGCAGCATCCATGGAGCGCATGAATAAATCTTCACACTGCAGCGAGCTTTGTTCAATCCACCGAGTATCCAGCCTTCCCCCCTTGCCCCCGTGAGACTAACAGGCACTTGACGGGGCGTGGCTGCTGCATCCTGAGAGCAGCCGAAGAGCGTGATCACTGCTATTTCCCGAAGCATGTTTTTTTGTTTTTTTTTGCCAAAGACGCAAGTGCATGAATAGAACTATGAGCACTTAATGCAATTTGCCACCACTGAAAAAGCTTGAAGAGGCTGCTGGTAGCTTTTTCCAGTGGCGTGTCTCTGTGGGGAGACGTTGAAAAGATGCAATGGCTTCTTCATTTGGACCAGGTCGGTGGTACAGCTTGACGCCCCGGTGTACGTTAGAAAGAGCCGAAATGACACTTTGAGACAGTGGAGAAAGCGGGGGTGGAGGGGGGTTGTCGCCAGCGATGCTTTTAGCGCACCCAGGCGGACCCTCTGGGCCTCCTAATGTAGTTTGGGGTTTGTGTCGGAAACCTTGACACAAGCTGCTGTGACAAACATGCCCGAAGCAAGTCTGACGGGCCCATTTTATCCCGCTGCCAAGTGCAGAGTGAAAAAAGGTTGGCGCGGTCAGATAGGTTGTCCTCTACGAGCAACCTTTTAGAACTCCCGTCCACAATTACCTCTACAGACGCTCCCCGACTTACGAACATCCGAGTTACGAACAACGGTACATACGAACATTTTTACGGGTATGTCGAAAAAGAAAAGAAAAAGTTAGATTTTGTATTTCACGCCTTTTTCCGAGTAGAGGTACTGCAGTACTTCTTTCCGCCGCTAATACCGACGTGAGGTGCTGTGAGAGCTCGCCCAGCATTCATCCACCCCGAATCCGGCTTCCTCTGCCCAGTTGTTAAATATCTAGTGCGTCCATTATTCAATATGGTTGGTGAAAAGCGAAAGGCTTCTAATGAGAGTGGAAGTGTCAAGAAGAGGAAAGCCATTTCATTTCAAATGAAAGTGCCAATAATAAAGAAGCTTGATGCGGGTGAGAAAATGGTGAGCGTTGCACGTGAATACAACATGAATCGTTCGACCATCGGTACCATTTATAAACAGAAATATCAGGAGCTTCAAGCTGAAGCCGCTGCTAGTTTACCGGGCAGCTAACCCTCGAACCCTGAAGAATGTGACGAAAAGCTCTCTCCCCGTTATATGGATGTCAAACTTATAAGCCTTAGACATACATTCCAGACAAAATATAGCACTGAAGCAACTTACAAACGAATTCACCTTACGAACGATCGTTCGGAACGTATCTCGTTCGTAACCTGGGGAGCGTCTGTACCAAGCATGAAGCTCAGCGATATTGTTGGGCTGTTATTGTGATGAAGACCTAAACACTTGATATTTACCAGGTCACAGATGGAAAGCCGAATCGTCTCCAAACATCAAAGAAATGATTGTCTCCGTTGGCTAACCTTTATGAGCATGACAGATTTTGATCTGAAGGCGTGTCAATTTGGGCTCGTTTTTTATGGCAAGTGACCTCGTTTTAAGGCGGTCAGCATTGTCGCATCAAAAATCAGTTTGCCATCATCTACATGGAGTCACAATTCAAACTCAAAGTCTTGTTCAAGGCATCCCAGATCTGTCCAAAATATTGTCCACAATCTTTCGACATTCTGCAATTTTCATCCTGCTTTTCTCCAAATATATAAAGGCTTAGCTTTTATCACAATTCCCACTGAGTTATACATCAAATGAAAGGACCTGATGAGGGCTTGCCAATTTTGGAATAATTTTATTGATAAAAACAATGAGCAAATAACAAGTTTGTTTTGTCCATTTTGTCCCGCATTGAGTTTCACCTCAAATAAAGGTCTAGAGAATGACTTTCCAGATTTGTCCCACTTTTGCTAATATGCCCCATACGTCTTAACATGGTTATTTTTTTAATGACAATCACAAAAAAAAAAGAACAAGAAAAAAGTCACAACCCTCCCTATATCACACTACACAATCAAGGTGTTAATGAAAGAACTTTAGTACTGTATGATTGTCACTATTTTTTTTTCACTGGGCCCTTTTATGCAACGACTGATTATTATTAGTTTTTTAAAAATAAACTAACTGTGTTTGTGATTAGTCCTTAAAAATAAAAACAGAAAGTTTGACAACTGGTTGAAATTGGTCGCAAGTAGCTGCGTGAAAAGCAACGGTTTACATACTGCGCAAAACACTGTTCACATTGAATGCATGAAATTCCATACAAAATTGATCCCACAAAATAACAGCAAGCGTCAAATAGAACAAGTGAGTTCGTGTGCTCCAGACTGGAACCTCGCCGCCCAAAATCAATATTTAATGTTTATTTTCACCTTGCCTCCTCCTGAAGTGGGGCAAATTGGTCGGCTGGTGCCGAGCCTCGGCTGGCAGTGTTGTCGAGACGGATATATGACCGCGGGACACGCTGAGTCACAAGTCATCACTGTGGGTGTGCCGGCTTGTCCTGAAACGAACATGAATCTTCCAAAGATAAATAAAGGGATCCAGGCGTACATAACCTGCCAATACCGTTGTACTGCGCTGTAGTTTCTCATATAGAGCCTGTTACTTAACTGCAGAGGGGTGCAGATGCATGTTGGGGGACGAGTGAGGTTCTAAACGGGTGAGAGAGCAACAGGGCTTAAACCCACAGGCTGTGTTTGTCAAGGCGCTGTGAGAAACGTTATCGAAGTGTTCAGACGGAGCGCTTGAGGTCGTATTTAAATGTGGTAAATTTGCTGTACTTTCTGCTTGGCAAATACCTCCTTGGATGTGTTCTGTTTCCGGCTGTTAACACACGCACACAACGTGTTTGACTTCAAACACACTTTTAAACTCATTTGGTATTTGAACACACAAAAGATTACAAGCGTGGGCATGCATGTCCTGAAGAGGCGGCGCTTGGTGTGGTGGTGTGTGACTTTGGGGAGTTCTACTTGTGAATATCTGGGCCTGAGCTGTGGCTGACAGCAGCTCCAGCGCAAGCAGGCTCTTTGTTTTTCTGCTCTCTCAGTAGTCACGCTAAGAAAATGCATCGTGACTGTGGCTCGACTTTCCCACGGTGCCCCCAGTTGAAATGGAGTCCAAGGAATGCTCCCAAGCATACAAACTTCTGATTCCACTGAAAATTTGTTTCATTTTAGTTGAGAGTGGCTTCATTTAACAAGAATTCCGAGTCACACTGTGCACCCGATTATTGCATCCTTCTTAAGCATGAGGCATCTGCGTGGTAAAGTGGTGTTAATTCACCCAAATTATTTAGCCAAAATAAAGAAGAAGAAATCGTAATCATGGCAACTAATGTGCGACAAATTGCTAGTTTAGCATGTGGCTTCCGCCCTGACAAGGATTTAGGATTTACAGCAACCAAAAGGCGCACTAAGCGACCAGGATTCTTCTAGCTTTTGGCCACAATGCCATGTGGGACTCCAATTAAGGTAAGCCATTTTAAATTAAAAAGGAAAAACTTTTCTGGACTTTGCAGCGGAAGCTTTGAATCCAACAGAAACTTTCTTTTTGTCAAACAAAATTTACCCCAGAGTAACTTAAATTCCTAAAAATAAGGTACCGATAAAAGGTCAGTGCTAATGGACTTTTGTGTGGCCACATAGGAAGTGTGGTTGATATTTCACTAAAATAATAACAAAAAAAAGAAGCACTCTGCTGCCCCACATTTGTGTCTGCTAGCTCGCCAAGTTAGCTGTTGATGGTGTGTTAGACTTTTCTTGGTGCCCCACTCTCATTTTCCATTGGTAAAAATCTCACTCTTCTCAAACTGGGATGTTTTTGTGCTGGCTGTCAATAAATAGTGATGGAATCTCAACTTCATTCCGACCTGCTCCATACGTTCATTTGCTGCCCCATTCATCACAATCAATACAAAGAGCTGCCGAGGCCAGCGGAGCAATTTGGTTGCACCCGCGTAGCCGTTATTTCGCCGCTGAGTCCGTAATAACTTTTGAGTCAGATTGTACGTGGCGCTATCGGGCCGCGGGGGTCATAATGAAATGAATCATTCATTACTTGATATCCATATGGATGTAATGACTCTAAGCGGGGGTTAATGCACAGTTGTGACGCAGGGGAAATGTCTTTAAGCTAGCATAGTGGAGGTTTTGCATTACTGGGTGTTTTTGAAAACATTTCAGAGCATAGCAAAAATAGATGAAGACATGAATAATATCGAATAATTAAATAAATACCAAGACAGTCCTGAAAAAAAACATATCGTAGTTTTCAAAAAGCTATGAAGTAGATGGACGGGGTAAATATATCAACTACTACATACATGAATAAATTCAATTGTTGTGCTTATGTAGGCTCGTCTTACCTTCTGCTCCGATTGATTGTGATGGAATTCTGCCAATGGATGTAACCTGACCTCCTTTTCCCAGGATCCAACATGCTCGCCGTTCACGCATCGATTTTTCAAGTGACAAACCTCTCAGCCTTGGCGGAGGTCTTTGCTCTGCTGTCTGATTGTTGTTGCTATTTTAGCCAGCTGCAGAGTCCACTCACTCTATGGGCATCGCTTATTGATTGAGCCCCCCACACCCCCCTCTTTCCCTCAGGATGAGTGATGCGTATTGAGGGGATGAAATTGATGAGTGCGCCATGAGGAGTTCAAGTTGTTTGTCTTTTATACGGGCGACGGTGTCAAAGCTTTTCAAACTCCATCTTAAGTCTCTCTGTCACTGAGTTGGACAAGTTCATTAAGGCACATCAGCTTTTCCCCCATTGTGAACTTGCTGACTCCAGCAGCCTTATTCGACACAGTGAGATGGAAAAGGTACAGTCAAAGTCCACGTGGGGTCTCTCAAGGTGCAATCTGTGCGACTTGGGATCCCACAGAGCTAATTAGTGGGCTCTACTACTGTAACGTTGACTTCAAGGGGACAATTATTGCCAACTAAGCCAGTTTGAACTGAGCAGCTCGGACTGATATGCATGGACCACTTTTCGACAGCCATTCCTGTTAACATTCCAATTTCTGTTAGATGGTTACCATATCTAGTATGCCTTGCTCTGTATTTGTAGCGTTCGCCCCCTGCCCCCCCCCAAAAAAAAAAAAAAAGCCAACTAAATTATTATTGCCAACTTAGCCATATTGTACTGAACTGGCAGAACAGCAACTTGTACCCATGAGCCTTTTGCAAAATCAACATTTTGCACCTCATTAAAACCCATCGAATAGCCAAACTGAGATGGTCCCAAAAAGCTTCACTGGGCTGGACGTACGCTCGTCGCTCATGTCAATAAGTGCAAACAGTTGGAGGTCGAGGCAAGCTCGATGCCACTTGTGCCCCACCAGTGTGCTAGGAACAAGCTTCGGCTGGCTACTGATCTGGCGAAACACATTGCGGAGTCACTCCTAAGTTGGTAATCATCGACTGCCTGATGGCGAATAAGCTACTTTTCATCTGAAAGGGATCATGAGGAAAGATGGAGAAGCCATGCTAATTGCTAAGCTAACCTAAAATTGTCATGTAATTGTGAGACTCAGATTGTTTTAGAGTTTGCATTCATGTCAAATGTAGATGTATTCAAAAATAAACAGTTATTATTTTTAAAAAGAACTTGCAGCAGATTATCAGGAGTCTAAGAATAGTGCATCCATGTGAAAATGGCAGCAGCATCATGACGGGATGCCCAGGGGGGGTTGCCCACAGAGTGAGAAAGGCCACCCTGTAGCTCCGCCCCTGCCGACAAGCCCTGATGAGTACTCAACATCCGGCTACCTCGCAAATCTTCGCCCCTTAGTAGGATTAAGGCCGTTCAGCACCAAGAGCTCAACAAGTGATGCAGTCGGGAAAAGCCAATGCAACGATTGGGCTTGAACATAAAACAGCTCTTGGAATGCTTCTCTCATTCGATTGGAACAGTGTGCTCATGAAAGAGTTGAAATCATTAAACCTGCTCTCAGTAGCACAGTGACGCAGAAAGCGGCAAGGCTGCGACTT
This sequence comes from Hippocampus mohnikei, assembly GCA_026261675.1. Taxonomy (NCBI): domain Eukaryota; kingdom Metazoa; phylum Chordata; class Actinopteri; order Syngnathiformes; family Syngnathidae; genus Hippocampus; species Hippocampus mohnikei. The sequence goes on from JAKGUB010000341.1 coordinate 6,195,001, forward strand.
TCCAGCAAGATTTCCCACTCGGGACTGGTGAATGCACACACACACACACACACACACACACACACACACACTGCCACCACAGTCTTATACAAACACGCTCTCACACACTACTTTTATCCTCTGTCTGTCTCTGTATTTTTCTCTTCACATGCACTCTCACACATTCATTTCTCTCTCACTCTGCACCCACTGCTCAATATATTCTTGGATGTCCGGGACTTGTTCTGTGTGCGTTGTGGCCCACTTACAGGCAGCAGCTTTGTGAAGTGCACCCATAAATCGTGCATGTCGCTTGCACTGCGAAGCAAAGCGGAGAGCGCACAAGCAGTCGGTCTCCCACGTGGCCACTGAAGTTGCGCCCTTGCTGCTCGCTGGCTTTTGACGTTGTGCAGCAGAGGGCGCTGCTGCGCTCAGGTTGGGAAGGATGCGCGGGTGCCTCAGACGGCAGCCACACCCAGACAACACCGCCATTGTCTAGTTTGCCAGCTCTCATGGGATGACTTGTATTCGAGCCTCTGCAATACCAGCGCTCTAAATTGCTAATTTATTGCATGTACCCAATTGGAAAACCTTTAAAAAAAACACATCAAACCCTGCTTTAATGATATTACTCCAGATACTAGAAATGATTAAATGAATGCAAAAAACTTACTATACAAAATAACTTACAATAAAAATAAAACATTTAGATTTTTAATAAGAAAAAATACAGCATGCATTTTAAATTGGAATAAATTAAAAATATTAAATGTGGAAAAAAAACAATGATCAAATTTGTGCTGACTCGCTCATCAAGCATTTCAAGATGAATTATGCACAACCACCAGCTTTTGATAAGCACACAAGTCCCATTTCTACCCCTCCCTCCTCTTTTCATTTATGCTCCATTTTTGCCATCCGCCAAGTCTCTTTCCCTCGAAGAAATGAAGAGGCAAAAAATAAAAAATTCTCAGTTTAAATCAGTGCAAGATTAAGTGACTTTATTGGTTCTGTGTGGGGTGTGCGCCCTTTTGATTGATGATCAGTGGCCAGCTGTTGTAATTCCCATATTCGCCTCCATCGATTTTTCACTTTAAAGCAAATTGTGGCACTTAAAAAAATAATGAATTTATTTGGGGTTCAGATGATTAAAAGTGTTTCCAAAAACTTGCACCACACATGCATGTGTGTGAGGACGACTCAACGCCGCCTCAGTGTTAGGGCTGCAGCTCGTGAGCGGGCTGCAGGCAGCATCACGCATCACGCATCACCTCGGTATCCTGTCATCTCCTTATCTTCCTTTTTGTCTTTTTTTTGCAGGAGAACCTGGGTTCAATCTGCATAGGCTACTTGTTTACACCTCAGAGGGGGACTTTAATCAGATTCAAATCGCTTCACTTGGACTGCTCCACTTCCCCCGACCGGACGAACGTACGCGATAAGGTCTTGAAGACAAAAGAGACGAAACAACGATGTGTCTCATTGCCGGAAGAAGAATAAGTCGGACGTAAATAGGAAGGGGGTGGGAAAAAAAGTGGCTTTACTGCTGCAGACGTGCACGCCTGGAGATCCACGCGCACGCACACGCGCGTCACGCCGGTCCTTGGAGACTCTCCGGCGCTGCGCAGATTTGCGAGTTGCTTCGCGATTGGCTCCCTCCCTCCGTGTCTCGCTTCCTCCCTCCACGCCTCTCCTTTTTCCGAGGAGGCAGGCATGCTCGCCCCGGTCACAGCGGCTCCGAGACGGCGTCAAACTTGAGTCCCGCACCCCGGCCCGCCAGTGTTTGCAAGCGGGTCCACGCGCTCTCCGTGGTGCTGAACGTGGAAACTAGCCGTGCCGATCAACTCGTGAGGAGGCGTCGGGCGCACCGAGCACACCCCGCCGGCGTCTCGCGGGCTGTGCGGTCGTCGGGAGTCGTGCAAAGGTAGAAAGCTGCGCTCAGAGCCGCGGGAGTTCCGCTTTGGCTCTTATTACAAGCTCGTGTTCCACTCGACTTACTCTCTCAGTGCACCTTCCCGCGCGTGGGTTTTTACGCAGTTTCTGTTTTATTTGAGTGGGGATATTCCACTCTAAAGACTTGTGTGTGTGTGTGTGTGTGTGTGTGTTGTGTGTTGTGTGTGTATTCCGGTGAATTGAATGAGTGTTGTGCAAGGGTGTTGACCCCCCACAACGACGCCAACCATATGTCAGGGGCAGCCTGTTGATGTTTTGGAGATGTTGAGAATTTCATGTTGGGGTTGACTCTAAAGTCAAGCTTCCTGTTGCTTTTTTCTCATTTTTTAAATCGCCATTAGTTTTGAAGGCTTGTTTTTAAAATAGGTTACTGAGAAATGTCAGGGCTACACAAAGTAAAATGTTGAGAACAAAAGCGAGGAGATGTGAATAAAGTTAGAAGAGTGTACTATAGATGCGTGTTGATTGTAAAGTATATTCTTGTAGATGACAGTTTTATTCACAAGAATATTGTTGGAACATGTCTTTTTAACATGTGTGTTTGACTTTTTCTTTCACTTTAGTTAAATTACGCTTAAAAAAAAAATTCATACAAATTAATGATTACCCCCTCCCGCCTGCCCCATTTTCCATGGAAAAATGTTTTCAGTCCCTCATAACTTGACACCTTTTTCACATTTTGACTTTAGTCATAGTTAGCGAGGCCCTACAAAGAAAAAAAAATCTTGACATTTAAACATTTTCACTTCATTCCACCTGGAATTTGTGCCTTTATGTTGAAGAAGATGACGTTTACCTCCTTTCATGAGAAAAACGGATACTATTTTAATGGATCTTTACAACTTTATTCTTAAAAATGTACTTCTAGTAGTCTGTTCAGCTTTAAGGTCAAATTTCAAGAGGTTGTTTTTTCTTTTACCTTACTTTTTTTTTGAGTTGAGCTCTACAAAATGGAGCAACTTTGGACTCAGTTTTTCAATCTAATGGATCATACTGTGCATGCAACCACGTTGAGGGTTTGATCCCCAGGGCTATGCCAAAGTGTCCTTCAGCAAGATTTTGGACCTCCATTTGCTCCTGATGCTGCGTCATCAGTCGGTGAGCAAGAAGTTGTCGTGAAGAGATTTGAGTGCCTTGCAGGTGGAAAAAATGCGATACAAGCGAAAGAAAGACCAAGGCCGTATATGCGGTGTGTTCATTTTTGCCCCCGCGTTTTTTTATTGAGCCGGGTTGCTTTCTTGTAAGTCTGGTTTCCAATCGGCCCCCGATTGGAAACCAGACTTACAATCATTTTTGAAGATCTCAGTGGCGTTTGTGCTGTTTGTGCGCGGATGTCACAAACAATGACTGTGCTTGTTTGGAAACGAGAAAAAAAATATAAACGGAGATTGTTCCAGTTACATAAACGGCATGTTGAATTCATTTTTCAAATGGTTCCTGTGAATGCTCTTGATTTGCAGCGCTGCAGTAGGCATCTCTACTTTTTGACTTCAGAGTTTTCAAACTTCTTGAACAGTTGTGTGTGGGAGTGTGTGAGAGAGAGAAAGCGAGAGTGATTTGTTATCATTGAGGTTACAAAAAAAGTTGGGTTTGAGTGACATCCAAACTGGGGTGGGCGGGAGAAAAAAAGCCAATACTGTATTGATTTAGTTGTCCATTATGTTGGCTCCAATTGGATTTTTTTTTTCCTTGGGAAGCTTTGTAGAGAACTTTTGCAGTGAATGGAATCCTGGTTTGTGCAGAAATTCTTGATTGGAAACTAGTGATTAATTTTTAGAGACTCGTGTAATTTGCCTTGTAATTTACCTTCCATTGTGAACGCACAGTTAGGAACAGTATGCTGCAACAATAGTGCACAGAATTCATTAAATAAATGGAGCTTTTTCTGGTGACGTCACCAGTCTGCGTTTGTTGCCATGCAAATGATATGGGACACGATGAAATGGGCGCATTCCAACTCGAGAATGCAAAGTGCACTTTCTCACCGTAACCCCTGACCCTCAATTCTTAAGTCCTCTCACCAGTTACGCGAAACCCTAATCCGCTAACCCCGAACACGGCTCCAGTTTGAGCATGCCTTAAAATCGATACTAAATATCACTGCTTTTTAGCATTATTTTTTGTAGGCTGCATGGTGGAAGACAAGTTAGCACATCCGCCTCACAGTGCAGAGGTGTAGGGTTCGATTCCGGCTCCGACATTCCTGTGTGGAGTTTGCATGTTCTCCCCATACCTGCGTGGGTTTTCTCCGGGTACTCCGGTTTCCCCCTACATGGTAAAAAACATGTGTGGCAGGCTAATGTAACACATGGATGGTTATTGGTCTATGTCTGGGCTGTGATTGGCCAGATCAGGGTGTACCCCACCTACTTCCCGAAGGTAGCTGGGATAGGCTCCAGCATGCCCAGGGCCCTTGTGAGGAGAAGCGGATTAGAAATTATCGAGAAATTTAAGTGTTTCCCCAAAAATACATGCTACAAATTGTCACTTTCAAGAGATTCGAAATTATTTATTTTTCAAAGATTTTTATGGACACTGTTGCTCTTTCATATCAATCTACCAAAATAATCCATAGCAACTGCAATATGTCCTGAATAGAACATCTAAAAATCTGCTTTTTATTTCACCCAGTTGCCAGAAACATGTCACATGATATCTGAACAGTGTTCCTATTGGCTGGTTCGAAAGAATCAAGATGGCCGCCATCTGTTGGTTTGCCTTGGTGTAGTGTATATGAAATGTGTATTCCTTGAATGGTTTCATTTTGGTTTCTTTTATTTCAAGAAATGTTTAAAATTAAAATCAACAGCAACACAATTATTACACATTTATGAACAATATTTTTTATAAAGTGCTGTTTAATTAAATGTACAAATACACCAAATTTAAATATGCTGTATGTGGGTGTTGAATATGAATGTGAATGGTTGTCAACGTGTACCCTACGCTTGACTGAGTTTAGGGTGAGGGTTTTGTTTTTTGCGACCGGCTCAGCGCATTGCACTAATCTCTGCGAAGGCATGCTAGAGCGGGTGTTGGGACTCATTATACAGATGCATGCCAACCTGCTGTATTTCAAAAAGGGTGGTGTGTGCCGTTGTAGGACTTAATTCATCATTCCCTTTAGATGTGGCAGATTCAAATGTCGCATGGAGACAACCGTGCGACGAAAAGACACAGCAATCCGTGTGTGACCGTGAGCTGGTGTGGCAACCGACCATGGTACCCTCATTAAATACAAAATGAGCCAGTGATAATTGCTGACAACTCATGTAATAGCTCATGTAGTCATCTCTACTCTTGATCTACTACCATCTCTGCCACCACTGAAGACGTGGTCGAGGCAGACATAACCTGCGACGGATTTTCTGCCTCCAAATTGGCATTTCGCTGCATGTTACGTCAAGGACACACCCTCGCTTCTCCGGAACACCCAGCATGGCGCAAATGGGTCTGCCAAATTGGCAAATAGCTAGCAGACGCTAGCATTTCAGCATCTATGGAAATGGCTTTTTTTTTGGATGAGGCTGCCATCTGTTGGATTTAGTCTGACTGTGCCACTCTCCTCTTCCGCAAAATAACAATTTTCCTTTCACGTTCACACCTTCTTCCATTGCATATACACGTTAATATTTGCTCTGCATGTGGCTCATCACACATGCAGCGGGAGGCGGCATGCAGGTGTTATCAAGCCACAGAGAGACCCCCCACCCCCCACCCCACCAAACTCGGCCTCCACTGCCATTCAATGGCTCCAGTCAGATGGCCCCTTAGAGGTCGGAGGAAGGGAGCGGTCCAAGCCAAGCTGGGAGTGCGGGTAGGCGGGCAGGATGTAGGAGGATGAGAATTGAGAAGCAGACTTGGATGGTTTGCTTCAAAATGCCACTAACAATTGAAATTGAAGGGCGGCTTTGTTTGACGGCCATACAGGAGGACATGAGGCTTGCCAGTTTGTTTCTCCGCTTGGATGAGTGAGCGACTTGTTGCCTGCAGGAAATAAACAGCTTCCTGTTTGTAAGTGCTGCAAACCAATCCTGATTGATGGCTTTTAAAACGGGCATGACTGGAGGAAAAGAAAACCTTGGTGACCCAACATTTGGCTGAGAATGCGTACAACGTTTTTGCCATTTATTTGGGGGGACTGGGGGGGGCATCTGATATCCTGACTGAAGGAAAGAAATGTGACAGGAAATGAGAGTGATAATGAGGTGCGGTCGTGTCAGAAAATGTGCAATTATCTGGCTTGTAACACGGGACTTCGGGTCAGCGAAATGCAGATATATGTTATTGATACCTTTCCAAAGGAGATGGAATTCAATCTTTGGTAAAAAAACCAACCCAAAAATGAATGAATGAAACTATTTTTGTTCCTGTTTTTATTGCCTGTACATATCTTATACACGTAGCTGTATTATATTGTAAATGTATATTTTCGATTCTTTTACCATGTACCATACCGTAATTTCCTGAATATAAGATGCGCCCCACTATTATATGACCACCCCTACAAAAAAAAAAATCAATTTGCTGATCGACTAACAAGAGATACAAAAATGTCTTCATGACTTACTGAATTGACTTAAACTGATTAGGTCATGTGGAAATGTGGAAGGACGCTGGAATGCTTACAGAAAGCAAAAGCAAGCACAAGGAGAACATCCAAATTCAACACAGGGGGGGACACAGCTCAGATTCGAACCCCCGCCCTCAGAACCGTGAGCCGGATGGGCCACCCGTTCATACTTTAAGGTATAAGACTAAAAATAATAAATTACCATTTCATCTTAGAAGTTGAATTATGCTTTCCGCAGCGGCCGGGTGGAGCCGAGCTGTTTAACATTGTGCAAAAATTGCATGTTTAATGTTTTTTGCCCTTGGCGAAGGTCTCCCCCTCATCATGTATTAATCCGTTTTCTTCTTCTTATTTCCCCGGCAAGTTAAATATAATTAAATAAACCCCGCGAATGTAATTAAATATGTATTTTGAATAATTACGAATGCTGCCCACCTCACCGTGCGTGGCGGGGGCGACTGGGCATGCGGCGGGGGTGGTGGGAGAGGATGAATAACCGGCGTGTGTGTTCGTGTGTGTGTGTGTGTGTGTGTGTGTATGTGCGTGCGTGTGTGTGGAAGCAGCAAAATGTGGGAGGGAGAAGGAATGAAAGAGAAGATGAAGGCGCTTGTGTGTCTGCGTTGAAGGAGGATGCACAAAATGAAAGAGAGAGACGCAGATGTGTCCCCTGTGTGTGTGCGCGTGGAAACTGCAAGGTACATCTGTGTGTGTGTATGTGTGTGTGTGTGAATGCACGCGCGCGAGTCCCACTAGAAAGGTGACTTATGTAAGAAGCATTAAACTGTACATCATCCATCCATTTTCCAATTTATAGGGTGAGATTTTTGTTGTTATTTTAAAATAGCCAAGAGTGGTGGTCTGAACCAATGATTATTTTTTCCCCCATAATATAAATCTGACGGCACACCAAGAAAGATGTCACCAAAGGTAGTGAATTGGTGACGATTTCCTCTCAATTGGCTGACTCGGTGTGACATCCATGCCTGTTGAACACAAAATCCGATCTTGAAGGGCAACAGGTGGATACGCAGGTTCATCGTACCGTTTGCCATCGAGTGGAGAAGCATTTCGTTCTTCGGTATGTCACTCAACGTCGCTGTAACTCTTTGGGATGTCCTCTTTGGTTTATGTGTAGTCGACGTAAAAATTGAGCTGTCATGCCCGACATTTTTGTGTATACATGCCAAAAAGTTTAAAGACCATGTTGGGTGTTGTGTTGTATTATTTTGTTATTGTGTTATTCTGCGGCGCGAGAGTAGTTGTCTTTACAGCAGCTCCGATACTTTTTGTTCTTCTACTTTCTTTCTTTCATAACTTTGCTGCTGTAAATTGGGAATTTCTCTATTGTGGGACGAATAAAGGGTCTCTTATCTTATATTTGTTTCCCCATGTGTGATGTCAAGTCAATTTGTTTCCAGCGTGCTATTGAGGCTACTATGCCAACTAATACTATTGATGAGACTCGTGGGAAGATGGTTAGATGGTGTTGAATAATTTAACAATTGTATACAGTTGTTTGTGTAAAATGAGATGACGCGCTTTTGGGTGCTTGATGCTTTGTCTGTGTTGTGACAGACCGTTACAAAAATCCATTCAAATTGAATTTTTGTGCGTTCTTTTGATTGTCAGAGTTTTGGGTGCTTTACCATTTTTAATTTTTTTAATTTTTTGTGTGTGTGTGTGTGTGTGTGTGTTTGTTGCATATAAAAAAAAACTTCGGCATCAATTATTTAAATTTGAATATTTATTTTTGGGCATGCAAATACTTTTGGTTTTCTGTTTTTTCCTTTCAAAATTTTTTGTAAATTGTGAATTTCTCCATTGTGAGACAAATAAAAGTTCTCTTATCTTATCTTATTTGATCTTGTTTGCAGATTTTTGGTTTATCGCAGAGCTCCGTCACTATCCCACATGAATCGTGAGGGTTCGCCCTCTCGTGTTTTGTGGAACGTGTTCCACGGAAGACCTGCCATGTTGGCAATTAAGGATGTCAAAATGTGTTTTTTGCTGATAGCACAACTGGCGCGTATGGTGATGATCGTCGTGAAGATCATAATGATGCACTTTTTGTGCAATCTCCAAATAAATTCTCCTAATCATGTTGCTGTCCACACGTTTTGTGACTCCAGGCACGCGTTATCCCACTTAGAATTTGACATCGGATGATCCATGCTGGGTAGCTTTCATGTTACGTGTATTTATAGCGGAACGCATGATGACAAACTCGGTGCCTGTCGAGAAACTTTGCCTCCTTGTTTCTTTGTGGGGAGCCGCAGGAGAGCAGGAAGAAAGGAGGAGTGCTCTTTTCATCCCGCTGATGGAGCGGAGCATGATCTGCACTTTGATCATAATGAATTATTCCTATCCTCAGCTATAAATACGGTCTGTTTCCAGTAGCCTCGCTCTCGCTTTTCTGTGACTGAATCTCTGCTCGGCGAGACACCGCAGTTGTTGCAGCTCTGATTTCATTCTAAACGTCAGGACTTCGACCTTGCCACAAAACTTTCGGAATGGAATGTCTGTGCCCGTGCCTGAAGCAACTGGCATCGTTATTGGACGCCGTTCCCTTTTGCTTCGACACAACAGACCAGAATCAAGTTTATTTTAATGAGATGGAATTCATGACGGGCGGCCCGGTGGTCGACTGGTGAGCACGTTGGCCTTACAGCGCAGAGCTGGAAATATAAATACAACCAACCAAGGATGTGAAAAAGTAAATAACCAGCTAAAAATCCACCCAACCAAACAACAACAAAAATGAAGTAACCAGCCCAACACCCCACAAAAAAAGAAAACAATCTACAGGCTAAAAGACAACAAACCAAGAACAAACTAAGAAACAACAACCAAAACACAAGTCACCAAGTAACTAACCAGCTAAAAATCAACAGCCAACCATTAAATAGCCCAAACCCAACAAACAAATCAAACAACTAAAATGAAAAAAACCCCAACCCAACCAATGTAAACCCAAATGACCGACTAACCAACTTGCCAAGAACTAAACAAACTCACAGTTAAAAAAAACCAACTTCAAACCAACCAACCACAATTTTATGATCCGTAAATAGACATCAATTTAGTAAAAAAACAAAACAAAAATCCTACAACTTCTATTTAATTTTGTTCACAAATGATCTACACCAAAATATATTACATAGCTTGATAGCCACTGTAGTTATTTCTTGTACTCAGCAAATGAAATATTAACCAACCTACGCGGGCTGCCCTATCAAGCATTCAGGAAACATAAACAGGAAGTAGGCGAGTATGGATTTTTAAAGGCATTTTTGTCATTAAAAAAAAAAAGTTGCTTGGCATTTTGACGCAGACACGTTTGTGATCAATATGTCTCCATGGTTGTGTTTGCATGATGGGAAGGCATAATGTGCGGGGAAGAAGTCTTGGAAGATGGAGGCGGTGCACAAGAGTTGCTGAGGGAATTGAGCTTCAGGAACAGAAAACAGTTGGAAGCCCGTGTGCCACAGCATCACTCAGGGGCATGCGATGTTGCGTTTCTTAGCACGTGGCTTGCCATTTTTTTTTAAACTCCCCGGTTCATCGGGGCTCATCAAACTCGCCCCAGATGGAAAGTATGGCGCTGTCAACCCATCACCTCTAATGGGAACAAAAGGTCACACCTTAATTATTCATTCAGGATGTCAAACAAAGCCAGCCGCCTGTTATTTAGGGTACGGGAGCCCCGCTGAATAATTCACCGGGAGGATTCTCTTTCCCCCCGCTGTTTGGGAGAATCTCACCTACACCCTTGTTGTTCCTCAGCTGACCTTGAAGCAGCTACACGGATGGTAGAGGTCTAATTTCAATACCTGAAAATATGGGCTATTCTTCGATTAAGTAACCAACAAATCAGGGACAGCTAAAAACAAACAAACAAAAAACAAAAACAAAAACAAAAAGAAAGTCACTATCCAATAGGCTAAAACCCAACCAAGCAACAGTAAAATTGACGCGATTTTCAACAGGAAGCAAAGCGGTGACTGCAATGTTTGTGACTGCAATCAAAACCGACCTCTCAAAAGATCAAGCCCCCACCCCCAAAACAACCATCTGAAACCAAAAATCAACCAACCAACTAAAACACCAAACTAACCAACCAACTGAAAAACAACTGTAACTCAAACGGCTAATAACCTAACTAATAACCAAAACCATCAACGGACCAATTAACTGAGCAACTAAAGATCAATTAAAAACCAGCTCGACGACCCGGTGGTCCAGTGGTTAGCGTGTCGACCTCACAGTGCAGAGATACCAGGTTCAATTCCAGCTCCGGCCTTCCTGTGTGGAATCTGCATGTTCTCCCTGTGCCTGAGTGGGTTTTCTCCGGGCACTCCGGTTTCCTCCCACATTCCAAAAACATGCATGGCAGATTAATAGAAAACTCGAAATTGTCCCGAGGTGTGATTGTGAGCGTGAATGGTTGTTCGTCTCTGTGTGGCCTGCGATTGGCCCTGCAAGCAGTTCAGGGTGTCCCCGGCCTACTGCCCAAAGACAGCTGGCATAGGCTCAGTACGCCTCGTGACCCTTGTGAGGATAACGCGGTTCAGAAAATGGATGGATGGATGGATAAAAAACAGCTATTGGGCTTGTTGCTCAGATATTCAAGGACTTCCAGGAACAAAAACAGGAAGGACTGACTGAGCTGTCGATAACCAAATGAGTCCAGTATGTCACAATTGTACTGATTCTTCCCCTTTTTATTATGATTTATCATGATACTCCCAAGATCCAAACAATCTGTTTACATCACACTCCTCGGCAAGTGCCACAGTTTGTTTTGCAAATAAATAAAAAAAGGAGATTAAGTAGTCTTTGTGTTTTGGTACACTATCCGCCAACAATGGCTCCTAACCGGCTTTTCAGAAGATGCGAGCGGAGTTTATTGCCGCTGAAGAGGCCAAATCAGACATTAATGCTATTAAAGTGCGTTAAAGCGTAGAGCGCTGTAACTTGTGAGTCACTTCTCCCCCGCGAGGATTAGCGTGAGGGTTGTCTTGTTCCTCGGGAGGCAGCGGAGGAAGCGACGGACGGATGATGGAGCGTAGACAAAGTGTGCGACACCCATTGAGTGACAGGAAGAGAGACAGACTACTAACACCATCATGCCTGAATAATAAATACATGCACACATGCACGAGATATGCAGTACAAAATGTCTCATGCGAGGGCTGGCAGGCAGCCCAGAAGCATTTTAGTGATGACGGTGACGCCGTCTCGCCCAACAACCGCCGCACTTATTATTCTGTGCTTACTCAGGAAATCATCTCGAAAAAAAAAATCCTCTAGATTTTTAACCAAAGATATTTTAGGACTGCAAATTGAATTTCCATATAGATGTTTTGTTTAATTTAAGAACAATATATTCAGCAGCATAGCGTCTCAAAGACCCTCGAAAGTGAATTAATAGATTTTGTTCTATTCACTGTATGTTATCCATGCTTGAAAATAATTAATGAAAACGTACAGACTATGTCAAACCAAATTATGGTTGGCGTGGCAAAAATGGGCCCCAGTGTTGCACCACACAAGTCGCCCCAGCCCAACTGTAGAAGACATTTTCTCACAGTTGTAACATTCAGTTAGCTGGCTATGTAACTATGTCCAAACCCTGAAAATATAGCATTCCCTTCACTTAGTAGAGTATGATTACTTTAGAGTGCCTCATTGTCAGCTGTGAGTGTGTGCACCTCACACAGAGAAAGAGAAGAATGAGCGCGGATGGGGGGGGGGTGTTTGTTTTCAAATGTGTAACTTGACAGCCAGCATGTAGACCGGGGCTTTGGGCAGGTATAGCTGCTTTAGAGCGCCTCATTGTCAGCTCTGAGTGAGCGCACATCATAAAGAGGAGCAATGTGATTTTTTTTTGTTTTTTTTAAAATTCTATTTTATGTCTGACTTGTTGACTTGACAGTCAGTGTACGAACGCTGGCTTTGGACTGGAGTGGCTGGTTGCTGCAGGGCATGGAAAAGTGAATGCCTTGTTTTGCTTTAAAAACACTAGCTGTCATGGTGACAATAGAATCAGTCAAACATTTGAGCAGATGAATAGAAAAATGTAACATTAACCCTCGTCACAGTGAAAAGAAAAGCAAACTTAACCAGAATATATCCAGCGTTAGCACTGTTATTTAAGTGGTGAAAGCAACTCAACATCACATGAAGACGATTCATGTTGCAAATGTGTCTCACGAGGATTATTGTTGAACATTTTAAATGGCTGTTTAAGGTTAAAAAGAAATGAACCTACTAAATTGAATCTACTAAGTAAGGCCTTGACAATAATGAAGAAATGATCTCAGCTCTCATCCCAATGTACATTCTAGGCTAACCTCGGTGACATCAGTCCAGCTACTATTAGTGTAATGTGTCATCACCACACTTCCTGTAAATGGTGCTTTCCGCAGAACACTATCGCATGTAATTGTGATTCATTCGATAATTATCCCACAATGGATCACGTTGGTTATAATAATAATAATGTATCTTCAGTCATCATTCATTTATTCTCCTCCATTACAAGTCAATACAAATACCTTGATTGTTATTTAATATTTGCTGTCAAGTGATCAATGAGTGCGCTGTCATAATTACACACGCGGCGCAAAAAGGGGGAGGGGGAAAAAGAGCCTTTTTGTTATCCGACTCTCTGCGTGATTAAACAGCCTGCAGAGGCAGGAGACGGCACTCATTCAATTAGTCTGTCATTGAGCACATTTAATTACATGCAATGGCTGCCCTATTTGACCCTGCAGGTGAAGCAGGCCTCGGTCGGATATAGCACAGCGTGGGCGTCCATCGCAGAGCGTCATCTTATTAAAAATGTACATACCCGTATATATGGCAGCCAAAGATTAAAGGATTGAGACAAGCGTGTATTGAATCCAGGAGGCCAAGCTCTGAGAACGTCCCCCCCGCCCTGTGATGCTCACTGTTGCCCCCACCCCGCCACCCCCTCACTCCAGCTGGACTCTTTGATGTGGTCATGGCCTTCTTACTTGTACGCTGAGTAGTTTTTGGAGTTCATCTGCAGGAGGACGGTGGTCTGTACGGGCTTCATTGAGGATTTTTAAAAAGCAACAGGTCTCGAATTTTGGACAAAGTAGGATCGTGTTTTCATGTTGCCAGAGCTAAGATTGAAAACTAATTTTAATAAAGAGGAACCCATGTAGCTTTTCCTACTGTCACCAAGTTGTGAACCACTTTCTCCAGTCTCCTAATTTGCTAGCATAGTGACATACAACCAGAGCTTGTAGTACCAACCTAAACTCATAACTTAATTTGAGCTTCAAAATGTTTTAGTATGGCGAGAAATGTTTTACATTTTTTTGCCTTTGGGGTAGAGAAAATTTACAGTCAAAGCAGTTTTATTTATCCAGCCCATTTCACCTACAAGGCACCTCGATGTGCTTCACACAAAGAAAAACAAAACACCTACAAGCATTTACAAGCACGACAGTCAACGACGGTCAGAAGCAAGCAGAGAAAACAAAAGCAGCTTCCAAAAAATAAAAAATAAAAATGACCAGAACATACCAATGACACCACGTAAATACATTTTCAGAAACAACTCCAGACATGGTCACGTTCGACCAAGTGTTTCTTGTCGTTGGCTTCTTTGAATATTTCGTCCAAATGTTTTTCCAAGTCAGCCTGAAATCGGCCATTAGTGTTCAGTTTTATGCTTTACTACCAAAGCAGGAGTAAAGTTTGGGGGGGAAAAAAAACATGTTGCAGCCCCCTCCCCTCTGCAGCGCACCTTTAGGAATGATCAAAGTTATTAGTCGTCCTAACCGTGGCCTCTCCCCAAAATGTCATGGCATTTAAGAGTGAAATGCAGCAGCCCAAATGGAACCTGCGGGAGGCGCTAGAGGTAGAAGTGGTCTCAGCCAAAGTGGTTGGGCGAAGCACCCACCGGGCGTGTCTGGTGAAAATGTCAGCCGAATCCATTTCATGGTTGACGGATGATTTCAATCTGTTGGGTGTGATGGTAAAAGTGAGCCGCTTGATCACGGCGAAGATATTTTGGGCATGATGTCGTTTGTGCTTTTACGTGGTGTTTGTTGACTTTAAATGACATCCAGTGCAAGCGGAATGAAATACCGACATGTTACTCCAGCCAATATGAAGTTGGGCCACAGGGGGAGACAAATTATGAGGGGTGGGGAGTGGGGGGGGATACGATCCCATATAATCATGCATGAATGAAGTTGTAATATTACAAAAGTGTGTCATATTACATATATTGGATCTCAACTCAACTGCATTCAGAGAGCATTTTAAAACAACCAACACTGTATACAAAGTGCTGTACATGGAGCAACGATCATATATAATAATAATAATAATAATAATACATTTTATTTATAAGCGCCTTTCAAGACACCCAAGGACACTTCACAATAACAAAAAACACAAAACAATACAATACGGGTTGAGCAGCGGCAGCCAAACGCGCCAGCGTTCACTCAACCCGGAAGTCTAAAGCAGTAAATCAGTAGCAAAGACGGTAGGAAGCAACAAATAGTAAAACTAAGATCAACTCTGAATCATGCTGAGTCAAATGCCAAAGAATACAAATGAGTTTTGAGACGAGTTTTAAATATGGGCAGCGAGGGGGCTTGCCGAATGTTGAGTGGGAGGTCATTCCAGAGAGAGAGGGACCTGCAACGGAAAAGGCTCGATCCCCTCTGAGCCTCCGCTTAGTTCTTGGGACCTCTAATACTGTCTGGTCCACAGACCTGAGGCACCGGGCAGGCGCAGAGAGGTAAGGTGGAGCGAGGCCATTTCAAGATTTCAAAACAAATCATAGGATCTTAAAAAGAACTCTAAAATGTATGTGGAGCCAGTGAAGGTTATGCCAGAGTAGGAGTGATGTGCTCCCTCTTACGAGTACCAGTCAAGAGGTGAGCAGCAGCATTCTGGACCAACTGGAGATAAAATAATCTAAATATGAACAAAAAGTCATTTTACAAGAGTATGAGACCGAAACAAGCAAACAAAACTTCAGTGACTACACTTTGAGAGTCATAATCTAACTAAAGACAAAAATAAAGTAATCTAAAATTACTGTAATTGCTTGAAATTAATTTCAGATTAATTGCTTGTGTTGCTAGATTAATTGCTTGTGTCACTTTTGTGTGCAGTTCTCATCCTTTTTTTCTTTCGCGCTGATCAGAATTTTGCTCTGGATGACAGCTTTCTCGTTTGCATTGCCCGTTTTTTTTTCCTTTCTTTTTTTTTTTTTTAATTGCAAGACAGCTCTTGTTGAGGCGGCCTGTCTTTCTTTTGTGGTTCTTGACATAAACCATTATGAGGACCGCATCCTCGTCGACTACATCATTTCTGAGTGACAGTTAAGTTAGTGCCTCGGACGTCCTTCTGCATCATTGAACACAGCTCGTGACGTGGATGGAAGATTCAGTCATTTTAATTATGTGTAAGTATCCCTCAAATATGTTGTCAATGGTGTACGAGGTCGTTCTTATGTTGTCACATGTTAGAAGCAAAGCACAGCCACAGTGTATCAACAATTAAGCAGCTAATAAACATGATCTCTTGCCACCTATTCACCCAACATGTATTTCCTCTAATATGCTTCAATGACCACTTCAAAATCTTACAATGACGTGAGAATTATATTACTGAATAAAATCAATCACTTATGACCGGCTCGGCCTAAAGGCAGAATTCATCGACACAATTATAAATAGCAAAAGTGGTACCCCAAACGCATACAAGAGAAGCAGCACAATTCCGAAAGAACTTGCGACATTACCTGCAAGAGAATGAGGGGAAGTGAATCAACATTGATTGCGGAAGGACATTACGAGCAAATCAATTATATGATTCAGAAGAAGTTATAATGTATGGTGAAGAGGTTTGTAATGTTCCAAGGCCAAAGATGTCATTTTAAGAGAAAAAAAACAATCTTGTTGGGCAAACAAAGTTGTTATATGATCAGAAAAAAAATACGTCACAAAAATAGTCCAAATGGAAGAAAGATTGTATTTTATTTTATTTTTATGTTGAATGTAAATTGCACCAGGACACTCATTTTGTTTCTGAAGAATTTGCATTATATTCTTGTTATGATTTATTGGTTAAAAGTGGTGAGAGTCATTTTTATTTTAAATGCATTGGAAATCTACAGTATTTATTTTCATACCAATTCAAGTCTGAATTTAGGTGTGGTCTAATTCTGCGCAGGGGCAGCCTTTACCCTGTTTCGATATTTTTGCAGATACACACAGCTTGGCATAGTCTGAAACGTAAGTTTTGCACCGCTGTGGGCATGATCATGGGTGATTTTAGTCTCCTCCAATCGAAGTGGTTCCTTTCATTCCATTTGAAATGAGCACACGAGCGCTGTTAACAGTCCTTGACATGGTGGAAGGAGGAATTCATTTGCTGGAGGCCATTTTTTGGGCTATTTATGGGAGCGCTTGACTATCCATGCTTGTCCACCCTGGAGTGATCTTCAGCTAATTGCAGGGCACCTATCGACAGATTCACACTTAAGGACAATTTATGGTCTTAATATCAATCTCACCTGTTTTTTGGCATACCTGGAGAAAACCCACGCAAGTATTTTTCCGCCCAAAAAAGACATACTTGACAGCTATATTGAAGGAGCGCGCTAAATGACCTTGAGTGATGAGCCGCATGCTGTTTCACAGAATGACCTGCTCACAAGTAGCAAATCCTTCGATAAAAAGGTC
This sequence comes from Hippocampus mohnikei, assembly GCA_026261675.1. Classification (NCBI taxonomy): domain Eukaryota; kingdom Metazoa; phylum Chordata; class Actinopteri; order Syngnathiformes; family Syngnathidae; genus Hippocampus; species Hippocampus mohnikei. The sequence continues at coordinate 6,212,248 of JAKGUB010000341.1, forward strand.
AAGAATGTGTCTCTTTCCAAAAAGCAGCATTTTGTGACTAATGCAAGGTGAGCGGATGGAAAGTACCATTATTTAATCAGCCCATTCAAAAGCAAAGAGTGTTGAATCTGCGGCGTATTCAAGTCGCAATCATCTTGATTAGGTTTTAATGTCACTCTTCAAACTCTGCCTTGTGTTTTGACCTGATCTTAGCTTTCACTCTGGTCATGGGGTTCTTGTGCTTCGAGGAAGCGGCTGCCAGTCGCTCTTGAAGGCAGGAGCCGCCTGACCTTGAGGAGTTTAATTTCGCCGAACTTCTTCTTCTCGGCAGGTCAAGTTCGACCTTGCCATGTCGCGAGCACAAATTGATTCGGCATGAAAAGTTTGATCCTCCATTTTTGAATTTTTAAGTCATTTTCTTCCAGCAGAGAAGGGCGTTGATCCCGAGATGTTAAGGGACCCTCTCCGGGAGTGTTTTGCTGATTCAAGGCTGGAAGGAAGGAAGCGTTTTAGTCGCAATGCAGTCAGCTCTCATAAAAGCTCACCAGACAGCTTCTCGCCTGGGGCCTCATTTGTCAAACGTGCATTAACGCAGACGTGTGCATGAGGCATAGGTATGAACATTCCAATGCATGAGATTGATCAATTTGGACTTGGGGTAGGATGTGTGGGTATTTACGCACAGCTCTGGCCATGCATGCGAACAAAATTGTGCGATAGAACTGTGAAACGACGAGAGCTCGGATTTGCACCCAAAGTTCGCATTCGCGATCATTTAAAAAATTGAAAAGTCCCTTTTGATCATAATGGTCAATGGAGTGAGCGGAGTACATGATCTGCCTTAATTCTCATTTGGGGTTGATATTCCTTTCATGTTGTTGGATCAAAACCTCTTCCATTAAAATTGGCTACGTTTTCTCCAGAATTTATGATTTGTATCTTATTGCTTAAAAAAAAAAAAAAACATTCTGAACAAAGTCATCCTCAGTATTTAACTGAGGCCGAACTGCAACCCCAAATAGTCATTTGAACTTCAGTGTGACCGCTTGGTGTGTATTAAGCGTGCGATTTATTATTTTTTCTTTTGTCTTATCAAGACACATGGAAACTACCGTATTTCGCACACTAAAAGGGGCACTGGATCATGAGGCGCATCTTCAATGAATGGCCTATTTTGTACATTTTTTCATACATTGGACACACCGAGGAAATGCCAACAGAACGATCGGATGTCAGTAAAACATATTTACTAAAGCAGCAACAGTTCACTTTAACCAACAGCAAGTTATAACATTGCCTCGTTAACATTGAACTCTTTTGCCGCTGCTCTATTTCCGTGTTGAACTGCGTAACCCGATCGCCTTAGTTTGAACTCTGCGTTGTAAGCATGTCTCGAGCAAGGAGCCATTGAGATATTACCGTAATGACCATACACAAGGCGCGATTTTAAGGCGCGCTGTGAGCTTTTAAGAAAATGGAAGGCTTTTCGGTACGCCTTTTAGTGCGGAAAATACGGTATTTAAAAATTGCGTAGAAGTGTTATACTTTTCCTCTAAAACATGACTAGTCTATTGATCTTGCTCTTGCTTTGCCAAAATACTTCAGCATTTTATGATTTTTTAATTTAATTTCTGAAAGCCATGTGGTGCAACCGCATCAGGCAGTGATTTCTCCTTTTTGAGCCCTCATTATTTGGATGCAATTGTATAATTGGATTCAACGGTATTTGATCTCTGCATGGGAACTACACGAAAATTGATACTCGCTTGAGGGAGGAAAAGCAAAATATAATACAGATCAAGCATGTGAAAGGAGATCTGCTGTCCTGGAGTATCCCAGGAAAACAAAAAAAAATAAAATAAAAAATGCCAACATTGTTATTTCTTAAAACGCACCAGGTCGTATGAAGTCTTTTCCCACCTGAAGGCTTCGTGTGACACGCATCTTCCATTTGACGAGGTTGCCCAGAGTTATAGCTGCGTTTAAGGCGGGATGATAACGTGCAACAACACCACCGCGCCGATGTTCGTCACACCGGTTTTCATGTGCATGCATCAAAACCATCAGAGCCGTGAGGTGTGGAAATAGAAGCCTGATATTTGATGTGGTGGAAAAGGGCATCCGGGAGGGATAAAGGGCATCTGCGCATCCCGCGGCATACAGAAGTAGATGCTTCATTCAGTTTGAACATATTTCATCATGAGGATTCTAATAATAATTAGCAGTCCTGGTCATGACAACGAGAAGTATAATAATGATGAAAATAGCTTTAATAATAATAAATCAATAAAATAGTGATTATTTGCATTTTTAAATTTTATTTCATGTTTTAAAGTTACTGTTTTGTACTGATGCTTTCATTTTAAAACTTGCAGACAAATATATCTCGACTTATTGAATGAGTTTTTCGATGAAACATTTGTTGCCACAACACCTGTTAGCTGGATTAGCTGTCGCTGCTAGTTCAAAGCTGGTAGAGCTTTGTTGCCACGGTGACAGACTGTCACCCACCTGTTGGGCGACCTCGGCGGCAAAAAAAGCGAGGGATCGAGTGATGATGGTGCCGTCGCTCATGGACCACAGCCAAGAAATACGCCTGCATGATGCAATCTCAAACATGCTATCACTAGCCCAACTAGTACTGCTACTAATCTTACTATCATTATTACTTCTACCACTGTACTTTAATTACCGGTACTACTGCTGGTGCTATCTGAACTACTACTTGTACAACTATTTCTCCTACAATTTGGTCTGTTATCACAGTTACATTGTACTACTGATTTTGGTGTCATCACTGTATAACAACTGCTCATTAAATGTTTGTTTTTAACGAACATTGAAAGGCAAAGGAAGGAAATCAAAAGTCACTTTCAAAAATTAGCTATGAGATTCTTGTGGTGTCTTCAAAAAGCTACTTTGGTTTTCTTTGCTTTGCCAATGCCTTCAGTTACATGCTTTGAGATGTTGTGTGAAGCATATGGCGTTGCCTAGGCGTATGAAATGAGCTAAAGTAACGCCTTGCCTTACTGTCACTACTATGATTGTGAATCCATATGACTATCTTGATGACTACTATTATTACAAACAGTACCATGACCATCACTGCCATCATCACTGTTGATTTTATATATATATATATATATATATATATATATATATATATATATATATATATATATATATATATATATATATATATATATATATATATATATGTTTTCATGGAGTAAAGTTAGCCTGTATCGAGGCTAATTTCAACATGGCTGGAAAAACAAAACAAACAAAAAAATTTCAAAGAGTCTTTTGGGGTATTTTGATTAAAGTATTAGTCTTTCCAGATTTATGAGTACCTTTTGGGAAAATGTTTAAAGCTTTCTCTTTTCGTCAGACACTTCAGTTTTTTTTAATTGTAAAACATTTTTTTAATCGATATTATGAGCTGTAATTGCTGAAAATGGAACATGAGTCAGAAAGAAGTTTCCAAGTTGCTGACACCACCTTCTATTTCATCAGCTTGCCCTCACACTGTGTGTATTTGCCGTCCGCATGCATTTTGCTTGTTTCCCTTCATTCCAAACTTTAGAGGAGTATTGATTTTGTATCCGGGCGCTCGCGTTAATCCGCATCAATGCCGCTTCCTCCACACTCTCTCGCCGTTCCGCTGGTGCCGATACTAAGAAAGGTCACAGTTGGCATTGTTTACACGGAACCAGATGAGCCCGCAGAGGTTGACGTGTTGATGTGACAGATGGCGCTCGCACCGGATGATTCAGACGTGCGGTTGAGGGTATCGGAGGGAGCTGGATCTCAAAGTATCCCTTTCATTGGAATCCAAATGTGTTGAGTTGTGGTGTTTGGGGCCAGATGCAAACGCCGCATAGTACCTGACTGTACAGATCAATATTTGTTGTTGGGGAAAGCGTTCTTGTTTCTTTTTCAATCCCACCCTCTGTGCTATGCTGCACTGCACAGTTCAAACTGCATTTTTTTCTAGTCACTTTATCCCCCGCTGGTTTTATGTTTTTTCGTGTTTAGAATACTTTGAATCAGTCTGTTTCAGTGCTTCATATTTTTTTCTTCTCTGAACTCGTGAATGGCTCAATTTTGGGATGTTCAAGGGCAAATACATGCACCATTTGCAACAACACTAAGCTCCTTGTGAAACATTTAAAACCTTTTCAAATGCTCTGCGGGACCTTCAAAGGGAACTGAAGTTTTGTCATGGTGATTTTTTTTCTTCCTTACAGCAGTGAAAATATGGTGATTTTTCATGCACAGGGCACACATAGACAAAGAACTATTTGCACTCACAATCACACTCAGGGACAATTTAGAATGTTCCATTAACTTGCCATGCATGTTTTTGGAATGTGGGAGGAAACCAGAGTACCCGGAGAAAACCCACACAGGTACGGGGAGAACATGCAAACTCCACATAGGAATGCCGGTCGCCGGAATCAAACCCTGCACCTCTGCACTGTGAGGCAGGCGTGCTTACCGTGCCCCCTCCAAACAATCATTTATGTATTTATATTATATCCTCAAGTGAGCCGAGTCAATACTCGAGTCGAATGTCAGTGGCTTTTAGATGTGGCGTTCGCCATTCGTTACATGTGCAACGGTGGCGATTCTATGCGATGTCCTGCCGCACCTACTCGGGCTGCAAACCCAGGCCGTCACTGCGTCATCCGCTTGGGAGTCAAGGGTGCTGACATAAGATGCAAACTCATGTAGGAATGTGAGTGGGACGTGCTAACCAGTCAACCACCGTGTCGCCTTTTTATATATATATATATATATATATATATATATATAAATAATATAACCACCCGATTTCCGTTTATCGCGGGTGGTTTTGGTCCCCATTGACCGCGACAAACGAGGGATTACTATAGTTTGAGTTTTATAAAGACGCATCAATGATTAATGGCTGCGGGTCACCAGTGCCAGGCAGAAAGAGATTCACATCACTTTTATACTATCAGAAGGGCGGTACCGAGGCACAAGGTGTGATATCACAACTTTCGTTTCTCCTAAACTGATTCTCAGCTTGACGCATTCCAAAGTTTGTGCGTCTTCAGTAGGGAGTATTCCAATTCTAGGTGATGATTGTTAGAAGGACGCCAAGCTACACTGCGGGCATGGGAAAGTTATACAGCATGAGTGAATATGAGCAGAATACAGACTTCAGGACTCGCAAGTTTGCCGGGATGTGGCCATCCATCGATGGACTACTACACAGTTCATACATGGAGTGAGTAGCTATAATAAAGCGAATTCTTGAGGGACGTTGACTGGCTGCGTCGACTTTTCAACATTGAGAAATGAATGGAGATCAGTTGGATGTGTTGGTGATTTGTATTATGGACAAAATGGCGCAGGATTTATCGCTGCTGACTTCATGAATTATTGCAGAGGAAGCGGCTCTTAATGCACACTCAAACCTCGAGGGATGCTCCGCTTCTCGACTGTCTCGCCGGGGGGTAAAGAGTCCATTCGTTCTTTTCATGTTGATTGCGATCTATTGGGCCCGCTGGCACTAACCGGTACAAGCTAAGAACGACGGCATTTTAATGGAGCGTACAACGTCACGGCTGGAGTTCCGAGAGGATCAAGTGATGCCTTTTTGTCCTGTTTGTCAGCAGGTTTACGCTTCTTTACAAGTTCAGTAAGTTATGGAAAGCGGCATGTCACGCACTGTGTTGTCAAGAGGAGCGTATTTCTTTGCGAGCGACATTAAGAGTTCTGGCGGCTTGGAGTTGGTCCGAAAGCTGTGCTCGCAACAGCTGCAGTCATCTTAATGGCGGCAAAGACAAGTCAGAGTTGAACTTGTTCTTATTTCATTCTTGACGGTTGTGAAATCCATTAGAGTAGCGCAACACCACAAGCGAGGTTGTTTGGTAATGCTAATTAACAACGGCTGGCTCACTTGCTTTTCGACGCACGGACACCAAACAGGCGTTCAGTCATGAGCGCGGTGTGCTGATTAAATTACTTTGATTAGATTGTTTTAAATACAGAACACTAAAAAGGATGTTCCTCCCAGGTAGCCTCTTAGGACGAGCACTGGCGGCAATTAGTCGAACTTCCGTACCGGCGAAACCAGTTCATTCCACATTAAGTGTGACATATTGTCTTCCTTTTCACGTCTCGTGAAAAACTCCACGTCCTGGAAAATAAACTTCAACAGGTCACCCCTCTTATGTTGCGCCTGGTCGGTGTTTCAGAATTCAGGAGGGGAGAAACAGCGTCCCATCAAAGTAGCAAGCCAAGCGCGAGAAAAAAAGCCTTCAATTTGAAGAGGAAGATATGGCCCTTAAGCGCATATAATGTGACTTAAAACTTCAGCAAGGCATAAAATATCCATGCATCCATTATCTATCAGCCAATAGTAACACGCAAAATCAATATCGATTCAGTAACTTCTTAATGCCCGGCCCTGCGGAACGCCAGTTTCAACGATCAATCAACATGAATTTCAGTGGACATGTCCATCATAGCAGGATGCACGAAAAAGTCTCAAGAACCCATGGCCCAAATTTTAAAAGGAGTTGGCCATTTTGATCTGAAAAAAAAAACATTTGGGCCAAATTCCAGGTTTCTTACTTTCATGAACAGATCGGAAGCAGGTATCCTCGGCTTTTTTTTTTTGCGGGTTCCGCCATCTAATGTTGGCAGAGCATGGCATCAAAGTCTGAGCTGTGGAAAAATGGCATCCAGACTCTAATCACAAGGGGCGGGGGAGAAGTTCCACGTATGAGATGCAGCACTTGTTTCATGGCCAAATATGGCCGGTTCCCCTGAGTATTGCCCCGGAATTAATGATGAAACAAGCATTTTTGTTTGTTTGTTTTGTCAAGATCAACCAGAGCTCTGAGGGGAAAAAAATGTGTAATATTCAAGTCAGCAAAAACCCTCTTTTATTAATTCTTTGCTGTGCGCACTGTATGCCGCCAGACACTCTCTTATGATTATTATTATGCGCACCATTCACATAAATGACACACTTGAAACCTAATTCAGCTGCAACCACCAGCGTCAAAGGGCCAAACTGTTTTGTTCGTGCCACTTCTTACTTAGGATTTCACAAGAACGATGTCACGAGTGTGGACGTGACCCGAAAGAAGTGCCACGTGCAGCAGCGCACTTGAAAAGCGGCAGGGCACGCAGGACTTGCTGTTAATCACATCAGCATTGTCTTCAGGTCAACACAGAAGTCGTCATTGCTTAAAATCGGGTGCGTCTGCTTTTAAAAAAAAATGTAATATGCGCCGTAACTCAGGTGTGATGTGCCGGTGTTAATTGCACCCTGATTGAATACATCTGCACAGGGAGAATCGGCGTCGACTTTAATGAAATTATAATCACTTTTGACGGCATTCAGTGGTTTCGCTCGGGGGTGCGACTCGCTGAGGGAACGCTTCGTTGAGCTGGAATCACACCATCAAGGCAGAGGCGATTACAATTATCCGCCAAATATTTATAATTATGCTTTCGTTTAAACAAGGGCAGCACAGGGGGGAGCTTGGGGTCCTTCACACTCCAGAGTTTTGGGGTGTGTGAATTGAAATGGATTTATATGGGACAGGAGACGTGAACCAATCTCTTTTTTTCGTCAATGGATCCCACAGCTTCTTGTTGACTTTGAAACTTAGCTTGTAGCCGACGTGTGCACATTTTGAGCATGACGTCTCTGATCCACTGGTGAAAGGACACTTTGCTTCTCTCCTCTTTCATCTCAAACTGCTTTTAACAATAAAGCGCATGTGGGAAAAGTGGTCAGGATAGCACGATTGTTGGATTGGATTGGATTGGATAAACTTTATTGTCAAATGTACTGTATGTGTAACATACAGCACAGATGAAATTTCTTCCCTCTCAACATGAAACAAGAGGAGCCGCTGCGGGTGTCCGCGCCGCCATCAAAAGAAAAGTTAACCAAAAAAAGACAAAATAATACAAAACAACACATGAGACACAGACAATCGTGCACTCTTAACCACTTTCCTGCATACACTTTGTTGTCTGAAGCAGTTATAGATGAAAGAGGAGCGAATCAAAGTGTCCTTTTCACCAGTGGATTAAAGACGTCATGCTGCAATGTGCACACGTCTGCTACAAGCTAAACTTGAAACTTGTCCGCATTTTATGTTATGTGTTTATTATTTGGCTTTATGTTAACTGTTTTGTTCAGCGCTTTGTTACGGCTGCAGCTGTTGTGAAAGCGCTATATAAATCAGGATGTATTGTTTTGCTTTGTACCTCACCCCCGACCCGGGAGTGGATAGGATAGGTGATCTCGAAAATGGACGGATGTTTCTTTACATTTATATGATCAGTATTGAAATGTTTGTAATTTTTGACATGGTGTGTAAGTAGCTGTATAGGGCGCTAACTCAAAAGGCGAGAGATGAGATTGCTGATTCCGAGCATTTGAGTGTTGTCACCTTGGCCGAGTTTCTGCACTATTGTGCACTTAGCTACTCCTTAAATGTTCATCTTTAGCAAAACGCATCCTGCGGATTATCCAAGCATCCGCGCAAAACCTTGACTCGCTGACAATTCACCGCCTGTACAGCGAAGGACTCAATAGTGCAGAATTGAGCTCAGCTCAATAGTACTCCATTATTCTTATTATTTTCCAATTTAATGACGCAAAGGCCATTAACAACTGGTGAAAAGAATCGTCGCGTTAATCATGAGCCAAACGTAGCGGATATGGCTGTGCTTTAATGAGCGTGCCGTGGACTTTTTCGCCTGCGTTTTATTTGTGTTTGTTCCATTTATTTCTATTGGGCAAGATGGAAGTCCATCCTGATTAATCGTCAGGTAGACGACATGATGTGCATGTGCCTACGCATGACCCAGGGTGCAATCGACTTTTTTTTTTTTAACTGTTAATTATTTCTCCTCTCCATGTTTCAAATGTGCAAGGTGGCACACGAGGGACACGTATGACTGTGATGGTGGTGATTGTGAAAAACTGGCAAAAGGATGTTGAATTACTTGACCAAGTGCCTCAGCTTGCAATGCTTGTATGGCTTTCTGTCTCCCGAAATGTATTTTTGAGGCTGATTTAAAAAATATCTTTACTTGCACATTAGATGTTTTGAGATATTTTCATTTCCTGAGCAGGCACTATGCTTTGTCATTGGTTGCTGAATCTAACTTCACCCATTCATAAATATCAATATTATGATATTACAAGTTATTGTTATTATATTCCTATTAATATGATGATAACCTGGAAACAAGGGGAGATTCAGAACTGGCACAAAAAAAAATCTAAAAAAAAAATTCTTGGCCACTACCATTCAAACCGCTTAAAATGTAATAATTATTTTTATTATTAATGTTCTTGCTAGATCTGCTTTTTAACAACCACTTTCTCCCTCTTTTTTTTTTAACTGCAGACAGACCGGCATCATTGTTATTGCTATTAAAAGAAATCTGTTATGCCTCTCTTATTTTCAGATATAGCCTCACAACAACATAAGCCCCAAAATGATTGGGAAAAAAAAATCATGCCCATCTCGTCAGATGTCCACCCAAAACGGTGTTGCCAAATGATGTTGGACCTGAGATTCAGGTACTTCGGGGTGAAACTGATTAGATTTCTAGAAGCATCTAAAGTATGACAATGCTTTTTTTTTTCTAGGTTAAAAACTGTCAGGTTAGGCTTTTGATCACCAAGACAGCGCCACCGCTCAAGACCTATCAACGCCGCTTTGAACATGAGCCGGCACCTCGCTCGTCCTACTCACCAGCATGTTGTCATTAATTAATAAAGCATGCCTGAAGTGGCTTTCATCTCTTTTATTAGTCTGGCGCCGTTACTTCCACCGACGCTGGGAATGGGGTGGTCATGGAAATCATCGCGGCGTGCTGCATCGGAGGGGGCGGACGTGTATGGCTATAGGTCTCTGAGTAGTAGCCACTGCATTATTTTATTTACATTATTTTATCCTTCTCAAACTGACTGTTGCCGCTATAGATGGAAACGATGATAGACAATAAAAATACATTTGATTTCTAAATATGTTTAATTGAAAAGAACATAATTTTAAAATGTTTTTTTTTCGACTGAGATATCAAAATGAATTGTTTTTAATTAAATAATGGTCAACATGGTAAGCTTGAGGTACGGCATGGGTCTCAAACTCAATTTAGCTGGGAGCTAGTGTCTGGGTGAGGCTGAGCCGCATCAGGCTTTCCCCCAAAAATGCATTAATTAAAAATAGAAAAAATAATACCTGTAGTCTTCAATGCTTTTGCTTCTGCAACACTAGCAAAGGCAGCAGCGGCGGGTTGTTTACATCCGTGGTTTACACGTGTCTCCGAGCTGGTGCGGTCACTTTGCCGCTATAGTCTGGGTGCTCCGAAGCTGTCGGCCTTCGAATGAGACAGACCTAACTATTTAGCCCGGATGTAGTGCTAACACATACAGCATCCATATCAAACTTGCACTAAAATGTAACTTTCATATCAAAGTGGGGGCCTCAAATTAGTGTCCTGTGGGCTGCATTTGGCCCTCGGGCTGCGTGTTTGAGACCTTGGGTCCCAAAAAGATTTAAAAAAGGGTTTAAAAAAAGTGTTGGACTCATGGACCCAGGGAGTGCTACATGAATAAAATACATGACTCGCGCCGATGCTGAGGGGCCGCATTGGAACACCTTCAAATGAATTATACCAGCCTTCCTCAACTGGCGGACCGCGATCCACGACCGGACCGCCGACCTCCTCTGTCCGGACCCTCGGCAAATTGTATAAAATAATAAATTATAAAGTGATTTTTACGTTATACATTTTATATTTGTGGACTATAATCTGCGCATTACCGCGATCGCTATTTAAAATGATCCGTTGTATTCTTTGCGTGCACGAACAGATAAAGTATTGCAGAGGACCGCAGCAGCGCGACTGTGTGTTGTACAATGTTTGACTAACTGGAGACCCTGGCTGAGCAGGGCATGTCGGCGATAACGTTGCGCTGATTGGCTCCTCTGAACTTAAGGTGTGCCCATACATAAGCGTCAGCACGCGTCTCTCCCAATACACACGCATTCAAAATGGGTGATTGTGTCAGGAAACAGACGCATGCGCGACGCCACAATGTGCTCACAGCTTCAGTCCAGGAGAGCCGCACACAGACAATTAGACAAGACGAATCGCGGAAGGTTTCGATTGTGTGCAGTTTTGCTCACGTCTACCCCGGGATCTTTGCAGCTGTTTAACAGCATAACACCGCAACATGGTAAATGAACATCACAATGGCGTCCTCAAATAATATTTGCATGCCTCAGACATTGCATTCACCTTTAGTGGAAGAACAGCACTGCACATTCCTGTGCTCCCTTGTGTCAGTATTTAAAATGGCTCTTAACTCCTCTTCTGATATATTTTTCAGTGATTTCAGAGGGGATGTGAAAAGGGGAATTGTACAAATGAAAAGGATATTTTTGTTTTCATGTTTAGTATTTATTTTGGTAAAATTAGTGTTTTGTTTTTGTTAAATTAAGGGGGGTGGGGAAGACAACTACTGCTTAACAAAGTTAAAGTAAAAATGTCTTATTTCCCTAAAAGGGCTATTTCTATTATTAAGCAGGCACAACTTAACAAAATAAAAGAGTTCCTGTGCCTCAACACAACACCTCATTATTTGCCGTGTACTGGCAAAGTGAATAATTGTTATTTTCATGCACCCCATTATTGGTTGGTTGTGAGAAGTGTTGATTTGTATAAGCTTGGCTTGACCATACTAAATGGGCATATAGCCCTGCTCCCCATGACCACCGGACCTTGGTCTTCTTAAAAAAAAAAGTGGACCTACAGCATTTCTAGTTGAGGACCACTGAATTATACGCTTATTTTTAAAAATTATAAATATGACCTTTCACTGAATCTAGAAAGGCGGACACAAATGTAGCGGTCAAAATCACTCACTGCATTGGAGCCATGTTGGCAACGAAGTGAGTGATTTTCAAAAGAAACAAACCGCGATGCCACTTTTTATATGTCGAGCGAACGGTCACCTACCAGTGGCAGCCACTCCCCTCTTAAAACCCCAGGTAAATCCAACACAAGCTCATTCTCATATTCATCTCACGAAAACAGCAAGTGTTTCCAGCCGGAATAACATTTCAAGGCCTCGACTTTTGTTTATTTAGGAGGATGGGGGGAGATACTTTTTTTTTTTTCTTCTTCGGTTTGTGGGGGGTGATAAGCCGCTCAAATTTGTCCCAGTTCATGGATTATTGCTCACAAATTAAATAGACTAAGAGGTTTTTATTATGCCAGTTTAGACAAATACGGTTTGCCAGTTGGAGCAGAGAGAAGCTGCTTGTGCTCAACTCAGAAGGATGAAAATATTTTTCCCGAGTGCGAGTGATTGTTTTGCAAAGCTCAAATTGTGCCGCACCTGCAAGAGATTTACAGCAACAACACAAAAGTGCACCGTGGCACCGCAGGATGTGTGATGAACCTTTGGCTAATTATTGCACCATATGCAAGGCAAGTAGTGCGTTGCAGACAATCAGGGAAATAATGATGAAAAACAAGATCAAATTAAAAAAGTAAAATCCAAACGGAAAGAAACAAACAAAACACATTTTGCTCTTCGCAGGCGCTATCCTTCACAAATCGTGTGGTACTATTTGGTTGTAATATCACGAATCACCACTGGATGGCGGAGATGGCTACTGGCCTACACTGCAACATTAGCAGACCTAATCATTTTTTGTGGAGTTGCAGGACAAACACAGTACAGTACCTCAATAATATAGAAGTTTTGTGTGAGTTGATTTTTGTGGAAAAAGGCACAAAATGAGTTCTTGCCCTAAATGTTTTGATTTTTCAGCAGTTTTGTGCCGTCTTAAATGGTAATTTTGATGCAAGGGAGCACTTCGCATTTGGAAAATACACACACACACACACACACACATACATACATGCACGCACGCACACCACAAAATGTGGTTTTGTTGTTTGCTTCAATTCCTTTATTGAAAAGTGGATCCTTTTTACTGTACATGCATTGAGAAATGCATTCTGAAAACTAAAATATATTCAAAGCACAAATCCATATATTTTGTCCATATTTACATGATTTTGTCATACATTTGGTTAGGAAGTGTCTGGTCCTATGCGGGCCCCCACTGATGAAAAACTGTGGCCCCCTCCCCCGCCAGAATTTACTGAAAATTGCCCATCCCTGCATGACCATGTTAAGACCGAAAACTAGAATGAGCTGCGCTTAATGATGTTAATTGGGCAGATTAGTTTTATCTTTTCATAAGCAGCAAATACTTGACTGCCTTGCAAAGTCACAGTGGGGGCGGGGCATATTTGCATGACACACACAGATCCGCTGCACTAATTGACTTGTTATTCAGAGGTGATAGGTGGTTGGGATTGAAGTGCTCCCTCCATGAGTGAAAATACAACCATACGTGTTTGTGAAGCTGGTGGTGCTTTCCAGTTTATTAAGTAATTGCAACAAAATTTGTAAACGTGAACATGGGGTGTTTTGATGAACACATGTCACAAGACAGCTGGGAAATGTTTTAAAGTGCAAAAAATATATAAAAATAAAGTAATACCCAGATACATATGACACTTTTAAATGGTGTTATTTAAATATTTAATGAGTTTGCACTTGCATTTTGTGTTGTGTGACCAAAAATAGTCATAACTGTATATGCCATTTTTAATTGAAAAAATTGGACTCTCCGTTATGCTAATTCTGCTTTTTTTTGTGCCCCCCCCATTTATCACCCGCAACACACACATACACCCTTGCTACAGAATCATGCTGGGGAAGAAGTGGAAGATGACACTGGACTTCCAGTGTGGACGGAGGAGGAGGTTGCACTGGTTTTTCTTGTTCCTCCTGCTCTTCGCTGCCGGAGGACTGCTTCTCTTCCTCCAGCATCTCAACCCGTCGGAGAAGGTGCCCCAGCGACCTGGTGAGTTTTCCCCACTCAATGCAAAGAAATAAAAATAAGAAGGCTGGCAGCTGTTTGGCTTACATGCCCCACAAAAGCTCAGATGCCAATCACTGCTCCATTCAACATTTGCTTGAGCGGAGAAAAGAAACTACACTAAACAAAGAGACGTACTAATAATCCCAGAAAATATACATGCTTAAATGGATACATAATGTGATGATTTCTCAATAGTAAATGAGGAGATAAAAAGCATTGACTGTATATCGCCACTTCAAGAGTTGTCTACATTCAAAATGCACACAAAAACAATGCTAGAAATAATAGCATTTTCATAAATATGAATGCACAGATAAAAATATGGATGCCATATTTTAATGTCATTTTAAAAACTCACATATAATGACGGGCAATTATCTCCCAATTTCATGTTGTGTAAAGAACAACAAAATATATTTTTTTAGGTAAAAAAAAATGAATCTAGGGCATTCATTTATCTTCAAAAAGAAACGGCACATTCCAATCATAACATTGCTTTTCTGGTATTGAATAATTTTGTCTGACAAAATGAATGCAGACATGCAAACATTTGGCAGAGCTAAGTCTACCCTCTATGAGGGGGAGCCATGCATTAATTGGCAGGTGAGACAATAAACACACGCACATATGCGCGCACACAAACGAGGATGCGTTTGCATAGTCAGTTTTAGTTTTTTGGGGGTTTTTTTTCCCGACCTGTGGTGTACTCAGCTGTAATATGGCCTGCTTGCTAAATCTGTCACTTGTTAACGTCGCATCTGGGGTGTCTCAGAGGTGAGAGTTACCATGGAAATGGAGGGAGTTCATACATGCCTTTGTGCTCATGTATGGATACCAAGTGCGGATGGATAGTCTTCGGATTTTGAAGCAACGGTGATGGAAATCTTGTGCTCTTGTAACCATGGAAGCAGTGATCTAACGTTGATGACGTAGCTCAATACATATACTGTATTTTCCGCACTATAAGGCAAAGTATAAGGCGCACCTCCAATGAATGGCCTATTTTAAAACGGTTTTCATATATAGGGCGCACCGCGTTCTAAGGCGGATAGAATAGAAGCTACAGTTGTGGCTGCTCTTGTGTTATGCATCCACTAGATGGAGCTGCGCTAAAGGGAATACAATACAATACAGCTTTATTTAAATAGCGCTGTCACAACTGCTGCAGTTGTAACAAAGAGCCTTACAGAACATTTAAAATACTACATCCACGAAATCAGAATATCCATATATAAGGCGCATCGGATTATCAGGCGCACTTTCGGGCTTTTGAGAAAATCGAATGCTTTTAGGTGCACCTTATAGGATGGAAAATACGGTATCTCTCTCTCTCTCTCTCTCTCTCTCTCTCTCTCTCTCTCTCTCTCTTTATATATATATACGTAAATTCTGATGAAGTAGCACAGCGGGATGTCCGAGCACCCAAAAAAAAAGGTAAAAAGTCGTGGCGCATCGAACAGCGCGCAGTCGTGTGTCGACAGCGCACCAACTCATTATCAATATCTGAGCACTGTCATACTCTCCCACTCTGGACGAGAGCCACTCAGCCCAAGTGGAATCTCCGCGCCACTAATATGCCTGTGATGTAGGGAAAAAAAAAGTAGAACATCGGTTCCACTTATTGTGAAACAAAACACACACATACAAGGACATAGATAGACACGGGTTATGTCGGAAATATAACATGAGGCCCACTTGAGCTTGTGAGCAAATGACTCTGTAGAAGAGCGAGGAGGATGCTGTGAGAGATGATTGTCATGCCAGCAGAGTTCCAGCCTTCCATTCATTTTCTATGGGTGACTTTGGGCCAGAGGCGGAGTAAACCAATACTGAGCACACGACAATCCCAAGGCACATTTAGATAAGCAAGCATTCGCGCTGACATTCATACTTATATGGACAATTTAGACTCCTCTTAGACGAAACTAAAATGCTTGTTTTTTTTGGAATGTGTGAGGAAGCCGCAGTCTAGAGAGAGAGAGAGAGAGAGAGAGAGCTCACAACCACGGGAAGAATAAGTAAAATGAACTCAGCAAGGCCGGAGCCCAGATTTTCACCCTGCACCTCAGGACTGTGAGGAAAACATGCTCAGTACAAACCCATGGTGCTTCCAAACGCAGAGGCATTTTGTTTTGTTTCATTTCTTTGCTATAGGGTATCATTCTCCTGTCCGCTATACGGACACCCGAAGTTCCTATTTGATGGGAAAATGGTTGCTTCAAAGCAAAATGGCAGACTTCCCGTGTATAATGGCTGCTTGAATGTGATTTTTTTTCAGTAATTAATGTATTTATTTGTTTTTGTGGGTCAACTCATCAAAGAAATGTCTGCCCTTCTATGTTGCTAAAGAAAATTAACATGAATTCTCAAAACCGCGCCCCAAAAAATATTTCAATGGTGCTCCAAATGTTCTGCTAAAGATGCTAAGTCTTCAAAACGCTTTCACCACACACAATGATGAAAACTCACCATTGAATTGTGTAGGTCAAAATTGATAGCAATCATAATAAATATGTAGGACCAGTTTTGTTTATTTTTTTTATGGACCCTTCAAAATGCCCCAAATGACTGTGAAAGAGTCACTTCAACCAAAGTGGCAGACTTCTTGTGTGTCTTTCGGCATGGCTTCCTCAGACACTATTGGACATCCAAAACAAATTTCACGCGACTTCAGTGGCTGCATTTAAAAAAAAAAAAAGGTGCTGCATGTCCAATTTTAGTTACTGTGAGTCATTGTATGTTTGGATGCAACCTTTGATTGTTGGACAATGCTGCAAAGTCAGCTTTCTTTGCACGCCTACCGCAGGGACCACACGTTTTTTGGTTGGGGTGATTCCCTCCGGCGTATGATTTGATATATGTGTGTGTGTGTGTGTGTGTGTGTGTGTGTGTGTGTGTGTGTGTGTGTGTGTGTGTGTGTGTGTGTGTGTGTGTGTGTGTTGCAGCACAGGCAAAACCAAGCAGCTACAGGCAAATGACATAAATATGGACTTTATCAGGTGCACGTTTATACAACCACAACAACAAGAGCATCAACATATTTTGTTTTGCTGACACCAGTGCATACAAATGAATTCTCCACTAATTATTTGTTGAGCACTGAGCTCACAGTTTGACCAGGAAACCTGGAAACTGTAGGTTAAGATTCAATACCCAGTGGGTAAAACAGAGCTAGTTTCCCTAGAAACTAGAAGACATAGCCAAGGTTTGTTGATACCATCAAGCGAGTGAACTTAGCATAGGTTCCTTTACGTCCGCAATAAGGGAGTTTAAACATTGGTAAGATTCAGTTAAAACACATTCAAGACTCACGATGACACAAACTGAGGAAAAGTTTTGTTTACGCCAAGGCAACAGGCGATTTAAAAAGTAGCAAAGGCTTGTTTTCTTTCCCTACCATTCAGTAAAATGTTGCTAGGTTTCATATATATTTCCCGGAAATGAGTGAAACAACGCCAAGGCTAGGTTCCGTTGGCAACAAGTGAGTAAAGCATCGTTTTGGACTGTCGATGCAATATTTTGTCACGTTTCGTTTGCCCTCTGAACGAGTAAGTAAAACGCAGCCAAGATTCTTTCCCGCTGGCGACAAGCGAGTAAAACGCAGGCGAGGTTTTGTTCACGCTCTGAAAAAGCGATTCATAATTGTCATCTTTGCTTTCTTCAACTTTTGGTTGAACATGACAGTTATACAATCATAGATCAGTTTCCCATTTTGTGCTTGAGTTTTAGTTTTTTCTCTGTCTTCCCAGTCTGCTTGATGAGTTTTTGTCTAAATTCAATGTCACTCTCCTGATCAGCCCATCTTCTCTCGGTTAAATCAATCAGCTCTTTTCAACCGCACATTATGTAGCTGAGCATCATTGCTTAATTGGGAATTTGTGTTCTCGCTTTAAAGGGGGCGGGGGGGGGGGGGGGTGTCAAGCATATTGGTTCAGATTTGTTGTTTGTCTCCATCTGAAGCATTAGCCCCACTCTCAATTTTTTTTCAACACAGGCTCATTCATGCAGTGTTTTTTTTTTCTCCGATCTGATCTTGCTTGACCATTGAAAATAAGTGTAAAGTTGTCTGAATGATTCATGAGAGCGTGTATGCATGTATAGAGAGGAAGTCTGCACTCTCTCTGAAGCCTGAGGAGCAAACGTTTGCCCGGAGCTATCGTGATGTCGCTTGGCGCCCGACGGGAGCTCATGTCTAATAGAGCCGAGTTAAAATACATAGGGTGTCGGCTTTCATCTGCCCCTCACAAAGCTCCTCCTCCTCCTCCTCATCATCATTGCCCACCTCATCATCTGTGCTCTGCAGCTTGTAATGGGCCTCGAAAGAGCCCTGGTTAACTTCTTTCCTTATACATTAGGTCCAGAATTACAAATGATGACTCCATTTGAATGCAGAAAGTACCGTATGAAGAGTAAAATGTACCAGTATTTTTTTTTTTAGTTCGGATTTTTCAAGGCTTCAAAGATGATCAGTCACAGACACCGGACATGAGGATTTAACAGTTGCTTTGTGAGTCTGCAGAGATGGTCTAAGTGGAAAAATAGTCAATTCCGATATAGGCGCGTAACATTTAAAGTGCCCATTTTTTACTTCCTACAAAGAGTGTTGTGATGCTTTTCCAAGTTAACGCCAGCACCATTGAATATGGATTCCAGTCCCCAACAGAGTTTCACCGGCGTACTGATCACAGAGGTTCCACTGTAATTAAAAAAAGAAAGTAATATAACAAAGCAGTTGTTAGAAAATAAAGCACCCATCTACCTCTGTTGTGTAGCTCCATGGGCATAGTGTTGACCACTCTGAAGTAAAATGTCATCCCTTTGCCACGGGTCTTCTAATCCCTTAAGCCTGCATAGTCCAATTTAGCCATCTCATAATGTAATTAAATTGTGCTGATGACCCTTAGACCGTACGGGCTTGTATTTGAATGCGTTCCAACTGTGCATTTTCATTGGGGGAGAAGAAGATCCTACTCTTTCAAGTATGTGCAAAGGTACTTTAATAAAGCCTGTTTTTGTGTTGTCCTATTCCTATTCCCTCCTGAGCGGGAAGATCATTGGAAAGCAATACCGGGCTAGCCAAGTCCATCACAAACCCCTTAAATACAAATTTTCTTCCAAAACAAAGAAATGGGGAACTGGAGGTGGGGGTGGGGGTGGGGGGGTTCATGTCTCCTAGGAGTTTACAAGCTTTCTCGTGGAGAATGTTAAAGCATCCCGCTCAGCCTTTCAATCACATGTCATCTGTGGGTGCGGATGTATGCCAGGAATGATTACAACAGCCTTTATTTCATATAGAGGAAACCTGAGAGCTTTTGGGATTGCCTGAAATGTAGAAAAAAGAAAAACGAGCTATTTTTTTCCCCCCATCTGTGGGTATCAGGTGCCTGCATCGCTGTCTCTCCGGCTTCGCGCAGACCCGGGTCATGTCAATCGGATTTAGAATGTGGAGTCTGCACCGAGGCAAGCGCCAGGTCTCGTGGTTTTTCCATTAACGCTAATGCCCACAGCTCTGCCACCGGAGCTTTGCGGGCGTAATCTCATTTTCCCTCGCTGCCATCTTATACCGCTCACCAATGACTTCCATATGCCAGTCATGCAATTACATTTGTCATTTTTCCGTGACTCTAAGTGCTCACTGGGCTATTAAAAAAAAAAGAAAACGAATCTAGAAATGCATGGACATAGACAACTCCAATGTATCCTCCCCCAGTATCGCTATATTTAGATGTAGCATAAAAATAACAAGGTCCATATTCGATTTTGATTTGCTGGGAGTAAATGTGGCAATAGTCACATCAGAGACATGGACATGTTTTTCCTGATGTTTACCTCACACCGACCAAGGATTTTTCGTGCTCAATGACATTGTCATCACTGATTATCAGCAAGTCTATTACAATACCAGAAAAGGCACAAAGGTCTTGTGAAGGACAACGTAGTTTAACATGGAGGCGTAGAAAAAAAAGTAGTGTGTTTCCGGTAACATGAAATTTCAGCATAGGGTCGGTAGGTCGGACAAAGTTTTTTTAATCTTTTTTTTCTCCCTCCCTCCCCCATCAAAAACGTAAACAAAATAACCATAAAACAAGGAGACATTGAAACCAGTGCCGGATGCTCGTCTGTCAAAGAGGGCAAGCTCAATTTTGATCGACATCATAAAATGTGTCCGTTTATTTATACGCGAATTCTACTCTAGCTCCGTTGCTTTTCAAGAAAATGATCTGTGACCCTGTCATACCAACAAGGCGTCTTTTCCCCGTACTTAATTAGTGTCCTACAACTATAGGAACTACAATAAAACCCACCAGAAATAAAAGATTAATTTGTCGCTAGTTGTTTACAACAGAGTGTCGCTAAAATGATTAGGAGAAGTCTCCAGCTCAACTCGGAACAGAATGCGAGTTGAAAAAAATGCTCGCACAGATGCCTACACTAAAAGCTCGGTGATTGGCTCATTTCAATGTCAATCACTAAAAGCTCGGTGATTGGCTCATTTCAATGTCAATCGAACTGGCACACAGGCATCCAATCTGATGCAGAAAAGCCTGGCGTCCGGTACCCTCCCACTGCCATCCAGTCCCAGAGACGCCGAACTCCGTGGGCGGGACAAAAACCAGTTTGTATCCAATGACTCGTCTCCGTTCAACGTATTGGGACAACCTACCTGAACTCACTACCGTTTAAAGCACAGCGAAGCTGCGGCGTGAAGGAGAAGGGACTCGCGTCGTACGTCGTAACCAGTAATAAGAAGAAGCTGATTCGAGGCAAAAGTTGAGCACGTTGTAGCGCATATTTAGTCAATGACATGTACACACAATGACATTTACATTCATATATTTCATCACTTATTCTTTGACATTTTAGGGAAGCCAAGCTTCCCTTGCAGTCGAGCAATCGCCACTGATTGAAACCCCGCTCGGCGGCGAGTTAGGTACCCAGCGGCTGGGTGTTAGAGCCTCTGCGTCCGCGACCTAGACGGCCCGTGGTGGTCGTGGCCCGGCCTGGACTAGGGTGCCGTAAGACTAAGGCGGACGGGGTCGACGTCAACGAGCGCGGACGCGCAGGTCGGCGGGGTGGGCGGGCGGGGAACGCCGACAGCGCCTGACCGGGGTAGTGACGGGGACGGGCGGGGCGCGGAGGTGGCGCGGCGCACCGACCGACCCGCGCCCGACACCGTCCCCTCCCCCGCGGCGCCTCCCGCCGCCGTCGTCGTCGTTCGCTCTCGCTCCGGGCTCGGGAGGCAGGGGTGCGCCGCCGCCGCCGGCCTCGCAGGGTCGGGCGCGGGTGCGGGCGCTGGGTGTTTGTGGCGGGGTAGAGTAGACGACCGACCAACGACCGCGCGCCGTACCACAACCCCGCCCGTCCCACCGTCACGCCGCCCCCGCCTCTCCCGCGGCCGACTTGAGCGTCGCCGCCGCCCTCGCCTCGTTGAATCTTTTCGATACAGCAGTGGATGCTATTTTCTTATTATTATGGTGCGAGCATGCGACTGCAACACACAAAACGCGGTTTTAAACTGTTATCGGAGATCGTGGCCGCCGCCACGATTCAATGTTGTTGACAGACGACAGGGCAAGCGACCTTAGCGTGAATATCGCGAGTTTGCACCAATGTAAACGCTCTAAATTCATCTTTCCTTTTGTTATTTATAATTTTGTCTGTGGTTTTATTGTTCTTGTTTTGATTGTAAAGCGTCCTTAAGTGTTTTGAAAGGCTATTATTACACAAAAATGTAGAAGGTTTGAAAAAAAATGCCGACCGTAACGTTTTTCTTTGAGGTAGAAATTCTCGATCGGTCGGGTTACCGGAAACACACTACTTTTTTTCCTACGCCTTATACAACATGACGGAGAGCTGAATTTTGTTTTTTTTGAAGGCCACCAATTAGAAGCAGTATCCTACACACGGCCACACCACACTAACCAATCTGCGCCATCACTCTTTCACCCAACCTCACAAAGTCCTTGTTTGCTTTCCTGACTATTTGCGAAGGCTAGGCACTAAGCTAACTTGCTCCGCACTCCACTGGCAGCAGCTATGAGCAGTGAGTTGTGGACCATAAACTAATCCTCAACACTCAAGGCCAACTCGGGAGTTGCCTAAGCTTTCAACGAGAGAGAGAACACGAGAAGCTGGAGAAGCTAATGCTAATCGCTGAACCTTTGTGAAATGCAGAGTCTCAAAAGACCAGATTAAGTGATTCGGTCCACTCTACCCTTTTCTGATAAGTTTGGCTAGAACCGCGTTAGGCCGGAGACCAACCTGCCATAAACAGCAAATTTGTATTACAATTAGAAACTATCTAAAAATAAAATAAGACAACAGCTACATAGTAAGCACATGCTCAAAACCTGGTTATGAATAGGTTATGGCTGACGTTGAGGAGCTCGATATCAAAAGTATCTTAAATATTTACAATATCAGCACTGTTTGCATTTACTTGCACAATTTTGCAGCGCGGCGTATTGAGTCTTGAGATACACTTTATATCTCAAAATTACTCTTATTATTCTTTTCATCAATATAGCTTTGCTAAGGGAATACGTGTTTTGTATTTGCTAAAGTTTTTGTTGACATAAAATGCTAAATTTGAATGGAAAGAAGCAGAGACAAGAATAAATATCAAAGTTTCTGACCCTTTTCAAAAGAAATACTTACCTTTCACATTGAAATAATCCATTCAGCGATGTTTCCACAATGTTTTTTACACTTGTATACTCACCATTACTGTGAGGGGATTCCATTTTTCAAGGCGTAGCACTAAGCCCTCAGTATCTGTTTTGAAGCAGTTAAGAAAAATATTCTCATCTAATTTTTCATTGATGCACAAAGATCATTAGAACAAAATGTGAAATATTTTTGGTGAAAACAATGCATGTTTAGATAAATGATTACACATACTTGCATATTTATACAGGCATGAGAGCAAGCAGTAGGTCTTGCTTTATCAAACCATTTGATGAAACCTTGAAAAAGGCCTGCCTCCCTGACATAGCCTCTTTCGTGTACTTGCATTTCTAGATGAACAGCTTTTAACGTTTTGATGGTATGATGTAATTTTCTGTCACGTTTGCAAATGTTGCCGTACAAAGTGAATATTGCGGTGAAGCTTGACGCGCAGAAAATTGTGAATTGAATCAAAATCGCAATATCCGCACAGGAAATTTGCAATTCAATCTTTCCCCGCATTTACATTTACCGTCTACCTAGTAGTCTTGTCAGAACACATGAAGAGCTGCAGCTTTTTGCCTCCCGTTCCGGATGATGCATTCCTTTGCCAAAAGAGAAAGTTGCTTCCACAGTCTCAAGTTTAGATGAGTCAAGATGAAGGCTGAGAGTCGCAACAAAGTCTTGATGTCATGCATTGGGATGAATGTTGGTTCTCTGTCCATTGCAGCCACCGTGCGAATCTCCACTCGATCAAATTGAAATCAGCTGCTGGCCTACTGACGCTTACATAAAACAACCTACGTGGTAACTCTGCATGCCTTGTTCCAAACATTGAAACGGATTTCACATCTTGCCAAAAGCACATCAGGAACCAGGGCATCTGTTAATCAGAAGCTGAACCGGGCTGTTTGTTTTACCGAGTGGCATCGAGCTTTCCTGTCCCTGAACTAACATGCAAGTCGGAGTCCTGCCAAATGCAGGCCGCTTGCCGTTCGGCCTGCTGACCAGAGGCTGAGCTGCACTGTAATCGTTTACTTGGTTTCACTTCTTATCTAACATAACCGTTACCTGCCTAATTCATCGGACGTCAAAATGTTTACGCTTGAGATGGTAGGATGATTTCAAAGGAACATTGTACGGTATGTAGAGTAAAACTATATGTGTAACTGGGGGTTAAGAAGTCTGCTCCACTGTAAAACTGTTTCTTAGTATGTCATTTTTTGGTACAAGAAGTCCAAAGTGTACTTTTATGCGTTTCATAAGTGTCTTTATTTCATATTCTTTGCCTTGTGTAACTGATGAGCTTTGCAGTGTCAGGGGACGAGAATGGCAGTTGAAAGGAAATAAAAAAGGAATAAACAAGGAATATATTATGCATTCCATTGTATATTTTATTCATTAATGTCTCCATTTTAAGAATATCTCTTTCTACAAATGAACCCGCTGCCACTGTTGCTGGCGGGTGTCCGGCGAGACAGCGGCGCATCAGTTGATGTCACAGTAGCGGAAGACTGAAAATTTGAACTAAGCAAAATTGAAGTTTGAGGAGGATTGCAAAATGGGATTTGTCGCCCACTAAGCGGCCCAGCAATCCCACTTTGTGCTTCTAAAAAGGAGGCTTTTCAGTTAGCCTTTTTCCATGACGCCACACTCGGTAACATTCGAAACGAAAAGGAAATAAACCTGGAGACCCAACAGGATGAGGCTGACTTTATTTTCAATGAAAAATATCTTTCAAGACCCCAATCATGAATGTCGCCAATCGTTTCCGGGCACCGAGGCTCTGCGGGCTCATCATGTGCACGGGCGAGCATTTATCCTAATAGAATTACACGTCCGATAAATATAAAGGGGAAATAAATGAAGGCCGTAGTTCCATTCAGAGTCAAAACGATTTAAGGTCTCCAATTTAAAATGCCTTTCTTATCGGTTTACTTTTTAATAACGTATGTGCCATTCAAAAGCAAACGAACAACGGTGTTAGCCTACTAAGCTTTTGCAGATTTTCGCCAGTTACCCAAAACATTGAAGAACTATTCTCTGTAGCCTCCAATTTGGTGCACTGATTGTCCTTCAATTTGCTGCACTGATTGTCCTTCAATAAATTCTGATGCTTTCTCACATTTGAGGATACACGGCAAGAAAAGACGCAAACACATGCTAACGTTAGCTTCCACTGTGGACACTGCAGTGTTCTACTCGACAAGCCCCATGTTGCCACAGTGGCCGTTTATCTTCCTCTCCTGAGTCCACTTTAATAAATTTGCTGCACCATAGTTACAGTTGAAGATTCACAACTAGAAAATACCAAAATCGCGGAAGCTAACGTTAGCTTACCCGCTGGGCGCTGCAGTGTTATACCTCACACATTCCACTTGGCTGGTTAGTCGATTTCCTTACGTCTTTTTTGTTTTTGTTTTTCATACTAATGCAGGCAAATATTCACAGCCTTTACCAAGAATCACAACATGCGGAGAAAAAATATAGCTCTACAAATACTTTCCGGTTGTACTGCAACTGCTGCATTTGTTGACATTGCAGAATACTCCGGAGTCTCCATTTTGCTGCAGCGACCTGCCCTTCGTCTCTGTTAGACGAAGTGTTTTTGCCCTTAGCAAACAAAACTTTGTTCATAGAACTAATTTCATCAGACAGTATCAGATTGTTGCATAAGCATGTTTGATTCTTTTGCTAATGTCGCTCTCACTCTCTGTCAGGAAGTCGCAATACGACTGCACCGCGTGACGGGGTGAAACTACAGAAAGTCTGGAGTATTCTCAAAGAGATTGGAGAACTTTTGAGGGTTGCAGTCGTGTTTCCCGGCGAGCCGGCCTTTTGGCGACGGCAGGGAGCCGTGTGAAGAATGAGTGGGAGAAGGAGAGAGGAAGTTGCATAACTACAGCTCCCACCAAGGAGATACTGTACCTTGCCACTCGAGAAGCAAACAGCAGTGTTCAAGGTTTTGCTGGCGTTTTCAACTGCTCACCGAGAACAGATTATGCAAGATAAGACGCACACGGCAAGCTGTGTTTCATCATCGTCATCATCAAATGGTTCACTAAATGTTTGCGTTATTCTCTCACAAAGACAGGCATAGTTTTCAAGCGATGCTCCTTATGCAATGACAGAAAGGTTTTTCATATGACATTCTCTTCCTGGAGGCGGGATTATTTGCTTGAGAGTCTAAAGCAGTTGCCAGGTGTCTTTATTAAATGTTTGCCAAAATGCCAGAAGGCTCGAGGTTTACAGTAGGTACCCACAATTATTTTTTTTAATGGGCAAGTGGGGTGGTTCATTAGTCGGTGAGATAAAATTAAAATGTTAAAACGTGTAAAATATTTTTTCTGAATGAAAACGTAATAATTCAGTCGCATTTGAACCTGTATTATGTGTAACTATTTTAATGACACCTAACTAACCACCTATTTATAAAAATAAATGTGTTAAAAGTATGTGATTTTTTTTTGATTAACCAAATCTATTTAAAAAATGGCCAAAATAAGAAAAAAAAATAAGACAGGGCGGTTCTGTGTCCATTTATGCCATGTCCCCTAAAAAAAAAAGAAAATCTAATTATCGAGGACAAAAGGTAGTACTGATCCCCCAAAATAATGGGATGAGACAAATTGTCAATAACGTGACATATCATTATCACTGGATCAACTATCGATATGGTTGGGGTTTTTTTTCAACTGACAGACGGATTTTGCAAAAGGTCAATCGTAAACTCGCATCCGCCTTTTCAAAGATTCAGAAATTATAGTTCGATGTCACAAAAAGAGCCCCATTGTTTTTTCAGTGATAGCCAGCGGTAGCCACACAAAGTCGGTGGTTGGCGACGTCCTTTGTCCAAGCTGGTCATCGACAACTGCCTGCCTTTGTAGTTATTCCATCTCGTTGATCGATTTGTATTATCGGGATAAAATTTCCCCATTATTTTAGGCCATTGTTGATCAATGAGCGAGTCGAGAGGGATGACATGGAGTTTGATGGTTACGAATGGGATTTCTATGCGCCGTTCGCAAAGCACTGGCGGGAGTCGTCAAATCACAAGCAAACTTTTTTTCCTCTGTCTGCCGGTGACGCGCGCTGAATGGATATCATTGTGCGTGGCCGAGGCTTCCATCACGGTAATCCTTCCCACAAGATGCAGGTACTCTTAGAGGGAAAATGGAAGATGAGCGGGCACCCATTCACAGTATGCGTCAGTGCTCTCGAGCCCAAAGCCAGTCGCGAGGAATAAGTGACCCCAAACTGTAGAATCCTCCCCCCCTCCAAAAAAAAAAAACGTAACAAAAGGCTAAAGCTCAAGCTGCTATTCAGAGTGATAACAAGCTGTCAACTTTAGAAAATGTAATCTGCTGACTCCGGAAGGAATCGGAGGTGTCAGTGGAGTGGACCGCTGGCTGATACTTATCTCGCAGTTGACGGAGAGGGGAGCTGATACACAAAAGCCTCCAAACAATAGAGGTCGGGTCAGTAAAGGAATCCGAACGGAGGCGATCTTCACATTTATGCACGTAAACATCCCCTCGGAGAGCTGTCTGAGCTCCTTTACTGGTGCAGGCCGCCAAGAAGCAGGTGCAGGAAATTAAAAATGACCAAACGTTAATATTCAACCAATGAGTATTGCACGGTGCTATTGACCCCACCACATCGTTTACGGCACTGACAAATTTGAATTATTTCAAAAAGGATACCAAATGAGCCTTCGACGTTGTGACACGTTGTGAAGCCGTTGGGTTTCCGCTCTCCAAAGCTGTAGCTGTGTCCGATGAATTCCCTTTAACTGCACCGAGCTCAGCTGTGAAAAATGTCCTGTAACTTTTCAGGCATAAATTGTTGCACATTTTTTTCTGGGGAAAAGCTGATGGCAATGCAATTTTTTTTCTTATTGCACTTAAATTATGGCCCAAAAAATATGGACCAGTGAGTATGACTCCCAATACATCCTGGTGGAATACAAATTAGTAACACTGGAGCTATTTGGGCATTTTTTTTTGTCATCTTGAGTTCAGAAGACCATAGCTCCGGGCTTTCCCTCATGCGCTCGGGTCGCTATTGATCCTGGGACGCCGGCCATAGGTTATGAAACAGATACACGGGGGTGGTTACGGGCTGAATGAGAAAGACGTGACTTTGACTTCACGCTTTTGTGGATGGCTTGCGGTCTCGCACGGTTTGATCCCGTCTGCTGTCGGGTGATTGATGATGGTCAAATGCACCTCTGAACAATTGAAGCGGGTTGGAATCAATTCTTCCTGCAGCCAATTGATCCGATGACGAAATGGTAACAGAGAAAGTGGGGTCCAATTATCTAGCGCAACCCTCTTGGAGCTTACCTAGAGTGCACACACCTTTTGTGGGATCATCTGCTGCCAAACAAGCAATCAATCTGCAGGATTTGCTTTCAACTGCGACCAGTGGGATAGTCGTAGGATCTGTAATTTGGCACCAGCAGCTCACTCATCTGTCTCTTGTTAAATTAGCCTTTTTTAAATGGAGATTACCTGACATCACAAAAGAGAGAGGCGGGCCATTGTTTTGACATGGAAAGGCTGTTAAAAAAGCATTTAAAACCGGAGGACAATATATATATTTTTTCCTATTGAAAATAGAAATCATTTAGTCCTGGGTCATGCAGGCACAACGATTAATAATGAGAATAGTATTGACATAATCTGAGGCGAATATAAGTGGTGCGCAGCTGTGCATGCCTCCTGCAAATATTAAATGCACATCCGATCCAGATGTGTTTGATTTGCATACTTTTTTTTTAAGTGCAGAATAGTGGACAGTGCTTGATTTGCAGAAGGTTGCCCGACGGAAGTGAGAACGGAGGTGTGCTTGTTTTATTTTCTGACCGCTATACTGTTCCCCCCATGAGTTCTCTGAGGTGGTGAGAAGCCAAAGACAAAGCAAAACACAGTTAATCCTTTCAAGGCTCATTAAGGTGATCTCTGGTGAGATTTCATGGTTGTCTTACTTTTACTCTTTGCTTCAAAAAAAAATAAAAGAATAAAAAATAAGCCAAAGAAAAAGGCATATTGTGCATTTTGTTGAGGCCTTGTGTGACATTCGGATGAGTTTGATTAGAGAGATTAATTTTAATTGTTGACTTTGCAATATTTTACTGTGCAGCCATGACAGAGATGCATGTGCTGTTTTTCCCCCACTTCACAATTCGTTTCTCTTCTATAGTTTTGTATTGACAGTCCAATT
The DNA here is from genome assembly GCA_026261675.1 of Hippocampus mohnikei. Taxonomy (NCBI): domain Eukaryota; kingdom Metazoa; phylum Chordata; class Actinopteri; order Syngnathiformes; family Syngnathidae; genus Hippocampus; species Hippocampus mohnikei. Next base: position 6,241,104 of record JAKGUB010000341.1, read on the forward strand.
TTATTTCCCGGTTGCCATCCACTCACATGAGAAAATACACAGAAGGAGCCAAAGAAAACGAAAAATACTGTAAATTCTTGAGATCATCATGCAATATGATGAGGTCTTGTGAGTTTCCCCACTTCAGCATGACTTCCATTTTCTTCATAGTTTTCCTATTATTGCCACCACGAGTGAAACATCTGCGACATTATCACACACACACGCACACACACACACACACACACACACACACACACACACACACACACACACACACAAAGATAAGAAAGCCAAAGACCGGAATGCCAGAAGTCTCACCGCAAGTCTTGATAAAGTAGCTAAACCAGACTTATTTCTATTGTATTCATACTCTGACTGCAGCATCGCCGCCTGAGAGCCTCTCATGCGCGGCCACGGGGGAAATGTCTGACATTGACTATGTGACCTCGCTCCCTTGCTACATCCTGGCATTAGAGGCTGGTTCATGAGCACGCATATTGAACATGTCAATGTCACGTCCACTGATCCCTGTGTGCGGTTCGCGCTCGACGATGAATCTTGAGTAAATGATACATTTAGAAAGTATTGTTCACTGCTGTTTGCATCCCACCATCCTCGCCCTTGTTGCTAATAGCAACTCAAGAGAAGACATTTATCTCAACCTCTGCCGCTATGGTCGCTAATGAACATCTCTGGGAGTATAAAAATGTTATGTATAAAGGAAGGATGTCCCTCATTAGCAAGCCTATTAAAAGAAGACATAGTTTGCTAAGTTAAGTAAGGAAAAAAAAGAGGACTAAAAACTAAACCCAACTTAACAAATGGACCTTTTCACCCCCTTTTTTATGGTGAATCCCCTGAAAAATGTTGATTAGTTTAACCGCAAAGAAATGAAGCAAAGGATACTATTACAGATATCATACTGGATACGTTAATATGGTTTTATCCAGTTGTCCCAGCTTGTTGCACATGTTTGAGGCCTTTCTTGTAGGCATGATAAAACATGCGTGGAGAGTCGCACAGTTCGAATTTTAAATGTCAACTGATTGCTAGATCATGGGACGTTTAAGCAGGGTACATGCGTTGCAATTTTTGACAGCTAACCCAATTTTCAGAAACTGCCATGTGTGAGCTTACTGCGCTTACAGTCGACAATGACAATTGCAAGTCTCCTCCCTAGACCAGATGTCTTGTCTTTGCACCAAGGCTTCCTTGTAAGAGGCAGCACGGTGACACAGGAGATTCATAAATGGGGGGAAAATTATTGGCAGAGGACAAAATATGATTTCAAATCTTATCCATCCATCCATTATCCGAACCGCTTGATCCTCACTAGGGTCGCGGGGGGTGCTGGAGCCTATCCCAGCTGTCTTCGGGCAGTAGGCGGGGGACACCCTGAATTGGTTGCCAGCCAATCGCAGGGCACACAGAGAAGAACAACCATCCACGCTCACATTCACACCTAGGGACAATTTAGAGTGTTCAATCGGCCTGCCATGCATGTTTTTGGAATGTGGGAGGAAACCGGAGTGCCCGGAGAAAACCCACGCAGGCCCGGGGAGAACATGCAAACTCCACACAGGGAGGCCGGAGCTGGAATTGAACCCGGTACCTCAGCACTGTGAAGTCAACGTGCTAACCACTGGACTACCGGGCCGCCCTTCAAATCTTATTATTTTTATTATTATTATTATGAAAATCTGATGTGCTAGAGAAAAAAATAGGGCAGAAAAGTGGATTTGCATGTCTGAAACCTTCCTTGATTTAACAGACTAACTGGGGAAAATTAAAAAACACAACTTTTTTTCCAGCAAAAAAACATTATTTTAAAATGACTATAAAAAATATTTAAACAAGTTTTAGTTGATCGGAACCTATATTGTTGGTGCCTGAAGGGACAATAGTAGCAGCTCGTCAAGTTAATGAACCACATTGTTAGTTTCCTCTTTTCACCTCTGCTACGATTAGATACAGTACCATCGGGAAGGGCTTTACCAAAAATTAAAAATGTTTACTGTACCAAAATGTCATGACTGGAAGAGCGTATGCATGCCAGTGCCTGAGTACAGCCATTGAAATTAATAATTAGATACCACACGTTTCTCTGAGCTATGTGCTTATTACAGTGATGCTAAGCTAATGTCTCAGCCGTCCATTACCTTTTGATGGGACAGTCGGCCGCGCTAGCAAGGCCCCCATGTATGTCCATGCATTGTCTTTGACGGGAACATCAACACTGCCAACATGGCCGCCACACTGGCGCGTGTTCCCTAGTCTTCAGTTTCTCAAAACTGGCGTCTGGTCCATTCTTATGTTCTTGTGATCTTTGTGAAATGTCTTTCGTCGCATTCTAATTGGAATCGCGTAGGGACCAAGAATGCACAAAATACCTGGATGTTGTTCTTGACTGCTAGCTTAAACCAAGGATGCATTGATTAGTGGCTTGTTAAGGCTTGATTCAGAAAATATCCCAAGATGCATTTCATGCCGCTGTCAAAATGGCGAACAGTGCAGCGGAGGAGAGGAATCAGTTATGCCCCCTTTTTACATGATAAAAGGAGGAGTTCACAGAAGTTTCAATTACAAAGAGACAAGCATTGTTTGGAAGCATATCTTTGAGACCGATTTGACCAAGACTGTACTCAAAGACCGAGTCAACGAGACCATACTGTGCATTCTTGTGATCAGTCTCTTTCTGTCGATGGCACCACAGCACCATTTTACTGGCACTGGGACACATTGCAGTCGATTCTGGAACTAACAGATTTTAACAGCTATTTTAGACATTGTGTTTTGATTTGACACTCAGGATCCATTGGTTACGATTCCCTGAAATCGAACTTCTACTGTATCTCCATTGACACTCGTCACCTCCCCTTGAACATATGTTCAGCGTAGTTTCAGGACGGTATTGTGAGTGACAGCATGGTGGCGCAAGGTCTTCAGTCAGTCTCTCACGGTACCCTGAAATTGAAATTGGGCCAATTATCAGTCGGTATGCTCAGTGCCTGATTGATATCATTTTGTAAGACAACTTTGACTGTACCTTAATTAGTGCCGAATATTTTATTAATTTTTAAATGTGTGCATATGATTGCGTGTAAGTCCAGGGGAGTGCAATGTATTTATATACTTTTTATACTTTTATATTTTTAGATTTCACGACACTTTGGGGGTGGAGGCTCCTGCAAAATTTCGTTGTAACAAGTGTGCAATGACAATAAAGTATTCATTCATTCATTCATTCATTCATTTTCCAATGTATACTGTATGTGGTCTTTCAGCAGGTGATCCCTGACAATTGAAAAACTCCCAGAGTAGATACTTGAAAAGATTGCAGTCACCAGTCCTTTAAGTCATCTTTTTATAAGAATAAAGACCCGAACAAGACCGACGATATTAAATTACATCGAGACAAATTAAGCCATTCGAGAGACACATCGTGGACCTTCACGTGTCCGTCCTCACATCTCTGGTATGACCCTCATCGCTGAGAGGCCACATGACCAGTATGGGAGTGCAGTTTTTTTCCGCAGAGGTTTGCATGCAGACAAGGTATCAATTTCTGACAACGACGACATTGAAGTCATTACCATCTGCACAGAGGGAATCTCTGTCACTTCAGTATATAAACCACCCTCCATAATTTTTGACATTCCCCCTTATCCCACCGACAATCGCATCAACGTGGTTATGGGAGATTTTAACAGTCACAGTGTCAACTGGGGTTATGCTGAAAGTAACAAAGATGGTGAGCTGGTTGAGAGCTGGGCAGAATCCAATCAACTGTCTCTCATCCACGATGCTAAGCTCCCTCCTTCTTTTAATAGCTCCCGATGGAGAAGGGGGTACAATCCAGACCTGATTTTTGCATCAGATGCCATTGCCAATCAGTGCGAGAAGACTGTCCTGGACCCAATCCCACACACCCAACATCGTCCAATAGGTCTCAAGATCAATGCAGTCATCTCTCCTCGCACTGTCCCTTTTAGGCGACGTTTCAATCTGAAGAAAGCCAACTGGGAAGGGTTTGCCGAAGACCTAGACTCTGCCATTGTGGATCTTCCAGCCACTCCAAGTAACTATGAAGCCTTTATAGAATCAGTCAAGTCGTCCTCACGTTGTAACATCCCTCGCGGCTGCCGTATGAATTACATCCAAGGCCTGACAGATGACTCTAAGGTGTTATATGATGAATACATCTCACATTTTGATAACGACCCCTTTAGTGTTGATACCATCGAGCTTGGAGAAACACTAGCAAATTCCATCACAGAAGAAAGACGGAAGAAGTGGCAAGAGCTAATTGAATCAACCAATATGACCCATAGTAGTAGGAAAGTCTGGAAGACTATTCGTATCCTGGGAAATGACAACACCAAGTCACAACCAAGGCCGCAAGTCACCGCCGACCAGGTTGCCCACCAACTCCTGCTGAATAGTCGGGGTAATCCTCAACAACGCACCCAAAGGGCCAAACTTCCTCAAGTGTCTGATGCGCTCTCAGATGACTCTCCAGGTTTCACAAGGCCTTTCACCATGGACGAACTAGAATCTGCAATGAAGTCCATGAAGAACAACAAAGCTGCGGGTCTTGATGATATCCTTGTGGAGCAGATCAATCACTTTGGATCAGGCACACGCAGATGGTTTCTCGGTCTGGTGAATGAATGTGTTGCCTCCAACAAGATCCCAAAGATATGGAGAAAATCAAGAGTCATTGCCCTACTGAAACCTGGAAAGATCCTGCGATCCCAAAGAGCTACAGACCAATATCGTTGCTCTGCCACATGTACAAGCTGTTTGAACGTCTCTCATGAATCGCATAGCTCCTTCGTTGATGACTTCCTTATTCCAGAGCAAGCAGGCTTCAGACCTGGGAAGTCATGCACAGGCCAGTTGCTGAATCTAACCCAGTTCATCGAGGATGGTTTTGAGAAGAAGAAAATCACAGGAACTGCATTCGTTGATCTATCTGCAGCGTATGACACAGTCAACCACCGCATACTAACCAGGAAACTGTATGAGATGACGTCAGATGTCAGGCTCACCCAGCTGATCTGCAATATGCTATCAAGTCGCAGATTCTTCGTAGACCTCAATGGTAGTCGCAGTAGATGGAGGACACAGAAGAACGGACTCCCTCAAGGTAGTGTGCTTGCCCCCCTGTTGTTCAACATCTACACTAACGATCAACCTACCCAACCAGACACAAGACGTTTCCTGTATGCGGATGATTTGTGCATTGCCTCCCAGAAGAGTACCTTTGAAGCAGTTGAAGTCTCCCTTTCGAATGCACTGGACCTGCTCATCCCTTACTATTCCATTAACCACCTAAGGGCAAACCCGGGCAAAACACAAATTTGTGCGTTTCATCTAAAAAACAGGGACGCCGATCGCAAGCTACAGATTAGCTGGTACGGGAAAATGCTGCAGCACACCTCATATCCAGTCTACCTAGGGGTGACACTTGACAGGTCTCTTGACCTATAAGGAACACATCATAAAGACCAAAGCTAAAGTGGCATCAAGGAACAACATTCTCAGGAAGCTTACCAACACAAAGTGGGGTGCTGATGCCAAGACACTACGTACAACAGCGCTGTCTCTATGCTTCTCTGCAGCGGAGTACGCATCACCAGTCTGGTGCAGATCAGCCCATGCCACCAAGGTTGATACAGTGCTAAACTCTGCTTGCCGTGCTGTCACTGGCTGCTTGAAGCCCACAAAGGTTGACGACCTATACCTACTCAGTGGGATTGCTCCACCAAGCATCCGGAGGACAGTTGCATCCCAGAAAGAAAAGCTGAGACAAGAAACTGACACCCGCCACCAACTCTACAACCATGAGCCAACAACAAAAGGTTAAAATCAAGGCATAGCTTCCTGCACTCTGTGGAGGCTATGGACAGAAATCCGAAAAGCAGCGTGTCGCTCTGCCAACCACTTCCACTTCCCTGAGAATTTGGCACAAAAGAGAATTAGACGCCGATCCCGTTATATTTATTTCCCCACATTTCAGTCAAGCCGGTGAGGCACTCCCAGCTTTCCGAGGGACGATGTTAAAGAACTTAACCTCTGTATATACAGGCTTCTATCTTTTACTTGGAGCGTCTCTTCGGCCCTTTTGGCTTCAGACAGTCATAAATAGAATCCCGCCTCCACGCCTCCCATCTATTGATTATGAATCAGACTGAATTTCATGATGGAAACATATCTTGGATTTTTGTGTGCGCGTGTCTGTGTGTGTGTGTGTGTGTGTGTGTGTGTGTGTGTGTGTGTGTGTGTGTGTGTGTGTGTGTGTGTGTGTGTGTGTGTGTGTGTGTGTGTGTGTGTGTGTGTGTTTTTCATCCATTGTGGGTGTTTATGTGCAAAGAGGATTTCGGAGGATCCAAACAAAATGGTAGGAGCTCTGCTAAGAAATAAGCTGACTTCAATGGAGGGATTTACAGATCCCACTCAGAGGTAGGAGGGGAGCCATTCAAAGCCAGCCTTTTTTTTTTTTTTTTTTTTAAAGGCTGTTTATTTACTGCAAACAATGACGGCCTCTGTCATATGTGTGTTGTTTTCTCAACCAAACAGCTCACATTGCACCAAAGCTCTACTTAGAGACATATTTAAAACTATTTCAATACATTTGCTGCCTTTGTCTTTATGGTGAAATGCAATAAGCACAAGTCGGATGCTTTTACCCGTGCAGACCACGTTGCAGTTTGGCGTGTAACCGACATGAAAACCAATACTTTTTCTCACAGGTGAGCAACATGGTTGTTGTGGCGTCAAGACTTTTATTGGGGGGTGATGTTTTCACTTTTTTCTTTCCTGTAATATCATAGTATGTTTTCAGCCCCCCGCCCCCAAAAAACACGAAAACAAATACTGTCAACACATTTAACTCAACAAAAGATAATTAAAAATGTAAAATATGAAAGAAGAGATCAAACAAAATAAAAAGAAATTAAAAAGAAGGCTTTTCTCTTGGAATGAAGGCAAAAAAGTGAAAGACATCAAGAGAAACAAGAAGAAAACATCAAGGGAAAGAAAAAAAGACCGGATAAAAGGAGAATTACGAGAAGACAATAGAAACATTTCAGGAACGAAAAAGCCGATGAATAAGAAAAGAGGCAAGACATGAGAAAATGAAAGAGCTAAGGTAAAAAATCCAAAAAGAGGAAAGAGAAAATGAATAAACATAACGACCGACAAGAAGGGAAAAGAGAAGAAAAGAAATGCTACCACGATCAGCAAGTCTATCCGCTCAACATTAAGAATTCCCCGCAAACGATCGCGGACTTCAATGTGTCAAATACGTGCCTGCCACGGTGCCATCACGCCATGCGACTGAACCCGGAAAATGGCAAGTCCATCAATTCAGTGTCAATTCCTCCCCTTCCACCGGAGCCACTGAGGGAAGTGAGGTGGCATTAATTATGAACCTTCAAGCTCCAAGGGACAGTTAATCTTTGTCATTTAGCTGCCGGAGATATTTGGATCCGCCATCCACATTAGAGCCGGGGTCTCAGCTCTTGACCTCTAACCAAGCATAAGAATTCTGCTCACGCTTATTGAAGTTGGGCCTTTTTTTCCTTTTCCTTCCCCATGACCCCACTCCCCCTCCCGAACCCCCCTACCACCCTTTGGCTGTTTTAGTCTGTGGAGTAATATCCCATCTAACTCTTGAAAAGCTTTGAATGAGAAAAGTGCTCCGGTGACCTCTGGGAAAAGTAATTTTCGAAATAGCTGTAATTCACAAGCGCTGAAGTCAAGTTGAACGTCGAGTTGAGTCAGTGGCCACTTGATTAGGGACACCTTCTCAACCCATGAAAGCACCGTCTCGAAAATTCTGCGTTGATATTGAAAATGATGCTTGTTTTGTATCAACAGAATTAGGGATTTATCACCATGCTTATTACTGCGGTCGTAGTTTAGATACACCACCAGATTCAAACTGCTATAATTTTGTTGGAAATGAGACGTAACAATTATTCTTATTCATTTTATAGTTGTAGAAGTTGTAGTAGGAGCAGCAAGTTTAGAAATCGAATGAAGTAAGATTTGAATGAGATACAGGGAATAAAATTTGATTACATGCGTGAACGGCGATCGTTTATTGGAGCTTAATATACTCAACAAATGGTTGGGGTTTTTTTTCTTTTAGCTGAATGTTGTTTTGAACATCAAAGAGTGAAAAAATAACAAGTCACGCAATGCTACAACGTGAACCACCACAGAGCTGGTGTATTTGTTGCAGGAGAGAAAGATATAAAGCACCACAGTACCCCCCCCCCCCAAAAAAAAAAAATAAAAATACATAAATAAATACTGTCAGAAAATTTTTGACAGAATCGGGCCATTGCTTTGATCAAACATTTTTCCGATGTTCTTTTGTGTATGTTTAATACATTTGCAGCCCTGCACTAACGCGCATAAAGCTTGCTGTTTGCATATGTTATAATAAGCCACTGCTGTGACGTGATGGATGCAGATCAGCCTCGGTGTCAGTATTGTGGGGTCATGGCCGTGTATGGAGAGAAATTCAAGGCTGGATTAAAATCTTTGTATGATCCAAAATAAAAACAAAAAAGTGAAAGATTCTTTTTTGACAGCAAATTCCATTGTGTTTGTGGTTTGACATTTGCAAATGCCTATTTACACAAATTTTGGAATATTCTATTGTCTGGTTTTTGCAGAATAAATGTTTGATCGTTGTTTGATTCGTTGTTTTGGCTTTGGGGGCATCTTGGTTCCAAAGAAACAAGTTGAAGTGAGGTGAGGAGCTTCGTTTAGGCAGAAGTGATCCTTTGCTGCTATCTTGTGGCATCTATACCTAATTGCAAACTCTTAGTTTGGCTAGATCTTTGGAGAATCTAACACAGAAGGGGATAAAAAAATGACAGATTTAAAAAAAAATTCATTTCAGCTTTAGGCTGAGATAAAAAAAAATGATGTTTGATTTTAATATTTAGTCTGGCTTAATTGACATGGATGTTTGGTACTGCACATTAGTAAAAATCTCTTAGCTTGTCCGCCTTCACAGTCAATCAAATGCGACATGTCGGATAAAAACTCAACCCAGTTGCTTGCAAGTCCGACAAAACGACAAACAGCAGTGGACGCATATCGTCAATAGCAAATAAAAACCAATTTGTACTGTCCTTGGTATAATAATATGTAAGGCTCAAGAATAGATTTTGCTCTAAATTTTGGCAGCTGACTAGCGACAATAAAATCTCCGTAACTTAAAAAAAAAATCCATCAAAATTGCCTATGTATGCGTAATATGCTAGTGATGTCACATGCCGTAAATGCCATGTTTTGTGTGCGGCGTTCTGCTTTTGACAAGCCCACACCCCCGAGATGCTCCCCAGAGAATATGGCGGCGTGCAGAAAGGCGGAGAGTCTCACTGGGGCCTGGCAATAAAGATTAATGAGACTCCCGTTGTCTGTGTCACTTTTAGGGCATCTCTGCATGGGATGTGCGAGGCATCAGCTTCTTATCTGAGTGACGACAGTGGGCGGGGATCGCGGGCGTTCATTTTTTTTTTTTATGTTAGAGAGGCATTTTGCAGTAGATGCAGGAGAGCTCGCTAAGGTGTCAGAACTCTGTCGCCTTTTGCGACCTCGCCAGCTGCTCCACCTGGATGGTTGCCATCGTCCTCGGGGATGCTGTGAGGTCAAAGTCAAATTGAATAACACAAGGAAATGCTATTTTTCATCCCACATGTATCTTAGAAACCCTGCAAGAGACACAAAAAATGTCTATTGTTAAAAATCATTGCGAAGTTTCATTATCGCTACTCTCACAGTGGCAAAAAAAACAAACTGTAGCCCAAATACCACATAATACATCACTCTTCAGGGAAGGCATAGCTTTCTGGCTAACTGCATACTCTTGTGGTAGAAACAGGCTAAGTTATCAATTATGAAGTGGCTTTTGTTGTCAGACTCACTTTAACTACGCCCAGAACATCCAGACACCTGAGATGGTGAAAAATACATCGCTGCTATATCTCAGCAAATCAGCACACACCAGCCTGAGTTGATGTGGACAACCTACACATGCTTGGTTGAGAGAAGAGTCAACAAGACAATGCCAGAGAATGCCCTATTTCAAAAAATGCAGAAAAACATTTAATATAAATTGGGATAAAAATCCCGGAAAGAAGGGGGAAAAAATCCAAAATGTGAAAATAAATAATAGTGAATATGCAAGGGTTGTCTGCAGCTTTGCGTTGTAATATCACCAATCACCACTAGATGGTAGACACTACTATTAGTTGCGCTCTTGCACTGCCCTATGCTACAACGTGAGAAGTCGGCAGGCCTAATATTTTGGTGCGTAATTGGAACGATATGCAGCACAAAAGTACCTAAAAATATTAAAACTTTGAGTGAATTGATTTTTGTGGAAAAAACGGGACACAATGAATTCCGGCATGTAATATTAGGTTCTTGTTCCTATTTTGTCCCCCATTTGATAAAACATTTTTGCCATACGGTGCATCTGGTTAGGAAGTGTGTTGTCCTTTGTGGCCCCAAGTAGCACTCCTGGAAAAAATGGTTGCTCATTAAGTTGCCCATCCCTGTGCAAGGATGTCCTGTAACTGAAATAATACAATACAATACAATACAATACAATACATGCTGATTTATATTGCGTTTTCACAACAGCGGAAGCTGCAACAAAGCGCTTAACAAAACAGTTAACATAAAGTAAAATAATAACCACAACACATAACATAGCGACAATATGTCTCTGAATATATCCAACATGCATCACAGGGTCAGGAGTACCATTCAGCTCTTAAGTTAAACCTCTGTGGTGACTTACATACGTCCAGAAATTAATCACTGTACTTCACAATTTTTTTTAAATTAAATTATCCCGATTTAATTAGAATATTGTTTAGCCCTGTTTTACACCATCATTTGTTGTGTGTCATCTAATGTGTCGAATACTAGTAAAGTTGTTCTTGTTCTCAAAACATGTCCATGCTTGTTCGCTTCACACACACAAAAAGTCAACACAAAAGCAACAGGACGCACTCAGAGGAAAAGTTGACTTCCCCGCTTGATAAAAACATGCACGTTAGTAGAGGGATGAAGGTGGTTGTTTTGTTCTTGAGTGTGCTTCTCTATATCGTTTGCAAGAAACTGACTCTTGAGTCGTATTTGACGGGATACGATCGCTCAATTGGACCTTTCGGTGTATTTAAGAAGCCACTAAATTATGAAGTCATTTTATATGATGCCCATTAATTAAAAGAGTGCTGAATTTGTGCGTTGATATCGGTTTGCTTTGAAGCACAAAGGCGTGAATCCATTTATGATCACTCGGTTGCGATACAGCGGTTCACACTGCATAATTTGTTGATTTTATCCCTCGTAATTGGAGAGCAGAAGCATAAATCGCCTGCGATTAGAGGATTGCGAGCACGTACACAGCTGTAGAAATGTGTTTTGTGATTATGTGGATGTGATGATTCGGAGTTTTAATAGCACAGCAGAAAATGAGCTGCAAAAAAAAAAATGCTTTCATTTGTATTCTCTGATACTTGACGACGATCTCTCAATGACGAGAGAAGCTTTTCACGGGCAGCCAGAGATTGTTTTTGTTTTTTTTCCTGTGAGACTGTGCTGGCTGACTTGCTGCTGATCAGGCGGCCAAATTTGAACAGCGGATTAGGAAAGACCTCCTCACTATTTACTCATGGCTCAATAACGTTAGCTAAGAAACGTGATGGTGAATATGCAGAAAATGAGGAAGGATGAGGCGGCCTGCGGTAATCGTGCTGCCGCTGAGACGGTGCCCTGAAACGTTTTGCAGTAAAATCAGCCATTAAGGGTCGTTTGGTACAAAACACTGCAGTGACTTCCTTCTGGTCATGCTGCAGTTCAAGAGCCGTTTTATGGAAATGTGACTACTTTTATACAAGTTTGGAGACAGGTTGGTGGCATTGGGCTACATTTGCCAGAATTGTGCTGGTGCCATTCATTTGTAGTCTGGGAACAAAGTGTGTGTGTATATCTATCTATCTATCCATCGATAGATAGATAGACAGACATATATTGTGTAGTGGCCGAGGAATAGAATGAGCAAATGATTGTGGAGTCCCCCAGGGACTAGTTGTTAGTCATCTTCCGTTCATACTCAATTTTCTCCGTTTGGGGTGAAATTGTAACAGACGCCGACTTTGATTACGCTGATGACACGCTGATCAAGAACTCGCGCAGGATGCGGAATGCGTTTGAGCAATCAGAGTATCTCCCTTCGCGTATCAGCTTTGGGGATCAAACTGCAATTATGTGAAAAGAGGAACCAGGATTATTTTGGTTCCTCCCAGACAACAATGAAATGGGGTTGCACTGAGGTCTATGGGGGAAATTACTTTCCTTTTGTCTCTGATTGATTACCCCAGTCAACGGTTTCTTAATTAAGCCATGGTCTCGATCATGTGTTAAAAGTCTTCTTTTAATTGCTGTCGTTCTTGCTTGGTAATTATGACCCCATTTAGGAAGAAGAGATAGAACTAAGAGAGCGGGGGCACAGGGTATCTGGGCGTCTGTGTTTTGGTTACAATTAGAATAGTCTCACCACACTGCCTCTTGTCTTTTCTAATTATTTCCGTTTGACCTCCAGTCCTTTCAAATTTATTCCCCCCCCATAGGAAATGTAACAAATTATGTTCCAGTCCTGTTTATTAGAAGGAAGGTCTTTTTTTTGGGTGGGAAGGCTGACATTTGCACAACTTTGGAAAATTATTATACAGACACTCCCCGAGTTACGAACATCCGAGTTATGAACAAACGGTACATACGAACATTTTCACGGGTCTGTCGGAAAAAAAAAATGTTTGATTTTGTATTGCGTGCCTTTTTCCGAGTGCCGAACGGGGTGGAGGAGGACGCCGGAGGCGACGTTCGAAGGCAGCCGCGGGGAGAGGCGTGGGGGGCGGGCGTGTGACGGTGGAACGGGCGGGGAGGCGTACGGCGTGCCGGCCGACGACCGGTCGTCTACTCTCCCCCACTGAAGCCGCTGCTAGTTTACCGGGCAGCTAACCCTCGAGCCCTGAAGAACGTGACGAAAAGCTCTCTCCCCGTTACAGTATATGGATGTCAATATAAGCCTTAAACATACATTCCAGACAAAATAGAGCACTAAAGCAACTTACGAACGAATTCACCTTATGAACAATCGTCCGGAACGTAACTCGTTCGGAACCTGGGGAGCGTCTGTATTCACAATGACGGCAACATTATAGCCTTCGTGTTGAGAGAAAGTGGTTTAAAACTAAATAAAAAATGACTGATGGAGAAATGCAGCATAAGTGCAAGAACATATCACATAGATGCATTCAAGAGATTGTTTCTATACCTCTGTAGATGCTGTTTTGGTTAGCAAAGAGCTTCAGACTTTGACTCCTTCTTTGGTCTTTATTCACCTTAAGAAAGAAAATTATCCAAAGTAAAGAACCAAAGAAGTGGAATCAGCACTGTGACCCGATGATGGGAATGGCTGCCTCACACGACCTCTTTGTCACGAGTTTAGATTTTCGTGATGGAGGACCCAAGTGCAGAGAGTCAAGAAACGAGTGCAGGATTGGTTTTATGAATGATTTTTAAACTTTTTAAAAGTACTGTAAAGGTGACGTGTATGAAGATGATTAAACTTTATTGCCCATTTTATCCCCCGCCCCCCTCTCCCCCATTTGGGGAAAATGAAGACATCGATGGTTGTTAGTCTCTAGTAGATGAAAACGAGTGAATAATTGGGGCATGGCACTTGTGTGAGTGGAAATCAATTCAATTCTAATTGAAAAAAACAAACATCCTTTGTTTTAGATTTTCAAACAGCTCTCGTTGACCTTCAACATAACAGAAACGTTCAATCTTTTATCTAACTGCAGCACACGGCTTGCTAAGGGATAACCCCCACCCACCCTTGAACTTCTATTCATGTCGCATCTATCCGCTCACTCCCCCCCCTGCCCCCCCTGCCAAAAAAAAGTGCTTTTGTGGCATAAACAGCATGGATCTTTTCAGTGTGTGAGACGCATTACCCAGAATGACCTTGGGCTCGACTGTCATATTTGAAAATGTTGCGTACTGAATGTGTTGTTGAAAACAATAGCCAGGTACACGTTTCCCTTTCACCATCGCCGACACTGCCCTCTTTTTCTTTTTCTTTATTTATTTCCTATTATTGAGCCCGAGCTCGTTCCCATTTGTCACTGTCAACAGGGGATGACGGTTATCTGCTCAACAGGGAATTAATCAGCCGGCTTCTGTGTTTTTAAGCGATGCCATAACCCACCCCTTTGGCCAGCGATGTCTCAATTGTAAGCGCTCCTTCTTTGATATTCCTTGGACTTGGTCTTTTCTCATTGTTCTCATTGTTCTCATTGTTCTCAATTGACTTTTGTGAAAAGTTGATCACATTTGTATCGTCTTCTCGGCATTGTCATCACCCACAATTATTTAATATGAAATTCATGACAAAAAAAAGTAAAACGCGGAAAAGCTCCTATGATAAAATAAACCAACTTGAGTGTTGGCGTCAGTTACACAGCATTTACAATAGACGTCTGTGGGGGAATTCTAATGAGTCAATTAGTAACACGAACACAGTGAAAGCTTCACTACCTCTGCCGACGAATCAGGCTGCCTCACCACAAAAGACCGCCATTTGAGTCCCGCTATCTCGTTCTTCTCCTTGTCTCGCCCGTGCGCTTATCTGACGATAGCGTGGCTCCTCGGCATTTATTTCCCCCACTCAGCCATCCGAGTAAAGAATCCCTCGCAGTGGCAACGAGTGTGAGTCCTCCACTTTGTATCACCCATCAAGTCCGACCAGCAATTTCCCACTTGTCTGCCACTTCTATCGTTTTTTTTTCCTATGGGTGCCAAGTGATAAATCGGCTAGGCCAATTCCAGAGTTATGTTGCAATATGAAAAAAAAGTAATCTAAATGTATCGTGGCTGTACATGAGAAGTCGATCGTCTTTTTAAGATAAGGAGCGGTTATACTGCATGGACTTCACTAACTGCATAGCTGAAAAAAATGATGAAAAGGTGTTTTATAATGACATGCTTGTGACGTCTTTATCTGCCAGAGGTGGAGGGTTCCGGCCAAACCTCCCCCACTCTCACTGCCTGTGATCAAATTCATAGGCTGAGTCCTCCGATGTCCGCATTCTCGGCCGCATGACGTCACTTCTGGTACGACATGACCACCAATTGTGTGGCAGCACTTTTGCACCAATTCACTTGAACAGGGCAGATATTCAACAAGCCTAGCTTTCAAATCCTGGCAGGGAAGACGCTACATTACATACATTTGTGAAATACGTATCATGTAAATTAATACCACAATTCAGCAATTCATTTAATTTGCATTTTCCTAAGGGCATGTCCAGTGGGGCACATGCGCCCCATTCGTCATTCTTTAATTGAGGGAAACTATTCACATAGGGCTTCACAATGCGAGAAATACTGTAAAGCTACAGTATATCTTCGTCAAGGATACTTTAAGCTTTTTATCACGTACCAAAAAATGCAATAAAAACGCTAAATGAAATGAGGCGTGTGGAGAAACAAGAGTTTAATTTGTGCAGGTCAGCTGGACTGAAGGAGCCCGTGTTGTCCCCATGTAGCCAAGCTCATCGAATGAGTCGCTTCGGTGTCTTTCCGGCCCTCCATGGGGTCAAGCAGGCTCAATATTGGCCTCCTTAATTACTCACCTCATTAACGCGTACGACTCCTTTCACTCACTCCGCCGTCGCTCCGTGCATGCTCATCAGCGGCTGCGTCGATGGGGTTCACTCCCGCGCTTTCCTTGCAGCTGTTAGCATCCCCACAATCAAAAAACATCATTAGGTTAAGTTAACACTTGAAGATCAAATGCAGACTTTGGGGATGGTCATTAAAATGCAGTATTTTTTCTCCTTTTGCCAAAACAGGTGGTGATTTAAAGCTTAACTGTGAGTTAATTGGGAACTGAAGAAAGCAATTTCGGGGGGGAAAAAATTGTGTGTGTGTGTGTGTGTGTGTGTGTGTGTGTGTGTGTGTGTGTGTGTGTGTGTGTGTGTGTGTGTGTGTGTGTGTGTGTGTGTGTGTGTTCTTCTACATTCCAAAAACATCCACGTTAGGTTGACTGAAGACTTGTTGATAGAGGGGAATGTGTATACGTAGAGAAATTAATATTTTCTCCCAGCCATCTTCGGACAGTAAGCGGTGTACACCCTGGACTTGGTTGCCAGCCGATCGCGGGTCACACAGAGACAAACAACCATTCGCGCTCACAATCACAACGGGGGGACAATTTACAACGTTCAATCCACCAAAACCTACCTGAAAATCCCGCTCATTTGTCTCAGTCTGCAGCATAATGTCACTGTTTCGAAGTTAGCAAGATGTATTAGCTTAGCATCACTTCATGTTAGCCACTTGAAGCTGGGCTATCGATTAACAGAATTTTGCCACTGAATCAGCTTTTCTCAAAGTCTTATACAGTGGAAAAGTCATCCAATTGTGTCACTAGATGGAAAAATCATGATCACAGAAATGATCAAACATGCTAATACTATCACTACATAATTCAGTATGACATAGTTGACAGTCTTGTCTTTACCAGGTCCTTAATGATATCTGGGTCTATTCGCTCACCTCGACTGAGTGAAAATAGTTGTTGGCACGTGGACAAGAGCGGAGTTGTTGTCACACCAAACAATATGTCAGTATTCCTGTGAGGCCCAGTCATCCCCATCAGTATCGCTACATCTAAGTGTAGCCCAGAGGCCACACTGCTGGAGCGCGCACACACACGCATCTCATACAGTGACATGTTACTTCCAGCCACTTTGCTCCATTTATTTGATTCCACCGTGCGGGAAAGAAGCCGTTGTGAGCAAGGCCCCCGCAGTTATTGCGGACATTTGTTTGCTGCGGAGCTGCCAAATACGCTTTACCAATGCGACGCACGGTTGAAGGTTCTGACGTGATTCATATCCTCATGGGCCGCGGTAATGAAAGTCTATTTCTAGCCCTAGTTTGTCCTGAACTCGACTTCAATGAGGACTTTATGGAGGAGAATCAGATTTGCAGAGAATCATTTTTATCTTGAGCTGCTTACTTCTTTGTTTTTCTTTTGTTTTTGTTTTTTTTTTGTGCTTTGGGCAGGTTGGTTTCGCATCTGCCTCATAGTTCTGAAGTCCTGAGTTTGAATCTCGTGTTTCCAGTGTGAACTTTGCATGCAGTCCAAGCGTGGTCTCTCATTGCATGCGGTCTTCTTCCACATTCCAGAAAAATTCCACATTAGTTTAACTTAAGACTTGTTGACTGTAAATGTTTTGTTTTCTCTATATGTTTTTCTCTATATGTGCCCACCAATGAGCTAGCAGGCGGTCAAGTTTTTTTTTTTTTGTCGCTTATTCATGCTGTGCATATGTTCTGATAGCATGCATCTGTGAATGCAACCTGTTTTGTGTGGCGAAATGATACTACTTTCCATCTTTTGCTGATAGACTCAGACATGACTTTCAGCACTCATATCCAATCAATCATGATATCAGCCTTTCACCAGCTGAAAAAACATCTCCCGCCTGCTCCAAACAGACACTGAGAAACTTTTATCTCCAGTAGACTTGATTATTGGAATGGTTTTCTGAATGGACTTACTCAAAACAGCTTCAAACAGCTGCAGCTCTGGTTCTGACCAGAACAATCACTCCAGTCTCGAAGGCTTTACACTGGCTCCCAGTCAACTGTTGAATAGATTTTTAAATTCTGATACTGGTCTATAAATCACTGAAAGGTTTAAGTATGAAAACACGAAGGAAATGCTAATTGAATATAAACCCAGTAGGGCTCTGAAGTCTGCAGACTCGATTAGTGTAGCCCAGGTTCGAAAGTAAACATGGTGAAGCGGCGTTTCACTGTTCTGTCTGCCAATGGAATAAGATGCCGTTGAAATTGGAGACATCCCCAAGTGCTTTTAAATCCAGGTTAAAAACAGCTGCAGCTCTGGTTCTGACCAGAACAATCACTCCAGTCTCGAAGGCTTTACACTGGCTCCCAGTCAACTGTTGAATAGATTTTTAAATTCTGATACTGGTCTATAAATCACTGAAAGGTTTAAGTATGAAAACACGAAGGAAATGCTAATTGAATATAAACCCAGTAGGGCTCTGAAGTCTGCAGACTCGATTAGTGTAGCCCAGGTTCGAAAGTAAACATGGTGAAGCGGCGTTTCACTGTTCTGTCTGCCAATGGAATAAGATGCCGTTGAAATTGGAGACATCCCCAAGTGCTTTTAAATCCAGGTTAAAAACAAAGCCTTTTTTTCCAATTCCTCTAATTTAGGTCTTTTTAGCATTTTTTAAATCAATTTCACTCGTTTTTTAACTGTCTTTAAGGGAATTCCCGTTGCATGCATTGTAGTTGTTTTTTGGCTTTTTTTTTTTTTAACTCAAAATTGCTTTCGGTGTTTGCAATGTAGTCGGAATGTTGGAATTAAAATAAAAATAAAAATAATAAAATAATAATATAAAAGTTTGTTGCTACTATACATACATAATACTACTGCATTGTGCTGATTTGCCAGGACCAATTCAATTACAATAATTAATTCCTGTTGCCATTTATGTCTGAATATATACTATTTATTATCAAGGCACAATTACCACGTACATTTTTGCATCTCATACATTTTTGCACCTCATTCATTTTTGCACCTTATTCATCTTACCTAATGTGGTAACTATGGAATTTAATTTTTCCTTGACTTTATTTTTAGATGTTTCTGTGTGCTGCTGTTACAACTGGAATTCATTCATAATACTGCACTTGACATGTTTTGGGCCTTGTGCAATTCCAAAATGAGATAGATTTTTATGGTTGTCCTGTTTTTGGAAGTGTGACAGGCTCGCCTCACACAGCATGACCTCTGTAGGCGGATGGCAACATACAAAAAAAAAAGTGATTTCACACCATCTTTGCAGGGTCAATATACACCACATTTTCTGTCAAGTTGAAATATGCAGACTGCTTAACACACAAGACGATGCAGCTCCTTTACTTTTCTTCTTTTAATTGACTCCATTATTGTTTCCATTTGTAAAATGTCAGCTTTGAAAATAAATTACACTATGGAAATACGTTATAATTATTTCAGCTTTATTCTTCTGGTACATAATCTTACACATTCATCTACAGACAAATTACTCAGGACCTCTCACCAATCACACCTTGACCATAACTGTTCTGTGCACTGTACTGTGAGCAAGTGAGCACATCTTTGAAGTCCATATAGTTATTATGTCCGCACCAACCAGCACGGGCGCTCCTCCGGCTTGTGATGCCGTTAGGCTTGGTTTGCTGCGCACTCACCCGTTCATGTGTGCTCTTCTGCGGCCTTTTTGCTGGCAATGGTTGGTGAAGTCCCACCACTCCATTATCGCAATGCACTTATGTTTCCGTCATCCAGACTACATGCTCATTACTGGGACACACGTAAGGGCATTTAAGAAGTATCGGCTTCAAATCAATTTGGATTACGTCTGATCTGAATGAAACTGCTTCTACAGCGTTTGGGATATTTGGCTTTCAGGTGAAATATCAGTATGAACCTAAAATTCACGACAACCTTTACAGGTGACCTTCATTGGACCTTCTAACATCTTTTGACTGCACACGTCCAACTGTTCACTGTTTCAGTAATTTTTGAACATGCTGTTGTCCATCAAAGATCTCAACAGAGAAGGGCAAATTCCCCTTTAAAGGCATTTTAGGCTCCTCCTCAAATTTCACCTCAAGGCAGATTTTTGGGGGTTGCTTGTTAATTTATCTCAGAATTTTCTCCACGTGGACTGCTTTAGTTGAAGAGCAATAAGCGCTAGACACGAGAAACGCATTTAAAGAGTAAATTTTAATCAGAGATGGTTTGATGTGTCCCAAATATATTTTTGACGCTATTTTAAAAAGAAAATGTCATCACTTCTGTTCAAACATCAGGTTTGTTAGATAGTTTCTTTTTTTTTTGTTTTACCTATAAAAACCCACGCAATACATTTACAGTGCAACGTAAATTATTGGTGATGTTTCAGAAAGACATTCTACCTGTTGCTGAACCTAACCCGTAATTCATAAATATTAATATGAATACAAACATTATTATTATTATTATTATTATTATCATTATTATTATTATTATCATTATTATTATTATTGTCATTGTTGTTTTTGTTTTGAAAATGTAAGACAAAAAAACAGGGCAAATTTGGAATTGGCGCAAAATGTATTTATGTATTCATTTATTTATTTTTATTTATGTTCTGTTGTTCGAAGCGTGTCGATATTTACACATGATACATTCTGACACAACACAGCAGTAAGTCGTATCCATGTCTGATCTGGCGCATTGGCGACGGGTGGCAAAAATGAGGCAGTTTAGCACGGCTGAGGCAGGAGCAGCCTCTTAAAGCACCCAAGTTAATGTTACGTGACGGACGGTTTTCTGACGCCGAGCCATTCATAACCTTCCACTGAACACCACTCACCTGTATTGCGTAAAGCATGAGGAAATTGTTATTCTACAGGAAAAAAATGGGGTTGCTTAATGAGCCCTGCAGTGCTATCAGTGTGCACCACAGAATACATGAAGTCCTTTCTGGACTGTGGGAAAGACTCAGGCACCGTGCCCCCTGCGAGAGGTCTTTTTGGGGCAGGGGGTGGGGGTGTGTAGAATTTAGCCCGAGGGTCTTCTTCAGCAGCAGGGCGGGTCAGTGGTTAACATTAGCATTTTAATGAGAGGAGCTCCGAGAAGCACGGCAAGGGTGACCCAGGTGACACTGAAACAATGTAAATGATTCATTAATGTTTCCAGAACGCGCTGGAATAATGACGAGCTTGTGGGAATGTTGCTGCCGTACGATTTGAATCGCAGCTCATCCGGCAAATGGACTGTGATAATAAAATAATTGCATTTCGGGTCTGAGAAACTTTACCGAGTGAAAATTGCATCGGAATTCTGTTTCGTTTTAACGTCTCATGGTTTTCACTTTTTATCTACCGGTACTTATTTTGAAATGCAGCCCTACCTGTACCAAATGATAGAAGTATTTTTTGCCATGGTAAGTAAATTTATGAGTATAACTGTACATATCAGCATTTAGAAGGCAAACACATGTACGGTTACACCTTGAGAGTAAATAAAAGACAGCTTTAGCTTTTGATCAAAAGCAGAATCATGTTGTTTGGATTGCACATTTAGTTTGACCTCACAAAATAATGACACATTCCTTGTTGAATTGACATTAAATCCATTATTTTAACAAATACACAGGCTTTCTTTCATAAGGCCGGCGAATCGGGGGAATATAAACCACGTGCTTCTTAAAACATCCCGAGCGGATCTCGAAGGCAATATCAGCCGTAGCTTTTGATTCAGTCGATGAAAATGGACCCGTAATGAACAGGGGAGTATGAAATTAGAGGCACTCGCTTGGATCAGCGGTTCTCGAGGCCTTCTCGCCAGCACACTGTGATTGAGGGATAGCCACGCAGTCTATAAACATTTGGCAAAATGTCAATGTGCCCCGTTGTTTTAAGGAACGGCTTTTGATGCAACTACGCTGCGTGAAGCCGACGTCCAGTAAACCTTTCTCGTTATTGCTTTGGGACTGCCGGGGCCTTTTTGTGATAGCTTTCTCTTATGTTCAAAGAGGAAACTGTCTTTTTATGACCACCACTTTGAAGAGTCACACTGTTTTGTCCAGCCATTTCGCTCTCTAAACATTTGTTTTTGTTTTTTTTAATGCCATTATGTTGTTTCTTTACCATTTCCTTCTGTCTTCCGAGAATGTGTGCACGTGTAAGAATCAAGAAAAGCTGTCTGTATAATTGGCATTTGAATGGCAAGCTGTCATTAACAACCACTGTCATGGTGGGAATGAAAGTAGAACAATTTGAAATAATGGACATAGAAATTAAAATGCTTTTGAACGTGTCTTTTAAATGGCTTTCAACATTTACCTTCCATTCAAGCACAAACACATTTTAAGACCTAAAAACAAGAGTCTTAAATGTCACGGTAGGGGTGCCCTTGCGTGAACGAGAGGGGCCACTTTGACTGTGCATGACTGAAGTGGGCTGTGACCACTCTCACAGTGGCGCAGCCCTCTTTCTCACAGAGATGCCAGGCATCTACAGTATTCACTTCAACAAGCATGGATCCGTCAGCCTGCCCGTGCCTCATTCATATCCTTTTGTGTGTTACCTACGTGGGCCTTTATCCTGTATCAACATATTCCTGACATAACTCAACGCTGCCACATGAATAATGGATGAGGAAATTAATATTCCAAGTCACCATATGTGTGTTTGTATGATATGCGAGTATTTATCTCAGTCCCAACATCAACACGGCGGCATGTTTAATTTACGATGATGGCCTAGGCTCATGGCAGCTGATTTTTATTTTCCTCTCGCAGATAAGGAGATATTGCCAAGGCCCTTAAATTTAAAACAATGCTTGTACTGTACTGTTAGTGGAGACCCCCCCACACACACACACACACACACACACACACACACACACACACACACACACACACACACCCACACATCCATTACTCATGTTATTTTCATACACGACACAGAAGGAGGCCAACCAGCAATTTTCATGCATGTCTCGACGCAGCGGGACCCGGACTATGTAACAGGGGGTTCATTCGCCACAAGAACAGATTAAACACACCGTTGCACGACAGGCGTAGCAATGGAGGAGCCTGGTAAACAAGCATTACACCGTGGGGGCTGAAACACCATCGTGCCCTAACCTGTCATGTTCGTCTAATTACCGGTAGCCTTTATACTGGATGCCCTCCACGGGCCCTAGCAGCAGCCATAAAATACGCGTATGTTACATAGACGAACGACCATTCATTTGCCTTCACAATCGCACCGAATTTGGAGTGGGCATGTTTTTGGAATGTCAGAGGAAAAGGGAGTACCCGGAGAAAACCAACATCGGCATGGGGAGAACATGCAAACTCCACACAGGACGGCTGAAGCTGGAATCGAACCCTGCAAACTCTCCACTGTTAAGGTGGACTTGCTAACCAGTTGCCCACTGTGCCGCCCATATTGAATTTCATTTCATTAAAATAAACTTTTGGTTTGTTTCTTAAAAGGTAAAGCGTCTAATACGATGCCAGCGCTGCAATTATGGGCACAGCGCTTCCGTTCCAAATGTTTTTAGGGCAAGCTTGATAACTTTGGCAGTTTGTTTGCTATGTTCTCATGTTAGCCAAGTTTGCATATTAGTCAAGTTCTCTAGTTATGAACAACCACGCTGGTTTGTTATTTAACATTGTTTGTTAGTATGTTAGTTAATACATAGCTATCTATCTTGATGTTTTATTGATTCCAACAACCGTTTTTTTTTAATGATTGGACATGATCATGAATCTCTGAATGTTACACAGCAGCCAAGGCCTGCCTTTTTAATAGATCCTGTCCAACAAACCGAGCATGAATAAGCAACATTGAACAAAGATTCTTCTCCTTTTTATTATTATTATTATTATTATTATTATGCGATATTAAGAGGCGCGATGAGAGTCATTAGAGGTCACGTGTTTAGGGTGCACGGCATGTAATGAGATTATTCTGCCGCTCAAGCAGAAGCGCCGCTTGGCACACGAATGTGAAATGAGAAGATTCGACGCGTGAGGCGAGATGAGACGCTAATAGGAAAGAACCGATGCCCTAGGAAGGAAGGATGGATGGAAGGACGGGAGAAAGAGAGAAATGGAGAAATGTCGTGACCACGTCTGATGTCGTGCAGCTCCGCCAAGGAGACAATCCAGGCTTAAGTCATTCCGCCCTGTCCAAACAATTTCCACAATGTCGATATTTGTCACATCAACAAACACTTCCCGCCTCAAAGTTGAGATCAAGACGAATTCTTCCTCTGAAAGCTTTTGGTGAAATCTCTCCGCCATTCTCACTTAGTTTGCCATTTTGATTACACATGCACAACATCTTATTATAGGTAGACTAACCGATTTAGTTCTCCCAGCCTGAATCCAGCCGGATTTTATCTCACTAAAGTTTTGGTGAAATTTCCCTCCACTATCAGCACAGTCACAATCTTTAATTAGCTGCCGGAATGGGAGGTGTAGTCATCGTCGGAAAAATCTGCTACTCTCACTAAATCATCCTGTCAATCAAAGCGCATTTCAGAGAAAATCCAGTTTTCCTTGATTAATTGCATAGAGTGAATTCATCAGTCCCCATATGCAATCCATTAGTTGCGTGTTTCATCCCAAAAAACACACCATGTCGTCGACGAGAAAAACAGAGTTTGCCTAATTATGATGTTGGCAATGTCTGAGGAGGGTATCCTCATCAGGGGGCGCGCCACACAGAGGAGGGAGACCATTTAATCTTTGAACTATCAAGACAGGCTTATTATTTTTCAAGAAATCTCAGCCTGGGGTCACTTTGGGGAAGCCTGCAGATTCCACTTCCAATGTTTTCTTAAAGGGGTTTTGTTTGTATGTAGCCAGCGGCATTCCGAGTTTTGAGAGATTCCATTTGAGAATATTTGTGTACAAATGAAGGTGAGGGGGTGTTAGAAAGTTAAGAAAGTCCTTTCAAATAAGGCCTTTTTTTTTTTTAATGCGACTGCTAGGCTTTGGCAGAGTTCTGTGATCCTTTCCCGGCTCCAGTGTGGTAATACTCCACGGTTGAATGTGATGCATTAATAACCAGGCAACAACAGCATGGTGCCACGCTTTATCATCCAGTTTGGCCCTAAGTGATGTCGCTTCATTTGACTGCACCGAGAATCTTCAGGGTCATTCAACTTCAAGTATTTGCAGTGAAAAGTAAATGATGTTCAAGTGAAAGTCCCCTGATCATGGACTTGTCCATTCAGCGACAGCACCTGTGCCGCCGGCTTACGCGCATGCACATGAGCAGCCTGCAGATCCGCCAAACATTTTTATCGTCGCCGCTTGGAGCACCATTAAAATAACACTGCCATGCCAGCAGTAACTCACTCCCCGGCAACATCTCCACTGACCCAGCGCAATGTTGATTGGGCCTTTCTGTCAAAAGCCGCATCGTCACCGCAGGGGAGGTTTATGAGGCTCGGCCAGAGGCCCCGTTTATGTCATCAACGACCATCCTCTCCAAAAAAATAAAAATAAATAAAATAAAATAAAAAAACACACAGAAGAGTACCAACTGTGCGGAGAGCAGGATAGGGAAAAAAAAACAAACCGAGGTCA
This sequence comes from Hippocampus mohnikei, assembly GCA_026261675.1. Classification (NCBI taxonomy): domain Eukaryota; kingdom Metazoa; phylum Chordata; class Actinopteri; order Syngnathiformes; family Syngnathidae; genus Hippocampus; species Hippocampus mohnikei. Next base: position 6,266,381 of record JAKGUB010000341.1, read on the forward strand.
TAAATTTCACAGCACGGCTGGGAAATGTTAGTGTGTTTTTGTCGGGGTCACTTCTTTCTTCAATGGCATGTTGTTGTCGTTGCCCTTTATTGATCGCCATTACTAATTTGATGTGACTGCAGACTTCCCTAAAGCATCCCTGAACTTGCTTTGCTTTACGGACCCGTTTACACCATGACATTTTTATTTATTTTTTTTTAAATGGAGACCAAGCCCTCAAGAAAGACGGCGCTGCCATCAAAATTGTCAACATGGGCATGTCTGTGAATTACCTCTGCTAGCAAGGTAGTTAGTTAAGTGGTTGGCTTACACACAGAACATAACCAAATGGTTCAGGAGCGTGAAAGGCAGCAGGCAAGCTAGTTAGTTCGCCAAATAAATTCATTGAGTGAATGAGTGAGTGATTGGCAGCGTTATAAAAAATTTGGGTTGGAATTGTCATTCCAGTTAGTTTTTAAAAAAATTGTTTTCAAATTTAGTTCGCTTTCATTAGTTCTCAGAATGTTTTTTTTTAATTAATTTTGTCTAAAATACTTTGTTTTAGTTTGTATTAGATGTATCCATGCATCCATCCATCCATTTTGCGATCCGCTTTATCCTCACAAGGGTCCCGGGGATGCTGGAGCCAATCCCAGCTGCCTTGGGGCAGTGGGCGGGGGACACCCTGAACCAGTTGCCAGCCAATCGCAGGGCAGACAGAGACGAACAACCATCTCCGCTCACACTCACACCCAAGGACAGCTGAGTGTTCCATTAACCTGCCATCCATCTTTTGGAATGTGGGGAGGTGGGGGGGGACCGGAATACCCGGAGAAAACCCACGCAGGCACGGGGAGAACAAGCAAACTCCACACGCGCTAACCAGTCAACCATCGGGCCGCCCCTCTATTAGATTTAGCATTATTATATTAGGATATTATTACGTTGTTTTTTTTAAGCATTTCAGTTTTTGAGTGAGTGAGAGGTTGAGTGATTTTGAAATGTTGCTAGGCACTGATTTGCCAACGTTTGGTAAGTATTCTGAAGCTAATTAGCTGTTTTGATTCTCAGTATAGAACCTTAATATGTTTCAGTGAATAGTTAGACATGAGCAATGTCTCGCTCTTGGCTAGTTTGAATGAATGAGCAAGTTGTCGTTTTTGTAAAATAACTGAGTCCCTTTTCTGACCACATCCAAGGCCCTGATTGAAGTCTCTCAGATGAGGTGTTAATTCTTATTACAGTGGCGTTCATTTGCTGCATTAGAGGTTTTCAATTCATGTCTAATTATTTGATCTATTTTTATGACTTAGTCTAAACACGCCACCTACACTATATGATGGCGAGAGGGACTCATGCAGCAGAAGGCTACCTCAAATGAATTACATCTCATTTTGCAGCTAATAAGATAACATTGAATTAAGATTTAATATCCAACACGGCTCACAGAACAATGGCGCGCCATTTTCGAGCGCAGTTTATTACCAGATTCAATTATAGGACACAAATTAAATTTGAAATTCAGTGGCAGCACTTAATCAACTTACCTACATGCGCTTGCACGCAGTTTGAAGATAGCTATACACAACCGCAGTTAAACTTGCATTAAAAAAAAAAAACAATCCTAAAAGGATTGTCTTCATTTTGAATTTCAAGCTCAGCTAGTTTAGGTTAATTTAAATTGAGTGGGATTATTTTTTTTTTGAGCTGACCATTTAAAGTGACATTTGTGTGAAATGAGCACGCGACATCCTCGCTTATCATGCTTTCCTCATTCTCTGCTTCTCCAAAATGAAGTAAAACACCTCCAAGAGACCCAAGCTTATTGAACACGGGCTGTTCTAATCTAAATTTGGTTTGGATTTCATCTTTCTTCCACGAGAAATACATTGGAAATATTTTGTTCCTGACTCAAAAATTAAAACCGACTTTTAGTATTATTTGTGTCACAGAAAACACTGACGCCGTATTCTGTACCGATTATCCTCATTCGGTGTTACGGGTGCACTGGAACCTATACCGGCTGACTTTGGATTGAACTGCGAGGAAAACAATCACTCCTGTTCACACGTGAGGACAACTCAAAGTCTCCAATGAACCAAACATGCATGTTTTTCGTATGCGTGAGGAAGCTGGAGTTCCTGACAAAAACACAAAATCGCACTCCACACAAGAAGGCTGGAGCCAGGAATCAAACCTTCAGATCTGATTGAATGAGAACTGTGAGACAGATGTTGCTAACCACTCGTCCACTGTGCCGTTCACAAAAATCCAAATAAAAAGATCGTTAATCAGTGAATGCTCACTGAACTAAGGTTCAGTGAGGTGCACTGGGTAAATTGTGGTACGACTTTACAGGTATTTTTTGTCCCCTATATTTTTGTATGGCACGTCCATGCTTTTGCCACATTTAACATTTTCTTTTTCTTCACAAGAAAAGAACATTTACCAAGCCTAGCGGCCATGAAATAGGCAGACGAACACAATGTGAGGACTAGATTATGCAAATTGACTTCATTGTGACATCACAGTCAGGCTAAAATTCTGCATGGATCGCTCACAGGCATATTAGAGGAAATGAGCAGCTCACAACAAAATGTTTTTGGGTGTTGATGGGTTGGATGGGTACTCCCTCAAGCCATATACCGGTACATAATATGAGCCAGTGAAGTGACTTTACAGCATTATTTTTATTTATTGTATCGCTAAATAATACAAACACGATCTATGGCTGATTGTAGTGGTCGTTTCATGACTTGCCTCACTATATGCGCACGGTGCCTGGATGCTTCCCGAGTGAAAACAGATGGTGTACCAGCTGCTTGTCCTAGTTATTTTTGTACTCCATCTCTTCTCGCGCCCTCCCTGCTATAGCTCGCGTCAACAAAGAGTTAATTGGGCGCGTCAGTAGAGAGCCATCTTGACCGTTCTGCTGAGTCGCGATGAAAACTGCCGACTGTTCCGATCCTCGCTTTTGCCGTGTTCTTCACCAGTTGTTGGTATCTCGGGACGTTGCGTGAGATAAACAAGGACTGTCATGCTAGCTAAGATTTGATTGTGACCGAGCTCAAGAAAATGATTAACTAATAATTTGTGTTCTTTCTACCAACATTTTTGGTCATATCATGTGGCTTTAGTAGTCCTTTTGTGAATTAGACTGCTACTGGTCCGCTTTTCAGTGATTGCTAATTCGTGATTGATTGCTCTCTCCACAAGTAAAAATGCAAAAGAGGTGACAGTAACTGAACAGTCACTCTTTTTCACGAGGCTGGACAGCCCCCACACAGGCTATTTTCAGAGGAATAACAGGAAGAAATTTCGGATTTATAGGACTGGAATAACGCATATTTTCAAAACCTGAAACATTTGAACCGTATTCGAGCTATGCGGGAGATTACCTGCCCAGAGCCCATTGGTTATTAAGTTAGTTGAGGGGGTAGAGTGAATGATTTTTGACAAAAACCTGGTATCAAGACACCTGTTTTACATATATATAGGAAGGAATCTTTGAGGCAAATCGATGACAAAAAAAAAGAATCTTCGGCTAAGTCTAAGAACAGAAATACACAAGACAGTCCACAGTCATGAAACGGGCACAAGAGAGCAACTCCTTGCTCTCTTGTGCCCGTGTCTCTCTCTCTCTCTCTCTCTCTCTCTCTCTCTCTCTCTCTCTCTCTCTCTCTCTCTCTCTCTCTCTCTCTCTCTCTCTCTCTCTCTCTCTCTCTCTCTCTCTCTCTCTCTCTCTCTCTCTCTCTCTCTCTCTCTCTCTCTCTCTCTCTCTCTCTCTCTCTCTCTCTCTCTCTCTCTCTGTCTCTCTCTCTCTCTCTATATATATATTTTAATCGTTTGACAGCTCTAATATATATATATATATATATATATATATATATATATATATATATATATATATATATATATATATATACATATATATTAGAGCTAGATACGGTTAAATCACTGCCAGGATCATAATGTATATACATATAATATATATATGTATATATATATATATATATATATATATATATATATATATATATATATATATATATATATATATATATATATATATATATATATATATATATATATATATATATATTAGAGCTGTCAAACGATTAAAATATTTAATCTAATTAAAAACTCAACTGTCATAATTAACTCAAATTAACTAAAAATTAATCATGATTACTCACGTATTTTTTATCGTTTCTGAATTTCCTTTTATATTTTTTGTCCTATTTTCCCCCATTTTAATGCTCTCATCAACATAGAATCATAAATCAGTTTTCTATGTGCAAAATGCAAATATTTACTGAAATAATTTCAATTTAAAATTTTACATGAACATTTTTTACTTGGAGCAGTTATTCACATGTCATCTCTCACACAATATTACTGTCCATCAACAACAGTGAAAAAAATATTTTGTCACACAACAGCTGCTTGAACAGCTCTTTTTATGGAATCAAAACAGCGCAATATAAAGTGCACATCTAAGGTAAACTAGTACTCAGCCTATAATTTTTCACGGCCCCCTGACTAGGGATTGTCGGTCAGCATGGAAGGATCTCTCGTTCTGTACTTTTTTGATCATTTATTGGAGCACTTTGCAGCAGAAGTAGTAGTAGTAGTAGTTGTAACAGAAGTATCAGAAGCAGGTAATAACCTAAACTACACATAAATGCAGTAAAAAATTAATATATCTATCTTTCTGCATCACAATGTAAATATGTATATAATTGACATTAATTAATACCTTTATTTAACAATTTAACAAAAACTGATTTCACTATGTATCATTATCGTCATCATTATTCATTGTTTTAAACGTAAGAAACCATACAACACAAACATAAAGTCGAATCGAACAAAAGAACTACAAGTCCCAAGAGTCAAACCCGGAAGTGGAGCGCCGGCATGATTAACCCCATCTGCAACGCAATTTACTTCGTTTAAACGTCAGATTGCAGACGGACAAACGTGACAACTATGCAAAAATGAGCTAAATAAAGACACCCCTGTTCTAGCAACATTTTAGCCCACGCTGTTTGCTTTGAAATGATCCATAGCTGTCGGTCTGAGACGAGGGGGCGGAGTACCTACGTCAGCTGTGTGCTTGGCCATTAAGTGGTATTTCAGACTCGACGTGCTATGATGATAGCTCAGTTTACGACTGCAAAACATACAGGTAACTTTGGTCTTGTCATTGGAACAATCTGGCAACTTTTTAAAAGTAAACTTTCCATTCATAAACTATTTAAGTATCCGTTTGTGTCTCGCTGCCGTGGCTGGCAAAACAAACGCGTGGACCTGTGCAGAGCATTGATGTTTTGTTTATGATTTATTTATAGAGCAACGTAACATCCGCTGTGACGTCTGCCGCGTTAATCTCGCGAGAAAATTTTTGATAAAATTCATTTAAATTAATGCCAATAAAAATGCGCTAAACTGACAGCTCTAATATATATATATATATATATATATATATGTGTGTATATATATATATATATATATATATGTGTGTGTGTGTATATATGTATATATGTTTTTGCATGACATGCCTTTTATATACGGTTAAATCACTGCCAGGATCATAATGTACTAATCTGAGGTTACCAGGCAGATTTACTGTTCCCTTTGTGTGATCCAAGCTTTCTTTTTGCCTTGACGCGTATGTGATGAAGTCGAGCTCGTACACGAATTAATTGGAAGCCCTGCTTCTGTTTAAATCTATATAAATGTCAACCTCTCAGCTTGGTGGGATATTGAAATCAATCAGTCTTTAATATAACAGAATCCACCGCGGCTGTGTGGGATGTGTGAAAGAGGGGCGGAATCTCTCCGCGTGTGTATGTTCCCACCAAGAAGGAGTCTTGTTTGCGTGCATGCGCGTGACAAAGCGTAGCATTGACAAACAGACTTAAGAGCAGTGAATCATCACTGGATAACCGGATCGGTCTTGGCTCTTGTGGCTATTATGAATATTTCAACGATATGTCAAGTCCAATGGAAAGTGACACTGTGGCAAACTGCTGATATACTGTCTCGTGCTGTGCTGTTACAAACATTTAAATAAATCAAGACTTGCTTGAAACATTACTTTTATTGCTTAGTTATTGATAGGTAAGATGATGACAAGACCTCTCTCTGTGTGTGTGTGTGTGTGTGTTTTAACCAATATGGTCAATGCGGGAGTACGAATTCATGTGCCGTTACTTCCCGGTTAATATGTATTAAGATGATCCTTTAGTGAGCGTAGCTAACACATCTCCCTTCTCCTCCTCCCCATTATCTGACGGTCCGATTGCAGGTGGCAATCAGAAAGCAATTTCTATTTTAATGAGTGTGACACGCAGACGGAAGTGTCGAATCGTCTGTGCTCAGTGATGCACAGCAAAAGAAGCGGCACAAGAGGAAGACGTTCGAACGGCTCTTCCTTTTAAAGGAGATTGAAAGTAGCTGACTGCAGTTTTGTGCTAATTGGGAGGGTGTTCTGCTGGGGTGTGTGCAGGAGCAAAAAGCGTAATTATGTTTATTACTTTTTTCTCCTTTCTCTCTGAGTGCGATTGATCCTGACCGGATGGTGTTCCGTCTCTTGGGGAGATATGACACCGCACTAATGTAACGCCTGATGATGTTTGCCTTCTGGAGTGCTGATGCATTTGCAAGATCGGTACTGCTTGACAGGCACATCTCAAATCGGAATATTGAAAATATTGAAACTCAGATACGCGAAACACATTAACACCAAATTTCTAGATAGAAATAATTATGATATTCTTATTTCTTGAGACGTCGGCTTTTGGGTTTTTGTCAGTTTTAATCATCAGAATTATATTGTGAAGGGGTTTTCCCCCTCCTACCAGACTGTTGCTTCACCCTTCACTAATATTTGAAAACTACGCTCTAAGACGTTGCCTGTGCGCCATTGCCCGAGCGAGGGGAAGGAGAGTTGGGCGTGGTCTGTTCTCGACAATCGTACCAGACTAAACTATGACTGAAATAATGTCTATGGTACGACAGCTGTACCAAATAAACCAACCAAATGCTATGCTAAATCACTCAACTGAAAATCGATATAAAGATGTTTGCAAACACTACGTTTCGAACTCCAATTTGCTCGTGCACAAGACTGAGCCGTTTGGAAACTCACAGTGGAAGAGCCATTACGGAAAAGATTCCGGAAGTGACACCAGGAGTCCCTGCAAAACAAAGCCATATTCACATGCAGTGCAGTGTTTAACTTGAAAATGGCACTAGAGATGGTTTTTGTCCCCAAATTCAAGATTTCACCAAGCATTCGGTCAAAATAATAACCAGGGGCATGTAGACAGCATTAGTAGACACCCATTTCTATAATTTGTCAGAAGGAAAAAAATATATATTTGGGTGAGAGAACCCCTAAAAAAAAATAGTGTCACGTTGCATGGTGGTGGTGGACCCCAAGAAGCAGGCACGAGGGAGGAGCAGGGTGTACTTGACGAATTGTATATAAAACACAGAAAACTAAGTCCAAAACAAAGTCCAAAGTATCAAACAAAAATCATGACTGAAGATAAAACATAACAGTAACCGAAACATGACAAACCTGATGGCAGCAAACAAACAAACATGACAGCAGCAAACAACAGCAACAGTGAATGCACTGAATGCTCGTGGTGGGAGTCCTTTTAAAGCACTAATTGCCAAACGACCAACAGGTGTGCAGCTGCTGGGAAAAGCCCCACAGTGCCACCTGTTGGTCACAAACCGAAACATGACAAATAGAGTGTTCACCCTTAAGTTTGGTGAATCTAGATCAAGGTTATAAACCATCCAATCTTCCATTTTCTAATTCGCTGCTCCTCACTCGGGTCTCAGGCGTGCTGGAGCCTATGCCAGCTGACTTCATGCAGTAGGCGGGGTACGCCCTGAACTGGTTACCAGCCAATAGCAGGACCCCACATCGACAAACAACCAATCGCGTTCACAAGCTCACCTCAGTCAATTTAGAGCATTCACTCAACCTACCATGCATGTTTTTGGAATGTGGGAAGAAAACTGATTTCTTCAATTGTTTTGAACAACTATAACATCCCGTTTGATGGCCCGGCGTAATTCCCAAGCCGCCCGCGGTCCAACCACTGATGTGGGCGTGCAGGTTCAATTATTTACAGCAGGTTGGGGGCTAACTCTATATCAGGTGATGTTTCTTATTTTTGTACCTCCAAGCACGCGCACCAGAGATGAGTCATGTTATCGCAGATACATGAGAAAGCACTCAACAGTCACATGTGTCTCCATTCCCTCATGGTGACATTTTCTCTGATCCCTTCGTACCCCAGTATTATTTCTCCAACTACTTCTAAGTAAGTAAAAAGTCTAGGATCTTTTTGTTGTCCTGTAGTTGTTTTTAGCACACGCTAATCCAGGAGTGCCCAGACTTTTTCACATTGTTAAAATCGAAGGATGCAACTTTGAAATGTTTTTTTTTTTAATTTTATTGTATTTTTGTAACACTACCTGAATATTTTTATGTAAGGCAAATTGTTTCGACTTTTTGATTAAGAAGTGGCCAGAGACTGAAAATATAATTCAAACAGCAGCCGAATCTGTACATTCAGAATCAAAACAGATTGAATTGAATATTATGTGATGAGTCATGTCGGTTTTAAGAAAAAGTGCATATGGATCATAAATATATTGCAGTGGAGTAATGTTATCAGAGGAGCAGAGCATCACAGGGAACATGGGCCTTAATGCGTTTATCGTGTTATACATCAACACTAGTCACATCCTTCCGTTCCGAATCCACCACAACCGCGTCTATTATGCAAATGTCCTCACCGTGGGAGGACACTTGCTGCGTGGCATAACTTAATAATAATGTAATGTACACACACTTATAAACACTGGGCGCGTTGCTCGTTTTCCAATGCGACGCCATCCAGCCCTGCAAACATTAATAAGCGTGTGCAAATAGTATTTTCGGGGTCGCGCTGATCTGCTTGTGTAAACACGGAAACTCCATTACTGCGTTCGTAAAAATTAAATGGGTAATGTAAATGCCAGTTAATTGAAGTTAATTATAGTGGATGGATGCGCGCTGGGTTTAATTAGCACGTAAAACAATAATTTGCTGTAACTGGCAGCTGCAGCTGTCTGCTGATTGAGGTCAGATGTTTTCTCATCTCATCGAAGGCTTTTGAAAGGAGCTATATTATACTTTTTTCCCCATAATTTAAAAGAGCACCCAAGTGTCTTCAAAACATGTCCGTGGTAAGCTTTAGTCGAAATACAGTATATAAACGATCAGTTATAATAGTACAGTTGTCCCTCCTTTGTCATGGGGGCTTACAGTACGCTTCAGAACCCCACAAGATAGCTCAAAATCTGAAATGTAGCAACCATATATTTATTGTATTCATCGTATACATTTTGGATGGATGGATATGGATGCACGTGAGATATAGGTATTAATTTTGTCCACGCGGGGTACCTATCTTCATGTTGTACAGAATCTACACTGTCGTATCTGTGACTTTGAATGTGTGTAGCTTTAAAAGGTGGGGCCTGGCCTGTTGAGTGACATGCTTTTAGCCATCTTTGGGTGTTCTTTTTTGTTTTGTTTTTTGCTGCTGGATCTCACTGGAGCGTGTGTGTGTGTGTGTGTGTGTGTGTGTGTGTGTGTGTGTGTGTGTGTGTGTGTGTGTGTGTGTGTGTGTGTAACAGCCGGCTGGATCTCGCCAGCAAGTGTGTGCATACCAGCGGGGTGGATCTCTCTGGCCGGCAAGCAGCGTGTCCTCTCTTCCATGTCACTTGCTAGTCCAGTTCCCATCCCTTCTCTGGTCAATGTGCGCCTTGTGGCCGGCCGCTTGCTTCAAGCTGCAGAAACTAAAAAAAAAAATAAAAAACTTGCAATGAATTTGTGGAAAAGGCAGTTCACACACTAAATTGTGTGTATGGGGCAGGTGGACTTGTCAACAAACACAAATATCGAACTTGCATGTTGAACATGGCAACCGCAGAACCATATTTGGTTTTATCAATCACTGAATAAGTGGGGTGTGACGAACCATTTAGTTTTCTACAACCACCGCAATATCAATTGAGCTGCCCTTAGCCAACAGGCCACACACTCTATATATTGTTTTCCTGTGTCACATATTTGGAATTTGATTGAATGGAATTGTTTTCTATTAGGGTTGGCTGGGGCGGGGGAATAATGGATTTGGGAGATGACAGCCGGCGTGATGCAACGGAGGGATGCGTGTGGCAATGACAGCCCCGTTGATTAGGACGGCTAGGAGGTCTGATAAGCTGTGAAGCGTTTGCTATAGCAAGTGAATGCGTGGGAGAGGTTGGATAACATTTTATTTTTATAATTGTGGCAATAATTTCTACATACTATTAATGTGATTGCTCCTCTCACCAGTTATTCATCCACTTGTTAAAACAACAAAACCAACAACAACTTGTATTGGGGGGGGGGGGGGCTAAAACAGTCATTTAATTTGGAGCAACTTTAAAATATAAATTATTGGCATGTATGGAAATAATTTTAGCACAACAAAGCAAGCGAGTTTTTTATTCTGAAAAACAATTTTCAATTACATTTTTCCTTGTCTTTAAGTTGTGGGAACAATACAAGGCATACAATCTTGTTCCCAGTTACTGATACCTGCCCCTTTGCGCAATAGAAATTATGAGAAGAATTCAAGATCATTTATTAAGGTTAAAAAAAAAAGGCAGCCAAAGTTTAAAAGAATAAAATCAAAAGTTGCTCATACCCTTTAATACATATGACCACTCCTGTCTCCAATTGCTCATGACCATTATCTTGCACAAAACTGATCTGAAATAATGCAGTGTAAAAAAAAATAATAATAATAATAAAAAGTCCATGGCATGGTCTAAGCATGTATTATATGCTTAATGGCTCATCTTATGCGTTATTTATAATGCACAACAGAAATCAATAGGCTGACAAATAATGCATGGCCTATTATGAGTCCGCCCATTCCATCATTTGGAGCAACGGCCATGTTCAGCATAGATGAATTAGCGAGGTTAACGCTTAATTCAATCAAATATAATTCCCATGATGTTTTATTTAGCACCGGCCGTATAATTAATTGAAACGGCAGCAGAACGGAGCACGGCGGCAACACAAAGACGGCCGAGACAAAGTAGGACAGCTCGATGAAAGCCAAAACAATGCCCCACATTCATCTCTTTGTCTTCTTCTTCTGTGCGCAAACCGACAAAATGAAAGTTGACTTTTCAACCATTTGTTTTCTCTCACACCTCGGCCCGCCGCTCCCAACACGCCCTCACACTTCCTGCATTGATTCGCCTCTGTTTCGCTCTAGGCAAGGTGAGGCGAGGTGACAAGCCTCCAAAGACGCACAAGGGGGGCGAGGGATGCTCAGAGGGGGGCGGGGGCTAAGGGCAGCGCCCCCCATGCCCATAGACTGGCAAAGGGGCAGCGGGTTGCATTCATTAGCAGGGAAATGTGCTTTTTGGAGGTGCAAAGGGTCTGCCGGGTTTGTCTTGAGATGATGGCGGCCCTTGGGGTTCAGCCCGTTGACAGAAAGCAAGCTTAAGTTCTCTTCCGCAAGACCCCGACAATCACATCACCCTGCTCCCACGCCTACACACACGCACACACACACAAGCACGCACACGGTGCCCATTTATAGTTCACATTCACTTTAATGCTAAATAATAAGTCAGACATTGGTTACGGCATGTCCTTAAATTTATCAAGATTCCGGAATGGTACATATTAGCCACTCCAGTACACCTGGCCATGATTCACTTGGAGCCCTTGAGATGATACTTTACTTTTGTACAGTAATAAGTTGTGAAGATACATTTGAGTGATCTTGACGCTTAACAATTTATCTCTCATTCTCTTTCTCCCCCCCCCCCCCTCTCTCTCTTCGCTCGCACGGACACTCCATCATGTCTTGATGCCTCCCGACAGGTAAGTGTATTTTCTTTGGCATCAACAACACCCCCCTGTGGTGAAGCATTAAGACAATCACACGACTCGCAATGTTTCGACATGAACGCGGCGATGTCGGCCGCCACGCTGCTGCTATATATGATTCTTTCATGCTGTTGTCTGCTTGGGCCTTTGAAATGACAATGAGATGCAGATTTGGGGGATAAATAAAACGAGAAAAAACAAAACAAAACAAGAGAATATCATAAAAACAGGCTGCGGATGTGTTCCACAAGGTTTGTTTCGCCGAGAAAATGCATGATAGATATGCAAAAATGCATCCCCCGTGCGTGGGGAAAAACATTTGACAAGGGAGCTTGCTTTACTTTCATCTGTTTGTAGAGATCAAGGCTATTGTTGCCTCCCTTAGGATGCCGTCGACTCTTTGGAGGACATTTTGTGGGGATTCTTGTTGTTTTCATTTGGCTTGCACGCAGTCGAGGTGTAACGAACGTCTTGGTGCGGAATTACTCTGAAGGAATGCTTGCAAAATTACGTTTCGATGGCCGTTGTGTGACATTAACCTCCTGGTGGAGTATGCGTGGAATGGTGTCGATGCATGCAGTCGCTTCTTATTTGGTTTGTGACGACAGACAGACTGAATCAGCTGTCTTGGGTGCCTCCTTCAAAGCTCACCATAGCGAAGTCAGAAATAATCAGGCCCTGACATCAGTTACACCTAGCGACAAAAAAAAAAATTACATCGTAAGAGAATTCATGAAAAGATTTAAGGACCATACCAGAAAATTGAACAGGAAGTCAGACATTTTGGTTCGAAGCTGTGACCCGTGTGAGGATAAGCGGATCAGAAAATGGATGGATGGATGGATGTTCTATTGTTTGCAGAACAATTTTCCTGCATTCTGAGAGACATGTCCACGCAATTTTTTGTCAAGCAAAAAAAAAAAAAAAAACAATGCTTCCAGGGCTGATATTTGAATTTATTGTGATGTATTGAAACTTTTTTTTCAAACGTTCTCAGCTGCGCTACTCTGTCCAAATATGAGTGTCCTGTTCAGGACCCATGAAATCCATACATTTCCACCAGGAGATGCAAGCTTGCAAAAATGTTCCAATTTGGCATTACATTGAGACTTCTAAATAGGGGATTCATTTGTGCATAGAATCATAATGAATTTTATTAACTTTCATAGGAACCTCATGAAAGAATGCTTTTCCACAGATGCCGAAGCCGCGCTGTCATTTTGATATAAAACCAACAAAATAATGAGATTAGAAAATGTTATTTATCTCACACAAAGCGGTCTCAAAAGTAATTTGGTGCACTATTGTTGAGTGTGAAAGTGAGCGGAGACACTGCGAGCTGTTCGTCGAATGGGAAGACACCCATCATCCTAACCCCTTCCCGACATTTGTCACTTGATTATTCCATCCTCGGCCGCCATGTGAGATTTTCATCAGCCACCCCCGTGTGTTGTGTCTTCACAAATTTTGACTTGTCACACGTCGGCCTCACCGTCTTCTCCAGTGTGCTTTGTTTGTTAAGAGTGCAGCTAGTGTATAAACAACTGATATGCAGTAACAAACAAAGAGAGCATATAATACATTTGATTCTGTGTGGAAAACATGACTTACTGCATCTTAGTTGCATCATATTTGTATTTTATCGTCAATTTTCAGAGTATTATAAAAGTCACGTTTGATCCATGAATTGAATTTGTGGTTGGTAACGGGATACCAGAAAACATCGGAAAATGCAAACAAATTTGGAAAAATATGTGAATACAGCGATAACTTGACTGCAAAGAGCCCCAACTTGTGAGTTTTTCAGCCACAATAAGATCTTTTTTTTTTCATTACTTTGCTCTACCACCCAGAATTCATCTTACTAGTGAGTTTCACATAAGCTGCGGCTTGAGTGAATTAAAAAATGAAAACAATATATAATGTATGTTCATCAGTATACTATCAGAATACAATCCACACAGAAAGTTATATGATCATTTGTAAAGCTACAAGCTTTACGACATCTTGCATCGGATGTCATTAGACTGCTTGCACACTTGACGATCCCCCGTTACATGTTAACGACAGCACACTGCTTCTGTTTTTCATTCTTGATGTGAGCCAATGGCCACCGAGGCTCCCAGCAGCGCTTCTCTGTGCACTAATTATTTGTTTATGGCCCGGTGGCATTGACTGTTCCTCCTGCTCTGCTGCGGACCTACGGTGATCAAATGGCTCATGGACACACACACACACACACACACACACACACACACACACACACACACACATATTTGCGCATGCACGCACACAGGTATTTTGATAGATTTAGTGAAATTGTGTCTCCAGCCAACAGTCAAATCAAGGAAGTCGGTGATATAAAATTTGATGTCGTGTTTTATTAGTACACCCTTATACCAACACACAATATTAAATTTCAATTAGTTTATATTACTTACCGTAATGATGAATCATATTGATAATTGTGAAAATTAGTATAAAGTCCTAATTTGTCAGAAACACGCCTTTTTAGTTAAAGTTAATATTTTATGAGAAAAAAAGTGAAAATTATACTTGAAATTAATAATATTTGGAAAATGTCATAAATTGCGAGGAAAAATGCAGGGTGTGAAAATAATGCCATATTCCTTGAAGACAATATTATGTGACAAGGAAATAGTCATCATGTTATGTTTGAAAAAAAAATACTAATAGTCATCAAGGAAGTGGCTTTATTGTTTCAATATTTTTGGAGCCGAATATTGTTTTATTTTTTTTTCTCAAATGTGATCAAACATCAACACTGGTCAAACAATCACAACTGTATGAAGAAATGTCGCAGTGCAGCACGTTGTGTAAAAACGTTAGCACCTCTCATTGCTTTCGTATGGAGGACTGTGACATTTCAGCATGGAAAAAAATGAAGATTATAAAGGAGCCAATTTATATGCAAAGGGGAGCTTTAAATGTCCTAAAAAAGGACTGCACCTATGCATAATAAGACACGTGTATTAGTCTCACGACAGCAATTTTTTTTTTAAGGGAAAAGTGCCACACTGCCTCACAACGGTAATATGTCTCAGTGCGGAATATAAGTTATGGAATTCCAGGCTGCATCCGATCCCCCCCAGATGAGAACAATACGTGGATGTGAGCACACATTCCTGGAGTCGAGAATGAATTTCAGGTCATTTGTCTCACATGGCAACGCATCCGTCATCCTCGGCGCTGCCCACTACCGCCCGCATCTCTGATTAAACACGGGAGAATTAATAAAAGGTGTCTGATGATTTGCCACCCGGGGGGAGTTCAGTGGTGAGAGGCCAAACTGTACACTTTGACGCGACATGATAGAAAGGATCTTTGTGTACAGGTTTGTTGGTTGATAAGTGCATGTCTAAGCTAAAAATCTTGACTCATAATACCTGTACATATACATCAATTTTACGATCCACTTATCCTCACAAGGGTCACAGGGGGTGCTGGAGCCTATCCCAGTTGTCTTCAGGCAGGAAGCAGGGGACACCCTGAACCGGTTGCTAGCCAATCGCAGGGCACACAGAGACGAACAACCATCCGCGCTCACACTCACACCTAGGGACAATTTAGAGTGTTCAATCAGCCTGCCATGCATGTTTTTGGAATGTGGGAGGAAACCGGAGTTCCCGAAGAAAACCCACGCAGGCCCGAGGAGAACATGTAAACTCCACACAGGGAGGCCGGAGCTGGAATGGAACCCGATACCGAATAAACATCCTCCGAAACCATCTCCTCCCAATAAAATGTCAAAAGTATAAAACCTATCTTCACACCAAAAGAACCTTGGCCCTTTGTACCCAGGCAATTTCAGCATCTTGGCTCAAATCGCCTTTCAAAATTAGATTCTGGAGCTCTAACCCTTGAAAATATCCTCCTTTTGATATGTCAAAAGGATTGTGTGCAGACTTGACTTTGCACCCCAGCTACGTGAACCATGGTCAGACAGCGCTATAAATCAATCAAAGTCTTTCATTGGTATTGATTTTCTTGATTAAAGAAATAATCATGGTCCCGACCACGACCCTCCTTGATGCTTTTTGCTTTGTGGAAAGGAAGCACAGGAAGTGACATGGTGTCTGATTTATGCCTGTGAATGAGACTCCTCTTTTGGATGCACTCGGAAACCGAGGTATCACATTCTGCGTTGATTACCTCATCTAATGCAGTTAGAGGTAACGGTGACCCGTCTCAGAGGAGCCCAGCCAGACCTAAATCATATTTCAGATCCATTAAAGTGCACACCTCACTATTTGTGCTCTGCTTCTCGCGAGTCGTTTACCCCAGGTCCCGACTAATTGAATTTCAAAACTGAGGCCCGGAGGCGCGTCCACACCACTTCAGCCCGGTCGTCTGTCCGTACGTTAGCTCGAACACTGTCCAGCGACGTGCGGTGAAGTTCGTGACGAGCCTTTCCTGCATGTTTTAGCAGTTTCCCTCCTCCAACACACCTGATTCAAATGATCAGCTAGTTCTGCATGATCCTGATCACAATCCTGATCATTTGGGTCACTGCCACATGCTTGCAGTGGCTCGCTACATTCATGACTCCATTCTGCAATTTGAGTACATAACCAATATATGCGTCTTATGGATGATTAAAAAATATCTATATTTTAAGTAGACCCATTCGTTTCTATTGTGCCTGATAATACGATGCACCTAATGCGCCGTAAAATACGGTAAATGAAGGGCATTGATAGTTTCTTGACCGTACAATGTAATTTCAGTGAGTTACCTTTTTTAAGAACATACATGTTCTTTCTTAACAATTGTATTTTTTGTATATTAGTTTTAATTATAATTTTAGTCTACTAAAATAACCATGGCCCAGTTCAAAGAAGCCCCAATCTTGTGTTTCTTATTTTTTCAAGGGAAACAAATTTAAATTCCAACATACTACGAAGAACTCGAATCTTCCACATAAAATCGATGACCGAATAGTTCCTCTCTGTGTTGAAAGAGGAAGACATCCTCCTCGCAGAGCTTCCTTCGGCCTCAATACGTCTTAATTGCTTTCTGCTAATGTGAGAAGGGTTGCACTGGAGGGATCGACTTCCCCTCCACTGTCGCCTCCACTGCTGTTCGGCATCGCTCAGTGTAGCCGGCGTCTAGACGCCACTCGATGGCGGATCAATCACAACACCCGTTTGCCAATTAGGCTCCTTGTGCATTATAAATAAACACATCAGCGTCACAACATCCTCGGCTGCTGCTGCCGGATCGCTGTACTGTCGCATTAGATCCCCGATACCGACTCTCATGTGAAGTGATAATCCACTGCTCAATAATGTACTGTCGTCGATTTCAGAGATGGCAGAAGTACTCACTTTCTGTTACTGAGTTAGAAGTACAAAAACTTGTATGTAAACAAGATTTTGTCACCAATGGGGACCTTTACAGTATATTAATGGTCACAGAGAACGCTGTCCAGCTAGCGAAACTAAGCTAGCATTAGCAATGTGAACTCATTGATGTTAGCCACGGCTCCTCTGTTGGCAGCACGCTTTCATATCACTCACTAAATGGTTTGAAATGTAATTTTTGGAATGTACAATCAATTGTAAAAAGGCGATAAACTTACCTGTCCATCAGAAACATTGTTAATTTTGTGCCGCTTCAGACTCCTCAGCTGCCCAAGTTCTCTTGTTTCTTTTTGATCGTCTTACGCCCAGTTGTTAGCATATTTGTTTTAATGTTTTGAATTGACTCATGGCCAATAAACGATGCTAAATTAGTTCATAATAACAACTGAAAAATATACCATATTTGTTTTTCCACATTACGATGAGAATTTTAGAAGCCAGTTTTTTCATTTTTTTAAATAGTTTTTTATTTTAATTTTTTATTTTTTTTTGCTGCTGTTCAATCATTTCGTATCATTCATGTACAGGTGCCATATACACTGCTGCTCGGTCACATTTCCTGATGCTATAAATATGTACATACAGTACATCCCTAATAACAACTTAAAAGAATTGAATAATTTAAACACAATTTTTTTTTCAACAACCAATGAACACCTGCACACCTGCCCATTTAGCCAGGCCTACAACAACATTAATAATGCAAGGAAACATCCCTGGAGGTCTCCTTTCTGTTTCATCAAACCTTCTGTTCTTCTACTTCATACTGAAACAACAAGCGTTGGCTGACATCTAAAAAGTGTGCAAACGCCGCAGTTAAGATTTCAAGGCGTATTTCATAATTGATGATGGGGAGCTAAAGCGAGAGAGTGAGTTGTTGCAATGATACAAGTTCATACAGCAATTCTTGGCAGAGTGGCCCCCACCTGAAAGAAACTTACACGCTTGTCCCACCTGTCGCTTTGATGGCGGTTATGCATGTTGCATGAAAAATAAATAACTAAAATAAAAACAACGTATAATGCAGCAGCGTTCATGACTTGCGTTATTGTATCCAATCATGGCATTCCTCAGAGATGCGTTCTTTTTCCACTTAATTTGCTTTATGGATATTTTTAATCGTCATTTTTACACAATACACAATACATTATTTTTTGGGCAGCACGGTGGTCAACTGGTTACCACGTAGACCACACTGTGCAGAGGTGCGGGGTTCGATTCCTGCTCCGGCCTTCCTGTGTGGGACATTCATTCATTCATCTTCTGAACCGCTTGATCCTCACTAGGGTCGCGGGGGGTGCTGGAGCCTATCCCAGCTGTCTCCGGGCAGTAGGCGGGGGACACCCTGAATTGGTTGCCAGCCAATCGCAGGGCACACAGAGACGAACAACCATCCACGCCCACACTCATACCTAGGGACAATTTAGAGTGCTCAATCAGCCTACCATGCATGTCTTTGGAATGTGGGAGGAAACCGGAGCACCCAGAGAAAACCCACGCAAGCCCTGGGAGAACATGCAAACTCCACACAGGGAGTCCGGAGCTGGAATCGAACCCGATACCTCTGCATTATGAAGTCGACGTGCTAACCACTGGATTACCGGGCCGCCCCCTTCCTGTGTGGTTTTTTTTCAATTTTCATGTAACATATCTTTTAATGCGAAGACCTTACTGTTGTAATATTGCAGCATTGTTGGAGGGGAAATCACTTTGTTTAGAGAGTCCAACTGTTTTTTCTGAAGATTTCAACGTTATTGTTGTGCTGCTGTTGCTGTGAGGCTCATGCGGCTGGCTGTTTAAGAGCGTCACGCTCGAGCGAAGCACACGTCTGTTTACTGCGACGATGTGCTTGACTGGTCGACCTCCCACAGAGTGTACTTCATTCCCCCGAATAGAAATAGAAGGGGGAAAAAAGAGCCCGATATTGACTCTGTCTGTGTTCTCTGGCCAACTGTGATGCAGAAGTTAGTGCAGTGAGGTGTCAACTCTCAAAGGCAAAAAGAAAAAAATTATATATCAATATTGCAACAGACAGGAGCACTTTTCCGTATTAATAGAGATGCATCTCAGAAGCACACGCACGCATAGACACACACACACACACACACACACACATACACACACGCAGGCACACACACAAACTTGTTTGCCATGGGTGACCCTTCCATGGGTTTAAATTCCCAGAATTTAGCTCCTAGGATCATTGGGACACACAAACACCTCCATCACAGCATTGGAATCAGACTGAAAAAAGTGCTATTGATCGTTCCTGTTTATATGTCAATAAAAAATATAGTGGTATCTTAAATGTTGTCGGGGTGTCAAATAATAATTGAAAAAACTACTTAAAGTATAACGAAATATTTTTTTTCGATTAATCTCACGATTATATTGTCAGAATATTCTTTCGTGTTCAGTGACATTTTTTTCATTCACTATTAGAAATTTTTTTTGGGTAGTGGGAATTACGACTTTACATTCTGAATAATTTAACGATATTCTAATATTTTAACTTTTTTTTTCTTTTTGCCATTTCATTAAATTATTGTTAATATTATCCGTACCAGCATTAAAGGGGGTTTTGTTTTTCTCTAAGTGGAAATGGCATTCTTCACTGAAGATTATGAAATATTTAATTGTTGGATGAAATATTCTGGAATATTTTTTTCCAGGTTCATTATAATTCATATTGAATGCATTGCCCCTGTAGCCTCAAGAGACTATTCCATTTTTTAAAGATCTTCAACCGAATGAAGCAGTCAAATAAATGTGGGGGGGGGGGGGGAATGATTTGATTTTACCCACAAAATGCTCATTGAATATCAGCCCAGATTGAACCCTTGTCACATTGGAGTGCTCGCTGATGGAAGCGACATGGTGCAATAAAGAGCAAATGGGCACTGCCTTCCATTCTATACCATGGATGACTCGCCCATTTGCAGTCATTCCCTTGACAGACGCTTTTATCATAGAAATTGAGAAACCAGACTTGGCATCAACGCGAAAGAGAGTAAATATCATAAAGCGGCACTACCAGCACCCTGCTTGGATTTTGGAATAAAAGTGCCAAAGGGGATGAAAACTATTTACAAACCTCAACTACTCGCAAAAAAGTCATTGGGCTTTACGGGTACAGTTTTAGGATCAACCTAAAAGGCACTTAAAGGATGTAATTAGTTTGACCTTCCTGTAACCTTTGAACATATTTGCCCATATTTTCAGTGTTTCAGCATTCCTTGCACACCTCGCTGTTCTCTAGACTGCACAACACATTTCACAACAGGCATTTGATCCAGCCTTCCTGTTTGCTACGGTGTGAAAATAATCGATATAAATGACATTGTCTGCAAGAATCAAATAGTTTGTTCTTGGTGTTGTGTTGTATCATTCATTTTACGTTGGATGTTCTGTGAAGCGGTTTGTTCCAGCTGCAGCTGTTGCGAGAGAGCTATATAAATAAAGATGTATGGTATTGTGTTGTAGAAAGACGGATCCTCGTAAAATTTGTTTTCAGACATGACTCCTGGCGACCGCGTCGCTCTGCCACTGAGGACGAGTGGTTCAGCTTGCTGTCTATGTTCTAAATGGATTAATGGGCTACACCGCTTAAATTGTGGGCAGGTCTCTTGGGGTAAAATGGAGGAAAACAATCATTGGCATTGGCCCCAAAAGACACCAGCCCACCGTGTTCTCCAGAAAAAGTTGAGAATGTTTTTCAAATGGGCTCTAATTCTTTTTCTTTGTGTTTTTGAACCAAATAATTTTGTAGCCTTTGTGTCCAAGTGTTTGGCACATCCTCCTCACACTTTCAAAGTTAATGGTTTGAATCCATTCTCCAGCCTTCCTGTGTAATTGTGTCCTCCGATCTTCCACATTCTTTGCAGGTTGGTTGTCCATAGTTGTGAATGTATGTGGGAATGCTTATTCGTCTCTCGGTGTCCTTCGGTTGGCTTGTGTAAGTCACTTGGGATAGGCTCACTCTGAGGATAACTTCTATATAGTCATAATAATGTACGGAAAGATGCATTTCTGAGACCTTTTATTCAGACACCTGGGAACTTTTCCTTGCTGCGTTCTGGCCCCGGCAGCAAATGAGGGGATGGACAGCAAAGGCCTTGGGGCAGCGGTTGGAACCTTCCAGAAGCCCACGAGTTGTATATATTCCTAATGAGGCCGCTCCATGTAGCCCATGAGGTCCACCGGGCACGGAGAGCACCAGATGTCGCCAGCTCGCTGGCTCGCCGCTCCTTCCAGAGCCCATCTGCCGCTCGTGAGCACAGTTAATATTCAGCCACCGGGAGACAGCGCTTACGCGCTTTTGCACCTGCATCATTACAGTATTGCAGCCGCTCAAGTGCACATTTTTTTGTCTTTTTCTTCCCTAAGAAAAAGTAAACAACTCCCACGCATGGCAACCTCTCGGACGTGACCTCCCGGCGTGAGGAAAAAAAAGCCTGTTTTCCCACTCGCCCGCACAGCGCGTGCTAATGAAGAGAAAGGCACCCGGGAACCATTAAAATAAGCCCTTGCAGCTCGTGTAGTGTGATTCAGCAGGGAGTCACGGGTCGCCGAAGCGGACTTTACAATATGGCCGCCCTCGCCACCCCCGCCGAAGATGAGACGCTAACGAATTATTGAAGAGGAAGGAGATGAAAATCTAGACCCTCGAGTCAAAAATGCATCGGAGACGCCGCACGTGGCAAAGGGAGGTCAGAGCATCCAGATGTATCGCCATGGCAACCTTTAAAGAGGTAGTAATAAAGCAGGAAGGGGGAACTTATTATGAGTGATAATTTCCATCTATTGTATATTGCAGATTTTTTTTCTGGACCGTATCTGACTGTACATAAATCCACGCTAGATTGTAGAAATGTGAGATGTGTTGTAATCATGTTTTTACAGTTAATGTGCTTATTTTCTGTCATGTCCTACACGTGTGAAAAGAAAGCCACAGACACTGATGCACTTGTCAACTATTTATTGAACACAGGAACGCAAATAACACAATGGGCACACTCACGCAGGGGCTGTTGTCGGCCACAGCTCACGCCCGGACACTCAGACCAAACTGCAGACCAAGGTTATCGCAGTTAACGAAAGCCAATGAAATAACTAAATCTACATTGGAAACAAACGTCACACTACAATTTAGCTGAAAATCAAATTACAAAAAATTCTTCCCAGGAATTATTTTGTAACACATTTACTGTAAACGCTTGTCAATCTGGTGACCGGTGGTTGTGTTATTACTTTGGCTAAAGCTAAATGCTGTCTTGATTGACAGCAGATTTGAAAGAAAAAAAAAAACGGCGCCCTGATGGGACCTGCATAAAAGTGAGACAAAATCACGGGGCAAGGCTCAAAATCGCAAGTGTCCTGGTTCAACCACAAGGCACCTTAAGCAGAAACGATTTCCCTCTTGCCTGCTTCATTCAAATTCCCCTCTGAGCATGTGTGCCTGTGCGCGGTCGCGTGCGTGTGCATGTACTTTGCTGTTAGTTATTATGAAAATGAAGAATAATCAGAAATCAAATTTTCCTTTCAAACTCCAAGGGGAACTGAGCTAAAATATTGAACACCCATCTGTGGTTATTCCCGTCCCTTCTGGGAATCTTCAAAAATGCCCATTGAGCATCATTGTGTACCTCTTCCTGCTCTGAGAAACACATCTAATGAGGCTGTTTTGAGGTCAATGTGGCCTCAAACACTAACCGCCCTTTTCACTTGACGCCTCCTAGTTCACGTCAAACACACGGCGATCTCTGAAGCCAAAAGTTGGAAGCGCTAAAATGACCATGTGGCACATTTGACTGACACTGACATAAAACCACAACGTACGTGTCATACAACTAATACCACAGCTGCACTTGCACAGTTTTAACCACTGCCTTGCACGATAGCAAGAAAAAAGAAAGACTAGAAAGAATTCATCCATCCATCCACCCATTTTCTGCTCCACTTTATCTTCACAAGGGGCATGCTGGAGCCTATCCCAGCTGTCTTCGGGGGATAAGCGGGCGGCACCCTGAACCGGTTGCCAGCCAGTTGCAGGGCACATCGAGACCCTCCACGCTCACACTCACACCAAGGGACAATTTGGTGTGTTCAATCAGCCTGCCATGCATGTTTTTGGAACGTGGGAGGAAACCGGAGTACCCAGAGAAAACCCACACGTGCAAATTCACTCTGTATGTATTCTATAATTAATGCAATCCAACTTGCCAAATCTTCGTGATAACCGCTCTGCACAATAAAACCGCCTACATGGGAATATGTGCAATGTTAACAACGTTTAACTGCGATCGGTTCTTGACAGTTAAGGGGTGGGGGGGGGGTAGCAGTGCCCTTGTACTGGTGGTGCCTTAGTACTGTATGTTAAGGAAAAGTACAGTACAGTATTTCCCTGCAATGCACCTCTATTGACTCCATGACTGTCAAGGGACATTTTCTCTGATTATTTTTCCATTGAGAAACTTTCATGACAAACTTCCAGATGCGAGTTTCTCCGGCTTTAACATTCCAGTGACTGCAGCAGAAAAGCTTTTCTGGCAAATCAGTCATATCGTTGCCGTGTTGTCTATCTCGGCCCTGTCGCTCGCTGTGCCCTTCAACGACGGCATAGAAAATGACTCCTTGTAAACATAAAATGATAAGGCGAGTGGCCCTCAATAATCTCCTCCCGATTTCCCTCGTGTTGCAGCGCTCTTTGTCGGAAGGCTCATTTCCATTCAGCATCCAAAGGCCCTGTCGGGGAAGTGTTGTTCCTGCTCTTTCAGCAGAATGCTTGCACGACACATCGGCGCGTAGGGCATCTATTGCGCCTAAAATAAACAATATCTGCACTACTTACAGTACCGGTACAGACGAGTTGGAGTCACTATGCAGCTATTACAGAGTGGAAGCAAACAAAAGACAATTGTGAGGGATTTTTTTTCACTTCAAATCTTTTTCAAAAATGATTATTATTTATAATATTGACGTCATGATCATCATCATCAAATATCGAGAAGAAAACGCACCTTCTTTTCCGCCGTTGCGATTGCATTGACTGTGCAGTCAGTGTCGCGCTACAGGCTCGAATTTTCTCCCACGAAGGTGAAGTGTGAACAAGTGGAGAGCATTACTCTTCATCGTCATCAGCCGCCCCTTCTCTGTTTTCCATCAGCGTCTCCGCCTCGCCGCTTAACCCAAACAGCCCGAGAGCCAGCAAATGCTGAGCTGCCATTACGGCTAATAATCCCTCATTAGGGAACAATGGCCCCCGCGATGCAATTGTGTTGTTGCCAAGAGTCACGGCAGACGCCAATGCTGGGGGATTCTGACGGCTCTTTATTTGTGTTTTGCAATCGACACATCCAACCATGTCACGATATGATGTAATTGTGAAAGGGGAAAAAAAAAACAGATTTCTTTCTGGACAGAAACCCGGTTATGTTCCTCAAGGATAGACGGTAAATATACGTACACAGTTTCCAACCCATCTCAGTCCTGCTCATTTTGAAAGTTATCAAAAATGTGATAGCCAAGGTCAAAGCGGGACGTGTTGTTTGATAACAATTTTCAACCAATCTCCTTGAGGCTTTTTGAGATTTTTATCAAGGGAATGCTGTTCAATCCCCACTCTGTGACAATTTTAAAGCCGTTCCCCCCCCCATGGGAAATACTGCTAATGGAAATAAATCCATCAAACAGGTTGCTTTTAAATTATTTCTGGGCTGAACAGGACCAGAAGTAATAAGGTTTGGGTATGGTCAGTGAAAATAAGCTCAAGCTTTCCAGAAAAGTGATTAGCCACTGCATAGATTTACATAAGAAGGCAAGTACTTATGTAGTTAGGGCTATTTGGCTTTTAGGGGAAATTTCAGAATGAGACGAAAATGTATTCAAACCTTAACAGGTGAACTTTCTCGAAGCCTTTGAATGCAAATGTCCAACTGTTAAACGTTTCAGTGCTTTTTGCACAAGTTGCGGTTCTCTAATGAGGAGCTTAACGGCATGATTCACAACAGGCGTTGGATCCTTGAATAGACGAATACATGTCCTGGTTCAATTAGATCTGGCGTTTAAACCTCATCAAGCTGTTCACATTTGGACATCATAAGAATGGATCAACACTACCTTGCTATTGTACTGCTTCCAATAGGACAGAAGTGGCCACTGAGCTTAGAGTGTCACAGAGTGTCATCGGCAGGTTGCAACAGAGATACCGAGAGACTGGAAGAGTCACAGAAAGATGTAGAAGTGGACGTCCCTTGGCAAAGTCCCATACTTTTTCATTTTATTTTATTTTTTAAATATGTTTTGTGTAAGTGAGAGTGATGGGATACTAAAGATGCAGTGTGCATTGACACAAAAATATATCATATTAATAACAAGCGCATAGACGCACAAATGTTTTGCGTTGGATTTTTTTCCCCCTCTACACCCCTCGCGATCGACTTGGGACCAGTCTGCGAGCTACCGGTCGATCACGATCGGCGCACCCCTGATCCAGGAAAAATACATCTGCAATGTGTCATACCAGCTAGCTAGCGCTAAGATAATGTCGTCTCCCATCCGGCATTCAAGTCGCCAAACGTCTTTTGTTTGATACTGTGACAGCAGAGGTCAGCAGTGACACAAAGGAATTGATATGTATCCAGATATATTATATACATATAATACAGTATATGTATATATTTCTAATGGGCGGCATGGTGAATGACTGGTTAGCACGTTCACCCCTCACTGTGCAGCCTTCCTGTGTGGAATTTGCATGTTCCGTGTGGGTTTTCTCTGGGTGTTCTGGGTTCCTGCCACATTCCAAAAACATTCAAACAGCTTTGTCCTGCCCAGTTGTGTGTGCCTTGTTGTTTAAAGTCGCCTCCGAGTAAACAAAGAAGCCCACCACTCTCCTGCAGTGTTGTTGTTTTTGTCAATGCGAGTGATGCGTTTGAGGCAGTGTGGGGTACTAGGGCCCTCCCCCCACCCCCTATTCGTCCTCCTATTTCTGAGCAATTCTCCCGACCTGCAGATGGATCGCATCACTCGTATTTCCCCGCACACTCTGATTACGTTGATAGATGCGGTCCAACCGATCCAGACGCATCCGATGTTCTGCGCTTCTCACTGGCTCAGCACTTTATATCACTTTTTCAGTACGGTTATTCATGGTGATATTGTCAAGGTCAAGTTAACTCTCCACCCTGTGCCTTTATTTTGTCTTAACCGACGTCGTTCACTGTCATCTCTCGCGGGCATTCGCCGGAGGCAAGCGCCGGTGGGAGAATATGCTTTTAGTGCAGAATAAATCAATCCAAAAGGAGGCTCTCAAATCATGAAATATGACACTGTTGTTCCATTTTTGTGCTTTTATTTTAAGGTCAGCAGGCAGGGACTATCGTCTATGGAGGATGTTTTTTTCCATCTTTTTTTTGTTTTTGTTTTTGTTTTTTTGTTGTTGTATCGGTAGTTGTTGTAATTGTTATTACTCGTAATTCTCAGAACTCAATAGTGGTGTTCATTGATTCACAAAGCACCAGGAATAACAAGAGTTATATTTATAGCCTGCCTGCGTTTATATGCGTGTGTGTGCAGCATGTGTCTGTGAGTAGTTGGCTGGTTCGATGGGGTTGAGGGTGTTTGCATTACTGATACCAGCTCAAGCATGTTCGGAGGCGAATGGGCTGCCTGGACTGAGTTATCTGCATCACCAAAGTCCACTTTGTTTTTTTCTGATTCAAACCGCCATCATAGAAAATCATGAAATAATCCAAATAAAACTGCTGTCGCCATGGGAAATTATGACAAAAGATGTATTGATAATAATAATGTCAAAACGAAACAAAAAAATATACCTTGAAAGAAATGTCACCTGCAGTAACTAATGTAAATAATCATGAAAATGCCAATCAAACAGTGATAATTGATTCTGGGGTCACATTGTCGGCATATGAAGAAGATCTTTCTTACCCACGTCAAACTGTCACCATTGGAAATAAAAGAGGATGGAATGTAATAGAAGAGAATGGCAATAGAAAGTAGTGGTTCAACAATTAATTGATTATTGAAAAGCGATTGTTTATCACAATAATGTCAAGTATTTCGATATTCAATTAATCATTTAGAGACATTGCTTTTTTTTCCAGGGATTGCCCAAATCCTAGAAATTTCAACTTCTCTACAGTAACTATTTTCAGATTTTTAGAGTCCTCCAATGAATGAGCAGAGTGATTAGCTTCAATCAATCAAAATTGCAAGCATCTGCTTTTACTTTGTAAAACGATGATCCACATATTTTCTCACATGTCGCAGACCAAACCGGAAAGTGAAATGTAAACAATTTACTGTCTTGGCCAATCTTTGTTGCCTCTTCAGTTCTGCCTATATTGCACTCGGAGAATCAGAGTACGTTTTCAAAAGCGTCAAACAACCGTAACCCAGCGTACGCCACACTGTAGCGATGGATGCTTCTTCAAAGACCAAATGCGAGGAAATGGCACTGGCTCCCACTTTTTCTGGTCACGGTTGATTGAAAATGAACGCGGGTTTCACTAGATGGTCACATTTGTAACTCACGTGGTGCGGAAGGGTGGGCAATAAATTACAAGGCGAGTCAATCGAATGTCAGGCGAGCTGGGGATGGACGTCTGATGACATATTTATAAGTGCTGCCTCCTGACAGACGGGAAGCACCACCTCTTCGGCATCTTCCATCCTGGACGGAAAATTGAAATGTTTCAGACATTGTTTTATTTATTTATTTTTTAAGCTCTTTGAGGATGCGGAAAACTCACGTGGAATGGCAAAAAATGGGCAGGATGACACCATGCTGTTCACAACCTTCCTGCTTGATTGTAACATTTGAGGATTCACCACACATTACACTCCACAGTCCATTTTCCTGTGCTGGCATCCATTACGTTTTTTTTTTTTTCCCCACAATACATATGTGTTATTGTTCAAGTGTATTGAAGTGTTGAAGTTACTCATATTTTTTTTAAGTGATGTTTTAACTTTTCTATTGCATTTGCGATCCGTGTCAATATGAAACCGTGGCTTTGACTTATTTGCAATACGGTAAAAACACCGGGTAGTGGAGTACAGCAACAAGCTACAGCTAAAATATCAAGTGACATACTCAAGTGTACAAAGTTTTTCCTGGTAAGAGACTCGTTGACGAACAGAGAAGAAGAGTCAAAGTTGGAACAATTTGTGTCGCGTCTGTTTTTTTTTTTTTTTTTTTTTTTTTTTTTTTTTCCAGCCCCAGCTGGAGTGAAGGGCGTTCCCCTCCAGTCGGCACACCTGTTCCCGATCATCATTGGCCATCATTGAACTTGCTCGCCGTTGTAATTTAAGTGTTATTTTCTGGACTTCTTGATATTATTCAGTCGCTCTCGTTTTTGTAGATCTTTGTATTGTCACAATTTTATTTTTGCTCCTGATCTTTGATTTTGCCTAAATGGAATTAATTTAGATAAATAGTATATATGACTTTCTTTCACCTAATTCATTTGAAAATCTAAATGACTCCAATTTGCTATATCCGAATGACATTTTCTCCCAGATATTGTATTCAATTTTATTCTTATTTCCAGTTGATTTGAATTCACTCAACATGGGTGTATTATTTTGCTAACCCAAACTATTCCAACCATTTCATAACTAATAGTTTTGTTTGAATCTACTTACCGCTAACTAAATCAATGGTTATTAATCAAATTCAAAGTCACTAAAATCTACTGAATTATATTAATTGTCACTTTGTTGCCTTCATTGGTTTTTTAAATGGTAATGAATGGTCAAAGCCTTCTGAGTAGGGGCCATATTAGTTTGCATGAACTGAGCCAAAATTGGTTCGAGGCGCGCCAAACGTTCCACAATCTGGGGTGTCCAAACATTGCAGCGTCCGGCAAATGAATCTCACGAGTGTTTATGTAAGCCGTTGAATTCATCTTATTCTGTATAATTCATTGCGCTTTGTGAGGGCATCCGGGCTTATCGTATAGCTCGTCCGCGCCTGACTGAAGTGCAACTAAATTGTGGTGAATAATTCAGATAGACAGGAATAAAACAGCAGATCGAGGCCTCTAACGGCTCGCGAGCCGAGCCAGCAGCGGGAGAGAGAGGACTCTTTGGTCTCCAGGTGAGGAGTCTTTGCTCCGCTTTCAGGAAGCGAGGATGCCAGGCAGAAATGTGCATTATTTAAGATCAGGAAGCTACTGTTGGACGAGGAGGAGAGGACTCGGGGTTATAGGGATGGCTGAGCAGTTGGCAGTTGAGCCCTGGAGTGGGAGGCTAACAGAAGCAGCGAACAGAAGGCGGCACCTCGGAGAGGCAGAGGGCTCCAAGGGCTGGACGGCATCGGACCAAGAATATCAGATCCACGGCGGTGAACACACAAAAACCCTGGCTGTGGACATCTGCTGTTATCTGATGTTTGCACGTGTTTCTGTCGGAGGAAATGCATACAAACGGGTGGCTAATTAGTGAGACAAAGCAGCAAAATGCGCCAAAGAGCAAGCCAATGAGGAGAAAGTGATGATTTCCTCTGATTTTCAGTAGCGCTCGTCGTCATTCCGGTCGCAGGTGTGAGCTGGAGCTTATCGTCTGACTTTTGCCAAGGGGTGGGGGACAACCTGGACTGGACGCTGATTCATTGTAGTAATTGCTCACATGAAGCACAACAGGGATTCCCAAACTTTTTGGGGTCCATGACACAGGAGATTTTTTTTTTCCACAAGAACTCCCTCATAATCCAAAGTCTGTGTATTGTGTTAGCCTAAAATGGAAACGTTTACTGTTCTCAAGAACTAAGATATATTCTGTTCAGGTGAAATCTTGTGAGAATGAAGTCTTATAACTTTTCCAAGGGTTGAAAGCTTTAAATTAAAATTTTATTGCAGTAGTCTTCTCTCATAATGAAAATAATAGAACTGGTTCACCAGACTCAAGTTCCTCCCATGGCTACCTCAGTCCCCAGGACTCAACCCCATAGAAAACTTGAAGCGTGAGCTAAAGAGGAAAGTGCAGAGGGGAGAACCCAGGTCGCTGGATGATTTTGTGCAAAGAGGATTGGTCGAAAATCCTTCTTTCTGTCTTCTCACATCTTGTGAAAAATTTCGAAGAAAATTAGGCGTTGTTTTCTTGGCAAGGTGGTCTTGACTTGTTCTAATCATTGAGACACTCATGTCTTGATATAAAGGAATTATTTCTTCGAGTAGAATTTGATCCCCCGCCCCCCTCCGCACGCACGCATGCACACACACGCACACGCTCACACTGGTTAAATGCACTGGAATTAAAGGATGGATTTTCCTCTTTTTTTATTGTTAGTCTGATGTTAAAAACAACAAAACAGAATATGAAAAGTCATACATGCGGGGATGCACTTCTTCAATGAGATGAGATCACAATTATTTTCTGGACCCCAAGCTATTAGTTACTGACATCAGGGGGTCCCCAGGCCCCAGTTTGCTAACCACTGCAGTAGACAAGCAACCGGATGATAACCACAGGACAGAAAATGGAACATCTTGCAACATGAAAAAGTCGCAGGTTGCTGAGAACAATTTGAACAGTTGAAAACCAATTATTTGCTTTGTACGAAGTGGAGGACGTTCCCGGCGTACAGTGATGAGGGAAGTGAGGATGTGAAGTTTGACTGCCACTCAACCTTGCAGCCAAGCGTCGCACGATCAAACTACAATATCAAGCTGTTGTCGTGGAAACTAGGTCAGCTGGAATGCTTTTGGGACGAATGTGTGGATTCTGTGTTGTGTTCAATGACTTGAGGAGGCTTCAGTTCTTTGGTGCGAGCTTCTTGAAGAGCAGTCATTCTATTTATAGCCTGCCGCAGTGCACAGCGTTGAGCGGGTCATGCGGATAATGAGACGAGGCCCCAGATTCACTGCAGGAATGATCATAAATAGAGGCAGGGTCATAAAAAGTCGATATTTATGCATATTTCCATAAAACGTGCAGTAAAGCTTCTGTACGCTTGCAGATTTGTCGGGCAGGCTGAGTAAATGTGACACAAAAAAAAAATTTAATGACTGGCCTACGCAGAAGGAAAAAAAGATAAGCAAATAATAAACCCAAACAAGCTGACACATACTGGAAAATGATTTTAAAATTTTTAGTTAGGTTCATAAATATAAGAAAGTCGCATATGTTGACTTAAATGTCAAGAGTTTATATATGGTGTTATTTTACTTTTAAAAGAACAAGGGGATGGATGGATGGCTGGATGGGTGAGAGGTTAGATAAATAAATACATGAATGAGTTTCTTGACAGATGAGTGGTTGAGTTAAATCAGGGGTGCCCAACCTTTTTCGACCCAAGATCAACTTTTCAAGCAACCAAACTCCCACGATCGACCACTTCCTGCGCGCGTACACATTCGGACACACGCATGCCATGATAAGCAATCACCATAAACGACCCTAACATGAACGAAAACAGAATAATAAACCAGATTCAAGGCAGGCAGATCTCGAGATTGTAAAATAAAATAATTGCCTGCCTTAGTGGGAGAGGCGACAGGGACGCACTTTTGTACGGTGGAAACTGCAGAATCAATCATCATCGTTGCTCCCATGTATCCGTTGTCAAGTGCCGCTGCAGATCCCCTTTCTTTGCTCACGCTATCGCTGCAGTGCAGTTCAAACGAGCTTTGAATGAGAGTAGACAACAACAACAAAATAGATATATCTCAATCGGCTCTGATTGCGAGTTCCAAGCAACTGCTGACCGCCACCAGATGTGAAAGGTAACCTACTTTATATATATATATATATATATATATATATATATATATATATATATATATATATATAATTTTCTTGGGGTGGGGGTGTTTGAGACTGATAGATGCGTAGGTTGTAGTAGGCACTCCTGGGTTTGATAATATTGATGGATTGAAAATACGGATTGATGGATTGAACGGATGGGTGTGTTGAAAAGAAGTATGACGGTGGACGGATGGTAAGATGAGAGGTTGAATCGATAGTTGGAAGATAGATTGTCGAAATGATCAATTTCATGGATAATTGGATGAATGGATCAATTGATTGAATCCATTACTGATAGCTGGATGTTATATGGAAGGCTGATTGGATGATTGATTTGATGGATTAATGGGATTGTTGAATGGATGAAAAATTGGATAGATGAATGGTCAGGCCGTGCACTAGATTGCAGAGACGATGAGGGGATGGGTTTTTTTCAATTGTTTTATCTGATGTAACCAATGTACTTGTACTATCTGTAAAATAATGTTAGGCTGCTCATGTGAGGCCCGGTTCATCTGCGCGACTATATTTTGCATGTCAGAGCTTTCTGTCAGGGTTAAGGCTTCGTCTTTGATAATATAAAATAAAGCAACATAATAGAGTACATTGCAATGACAGGCGGGGGAGGTCGTCTTCATGCTTGTTGGCAGGGATGATAATTGGCTCAAAGAAAAGGCCAGTAGGGGAATTACATTACAGCCATAATTATCTTTCTATTTGGACTCGGCCTACGCACTTGTCAAGTTGCTTTCCGCTCAAGATGAACATCCGCGTTAAGAGAACAATTTAGATATAAGAAGTTTTAATGTCAGTGGAGGCTATCAAACCTGGGTTTGGGTTTTCAAGTAGTGTCGGGAGCCAGCGATGCGCATTTTACGTTAGGATATCACGCCTGCCGGGTTAGGGTTTTTTTAAACGGGGTCAGGATTTCCATTTTTTTTTTTCAAATTAGGATTATAAACTGAGATTGATTTTTCAAACGAAGATTAGCGGTTCAAATTAATGATTCAAACCTGGGTTTCAAAATAATAAATAATGGTTCAAGCTAGGGGGCGTGATTTGATTTGAGTTTGAAATAATTATATCACACATGGGTTAGGGTCTCAAATCAAGGTTTCAGAACATGGTTAGGATTTTTCAAATTAGGTTTTCAAGATTGTGTTGAGCTTCCAATCAGGGTTAGGGTTTCATATGAATGTTTTAAATCTGGTTTAGAGTTCCGAAGCAGAGTACTACGATAGGGTTGGGGTCTCCAATTAGGATTTCAAATCAGCGTGGTTTCAAGTTAGGAGCCCGTGTCAAGCTATCAAGTCAGGGGTTTGAAATTGGGGCTTCAAGACTGGATTCGGTTTTCTAAGTTTGCGGTTTCAAGTCTGGGGCAGGGTTTCAAATTGGATTTTCAAGCCTGTCGAAGGGTTCAAATTAGCGGTTGAAGATCGGGTCTCAAGCATCAGTTGGGATTTTAAGCATGTCCTTGTTTTTTTTTTTTTTTTTTTTTTTTTGGGTAGGGGGCGTTCACAAAATGGGGTTCCAAACCTGTGTTCGGTTTGTAATTAGCATTTGAACCCCCAGTCAGGGCGATGAGTATTTCAGACCCATATAATGTTTTTTTTTTTTTAAAAGAACAAGAGTTTAAGAGTTTCCAATTATGGCTTCAACTTAGGAGTTAAAGCCTGGGTTACGTTTTTTAAATTAGGGTTCAAAGGCAAATAAAAATGAACTATTGACTTGCCTTGCAGCTCAACGAGGAAGAACAATTCAGCTTCCCCAACATTTTTGTTTGGCCTTGGCGGAGGTCCGCGCTCCGTGAAATGCTTTAGTCATTGGATGATTGTCTGTCTTATGCGTGAGCATGTTTCGCCATTGACTACCAGCGGTACATTTTGTCGCAGATGCACCACAGACCGCGGCTGTGTGCCTACTCGCCATCCGCACGCCCCCGCACAAGCTGTCACTCAACATTACAGACTGCTGTCTATCTCTTAATTGACTGACGCTGTGAAGAACGAGACTTGAATGGCTTTGCCCGACTTGGCACCTTAATGGGCCCTTAGTATCTGCGTGGCTGACGTGATGATAATGAGGGATCCCCCGCCTTGTCTCCGTCAAGCCCACCTTTGGCGAGTTCCAGCATCCCCCCAAAAAAAGGAGTCATAATGAGACACCGCATTGCGGGATAAACTCAGTTTGAGGTTGTTCATTCCTCTTGTTTGACTTACTTAGACATGAAAAGGCGTCAGGACGCTTGTGGCATTGCCTGTTTGAGTGACAGCCGCTTTGTGGAGCATTTTACTCACTGTGTTACATAACCGTTTGTTATTGTAACCTTGACGACAATAGTGGCATGTGCGGAAAGTGTTCAGTGGTCTTTCCCATGTGCCTTTTTATGAGTGTCTATCCTCTTTTTATTTTAGTGTTGCCATTCCACCTGGGTGAAATGAAACGAACTGAGTGTTGGATCAATGGACGGGGGCAGAATCATAGGTGGGGAGGGCAAATGGACAGATTGGTGAACAGATGCATGTGGTATCCATTTTCTACCGCTTATCCGGGGTCGGGTCGCGGGGGCAGCAGCTTTAGGAGGGAAGCCCAGACTTCCCTCTCCCCAGCCACTTCTTCG
Source organism: Hippocampus mohnikei (assembly GCA_026261675.1). Classification (NCBI taxonomy): domain Eukaryota; kingdom Metazoa; phylum Chordata; class Actinopteri; order Syngnathiformes; family Syngnathidae; genus Hippocampus; species Hippocampus mohnikei. The sequence goes on from JAKGUB010000341.1 coordinate 6,301,113, forward strand.
AGCTCTTCCTGGCGGATCCCGAGGCGTTCCCAGGCCAGCTGGGTAACATAGTCTCTCCAGCGTGTCCTGAGTCGTCCCCGGGGTCAGAAAGACATATGATGTTAGTAAAATTAAAATTGCTAGATCTTTACTTATTTTCTTTTCTTTGCTTTTTTTTTTTTTTTAAATAATGGTAAATTGCGCTTTAACCTCCCCCCCTCATTCCTTTTCACCTCCCTACTCCAGTGACGTGCCAACTTAGTCAGTGGAGCAAATAATGATTTCAAATTCCATTTCATTTCCTCGCATAGCTTGTTGACTTTTGCTCCGCTAAAAAATTATGCATGAAGTGAAATCTTAAAAGGGATTTAAAAATGGCTTGAACTCATGAGCCATTCTTGTCGCGAGAAAAAGAAATTGTCGTTGCGCGACATCTTCATTTGCTGTCAATGAATGGACCTTTTTTGCAACGAGCCCTTTCAGAAATGGACAAAGAGAAAGAAGAATCCCACTGAGGATATTAAAATGTAAGAATATTAAAAACCGTCTCCTTTGGGGGACACGAGGTGGCGGCTATGAAGTGGAGAATTTTAATAACAATACAGTATTGCTCTGGCTGTTCGTCATAATAAAAAAAGGAGGGTGGAGGGAGGCGGGGTGATTATTTATTGTTTTATGAAGCACAGCGTGGCTCAATGAAGAGACATCCCCCCACCCTCAAAAAAACCACACAAAAAAACAATGGCAGGCTGTCATAATTGAGAAAGTTCATCTCGATTAATCATCTGCCCGACTTGGTAAACCATCGTAAAAATGTCAAACAATAAAACTTAGAATGTGCCCCCTTACATGTGATGTTTCCCAGCAGTTAATCCTTTTATGTTCGGTGAACTGACGGCTTGCACGTTGCACTTGGAACCACATTATGTTCCTTGAAGTACGTTTATACCCTTTTAATGCACCTTCTTCCCCGCTTTCAAGTCTTTTAATGCACAGTTATAAAGCCCTTCACCGGCTTCATAATATGTCCTTTGAATTCATTTAGGGCCGTTAATGCGAGCTTTGCCGGTCAACACACCATGAGACTTGAGCCCTAATTTTAGTGTCACATTTGTTTTGATTGTTTTTAGCTATGATACAGAATTATTAGTTTTGGATTTATGTTATGTTCATTTGTCGTCTGTCATATATTTGATTATCATTTATTGACAGCACTTTGTGTCAGCGTGAGTTGTTTTTAACATGCAATGTAAATGAAATTGTGTCCAGCATGTGACATGTTTGTTTGCATGTTCTCCCCGTGCCTGCGTGGGTTTTCTCCGGGTACTCCGGTTTCCTCACACATTCCCCAAAAATACATGGTAGGTCAATTACACGCTCTACATTGTCCCTATGTGTGAGTGTGAGCGCGGATGGTTGTTCGTCTCTGTGTGCACTGCGATTGGCTGGTAAGCAGTTCAGGGTGTCCCCCGCCAACTGCCCAAAGACAGCTGGGATAGACTGAAGCACTCCCTGCGACCCTTGTGAGGATAAAGTGGATCGAAAAATGGATGGATGGAAATATAATTTGTTTTAATCCATCATCTTTCAGCCATGTTTTTTTGGTGACAAAAATCTTTTGGACTGAACACAAAAAATGCACTTAGAGGCCATTTTGGGCCCAAAAATTTCAGTGCCTGAATTTTGGGTGTATCCCTAATTCCAGGGTGTAAGTGCACCTATCGTTGTGGCTTTTTCTTGAATATTTTTTCCCTGTGCACCATGTTTTTTTAACTACTCAAGATTTTGTTGGGGGGGTTTGGTCATTGTGTGTGTGTGTGTGTGTGTGTGTGTGTGTGTGTGTGTGTGTGTGTGTGTGTGTGTGTGTGTGTATACAACATGCTATAGCAAGGGTGGAGGTACACTGACCTTTTATCTGATGGATTGTTTTCTCCCAAATGAAGACATGAGGGAGGCAGCAAGGCTGATGGAGGAAGGTCTCTGGACGTGTGTGTGTGTGTGTGTGTGTGTGTGTGTGTGTGTGTGTGTGTGTGTGTGTGTGTGTGTGTGTGTGTGTGTGTGTGTGTGTGTGTGTGTGTGCATTTGTGAACGTTTGTATGGCCGCAGTACCTGGAGATGAGCTTCTGCTCTGCCATGTAATTATGTACTCCTGTATTGCCTCCCCTCCAATATCTTGGCTTCTCTCCCCTGGTTCTCATTCTGCTGCAAACCCACAGCTGAGCCGCAGGTGGTGGCAATCTTGGCCTGTCCCGCCACGCTATACACACACACACACACACACACACACACACACACACACACACACACACACACACACACACACACACACACACACACACACACACAGACACGCGCACACAAAAATCCAAGATATGTTTCCATCATGAAATTCAGTCTGATTCATAATCAATAGATGGGAGGCGTGGAGGCGGGATTCTATTTATGACTGTCTGAAGCCAAAAGGGCCGAAGAGGGCAGTCGGCCAACAACAGGGCTTTACTTCTCAAATGAGAACAAACATGCTCACAATCGTGCTGTGCCTCTGCAGGATGCACACTCACACACACACACACACACACACACACACACACACACACACACATTGCGTTCATGCACAAGAGCATAAACAAAGACACACACACACACACACACAAATTCAATATTTAGCCATGACAGCAGGTGTCAAGAAGGCAACATCTAGTGTACGTCATCTCGGGTACTAAGTGCATGTGTGTGCGTGTATGTGTCTACTGTGCACCATCTGCTGCACACACTGTAGGTATGATCGTCACTCATAAGCTGCTATCGTTTGGATTTTTGAGCCTGGCCAATCTCATAGAGATTTTTTAAATGCAGGAAAGATGGATGGATACACAATCCATATTGACACCACATAAGAGAAGTGTGCTGTTAAAAATCCTGCCAAATTTGATTGACAGCGTGCTGTCAGATGTCAATCATATTGGACTAAGATCGAAATCTTGCATACCCTACATATGCTTCCCTGCATGTTTTAGCCGTGAAAATCTCTTGGCTTCAAGCAACCAGTGTCTGGAGTCTACTTCACTGTGGGCTTTTTACACCCCAACAAGAAGCGCTAGCCACCAGCTAGCTGATGAGCTAACAGGAGGCTCCACGGACATGATACAGCGGACGCGGTCTATCCCGCTGGATCACCTCGTTGCTTTGTGTTATATTGGTGTGTAGGTCCAGAGAAGAAAGACACTTCAAGGAAAATCTGCCATTTATGAACAAACTTCATTTAGCCTGTAGCTCACATGATATGACAGATATTTTAGCACATGCTTGCTGCTAGCTACACACCCACGGTTCTTTGCGAATTCAAAACTTGCTAACTGCACATTGTGATGGTAGCAAATTAATGATCGGGGATGGGGAACTAATGCCAATCTCCCAACGACATGAATGGACACCGTATGTCATGGGCCGATATTTTATCTGAGCCCCAATGAATTCCAGAAAACTGAAATGGTGATAGGCAGTTTCAAGATCCCTCTACAATTCAATGCTACAAACTCTAGTTCTCACTCTTTGCACGGGTCTTCAGTAGTTACCTACCAGCATGTCAAATGTATTTGGGTTCCTCCATTAAGGTCGTGAATGTTCCATTGTTAACTTTTGCTGGTTTGTGTAAATGCCACAACAGTTTGAAGAGGCGTCAGAAGCAGCGTGGGAGGAAAAATTCTGGCTGACGGGAGGTTCGTCTTGTTCTTGTGGCATTTTTTTTCTGGTCATTGTTACATCTCACAAATGTGGATGTGGCCTTTGATCACTCAGGTGTATCAGAAAGTCAGAAAAGCTAGCAAGGTTATGTAAGGCGAGGTGTTCATGGTCCCCATCCATCTTGGATGGATTCCAAAAGCAACTAGTGCGAATGAGAGCAAAGCATCCTGACCGGGCAGCCAGCTTCACTACGTGTGGGCGCCACTCTCTATAATTGTTTTTTCATCATTTCTTGGCAGCTCCGAAGTGTGAACGCTGTTTAATATGCACACGCTCACACTGAAGTAGCCATCTGCTGCCATATGACTAAGCAGAATTATCCAATCCTCCATTTTTTTCATTAGTGGTCGTTCATATCTGATTGCAGGATGCTTTCTGTAGTCATGTTGGCGGTGGCAGGCCATGCATTTGATACCAGAGCCTGAGATAGTCTTTATCAGACTTAATCCACCACTTAATATCAGCACTATCACTTGAAAAGTAAACCGTGCTCCCAAGCATGAAAATTCCAAATTATTCACTAAGCGGTATATTCGTTTTTGTTCCCCGCGGTTCAATTAGCATGCTCTCTCTTTCTCTCCTCATCATTCTCACAAAATATTTTTTTAATTAGTTTAATGGACTACGCTCACACCAGAAGGCCACCTTTCTGAGTCGCCGCACGCCATTTAGAGTTTCAAAAGCGAACAGAACCCAGTGTTGCGTCACGTTGACGCAACTTTTCAAAGGATGAACAACTCCATGGCATTTAGCGGTGACCACAAACCGCACAGCAGGGCACCGTGAAGAGTGTGACCTTGCACTCAGGAGCTTTAACACTGATTGTCTCCTTGACGACTACCACAGTGTTGCAGGATCCACAATGTGAGCTCAATAAAGGTTGGGAACCAGTGAAGCATGGCGTTGATGGAGGAATTATTTGCAAGCCATGTCTGAAAAGCTCAACTCAACTGTATTTATAGAGCACTTTAAAACAACCCCTGCTGTATACAAAGTGCTGTATACGCAAATATCATGTGTACAACAATAAAACAATGAATGAACAACAAAGATAGTAGAAAGCACAAAACCAGTCTAACTAAGATCAAGTCTGAATCGTGCTGAGTCAAAAGACAGTGACAAATGAGTTTTGAGGTGAGTTTTAAAGAGCGAGGGGGCCGCCACGGAAAAGGCTCGATCCCCTCTGAGCCTCGCATAAGGTCTGATCCGCAAACCTGAGGCACCGGACAGGTATGTAGGACCGGAGGCACTCAGAGAGGTAAGGCGCAGAGAGGCCATTTAAAGGTTTGAAAACAAATAATACGATCTTAAAAAGAACTCTAAAATGTATATGTAGCCAGTGAACGGATGCCAGAGTAGCAGTTAATACCAGTCAAGCCTCTTACGAATACCAGTCAAGAGGCGAGCAGCAGCATTCTGGACCAACTGGAGATGCTTAATGGAGGATTGTCTGACTCCAAAGTAACAGTAATCTAGCCGGGGTGTGATGAAGGCATGAATTACTGTTTCAAAGTGCTCACGAGTGCTCATGAGATAGAGCAGGTGTCTTTTTGCAGCAGCATTCCATTTTAATTGCCATCCACAATTCTTTTTGAGATGCTTCGCTGGGACGTGACAAAAATAATCACTTCCTTCCAACGAAAGACAATTCAATGTTTTTTGATACATGGGATGCGATACGTTTCAAGGACGGTCCAGACCATAGTGAAACGATTTGGATTCAGCGAGATTCCAATTCGATACAGTAGGCTGCAGTTCAATTTGACTGCGTATGATGCAGTGACATACTTGTTGTCATTTTACAATATGAATACATTTGTCAGTACTCTAAATGGGGTGTGTCTTTCACAAATTTATATCTACCGTAAAGACAGATTGATATTGCTAAAAGTTGCCAAAATAGACACTCATGCTAACATTAGCCCTCTGTCTCCTTGTGACTAAAATGTGTCTCCTAACCGTTCCCACCAGCCATGTCTACTTTTGTAAACCATTCTGCTTTACTTCCCCACTCTTTTAACATCACGCCATATTATTTTGGGCTAAGCAGGTCATTCATTTATTCATTACCTAGTCCAATCCCCAGCTGGCCACCGCTTCTGGCTGTCAGCCCCTGGCCTGGAGCTGAAGCTTTAATAACCTTTAAAGTGTTTGTCATTAATAATGCCTCATACGCTGCTGCTGCTGACATGATGCACGACGCTGATCCATCATGCTATGTGGGTTTGTGGGCCGCCGTCATTAGCAGGCGCTGCAGTCAAAAAGCCCATCTCCTCCTCTTTGACTGTTTGCTTTGAAATCTTCTCCCAGGATAGCAATCACCTGACTGTCAATCAAAAATGCCTCGTCTCTATTTGAGTGACGATCAGGACATACAGTAATAGGGGTCTGTTAATGTCTCAAATGCACAGTTTATTTTTTTTAATTCATGCGTGGCCAACTACATCATCTGCAAGATGAGATCTTGCGAGTCTTTTTGTTTCCGCAAACTCGGTGCGCGCTCCAACCGCCCTGCTTTTAATGCAATTGAGTGATGCCGCCACAATTGGCTGGGACTCGACGATGTTCCATCCCACAACGGCACACAACAGCGCAAACGGCCCCTTACACCCAACTCTATGTGCGCCAATTCTAGCAAAACTGCACTTTGAGAATGAATACAGGGCACCTTGTCTCAATACTTTTTATAAACTCTATCATTCAAATTACAACAAAAAAAGACAGCATTGCAGCATTTTAATTCTTACTATATAAATCGATGCTCATGTAAAAAAAATGTTTAATTGGGTCTGGCAGTATGCATGCACAAAGGGAAAAAGAAACCCTTTGCAATCATAAGTCAAGCAGAGAAGAAACAGGCTTTTGGAGTGACAGAATGTGAATGAGTGACCTGAATGGAGGGATGGTGATAGAGTGAGAGGCAGCAGAGACCATGTTGTCATACCCACATCTTCTCCTTCTCTTTGACTCTCTTGTCATATTTAGGTCACGTATTGTTACACTCGGCTGCTATGTACGCGTATGCCACCCACACACACACACACACACACACACACTACACTATTAGTTTTATTTTGGAATAACTTTCTTTTCACCCTTTTTTGATCCATGTTGCTCCAGCTCTGTCTCTCGGTGTCATGTCATCACTGTCTACACTTCATTTTTTCTTTTTTCTTTTTTTTGTGCTGTCAAAGCTGTGCAACTTGGAAAAAGTGCCGCAGCAGTTGCCAATCATGGGCACATTTCTTCCAAAATGCATGTAATGTGTTACATGGAACTCATTACTGTCTTTTGAACGTCATAGTAGTATATGCCACTATACTAATGTCTGTAATTTGTAATTTATAGCATATGACATTTGTTGTAGTTTGAAAAAAATACAGTACCAGCAGGGATCATTTTATAGGTCACAGACAGTGGAGTTTGCACTCTTAAAAAGGCACATTTTGAATAGTCTAGTTCTCAAACTTGCCTTTCTTTTGAAACTTTTGCTCCAGCTAAGCGCTACAACAACAAAAAACACCCACCCACAAACACACACACAAAAGCGATCCATTCCGACAAGGCAGGGAAAGCTCACTTGTGAAATTGTCCAAAGTGGCTGTGCTGAGAACACTGATAAAATAAGCTTAAAGTTTTAGGTCAGCGGCATCAAACGGTCGGCAACAGCGGCTGCATATTAATAACAAACACTGTTGGAGAATCCATATCTTTTACCTGAAACGACTGACTGCGGAGTTGAAACGTACAAAGACTCACGAATGAGCTTGGACTGTGCCGCCATTCACCTCCACATCAACTGATTTAAGTCTACTTCTATTTTTATCACGCTCTAATCGTGGGGGCCGGAAAATAATTTTATCGGGTGTAAAGGCAAACAAAAATGTTTTTATTCTGATAAAAAGCAGCCAGACTGAGTAAAAATGTCATGTTTTTGTCTGAAAGTATTGTTAATGAATAGGACAAGATCTTCAATTTCATAAAGGTCAATGGGGCACAACTTGCCTTTTTATAAAGAATTATGAGGACCAGAATGAAATGAGGAAAAAAAAATGACAAGAATAAAGAACAATGTAAGTTCATCCCTGTAAATTACCAAGGCAGTAGATAAACTGACTTTCATATTAATTCATGCGTCATTTGCCTCTACCTTGGTATTCAAATCTGACATTTGTTGTAAGAAATATTAATTGTAGAAAAAGACATGAGAAAAGGACTTTGAAACAAAAATATCAAATCGCAATGGCAATGGCAATTTGTAGGAAAATGGATGATTTTCAGATGATTTTCTATGACCTATAACTCATCATTTTCTTTGCACGAACAAACACGTGTTTGCAAGTCGGCCATTTTGGTTTGAATCTGACGTTTTAACCAAATTCCACTTAGTGTTATTTTTGAACAAATTCATGAATTTTGGATTTGACAACTTTCTTCCCTTTTGTCATTTTCGATTGATGATGATAATATAATATTAAGCACAAAAGTCAGCATGACTTTCAAAAAACTTTTGAACTCTTCACCACATAGAAGTAGACCAGAATTTGCAGACTTTTGACTGGAGGACTAAGACAAAAAGGAGTTGCTCTCTTGTGCCTGTTTCATGACTGTGGACTGTCTTGTGTATTTCTGTTCTTAGACTTAGCCGAAGATGGGGTTTTTTTGTCATCGATATGCCTCAAAGATTCTATTTTTTTTTTTAAACTGCAACAGTGTAATTTTCCCACCCGTTTGTTTGTAAATCAACTTTCACTTGATCGAATGTCTCATGTGTTGGTCATAATTTGTGTTATTATTACCAATATTCACAATTGAGTTCCATCCAATCGATGCCTCCCAGATCCTTTAGCAGCTGAGTCAATAAATGTCCTCCCCACTCCCCTTTGTGCCACTAATGCTTCTAATTTCCAGCCATATTGTTTGTTTACATTTGCATCATACTTCTGGGCCAGTGTTAGATCTGGCTTGTGTTACCATGACAACTCGGGTCAGAGTCCTGCTGTTACGACGATAACAGCTTCTACTGAATAAATTAAAAAAACAACAAAAAAGCATGCATTATCCAATATCACTTGATTGGTCACCAAAATGTTATTTATTTACGACAAGTAACACTAAGGGAAGGCATTTTTGAGTTAGGTCTAACAGTGTTTTTAAGTATTTTGGGAGTACGGGATCCAAAACTGATGTCAGTTTTCATAAATGTGAATCACTCTACCTATCGACAGAGGTACGTAAAAATACTGGACTGTCTGCTGCTCGCAGCTCCGAGTTTCCTGAACGCAACATACTCATAGCTTCTCTGCTATTGGCTACTACCGAGCATCATCCTGGCATCCCATTGGCTAAGAGGGACTTCTACCCAGGGCGGCCCGGTAGTCCAATGGTTAGCACGTCGACTTCACAGTGCAGAGGTGCCGGGTTCAATTCCAGCTCCGGCCTCCCTGTGTGGAGTTTGCATGTTCTCCCCGGGCCTGCGTGGGTTTTCTCCGGGCACTCCGGTTTCCTCCCACATTCCAAAAACATGCATGGCAGGCTGATTGAACACTCTAAATTGTCCCTAGGTGTGACTGTGAGCGTGGTTGGTTGTTCGTCTCTGTGTGTCCTGCGATTGGCTGGCAACCGATTCAGGGTGTCCCCCGCCTACTGCCCGAAGACAGCTGGGATAGGCTCCAGCACCCCCCGCGACCCTAGTGAGGATCAAGCGGTTCGGAAAATGGATGGATGGATGGACTTCTACCCATTGTGTCTTTGTGTGTAGATAGACGGATAGTATCTATGCAGCGTCCTTGTCATTCGCCCCTCGGGCCATGAGGTCTTCCTTTACATAGTTTTATGTAAGTGTGAATCACTCAGAAAAAATGTTCACTAGTCGGGCGATCGCTCACTATGCTGATGTTTGCCTTGGACATTTTCGAAGGATTGTTAAAAGCCGACGAATGCAAACGTCCTTGGATAAGTTATTTGCAAAACGCCAAGCAAAAAGCCCTTCTGAGAGAGAACGTGGACTAAAAGGGCAAAAAACGATGAGGACGCAGTTAAAAGTTAACTGACCATCATTTTTATTCTTACTCTATTCCTTGTTTATCACATACTGCACAACTCTCATTTATTGTGCAATAATCTAATTGTAACATGTATTACATATTTTGATGCATTTTTATGCTTTAGGACACATTTATATCTGAATTTTGCGGGGGCTTGGAACGAATTAGTGCATTTACATGGAAAACGCCTCTCTACTTCCAAAATTTTCCAGTTAAGAAATTTCTTCCAGAACCAATTAATTCCGCAAGTAGAGGTACCGCTGTACTTATCCGTCAAGTTTTTTTTAGCTATAAGATTTACTTTTTTTTTTCAATTTATATGAAGTAAATGTGTATGGACTGTATGTAAATAAAATGCTGATATAGAACAGCTTCGAGCTTTGAAAATGTATCCCAAAAAAAATAAACAGGTAGGTTAAGAGAGCAAGCACATTTCTTCCCTTCCTCTTCCCCTCCATTTTCTTGGCCATGGCCGAGGAAGAGAGGGACGCCGCCGTGTAATGAGCAGGATTACCAAGGGAGAGCGGCGCAAATGGTGTCGGTATCAAAGGAGTGGCAAGACGGCGCCAGCTATCCAGACAGCTGGCCTATTCTTTTATTCATCGCTCGCCCGCCCACAGTGACTCAGCTCACTCTCCCGCTGTCAGAGTCTGTCATTTTCCATTAGTAACTCTGTGCTTCTACTACTAAACCTCTTGCTTTTATGATTGATTGGATGCGTATGGCCCCCTAGTCGTTACTATATGCATTTCGGGCATGTTATTTGAATCCGACAAATGATGGAAGAATGTATTTTGTCTTAATGGCGTGTGTACAAATAGTGGGGCCCTGCCCACTTGTTAAGTAAGAACTGCCGCTTCCATGGGTTAGAAAGCTTTTATTGTTTGTTTTTTTTCCCCCCTCTCGCTAGGCTCTACTTTCAAAGCTGCTCTACTGTTCAGAATTTTGAAAACTATCCAGACTGTGTCTCGTTTTTAGAAGTAGGCCTGTCGGAATGTGATCTTAAAAATGTTTCAAGGACACATGCCGGGGATCGAACAGGAAGTGGGCGGTTTTGTTTCGAACCAATTATTTTTCTTGCAATCGGAAACCAAGACCGGTGATTCCCAAGCAGGGTGTCGTGGCCCACTCATGTGCTGTGGGGTGCTTGCCAGTCTTTTCACTTCGGCAAATGAGCTCCAAAAGCATTTTTGCCTCTGCCATCCAGTGTGAGTGCAGCATGGCGTCAAAGTTTGATGATCAGCTTGACAATTGGCCAGTGAGTGTGAGAGCTTCCTGTTAGGAAAACAAGAATCAACCCTTATCACTGACGTTTCCTGACAGTTCAATCGACATCTGACGATTGTTAATTTAGTCAAAGATCTTTCGATGCTAAGAGGCTCTGCTAGCATCGCTTTTTTTCAGGAGGGGGACAGACGATAGGGCAGAAAGCGACGTCCAGAGATCAAGATAAGGTGGTGGGAGGATGAGAATGCATATCCTGTCAGCCAGGGAAGAGGAAGGGAGAAATCTGATGCGGGAGCGGCTAGTAGGAGGACAGGATAGAGGAGAAGCAGGTTGGCCCGATGGATATGAGGGAGAAGAGAGAAAAAGAAAAGTGTGCAAACGAGATCCTGTCAAAGAGCTTCGAAAAGAGTTTGAAGCCTTCTGTCAACAACCGCGGGCCAAATCTTCACTGACCATCTGGAAGACACAACACCGCTGACGTTGATGGCTTCCTTCAGCGAGGAAGCTCTCAAAAGTGACTGGATGCCGTCATCTGCAGTGGAACCTTTGAATCTTACGATTTGCGACACTGCATGCCGAAACACTCAGCTAATCTTTTTTTTTTGTGCTCATGTCAAAGCACTATCTAAATATAAAATTATTGCTTTGGTGCCATCCTGTGGCATCTTGGTGCCAAGGCAATATGTTAAACTGGGGGGGGGGGGGCTTCACAGATTGTCCAATCAAAAGGCAGCGTTTTTTGTGGGTGTTTTTTTTGTCATCTTTTGGCATTTATAGGCGTTTTTTTTAAGGTGGAAATGGGAAAGGGAGGTGACAATTTCCAGTGTCACCACTATCCTAGTTGTTTCCGAGTGCAACCAGCATGTAGTAAATTTGGTTTAATGCGTACACTTTGGATTTGATCACCTCGCAACCACTGCCCGTTTTGAACGGGGCGAGCAATTTCATTCTGAATTTGCCCTTTTAAACCCAAGCGAATAACTTTCCTGATATAGCTTTTAATCAAGCAATAAAAATGGCTACACTTCATACAATGCACTTTTAGTATCCAACTAGAGTTGTCCAAGTCAGAAAGTCTTTGTTATTTGATTGCACTCTTCATGGTAAGAAACTCCAATTTCCATTCGTAAACTCTTTCCAGTCCAAAGCCCAGAATGTTTCTGAGTGAGAAAAAAAAAATCTCATTGGCACTGGATTCCATTGCACATTCCCTAGACAGCAACTCCACATTTTGTTGGCATTCCATTCCAGTTCTCCGAGTCAGAAAGTCCAACGTTCATTAATATTGCATTGCACTTTTCCTAGTCAGGAGCTCCAACTTTTATCCCTATTGCTTTGCCCTTCTCATAGTCATAAACGCCGTCTTTCATAAATATTCCGTTGCATGTTTCCCGGTCAGAAATTGCGACTGTATTTTGTTGCACTTTTTCCTCATCGGCAATCTTCCATTGGTATTCCAAAGCATTTTTCCTCGTCCAAAAAAACAAAACAAAAAATCCACTAGATTTCCGGGTCACGTTTTCCAGCCAAAAAACGTGACTTTCATTGGTATTCTCTGCACTTCCCTTTGTCTAGAAACTCCTACTTTCATTGCTATTCCATTGCGCTTGTCTTGGTGGGATGTTTCCGTCTGAGTTGCTTTATTGTCAGTGATCTTGTGGTTTGAAGGATGCAGGTAATTCCCTCCCGAAGCTCTGGACAGGCATGATGCTAATGGGAAGATACTCCCGCCTCTGACTCGAAGCTGGAAATCTTTTCAATGGAAACGACTCTGAATGAGCCGAGCCTGACACTTTGTATGTTGGACAGGTGCACAAACTTTTAGCCTTTTTTTTTTCTTGACAGGAGGCACTTTGAAGAGCCTGCCCAATTCGTCACATCCGTAAGCGTGAGCACTGGCCAGCTCCTCGCTGTTTATCCCAAAAGCATCATTTGTATGCTCCCGACTGCTCCCCCCTTCAGTGGTCCTCAGACACAAACAGCCCAGACAAAAGGCCACATGTCTAGTTTGTCAAATTAATCCACTGCTTCTTTAGGTAAATAAACCTGTCTCGTCTGCTAAATCCCGGCCTGTCCGCAGGAAGCGGAATGCTTTGATTGGTAGGCCCGATCTGTCAGCACGTAAACGCTCCTCCAATTATTTTGCGGCCTCTCCGAGCACTGTCAAATTAGTGGCATATCCGAGGCGAGCGTGCCTCTCTGCTCACCTTTTTTTTAGCGTTCTCCCTGACAGGCGGGCGTAAAGGAGTCTGACACGACAGAAGCAGGGAAAGCTCTCGGCCTCTGCGATCACTTTAAATGCAAAAGCCAGTGAATCAGACAGACACTGACACCGGGCACTTTGCCTCAGAAAATTTGCCAGTCAATTCTTTAAGCAAGACCACTTTATGGGCACTAGCAAGAAAAAAATATATATATATAAGGAAATGTCTGCAAATTGAGGCTCAGCTATTACAACTGCCATGTAGCAGATGGGCTATGCTGCAGAGTGCATTGCAGGGTAGTTGTTGGCCGAATGAAAAGTGAGTGACGAGAAAATGGGCAATGTTACATCAGAGTCCCAATAAGGTGTGGATCCTGGAAAATGAAACTTTGAATTTTTTTCTCCTCTTTGACAGCAACTTTTATTCCACATTACCACCACCTACAGAACAGGGAAGGGTAAAGACAGGACAGGTAAACAAAGGGACAGAAACATGATGGATAAATACTGGATGGATAGATGTTGGATAGACTGGTAGAGAGACAAAGAGGACAAGATCGGATCCAGCATCATGAATTAAATAAATGTGAACTCTTTCGGTCTATTCGGTTGGACTGATCGACTCCAGCAGTTTGCGGGATAGTCGATCTGCTGGTCGGTCTGTCAGCTGTCTGCCGGTCTGTTTATCCATCTGCCCGATCCCTCCAATGTGACTGTCTTTCCGTCTATGCGTCTATCTTTGCAGCTATCAATCTTTCCATCTGCCTTACTAGTCGTTGTTGAATTGACTAGTCGATGCATCGACTTTACCACTCCACAATGACGGTTACAGCTTGAAATCGATTGATTGCCAATCGCAGCGTTTTGGTGGTCACAACACGGATGGCTCACTGGAATGAGAATGAAAAGAAAAAGAGCGAGTCAGTCAGTTCATCAAGCATTTGGAAATATTTGACCAAAAATTAGATCAGTGGCACCATCAGTTGCAAAATATGCAAGTCGATCCTGTGATATAATAAATGCTCGCTTATTTCAGCCATCAAGCAAGTTCACCAAATGGCCTTCCTGAACAGTGGAAAGACATACTCGAGTGTCTGCTTGGATGACAAAACAACCTCAAGCAGTATTCAATCGATGCAGACTCTGTTCGAACTCGCTACAATTGAATATGGCAAAAACAACAGATTGACGAATACTAAGTGCGAAAGTTTTGCAGGGTTTTTTTTCTCCTTTGGCTTATCTGTCAGAGCTTTTGCTTGGCAGAAGTTTGTCATTTTTGAGGTGTTTTCCTCCTCATGGAACACACACACACACACACACACACACAAAGACTGATGTGACAGCAGGTGTGTAAACTGCAGCCCAAACAAGCCTTGTTCTTAAATGATACCTGCGCTCTGGGGACCCCAGGGCCAGCGACACCTGATGTGTGCACCAGTTATTTTTGGGTTGAAGGGGAGTGTCAGTCAGCACGAGAACCTTTCTTTTTTTTAAACACACACACACACACACACACACTCATTAATACACAGGCTTAGGAAAAGCGTTGACACACTTCACTGAGTGAATTTTTCATACTAGGTAGTGCTTATAATGTTCCTATTCTTTCAGATTTCATATTTAATACAGAGCGCAGCAGTTCACTTAGGAATGAATGTTTGAAAAAATACGATGTAGGTCTTTTTGAAGAAGTCTGTCTGACTTCCAATGATGTTGTCATGGGGCACAGTGGGGTCGTGCCTGATGAATGTTTGAAGTGACTGCTGGGGAAAAAAAAACCTACGCAAAGGATTCTTTTCATCTCGAATGGTTGTTTTAATTTAGAATGGTTATTCAATGAGTCACAAAGTTATTGACATTCCTATTGATGACAATGGCCCCTATATTCCAGTTCACTTTTTGAATACCAATTGTGGTCATGAACAGGAAGCAGAATTGAAATTCAAAAAAATTACTGATGCACAATTCGAGTGAATTTTTCAGTGAAGCTTTCAATTCAATTCCACTTCCTGTAATTCAAATAATTCAAATGTATCTTCAATTCAACATCACGTGGCTTGGAGCCAATTCAAATACAAATTCATCCACCGAATTGAATTGAATTTTGAATGTTGCACAGCCCCCCCCAATCGGTGTTTATACATTTTTAAACATTTTCAACAAACTGGCCACAGGCTGTTTGCATTGTTTAGCTTATGACTTTGACTGTCGCCTGAGGGCAGAACACCAAGCACAGAAGTAGAGAGAACTTTAACTTTGCTCCCAAGAACACACATTTGGACAGGGTTGGAAAATAAATAAATCAGTGAAATAAAATAAGCGAGTGTTGATAAAGAATGATGATAATGAGCGAGAATGGAGGTCGGGGCTGAGCGGGTGTGAGTGCGGGGGCATACTGGAGGCTAATCAGGAGTTGCCGTGGCCGCGTGCAATGGTTTGTTGCTGGCGGGCATGTTGACAATGAAGGCTGGCAATGGAGACGTGGTTGCCTGGAGGAAAAAAAAAAATCCAGGTGAGTCTCCGGTCCTCACTGGACGGTCTAATTGCTTTTGCTTAATTAGTCCATAGACACTTGCCTTTGTTGCCTGGGTGGGGACACCTTGTATTGTTAAGCAGCCTCTGAACGTGGAAAAAGCCACGTTTCTGTGCAGCTCATGTGAAGAAGACAGAGCTTTGTCAAAACTCCAAACTGTATGGGGGGGCCAGCTATGTAACAAATAAATTCAAATCTCAGTCTTTTTAAATGCATGCTAAGAACACGTTTGACAAGTCAAACCCAATGAACCTCATACTCATAGAATGGCAGATTATCTGATGATATTAGACTGTACCTAATGAAGTGGCCCAACGAGCGTATGATAATATATTGGATGGGTTTTAGACGACCTGTGTGCCGGTGTGATCGAGATCTGGTGTGTATGAGGGTGTGACGCTCAACTCAGAGTAGGGCAACGGAGTAATTCCGCTCTACACCATGCCGCAAATCGTGGTGAACAGGGAGAGCACGGGAGACTAACTAAGACATTTCGGTGTCCCTTCATGGCACCTTGGGTTGCTCCAAGTGGGGCCATTGTTGTATTTATCCGTTGTCGACCGCTGGTTTGGTTGCACATCGAGCACCGGGCGCCCAGAGACAAACAAGTATTTGCACTCTTTCTTCACAGTTCACCGGTGTTAAAATGATGTATGTGTGACTCGTTGGCAATTTGGAGGGGGTAAAAATGTTACTATAGATCCATCCAGCTATCCATTTGCTAATCCGCTTATCCTTACGACAGTCGTGGGCATGCTAAAGCTGAGCTTTCTTCGGGCCAACTACCGTGCCGCTGTTTAATATAAACTCATTGACATTTTTTTTCATCAACATTTTCTAATATCCAAGAGCAAGCAACATAACATGACCTCCACCCTGCTCTACAGATGCCCTTATGTGTTTTGACACATTTTGGATTTTGCAAAAAAGTACAGAGATGAGCCACAAAAGTTTTCGAACAAAGGCTTATGGGTTGATGTGACAAAGATTAACCTCTACATAAGTGTAGGAAAGGCCAAAGTATGGAGAAAGAAAGGATCTGCAAATGATTCAACACCTCCACAAAAAAAAAACAACAAATAACTGAATGGGGCTGCAGTAAAGGCTTGGAAAAGCATTTCAAATGAAGGATGCCACAGTGTGTGGTGAAGTCAATGGGTCGCCTGCTTGCTGCAGTTACTGCGCAACAAGTAGTGAATGTTATTCACTTCAAACCAGTTGAATAACGTCTGTTCCAATACTTTTAGCTCACTTGAAAAGCGGGTGAGTTGTTGATTGTAGTTGTTGCACTAAATATTGACTGAATATTTAATACCATGTGGCTTCTTACTTCTTGCGGGACTGTGTAACCGCAACTGTGGTGCTTCCTTTGTGATTGTAATTTCCTTTGTTGCTGTATCACATTAATTCCAGCACACCCACGTTTCTTCCTGTGTGATTGTCTTTATCCTTGCGGTTACTTTCTGTGCGACCGCCTTACTTTCTGCGTGTGTGGGTGTGTGCGTGCGTGCGTGCGTGCGTGTGTGCGTGCGTGCGTGTGCGTGCGTGCGTGCGTGCGTGCGCTCGTCCAAGGTCATGAGCCGTGCAGTGTCCAAATAAGATTACTGCCAATTAAGAGCCCAGTGTGTCTCGCCTCTCCTCGGCTAATTCACACAGTCGGCATTTGTTTACTTGTCCCCGCCCCATCCCAGAAGACTTTTAGTTGCCATGGCAACATGCCCTATGACTGTTTGCGTCCTCGATATCCTCGAATGCACCCGGAGAAGGATCCGTCGAAATGAATCGTCGCATCACTGATGCGTTTCCAGTCACTTCCCATCCGTGTCGTTTTGTTGTTTCTACTCCTGCTGTGCTCATGTTTGAATAAATAAATAGCGCACTGACAAAAATAAATAAATAATAACAAAGGATAACCCGCTTTGGATTTATATTAATGGAAAGTGTGCTTGGGATCTTATTTCTTCACAGGAGCAGTGTTCAAACGTCGCGCGTTATCTCCTTCGAGGCGCATCCTTCTGAAATAGATCAGATATGAGCCCACTTACTTCAAACTGTTTGCGCTGTGTGCCAATCAAAAGAGCCAATCGGGTTGCGCTGCTTCTTGCGTTATTTCCTGTAAAACGTTTTTACTTCCCGTGTGGCTGAGTTACTTCCTTCGAAACCGTGTTGACTTCCTTCCCGCTTGGATTTGCATTACTTCCTGTGAGGCTGCAATTGTTGGGTTATTTTCTGTGGGGCTGCACGACTTCCTCTGTGACTCTTTCTTCAAGCTTGTTAGTGTCTTAAAATGAACTCAAGCCGCAGGTTTGAGCGCAGTGGTTCTTAACCTGGGTTCGATCGAACCCCAGGGGTTCGATGAGTCGGTCGCACGGGTTCGACGGAGCCTCTGCCATGGAGGTTCAGACACAGCCGACTGAACATGTCATTTCGTTACGATACACCCGCTTGGCCATCATTGGCTGCAGTTGATCACATGGCATTGCTTGTCCAATCAGTGCTGCGGGAAATGTAGTTCACTCAGTAGTCTCACATGTGACTGTCGTGATCGTACGTCGTGTGATTTTTTTTTTTAAATGGCAAAACTGAAGGAACACTTCTCGAATCATATTTTTATTTTTCACTCGGGGTTCGGTGGATGCGCATATGAACTGGTTGTTTTCGATACCTCTAACAAGGTTAACACTCATCGGTTTAGTGCCATATGTGAAATTAGTACTATCTCTTAACATCAACATGACTCTGCGCTTGTGCTTGATTTTTGATGCTATTGCTTTAAATTCCAACCAACACATTAAAATTAAATGGGAGCATGTTCCCCATAGTGTAAAAAGTAGAACATATTACCTCCTCTTGGCACTGAAATGACCATGAAGTATGGCATTGAAAGAGGAATAATGTAGGGATTCATTTCAACGGTGTGTGCGCATGTGTCTTTGTGTGTGTGTGTGTGTGTGTGTGTGTGTGTGTGTGTGTGTGTGTGTGTGTGTGTGTGTGTGTGTGTGTGTGTGCGTGTGTGTGTGCGATTTATGCCCACTGCCATGAACTTGGATCGGAGTTCAAAGGTTTAGAGCATGCGTGACGCTCAGAAGCATCGAGCGTTTTATGGATTTCTCTATTTACCACGTCCTCCGAGATCCTGTTATAAAAAGAAAAAAAGAGATTGCACAGTGGAGGTCTGAGGAAGGTCAGGCCGGATGCATTGCGTCATCAGGACCTCATATAGCTTCGACTGAATGGGTCATTTTTGCAAGTATTACACTCATCTTTACGTGTCCTCGTTTAATCAAGTGAGACTTCAACATGGTCGCTAAATTAAAGAAATGTTGTCTGTGACCGTTGCAAATTGACCCGAGCTCATTATTTCATTTGGAAATGAAGAGACGCCGTTTTATTCAGTTAATCATTTTCCTGCAAGAAAGGAGTTTTTTTCCCCGTCCTCTTTGATGGGAGATGTCATTTCATACCGCGGCTCACGCCAGGAGGTGGTGAAAATTTTCCAGGCTTGAGAAGTTGTGAACAGAATGGTGAAAATCATGCAGAACGCTTGGGGATGGTGTCGCTCTGTTCTCGTCGAGGAGAACACCGAGTGTGTTGAAGAAAAAATGGATTCCGGCAGGTGCTTGAAATTTCAAGGCTTGAAAGGAGGAAGTGCATGAAGGCAAAATGAAGTCAGACTATATTTTACTGTACGTTGCAGCAAAACTAAAACTGAAAAAAAGCTTTTTCAAAGCAAGAAATGCTTTGAAGAAATGTAGAAAAAGAAAACCAAGTGAAACTACATTTTATCTTTACAAAACCAAACCATAACTACATCCTAGTGAAAACGTCCTTTGTTTTCATATTTGTCAATTCATGTAAGATAGGGGCCTTTGCGGGTTCTTTTAAATGTCTTTATTTCAGTATTACAGCACTGCCATTCACCAAAAGATGGACGGTTGTACAGTCGGATGCTCTGCCAGCTGAAGGAGAATACTCACCGTCTGCGCCGCCGCTCGTTAAAACTCTCTGCCCCATTTGGTACAACAAGCTCATGATTTCCGCATTTTTTGCTGGGGGTTTTTTTGGGTCCTTTTTGTCCACCCCTCCTCGAAATAGATGCTGGATGCTGTGCATCTCTGTCAGAGGGCTTCAAGTGAGGGCAAGGATGATAATACTAATGATGTGGCCCTCACTCGCGTGTTGCGTCGCTTGCATGAATATTCAAAGGAGTTTTTCCAGCAGTGAGGCGAGACTCTCAAGGTTTCATGTAGAGGGCAATAAAGGACAAAGCTTCAGGAGGTGATTAGCATTGTCTCACAAGATTCTGTCAGCAAAATATTGGAGCTCATGCGCTTAAGTATATAGTTGTGTGTATGTGTGTGTTTGTTTATATTTAATGGCGGCTCAATGGTTGACTGGTTAGCACATGCGCCTCACAGTATAGTGGGCCAGGGTTCGATTCGGCTCCGGCCTCCTGTGTGGAGTTTGCATGTTCTCCTGGGCCTGCGTTGGTTTTCTTCGGGTATTCCGGTTTGCTTCCACAGACGCTATCTTGCACTTGCAATTTTAACCTCTTGTCAACCGGTGCAGTTCAAGTCAAAGTCAAGTCCAATTTAAGTCAAACCTTTCAAAAGTTTCAGCCAAATCCAAGTCTAAAGACTAAATTTGGCGACTTAAGTCTGAGCCGAGTCAAATCATGTGACTTGAATCGCCCACTTCTGCTCCATGTTGGTTTTCACAATTTATTGCTGTTTTTGCCACGCGCCACAGCGAAAATCAATGGCGTACTTACGCAGAGTGAAATTGACCGCCTGTGAAATTGCAATCAAACAGGCGCTATTACCCATAACCAACTAGACACTACAAAGATAAATGATGTTTGCAAATCCCTCCCCCCTTGGAATTTGCTTGCAATTATATCACATGTGTTCCATATATTCCGTTAAAGAAGGACGGAATAAAGCTTCTCTTGGGCATCCTGACTTGAAAGAATATTCCATTTGCAAAGGATTTCAAGGCTCTTTTGCAACCAATTTGTGTAATGTCATCAGCGACTCTACAGGATTCACTTTCAGCCTAAATTTTTTTTGTGCGTACCGTTATTTACGGATCCCCAGACACGCCACTGGAAAAAGATTCAATTGTGGACACGGTGTACATGCATAACCTCCGCACAAAATGCTCATTTGCGGCTAAGCCGTGGTCGGCAAAGAGGCATACCCTGGGTACGCTGTCAGTCTGTGGAAGCAAACGGAGCACACCTTCAGCAAGAACTGTCATATCTACCACGACTTAAACTGTTTTGCCGCTGATTTGTTTGTTTGTTTATTTTATTGAACATAAAACATATACAGTAATAATTTGACAGAAAATAAGGTAAGTAAAATGGTAAAAAGGAAAGAGAAATCAGTCATCATCCAACACAGTTATTATGTTCAAGGGAGTAGGAAGAAGTAAAGAACTTATCTAGTCCTACCCCGTGTTATGTGTTTATATCTAATAAATAATTTTTATATCAATCAGAAAAGAAAGTGAATAAGAAGAAAGAAGTCTCCTTTAAGGCTCATGCTTTACCCTTAACCATGATATTTTTACAACTTTTGGTGTGTATCATGATTTTACATATTTGAAGAAATGTAGAAAAAGAAAACCAAGTGAAACTACATTTTATCTTTACAAAACCAAACCATAACTACATCCTAGTGAAAACGTCCTTTGTTTTCATATTTGTCAATTCATGTAAGATAGGGGCCTTTGCGGGTTCTTTTAAATGTCTTTATTTCAGTATTACAGCACTGCCATTCACCAAAAGTCGGATGCTCTGCCAGCTGAAGGAGAATACTCACCGTCTGCGCCGCCGCTCGTTAAAACTCTCTGCCCCATTTGGTACAACAAGCTCATGATTTCCGCGTTTTTTGCTGGGGTTTTTTTTTTGGTCCTTTTTGTCCACCCCTCCTCGAAATAGATGCTGGATGCTGTGCATCTCTGTCAGAGGGCTTCAAGTGAGGGCAAGGATGATAATACTAATGATGTGGCCCTCACTCGCGTGTTGCGTCGCTTGCATGAATATTCAAAGGAGTTTTTCCAGCAGAGAGGCGAGACTCTCAAGGTTTCATGTAGAGGGCAATAAAGGACAAAGCTTCAGGAGGTGATTAGCATTGTCTCACAAGATTCTGTCAGCAAAATATTGGAGCTCATGCGCTTAAGTATATAGTTGTGTGTGTTTGTTTATATTTAATGGCGGCTCAATGGTTGACTGGTTAGCACATGCGCCTCACAGTATAGTGGGCCAGGGTTCGATTCCGGCTCCGGCCTCCCTGTGTGGAGTTTGCATGTTCTCCCTGGGCCTGCGTTGGTTTTCTTCGGGTATTCCGGTTTGCTTCCACAGACGCGATCTTGCACTTGCAATTTTAACCTCTTGTCAACCGGTGCAGTTCAAGTCAAAGTCAAGTCCAATTTAAGTCAAGCCTTTCAAAAGTTTTAGCCAAATCCAAGTCTAAAGACTAAATTTGGCGACTTAAGTCTGAGCCGAGTCAAATCATGTGACTTGAATCGCCCACTTCTGCTCCATGTTGGTTTTCACAATTTATTGCTGTTTTTGCCACGCGCCACAGCGAAAATCAATGGCGTACTTACGCAGAGTGAAATTGACCGCCTGTGAAATTGCAATCAAACAGGCGCTATTACCCATAACCAACTAGACACTACAAAGATAAATGATGTTTGCAAATCCCTCCCCCCTTGGAATTTGCTTGCAATTATATCACATGTGTTCCATATATTCCGTTAAAGAAGGACGGAATAAAGCTTCTCTTGGGCATCCTGACTTGAAAGAATATTCCATTTGCAAAGGATTTCAAGGCTCTTTTGCAACCAATTTGTGTAATGTCATCAGCGACTCTACAGGATTCACTTTCAGCCTAAATTTTTTTTTGTGCGTACCGTTATTTACGGATCCCCAGACACGCCACTGGAAAAAGATTCAATTGTGGACACGGTGTACATGCATAACCTCCGCACAAAATGCTCATTTGCGGCTAAGCCGTGGTCGGCAAAGAGGCATACCCTGGGTACGCTGTCAGTCTGTGGAAGCAAACGGAGCACACCTTCAGCAAGAACTGTCATATCTACCACGACACCCTGGCACTCTTGTGTAAATTTTCTCTTGTATTCATAACGGATATTTCCATACCTTTCTCTATTTATCAACCTAGTTCTGATTTATCATTATATTTAATGTTTAGAACTTATCATTTTAACTGATTGATGTAGGTTGTTTGTACTATTTTTTTGAATTTGTTTTTGAACTCAGCAAGCGATTTTCAGGTCCGTTTCGAAATTATTCCACGAGAAGGATGTTTCCTGAAGTCCACGATCATCTCTACCGTCTTGAGCGTGTTCAGCCCGAGGTTGTGTCGGCTGCACCAAAGCTCCAGCTGCTCCACTTGTTGTCGGCACGCAGACTCGTCGCCGTCTTTGATGAGACCGATGACCGTGGTGTCGTCTGCGAACTTTATGAGTTTGACAGCTGGACTTGTTGAGGTGCAGTCGTTTGTGTAAAGGGAGAAGAGCAGTGGAGAGAGGACACATCCCTGTGGGGCTCCAGTGCTAGTGGTGCGTGTTGATGATGTTGTCGCTCCCAGTCTCACCTGTTGTGTCCGTCCGTCAGGAAGCTGAGGATCCACTGGCAGATCGTAGGGGACACACCGAGGTGGAGGAGTTTGGGGTGAGGAGTTCCGGTATGATGGTGTTGAACGCAGAGCTGAAATCCACAAACAGGATCCTTGCGTAGGTCCCTGTGCTGTCGAGGTGCTCGAGGATGTAGTGCAGACCTATGTTGACTGCGTCCACATTAACACCTTTGATAGATACACTTCTTTGCTTGATGTTTGTTCTTGTTTTTAGTTTTTTGAATAAGTTGGTACCTCTTAAATCATAGCTGCTTTCTCGAATTTAGAAGAACTCCAGAATGTTTTGGCAGAGCAGGTTATTGTGTGCTTTGTGCATTAATTGGGCAATTTTAAAGTCAACCAGGTCATAAAATTTCATCGTATTTAATTTGATAAATAGTGGATTTGTGGGTTTGATCTATTAATAATTCGAATTGCTTTTTTTTTTGTAGTTTTAGAAGTGTGTTTGTTTTGCAGGCATTTCCCCATATTTCCACACAGTTGGTCATATATGGTAATAATAATGAAGAGTATAATGTGTACAAAGATCTCTTATTTAGCATTTCCTTGGTTTTGTAGAGGATCCCTATAATTTTGGCCATTTTTCTTTTTACGTTATCGATATGTGGCTTCCAACATAGTTTTGAGTCTATTACTAATCCGAGAAACTTGGTTTCATTCGCTCTTTCTATCTCAATTGAGTTTACCATCATTTTAGCTTGGTGTTTGATTGGTCTTGTGGCAAAAACAATTAGCTTCGATTTTTTCAGGTTAAGTGACAATTTATTTCTGTCAAACCTGTTTTTTAATTTGTTTAATTCGTTTTCTACGGTTGTCAGGAGCTGTTTCAGATTTATTCCAGAACAGTAGAAAGTCTGTGGAAGCAAACGGAGCACACCTTCAGCAAGAACTGTCATATCTGCCACGACTTAAACTGTTTTGCCGCTGATTTGTCAACAACCTATCAAGCTTTCCTGTGAAAGAGAACAACCTCGCACAATTTTCTTTTCTTTTTTGCACCGGTTGCCCCTGCAATTCGACATGATGATGATAGATAAATGCTATAGAAAAAGGATGGCTACTTATCACAAAAAATGCTTTTTAACAATGAACAAAACATGTCATGAGAGTTAGCCAATGAAAATCGGACTTTTTTTGTTGTACAAAACATTTACCTTATAATTTTTGGTTTTAAATCATGAATGTGGCATAAAGTTTGAAAAAAAAGGGTAACTTGAAATTCATATTTGATAGGCAAAATTGCTTTTGCCTTTTGTTAACGAATGAGAAAAACCATCGCTGGAGTAACACCAAACGAATCGGTTTGGAATTTGCTGAAATGCTTATTTACGAGCCACAATGCTTCTGAGAGAATATTGCAGTGACAATTGTGGGGTTTTCATTCTTTACTAAAAGACAAGCAACAATTTTGCCTGCGCCATGTCTAGAAAGGAAAAAAAAAGAAAAAATGAACATACCGTCAGACAAACAACAGTCTATAAGCTTTGCTAAATCCACCACGGGTTATCTTGAACCCGTGCTGGGTGCAATGAAATCACCATACATTTGAATTGCCGCCGCACGACAGAACAAACGCGGCGTCATCGGGAGTTGTCGTTCCGGCGTTAAACATGCTGAAAGACGTGAGACGTGAAGCGTAGCGTCGGCAAAAGCAACAGCCGAGACGAAACGTGTAAAAACACGGTGCAAGGAGGCAAAGTCGGGGGTGGGGGGACTCCTCCAGAGGGAAGCAATTAGACCTTGGGAGATTTCAATTACCACTGCGATGGGCCTTTCAAGATCAATAAGCGGCCTTGTACGTTGACGTGATGGTCGTCCGAGGGGCTCATCACGTTAGCAAATGCTTTTGTAAAATGCATCCACCTCCTCCTCCTCCTCCTCCGCTTCTTGGAGTGTGTGTGTGTGTGTGTGTGTGTGTGTGTGTGTGTGTGTGTGTGTGTGTGCGTGCATGTGTGCGCGCATGTGTGTTTGTGTGTTTGCGGTGCTAAATATTCATGCGTTTTATAAACGGCAACACCATGCGATGGATGCACACAAGCCTACATGAGCGACCATTAGGGGTGAGGAGATCAAATAGTACAGCTGAACCAAAACAAGATTGGAAAATATCGCATGGCTGCCGCCCCCACCTTCTCCTCCTTCTCCTCCTCCTCCTTTTCTTCTTTTGCATCAATAAAGGCAACACGCATGCTAATCTGAAACAATAGTGCATGGGAGCAACACCTTTTATTGTAACAAAGAAAATGATGGTAAACTCCAGACTGCAGTCTACTGTATTCTTACCATCTAGTGTTTTTTTAATCAATGTTTTTCTTTAATTACAATGAATTAAAAACAAACAACGAAAATTAAGCTGATAGAAAAGTAACGGAAAATAAGGAGGAGGCTTTACCCTCACCCACAAGGAAATCTCCACTGTTATGGAGTTCAGGAGCTTTTGGGCAAGGCATATTAGTTCATATTTATTGACCCAAAATATAGTTGCCCGAGCAGGCGGAGCTATTTTTCATTTTCATTAACTTTGTGCAGATTACAATAAAATTTCAAGATTATCAGGGAAGCACTTCGACCTCACAGTGCAGAGGTTGTGGGTTCAATCCCGGCTCCGGCCTCCCTGTGTGGAGTCTGCATGTGCCTGCGTGGGTTTTCTCTGGGTATTCCGGTTTCCTCCCACATTCTAAAAACATGCATGGCAGGCTGATTGAACACTCTGAATTGTTAGTAGGTCTGACTGTGAGCGTGGATGGTTGTTCGTCTCTGTGTGCCCTGCAATTGGCTGGCGACCGGTTCAGGGTGTCCCCCGCCTACTGCCCGAAGACAGCTGGGATAGGCTCCTTGTGAGGATAAAGTGGATCAGAAAATTGATGGATAGATGGGTTATCGGGGAAATCTGGAGCTGCCCAGTGCCAGAAATGTTGGTCTTGGGTATGATCAGGGGCTTGATTTGCTTCAGTTGGAATGTCGTATCTTAAATCTGTGCAGGGTACAAGAAAATATCAAGACTAGACAGCAATTTTGGGATTTTGGGCAAAAATCAAGCTCACAAAGGACTTTACACTGTTGGCTTAGTTATGTTCTGCTATGCACGCACACAATTTGTCTTGAATACGCGCAAGGGTTCAACAAATACCAAGACTCGGAAACCACCCAAATTTACCGAGGCATAATTATGGTTATTAAAAAGAGAAAGCAGCACCATCTACTGGAGAAGTGTTGCCCTTGCCCTAATCCAACGCATCACTTCAAGGTTTCGGTTGCCATCCCCGCCACTTGCTCACCCCCTGCTCCCCCTTCATCCATTCTCCATCACGTCCATCTCCAAATTGGAAGTGACAAGCCACTTAGGCGAAGGTGTCTACGCCTAGCATACCCACTCCGCTTTCCCCCGCTTTCCTTCGACTACCACCCATCAGCAGCCATGTAGGCCCATTTACAACTGTCAGCCTGATTAAATGACAGCTGGTTTTAGGACATGTTGCTGGTTATATCCGGGGGTGGAGTGGGGGTGGGGTAACTTCCAGAGTAATAAACATCATCGGTTCATTCCTTACATCTGCCAATAAAGCTTCCACCCGTCACTATGGTGACCATAAAAACTCATGTCAGATGACTCCATAGTCTTGAATGGACTCTTTTAACTCCTCTTTACTTATTTTATTCTTCTTTTCCCACAGGTATGAAGCTCAGTGGAACTGTGCTTCAATCCAGGGAGGTATGTTTACTACACACACACACACACACACACACACACACACACACATACAATAGTTCTTCTCTACAGCAAAAGGAGTGATTGTCGGCCTTGTATCTCTCAGCGTGTCTGACGGCATCAGTGTAAGAGGAGCTGACCTCGTGCAGTATCCAGCACAGTATCTTAGTCGGATCAGACTACTTCCCGTGTTGGAGCACAACTCCCCTTGTTTTGAATTGTGTCACTGCCAAGAGATTTATGTTGTCAAAGATTATTCTGTGGGATTTTTTTTTCCCCCAAACAAATAAATAAGTGCCAATATTTTTAAATGGAAAATGTCTATATATATGGTGCTGCTTTCTCTTTTAATAACCATATATATATATATATATATATGGTTATTAAAAGAGAAAGCAGCACCATATATATATATATATATATATATATATATATATATATATATATATATATATATATATATATATATATATATATATATATATTCATAAAATTGTATTCATGTATGGTATTTCTTCAATTAGTTAATATGCCAAACGCGAAATGGAAGGCAGCAAAAGCAATTTATGAGCTGCACAGCTCACGACGCCTAGAAATTGATATCCGGTCATTTGTTCAGAATTAACACTGATATTATAATTATGTTCTGATATTCTTTGCTCACAATCCTGGTCAAATGTTATTTATTTTAGGGCCATCATTCTGGGCGAAAAGGACATTTTTAGCAATTAGAAATAAACAACACATCTGGCGTGTTTGTCAAAAGCTTATGCATGGGCAGCATGCCTGTTGTAGACCCCCCCCTCGACCCCACACACGCACACACACACACACACACACACACAAACAGACCCTGTCACAAAGGGTTAGCATCACCACTTCACCACTCAAACCTCACATAAATTGTGTAGTTGCATGAAAGAATCAAAAGAGTTGTATGCTTCACTTGCCCGTCTAAAAATGGCAAGCCTAGCATAGAAGAAGAGCGGAATAATGTTGGCTCCGAACGTGTGCTCCGAAGCACGCATCGCTCAGGTGCCAGTCTACATGGAAAAAAATGCCAGATTTGAACTCCAAATTCAAAGGCCGTATGAATTTGCACACAGCCATAGACGATCCAGCCATCGGTCTGTGGCGTCCGGAAGCCTCTTCGCCCGGGAGCTAGATGTTGGCTAGCACCTCTCATCGTGGAATGGAAAAGCCCCATGATGACTCAGTCGGATGTATTCCAGCCACCAGATGCTTAAAGCGGATATATTTTGGCAGCTCAAACATACGAACTCGACATACGAACGCATTTGATTGACAGTTGAAAGTTTAGCAGCGCTAAAGCTGACAGAGCTGAAAGAATGTCTGTTTTTCACTACTTGAAGCCAGGTTTCGTTTACATGGCATTTTATTTATTTTTTAATTTTTCATTATGATTCATTTTGATTGGCCATACTTGTTGGCGTGTCAGATTCATAAGACATTTTCACTTTAGAGGGACTTATAATGTATAACAAAAGGATTGGAACATCAAAACGTTGAAAAAACTTGAATTGACCAAAAGTCCTTTTAAAAAACTTCAACGAAGACAACTCGATTGTGAAGTAGATTTACAACAGGATCTTTATCCCAACTCGTGGACTGGCCGTCCACACCTCGCAGAGCTTGTTCACCTTTTATTCAGCCTGTAGGGATGATCCCAGATCCAGGATGACATCACTGTCGCATCGTACTGGTAAAATGAGTCCAGTGATCTGATGAAACCATCAAAACGTTTAATTGAAATCAAACCTCAGTATACACGGTGGCCTTGGGCATCATGACCATTAGAACATTCTAATTGAAACATGCCATTAAGTGTTTATGGTCCATCTCTATAATGGCAGCACCTAATCATTCGTCCAAGATGGATTTGGCCGCTGTGTAACTTCAACATAGTGCAACACTGCCATCTAGCGGTGTACTTCAGAACTAATTGTTGCACTGTGTGGTTAGCAGCTCACAAAAACATTCAATGCTTGTTTTTGTTTCACCGTTTTATTTGAATTCGTTGAATCTGGTCACAACGGGTGTCTTCAATTGCCTCACGAAATAGTACCGGCCTCCTTGGAGTGGAGTTGATTAGGTCGGGGATTGTGTATTGATTGTGTCCTGTGCAATGTTGCTCGACGCGTCCTCTGAGCGACGGCGCTCAAGTTGCCAGCCATTGATTGGCTTGGCAGGACATTTTTGTGATGTTTTGTAATCCACTTGTTAACATGCAGTATTAGCTATTATTGATTTCTGTTATGAATGTTTTTTTAGGGGGGGGGGGTTCATTGAATTATAATTTGTATTATTTATTTGTTGTGATTTATTTCGACATCAGAGATGATTAATTAGGCAATATACTGTAGCCCTTTGGAGGGGTGCATGGTTGAAAGTAACCATGACGTTAAAAATCTTAAAAGAAAATCAATTAATGTCTGGACTACGAATAATAGCGATACAATATCCTGTTTTTTTCCAAAACATTTGCAAGCTGCGACTTTATTTATTTCTTTTGTGCTGTCTTTGCCTTTAGAATGGGTATACATGTTATTCTTATTGTCTATTGTTGTGTGCATTGTAGCTGTTTTAGTTTTATTGGTTGCATTGGTCTTTGTTTGAAAGCCTTTGCATTTGTCTTTTTTCATGTTACGTGTCCAATGAAATACCGTCTATACAATAAATTACCAAAAAGAAAATCACAATTCCATAATTTCCCTTTGAAAATGATATAATGTGGACAAAAACATTACCTGTGCTGCATCTCGTTTTGTCTAAAGGTTCATTATATTAAAGTAAGTTAATTTAATTTCCTTTTTCTGATTTATTGGTGATAATCTAGTGAAATGGTAGTCATGCACCCCAAAAAAGAAAAAGCTAAAAGATAAGCAGGAAATATTGTTCAAATACTGAGTAATACTGAACTAAGACTTTTGGAACAAAAATTTATTGGTATTTTATATCAACGTCCACTGTATCCTCTTCTCAACATGTGTAAATTCAAACTTATATCTTTCATTTGAGTTACTTGAAATATTACCTCTGTGTTTGCCACAACTTGCTTTTTATAGTTTTAGGCAACTTGAGTTGGTCTTTTTTTTTTTTAAACATGTGTCTGCTGTAACCATTGCTACATAAAACAAACTCAGGCAATCCTTACACTAAGTTTCCAATCCTCCATTAAATAGCATAAAATAGCATAGGCATTCATCATACCAAACACAAAGACCACAAGGCTAAAGCACATGCTAAATTCAGACACAATAATCTAAATTAAGATAAGGCCTTGAATTTAGCTTCAGGTCATCTCATTCAGAGGCAATGGCAAGCTAGCATGTTAGCATTACCATGATAAGTTAAGAGCTGTGTAAAATGAGGAACTAAGAGGAACAAAATTGAAAGATTGCACAAATAAGCATGTACATATTTAACATCCCCCCTCCCCAGATTGTTTCTCCTCAGGACAAAGACCAAGGAAAATCTAACGGCTATCAGGAGCACCACGTGGCTGAGGTCGTGGTGCCAAGTCCAATCTCCCCTATGCAGTTCCCGCAGTTCTGGAAAAGAGAACAGCTGGTCACAGGTGGATCCCAAGAACAGGACTTGGGCTCGCAGCGCATTTCCAAGAAGCACCGCAAGCTCCTGAAAACAAGTCCTCCCATCCAGCGCATCAACAAGTCTCCCTCCTCCTCCTCCTCCTTCTCCTCTTCTTCATTGTCAGGATTGTTTTCCCTCCAGCGCTGGAGGAAGCTCTCCAGCATCCTGGAGCAACGTCGGCAGCTCACCAAGGAGATGTGCGCTAAGTACAAGAGCAACGTCTCCAAGACCATCACGCAGCACCACGTGAAGAACATCTTTGTGGAGGACAAGCACAAGCTCCTCTACTGCCAGGTGTTGTGGAGGAGGGGGTGGGGGGTGTGATTTGTTCCAAGATAGAGGAGGGCTCATGTCACTCACTAGGCCATTGTTTTGGGGTTTTTTTGTTTGCTTGTTTTTAACACAAAATGGGGAAAATATTTGGTTAGTACTGAAACAGATTAAATGGCATTTCAATTCATTTCAATGGGTCAGATTGATTTGAAAATCAAGTTAATTGAGTTACGAAGCTTGTTCAGAGAATGAACCTGTAAACTCAAGGTACCAGTATATTATTTGCTATTTGATGGTACTTTAGTGCCATATTGTGGCAACTTAGGCCGTTTGAGAAAGAGCGTGAATATGAATCATATCGAAATATACACCTATCCTTCAAGACATAGTGACTTCATGGGCAAATGAGAGGGGACAATAAAGAAGGATGCAATTTACACATAACATTCTGTCAGCCATGCAGACAGTCATCATAAGACCCAAACAAATTTAGTGAGCAAATAAATGTATACATTTTGGAAGTGTCACACTAACAATGCACTCTATCTTATTGACATACAGCACAGGTGTCAAACTCAAGGCCCGGGGGTCAGATCTGGCCCGCCACATCATGTTATGTGGCCCGCAAAAGCAAATCTAAGAAGTCAACTTTCATAATGCTTGCTAAAATCTGTACCAAAATTTAAAATTCTAATTTCTAATAAAGAAGAGTGATACTATAAGCATTTTCTTGTGACCAAACCCTCATTACAGTCACTTAAACAATAGGTGAACAAAACCGTTATTCTTGATTTCTTTATATGGTTTCAGTCAAAACGGCCCTTCAAGGGAAACGGTAACTCAAATGTGGCCCACAACAAAAATGAGCTTGACACCTCTGACATACAGTGTACATACTGACCTATTGTCTCTTATAACATAAATATGAGAAGATCAGAAAGCTGCAGTTCACACAGAGTACTACACTTTACTACCTCTGCCCATAACTGAAAAGCAAATCTCTGATTGGTTATGAGCATTTTGAAAATTTCTAATACAGTATTGGCTAGCTGATTACGGATGGGCCCCACTTGCAAGACAGCATACTACTGTACATGTACTTTGTTATGTTACAGGACAAATAATAACAGTTCAATTTTTTTCCAAAACAGGTGCCCAAGGCGGGCTGCTCCAACTGGAAGCGGACTTTGATGGTGCTGGCGGGCATAGCGTCGGACCCTCAGACCATCAACCACGATACCGCCCACATAGGCAACCCACTGAAGACCCTGAACAGCTTCGACCGACAGGGCATCATGCGGCGCCTGGGCAGCTACACCAAAGTGTTGTTCGTACGAGAGCCACTCGAGAGGATAGTGTCGGCTTACAGGGACAAGTTCGAGAACCCCAACGAGTACTACCACACGCTCTTTGGGAAGCCCATCATCTCCAAGTACAGGCCCAACGCCTCCAGGTCGGCCTTGGAGTCGGGCAACGGCGTCACCTTCCAGGAGTTTGTGCAGTACCTGCTCGACGTGCACCGGCCCGTGGGCATTGATATCCACTGGGAGGCGGCCAACCAGCTGTGCAACCCGTGCCTCATTGACTACGACTTCATCGGCAAGTTCGAGAACATGGAGGAGGAGTCCGACCTGCTGTTGCGCTTGGCCGGAGCGCCGCGCAACCTCACGCTGCCCAACTTCAAGGACCGGAACTTGGCCGACGAGAGGACGTCATTGAAGATCACGCAGAAGTATTTTGCCCAGCTGGGCCCATTGGAGAGACAGCGGGTGTATGATTTTTACTACATGGACTATCTCATGTTTAATTATTCCAAACCTTTTCAAGTACTTAACTGACAGA
Source organism: Hippocampus mohnikei (assembly GCA_026261675.1). Lineage (NCBI taxonomy): Eukaryota > Metazoa > Chordata > Actinopteri > Syngnathiformes > Syngnathidae > Hippocampus > Hippocampus mohnikei. The sequence continues at coordinate 6,333,952 of JAKGUB010000341.1, forward strand.
CTCTCGTAAAACTTCTTGCCGCCACTCTGCAGCTATTTCACATCAATCATCTAATGAAGGATTTGTGTTTGTTTGTTTGTTTGTTGGTTTGTTTAAAAAAAAAACTTTGTACCAAATTACAAGATGCAAAAATGTGCATAATGCTGCATTAGGTTGACGGCCACCACTTGACAATAAGCGTACTCCTTGTAAAGGGTTTATAAATGATTTTACAAATTGCTTCGGAGCAAGTTTGTTCATGCTTTGTAAATCATGCTGTAAAGTCTTAAGTGTCGCAATACAAAGCAAATTAATTGAATTTAAATGTATTAACTGATGCATTGGCATATTCAAACAAATTCTAATGCAGTTCGATATACGTATTGGAAAAACCTACAACAGTGGATAGATAGACTTGGGTTCAAATGCTGTTTTTCTTGTCACTACAGTGGGCAGCAGTGTTTGGGGTAGCGCGTTCCAAAAGTAAAGCGATTACATTTAGGTGGATATATCTTTTGTTTAGACCAATTACAAACTATCCTTAATCTATCACTATTATTTGTTGACAAATAATCATTTATACTTCAATACATCAAAAAGTACTTTGTCTTATTTATCCTATTTACAATAGGAACAAATATTGGCAATATAAACTTCCTTTTCCCATGTGTGCAAATTAATTTGAGTATGTTGATCATTTTATTTGTGCTGTATCGTCTGAGATTAATTATTGGACCAAATATCAGTTATAATATTTATATTAATAAAAACATCTTATTAATACAAATATTAATCAAAGCCCCATAGAGTGAAAACACTGAACATTATCCCCCACACTATGATATGAAGACGCACACATGTGTAAGAAAACTACTTTGGAAAAGCTGCCCACTGTCATGACTGACAGGCAACTTTGACATCAAGATAAGTCACGCTTAGAAAACAGCAACTGAAGGAAGTAAACCGAAATAAGTTTTTATTGAATTTATTCCATTTTATTTCATCAAGTGGCTGCGCAAAATAAAATCGTCTACATCCAAACGATTTTATTTTGTGCAAACACTGTGCAAATCAAATCAAGTGAATTCAACAAAGTGTTTTTTTCCAGTGTAGATTTTAACCGCTTATGATTGACAAAGAAATGATAGTCTAATCATTCACAGGCCTTTTAAATGGGTAGCCCCTTATTGTAAAATGGTGCTTGTTTGTGTGATGTTGTTAAAAGTACTATCGACTATCCTTGAATGCAAACTATATATTATTGACTAGTACTCGGCGAAGTAGACTTTTCAAATGATAAATGTTCATGCTTCTTTTCGGGGCAAAACAAAATCGTTGTTTCATAGTGTTCAACAGACTTTAAATTATGTCTTGCTGTCAGTCAAATAGAAAAAAAACAAATGCCTTTCCACCAGATGGATTGTCTACTTGACTTTAAGCAACTATGGCACCTGTACACCTCTATATATATATATCAGTGTATACTAATACACATTTGATGTATATGGTTTTGCTCAACGTAAAGTCCTAAAATTGACTAGGTAAAGCCCCTTACCTGCCGAATCCCCTTTCAAATGTGTCCCGTGCTGTCCACTCTGGAGCTGTATGCACTTATGGTAGCATTTTTGTACTTTTATGCTGTGTTAGGTTTGTGCTTTGAAATACTATTCGTCACTTGGAGGTATTTACTTGGGCATCCAGGTATTTACAGGGTACACCGTGTTGCTGACTGTTTGTGGTACACACTTTCCAAAGGGTGTTGATAGCAGCGAAGTACATTTTTTGCATTTCACAAAACAAAGCAGATTTGGTTCTTTGACAATCTAAAAATAAATAGTGAGGACGTTGAAACGGTAAAGATGTGGGGAATTGTGTAGAATTTAGTGCAAAACGTTCTGCACTTCATTATAAATTGATTTTCAAAACATTATATTTTAACTTTATTCAAACAGAATCCGTCATTGAATTTATTGTGATTGTTAATTAGCATTCATTATTTTTTGGTTTATTTTTCAAGCTAAGCAGGTTTTTCTTGAAGTGGGGAGGTGACCTGTTGGTTTCGGCAGAATTCATCGCGAACAATTGCCCTTTTGGAAAGAAAAAAAAAACACATACTTGTCTGAACAGACCTGACAGCATCAGCAAAATCAATCAGTTTTAAAAATGTCCAACTGTCAAATGCTGATTGGATTGGATTGGATAAACTTTATTGTCAAATGTACTGTATGTGTAACATACAGCACAGATGAAATTTCTTCCCTCTCAACATAAAACAAGAGGAGCCGCTGCGGGTGTCCGCGCCGCCGCCGCTGAGTTCAACACACAAAATATTTTGAAAATTGGATCATGAGAAATTTAGTTTTTTTTGTGTGTCTGCGGGGAGCGGGGGGAAATGGCCTTTTGGGGAATGTTTTTGTCAGCGATAGAAAAGCTAAAATGGACTAAAACCGTACAACTTGGTATTTTTCAATATATCGCCTTTCATTTTGTCTGCTACGCGGCTAAGCCCGTCTGGATCGAGAGACTTCTTTGAAGTATACATTATAACTACTTCAAAAATATCTCTGGATCTAGATTAGTTTATTTTTTTGCCCCCACTTGATGAAATGTAATTGAGTAAATTCAACACGCCAATGATTTAAGTGTGCATTACTGGACTGCATTAATTATAAAATGGAAATTGATTGGTTGGGGTCAAACAGGCGAGACAGCACCATCTTCTGGATCTGGTGAGACATTTCCCCTGATACAGAGTCAGCGATACAGATTATGAGTGATGTTTATTGATTGTTATTGAATTTAAAATATATGTTTTCAATAAAACCAGCAGTCTGTTGCCACTGGGAATCACGTACCATTTGAAAATGTTTTGGTTTGCCACTAATTGTTTCAATTATTTTTTTTCCAATTTCCAACCAAATTCTTGAGACATTTTCCCCTTTGACTCCCTGCAAACTGGCTAGTCAGTAACACTGTACCCAACACTACACACAGACACGCGCACACTGCACACTACTTATCACACCCAGTCTGCAGCCTTGTATAAGGGTTTTTTTCCACTCTTTACTGTGTACAATTGTAAAATGGGCATTCAGATGACTCTATATTTTTCTATCTATTTCTAATATATCTCTCTATATAGACACACACATGCACATATATCTACTCGATACATAATCAGTACTTCATTGTGTGTAGTTAAATTTATTTTGTTTGATGTCATTGATTGTGATGCCAGTGTGTTGCCACCAGCGATTTAAAATAATAATAATAATAATAATAATAATCGTCATAAGTGAAAATCTTCAGTCAATGTTGGACTCCCAATGAGTTTTGTGGTTGGTGCGCTTGGTTGCACAGCTTTCTAACGCACTTGTTAATCACGATACAATTGTTTCATCGTGAGAATGGACGTTGCCCACCAAGTGACTAAACCACCAAATAATTGTTCTCATCTTTTTGTCTTCGTGGGAGTGCAACTCTCAACATCCCACCCCACCCCTCTTTCTTTGTGTGAACATGGCTGGTGCACATCATGAAAAATGCAAGGACAAGCTCCTTCCACCCTGTTAGACGCTGCAGAACCGAGTGCCCAATTCAATTGAATGGCTATAATCCGATGTTCATTTCCATGTATGTTTCAAGTGACACATCCAATATGGCGGTGAATTCCTCCATGAGCCTGCCATCAGCTTCCCACTTCAATGATGGGCACACACACATACGGTATATTAACACATTTAGACCCTATTTTATGAGGACTATGGCTCCCTCTTGCAAGCTTGCCCATATTTGGAAGTGGCTGCTTAGCAGCCTACCCGGAAGTCGTCTGGAGACTTTTTCCACTGGTTTGGACGTGAAGGAGACCGCACAACGACATTGTGGATTTTGATTCACATGGTGGAGATCTCTCATGTGTCACTCTGCCTTCTTAACCATGTCACAGTATTTCATTTCTTTAATCCCAGGGCAGTGGGGCACCTTTCAAAATGGACAAAGGTGACGTCATCCCTGGGATGTGCCCCCGCACTGAACACCAAGAAAACCAAGTGCAGTAGAAATAACACCAACATGTGTGGTAATAGAATAGATCTGTGGGAAAAAAATATGACATTTATCAAATTGTGACATCGTAGGTTCCTGCCCAATGCCAGCGACATACGGTAGCAACTGTACGGTACATACAATGCATATCTCCACTGTTATCGCTTGGTACAGTCCAACAGATATAGCATTTATGTTCCTTTTTGGTCTTCATTTTAGAAATTCGAAGCATTCTTGTCTTTCTATCTTTGTCTTTGTGTCCCTCAACATCCATGTGGACTTTTTGGCTGAGGATAATGCTAAAATGAGGCCCTAAACAGGAAAATTCCAGCCCCAGAATACGAAAATATGCCCATCACCACCCAAAAAAACAAAAAAACGATGTGTGTACTTTTCTAATAAATGCAGTATATGATTACGTTGCAGGTCTCCGGTGGTTAACAAAGTCCAACACAGATGCCACTAAACTTCTTTATTCGCCTTATAATGCGCACTATTAGTAAGTCTCGAGCCAAGGCACACATTTTAAAGCAAGGTACGTCACGATACATGAGGTACTTTCTTTGGGTTGGCTATGCGCTTTTGTGCTTTGTGTGACAAAATGCTCTGTAACGATGTTTGGCTTTTTTTTTTTTCCTTCTTTTTTGTAATTGAGTGGAAATCTACTTTATTGAAAACTATGGTCTACACCCTGTAATCAAATGTGCTGCGACCCATGATGCCGAATCGGTATTTATATATTTATTTATTTGCTATACTGTGATGGCTTTTGCAAAGTTCCAAAATGTAATCTTTGATTAGGTCTTGGTCTGATTCCGTGTTGATTATAAGCCCCACTCCTTGCTCAAAGAAATAATCCTGCATCATAAATATTGCTTTTAATTGCCCCTCCACGAAACATGATTTGCGTGTGTGTGTGTGAGTGAGTGAGTGAGTGAGTGAGTGAGTGAGTGAGTGAGTGAGTGAGTGAGTGAGTGTGTGTGTGTGTGTGTGTGTGTGAGTGAGTGAGTGAGTGAGTGAGTGAGTGAGTGAGTGAGTGAGTGTGTGTGTGTGTGTGTGTGTGTGTGTGTGTGTGTGTGTGTGTGTGTGTGTCGCGTGTCGCGTGTGGACTGAAAGCATTCAGTGACGGAAGTAACAAGTGAATGTATAACTGTTGATCATTGGTGCAATTGTGTAGGGGAAAAAAATTGTAAAAGGAAAAAAAAAATTGAGCTCTCTGTCTTATTTTACACTGCCAATCAAATAGTGACTTTTCAGGAAAACATTTTTCAGGTGGCTCTTTTTTCCGGCTGATGAGTGTGTGTACTAATAAATTTGTCCTGAGCATTTTAAAGCTTTCTCTTGTAATCTTTTGAAACAAATGAATTGTGAATGTTTATCTACTGTTCAGAAAAAAATAAATAAAGGGAATACTTAAACAATCAAATGTAACTGCAAGTGTTCCCTTTTTTTTTCTGAGCAGTATATTTAATTACAGTATTTTGAAAATTATTTACAGTTATTTTCAGCATCCCGAAAATGACCATGCCAAATGATTATCTATCTATCTATCTATCTATCTATCTATCTATCTATCTATCTATCTATCTATCTATCTATCTATCTATCTATCTATCTATCTATCTATCTATCTATCTATCTATCTATCTATCTATCTATCTATCAGATGGATCCATCCATCCATCCATCCATCCAACTTCTTCTGCTTATCAAGGGTTGGGGCACATGGGGCAGCAGCTTTAGCAGGTAGGCCCAGACTCTTCCCTCTCCCCAGCCACTTCATCCAGCTGTTCCAATGGGGGGAATCATTCCCAAGCCATTCAGGAGACATAATCTCTCCAGTGTGTCCTGGGTCCAGGGTACCATTCCTCGTGAGGTGCCCTAAACACCTCATGAGGGAAACATTCAGAGGGCACAACAGGCCCGAGCCACTTCAAACTCATTTCGGCCGCTTGTATCCATGATGCTGTTCTTTTGGTCACAACCCACAGCTAGGGAAAGAAGAGATGCAATGCTGAGGTCATCAAACCACAAAAGGTCATCGTGCATGTGGAGACTGGTTGGGCAATCCCTCAGGTTCTGTCGAGGATCCTGTTTAGGGTTGAAAACTGGTCTACTGTTCACGCTAACCTGTCTTAGGGGTTTGATCACAACATTCCACACTCTGTATAGCATATTCTAATGTTGCACTGTTATATTGCAAACACACACATTTCAATCAGTTTATGTTGACAAGTTCTTTGTTCTAATGAGAATGCAATCTCCTCGTGACATGATTTATGCAGCAGCTTTAATGAAGCTGAATGTATAAACAAAAAAAGACATATAATGAAGTCTCCCAAGCTGCCACGGGCTAAGTGCTGGTTTCACCTTGAGCTAATATCTCCATATTTTGTGAAGCTTTCAACTTGGCAGAGCAATTCTCCCATTTTCACTTTCGTTGCTATCCTATTTAAGATGAGATTCTCCTGCCAGCATGCGAATGATAACGTAGCACCAATGTATTTTAAATGTAAATCTGTTAATTGGCTCTGTGTCCTCCATGTTGACATTCAGTAATTGCTTCTTATCACGACTGTCACCACCTGCCCAGTAACACTGATGAATCATCTTTTCTTCTTTCGACACTTACTCGAAGAGAGCGCATCAACAAACTGCGGTCTGCTGCCTCCTAAGTGCTCCACGCTCGCATCATCGCAACCCCCTAGCTCCGCTCCCAGTCATCATGGTAACAGAGACTTTGGCCTTGCAGTCGTGGGGGGTGAGGTGAGCGCGGTGTTATTTTCCAGAGAATTCTGCAACCAATTTTTGCTTCTTGGAAAGTGACAGCAGAGAGGTGATACCAGGCCATTAGCTGGCCACAGGTTGAACCGGGAGCCGGGCCCTCGTCCGAGCCAGGACCGATGGCCTTCCTTCCGCGGACTACATTAATGCTGAGATTGCTTTGGGAGCTCCCGAGGTGATAATCAGACAGGATTTATCTGACGAGCCCAAAGGCCGCCTGGCAGGCGGCAGGTGTTGCTCGCCAACATGCAGCATTTCACTGCCGACCCCTGCGGAATCCCTCAGTAGGATCTTAGGAAGAAACTGTTTTTGTAGAGCAATTAGCACCAACAACCATCGGGACACATTTTTGCATATTTCCCATCCTCTGATGAAATGAGGCAAAAGTCTGATTTTCGAACGTTGCTAAAAGACATTTTAGGAGAATCGTAAATGCCTAAACTATGCTCAACAACAGTTGGGCTTAGCCATGGGAAAAAGATGTAGATGTGATTTTTAAAAATGTAAAACTGTAAAAATTTTATTTTGTTTTTAGAATCGAGTTATTCCACACTGGATTGTAATCAGCAAATTGTAATCAGTTGTCATGTCGTCTGAACTTAAATGATTTGTCATGTATGTTTTGATGGACCAGCTAAGACTCCACATTTTTAATGCTAATAAAAACAATTATGTCTAAACAGTTAACATGAAAATATTAGCCCAACGTTTCTTTTGACTCGGTGTATTCAGAATAAAGTTCGTGTTTGTTGCGCATTTGTAGGTATGCATTATAAATAACTTCAAGCTCTGAAATTGTCACAAAAGTGCTGCGACACTTGAATTTAAATTGGTATCATTGATATGGCGATAATGCACACAGTGAAATGAACACTCCCCTACGCCACCAGCAGATGACGCTGTTTTCTTTCCAATATGTCCCTCCATCCTGGTTACTCTCATCCAGTGCAAGTTCTCATTAAGGGTCACTCTTGAACGAGAGCACCTATCCTGCATGCTTTAAATGTGACCCTACTCCAACACACCTGAGCCCGAATAATTGTCAGAATCCTCCAGAGTTTGCTGATGAGTTGATCATGTGATTTATGTCTGTTGGATGAGGGAAATATCTAGAATCTGGAACATCGCTCTGATATTAACCCATAGTGAGCCTTGCTGTTTGACCTCTCCTGGGATCTTCAAGGAGGTTACTGTTCGCTGTCATGTTGGTCAACGCTAGCTAATCCTCTGCTAATATGTCACCTTAAAATGAGAAGGGCAGTTGGGCGGAATCTTATGACTAAAAGAGCACAGAAATATCCTGATAGGTGCATTTTTTGGAGACTAGTTTTACTTATGCTCAACAAAAATCGTTGTGAGCTTGCGAATGGTGGTACTGTAGTTTTCCTGATGACTACCATTTTGTTACGATCAAAACGGCACTTAAAAAAAACATAGCATGCAAAAGTCCCACGACAGTAAAAAAACTATACCTCCCCACCCCCCAAAAAAGCAAACTTGCTGGGATTTCACGTTATGACCATAAATGTCATCAGCCGGCAGCCCGGTCGCTATGTCCTGCACAGAGCACTCTACATTCAGCCCGAGGCCCTAGCCACATTATAAGCTGGCACCCTCCGCCAGCCCCTCCTCTTTCTCCACCCCCCCACATGCCACCCTTTTTATTTATTCATTTTTTTACACTGTGACCCACCCAAACCATGCCTGCGTTTCACCCTCCTCCCTGGTCTGCTCGAGGCGCTGCGTGGGCTTCCATGGTGTCAGTGCGGCGGCCTCGGTGTTGACAAAGCAGAAGACACATCAGAGCTCAGTCAGCGCACAACAAAAGCATGGCGGTCTCCAGTTTCTCCCTCACACCAGAGAAGGGACCTAGAGGGGGTCCCCATTCCAAGCGGGTCCCCCTCAAACCTTTCCACAGTGTGTGTGTGTGTGTGTGTGTGTGTGTGTGTGTGTGTGTGCAGGCATGATGGTCGTTGTGAAGATGGGATGGGACAACATCCTCCTTCGGCAGCATCCTGTGCGTCTGGGCAGACCTATTTAGGGACCGCACTGCCCACCCCTTACAGGAAGGGTCTAGAAAAGGTGACCCAAACATTGCTTGTTCCCCCACACCCGGGTGGCCTACCGCAGCCACCAAGGCATCCCTACTATGCGGTCGAAAACGCAAAAATAAAACGAAACCCATGACTATGAATCTGGCTACCTGGAATGTCCGCACCCTCCTCGATGTTCGAGACGGGATAGAGAGACCTCGAAGACGGACTGCCCTCATTGCACATGAGCTGAAGAGGTACAACATAGATATTGCGGCACTTAGTGAGACTCGGTTCTCTGGTGAGGACTCACTCACAGAGGTTGGTGAAGGCTACACCTTCTTCTGGAAGGGTCTCCGGAGGATGAACGCAGACTCCACGGAATTGGCTTTGCTGTAAGAAGCAAACTACTCGTCAACATTCCTGAGTCCCCCCAAGGCATCAGTGAGCGGCTTATGACCTGGCGTATCCCCCTGGTGAAAGGACGCTTTGCTACTTTGATCAGCGCCTATGCCCCCACCTTGGATGCCGACAACAACACCAAAGACGCCTTCTACGAGTCCCTTGATGCTGTTCTATCTACAATTCCTGACTCGGACAAGCTTGTCCTGATGGGTGACTTCAATGCCCGAGTAGGCACTGATGCCACACTCTGGAGACAGGTCATCGGAAGTCATGGGACGGGGAAAATAAACAACAATGGCCTCCGACTCCTCTCTCTGTGCTCTGAGCATCAACTGATCTTAACAAACACCATCTTTCAGTTGAAAAAGAAGTATGTCACATCATGGATGCATCCCAGGTCCAAACATTGGCACCTACTGGACTACATCATTACTCGCCAACGGGACCAAAATGATGTCTGTATAACTCGGGCCATGCGTGGGCTGAGTGCTGGACTGATCACCGGCTGATCAAATCCATACTCAAGCTGAGAATTCGACCACCACACAAGAAACAGCAACCTCGAAAGCGATTCAACTGCAGAGCTCTGGAATCCCCAAACTGTGTGGCCAACTACCGCAGCAAACTAGCAGAGGGGCTTGCCACCCTGGAAGAGGACAGCAGTGTCCTTGACATGGAAGATGAGTGGGCAAAATTGAGGTCAGCAATACACGAAGCTGCCTCCGTGACCATCGGCTTTATCCAAAAGAGACATCAAGATTGGTTCGACAATAGCTCTGCAGCAATACAGGAGCTACTGGAAACCAAGCGTAAAGCCCACGCCACACTGCTCTCCAACCCTCACTCTCCACTTCTCCTCTCTCACTACAAAGCCATCCGTAGTGAGACACAGAAACAACTTAGGATTATGGAAAACGAGTGGTGGCTTAGAAAAGCCCAAGAAATCCAGAGGCACGCAGACAACAACAACACATTTGCCTTCTATGATGCTGTTAAATCCTTGTATGGTCCACAAAGACAAAACATCGCTCCAGTTAGATCTGCAGACGGCTCTGTGCTACTCAAGGAAAAAGAGCAGATACTTGAGCGTTGGGCCGAGCACTTCCACTCTCTGCTAAACAAAATAAACCCTCTGATCCATCGGTCCTTGAAGCCCTCCCAGAACTTCCACCAGTTCCCTCCTCGATGAACCACCTAAGTTCACAGAGGTACTCTCCGCAGTCAGAAGTCTTAAAAACAACAAAAGCGCTGGCCCAGATGGACTCCCAGCTGAGATCCTCAAGAAGGGAGGTTACCTCTTAAAGCGACAGCTACACCACCTCATCTGCAAAATCTGGCAAAACGAGACACTCCCTCAGGAATGGAAGGACAGCAACATTGTCACCATTTACAAGAGGAAGGGAGACAAGTCATCCTGTGACAACAGCCGTGGCATCTCCTTGCTCTCAGCTGCTGGCAAGGTTCTTGCAAAAATAATGCTGTTCCGCCTAACAATGCACATCACTGAGGATATCCTCCCAGAGACACAGTGTGGCTTCAGACAGAACCGAAGCACTCTGGACATGGTCTTTACAGCACGTCAAGTCCAGGAGAAATGCAGGGAGCAAAACAAGGACCTCTACATTGCCTTCATTGACCTCACTAAGGCCTTTGATACAGTTGACCGGGACATTCTTTGGCGCATACTGCAGAAATTCGGGGTCCCCCCTAAATTTCTTGGCATCCTCAAGCAGTTTCACAGTGGCATGCAGGCATCTGTACTAGTTGGTGGCCAAAATCTCCTCCTTTCCGGTGAAAGTTGGGGTGAAGCAGGGTTGCGTGACTGGCCCCAGTCATATTCAATCTTTTCCTGACGGCAGCCACACTCCTCTTTCATAAGACCATCCAGGAAGATGGAGGTGTGAAAATACAGTTCAGACTCGACGGAGCCTGTTTAACATCAGACGCCTACAGGCCAAGACGAAGACCCTGACTAGCAACATCCACGAGCTACAATACGCAGACGATTGTGCTCTCCTGGCCCATACCCCAGCTGCCATGCAGCATGCTCTGACACTATGTCTTCTGTTTATAGCGCACTGGGGCTTGTGATCAACATCCACAAAACAGAAGTCATGACGCAAGAGAAATCTCCACCCCATCTTCAACATCAGCGGCGCCGCCTCAAGGTTGTCCAGCAGTTCAGCTATCTCGGTAGCATACTGACACCCTCCTGCCAAATTGATGATGACGTCCAGGCTCGGATCAATCAAGCCTCCCATGCTTTTGGCAGGCTACGCTCTCGTGTTTTCGAAAGCAACCACTTAAGAACACCAACGAAAGTGGCAGTCTACAGGGCAGTGTGCGTGTCCACACTGCTCTATGGGTCAGAAGCCTGGGTTGCGTGATCGACGTCATGTCAGACGACTCGATGCTTTCAACATCAGGTGCCTCCAGCGCATCCTCGGCATCACTTGGCAGGACCGTGTTCCTCATACTGAGATCCTCCAACGCACCAGCTCCATCAGTATTGAGGCAACCTTAGCCCAGAGGCAACTCCGCTGGGTCGGCCACGTCATTCGGATGCCTGGTGATCGTCTGCCTCGCCAGGTGCTCTATGGTCAGCTCTTGGCAGCCAGCAGAAAGCCTGGTGGTCCAAAGCTGCGGTACAAAGACCAGCTGAAACAGACTCTTAAGAAGTGCAACATCCAACCCAACAACCTGGAGTCAGCTGCAGCTAACCGGCCACTCTGGCGTTCCTTATGCCACAAAGGGGTCACATGCCTGGAGGAGAACCGCACCCAGCAAAGGGTGCTGCGGCGCCAGCAGAGACACCAACCTGTACACGCTGTTCCAGCTCCACCTCAGCCTCCCGATCCAGGCCTCACATGTCCTAACTGTGGCAGGATATGTGGTTCCAGAATCGGGCTTCATAGTCATCTACAGTGGCATCTCCGACAGCAAAGATGACCACTGACCAACACACCACAGCAGAAGGAAGCTACGTCATCTTCGACTACGATGGACTGCCAAGAGAGAGAGAGTGTGTGTGTGTGTGTGTGTGTGTGCGACTGTCGCCATGACAGCGCTGTGATGGATAAGTGCAAATATAAAGCATAAGTCAAGGTTGCCACTGGATGTCATCATGACACATGCACTCTAATGAGGACTGTGGGTGCTGCCCTTCAGGCATGCAGCGCAGAGGGAGGGGGCAGGGTGGATGAGAGGATGCTATGTGATGCATAGCAGATGTGATTGGCGACATGGCGCCGTTCACATCGTGACTGCAAACCAAATATTAGCAGCAAACTGAATTTTTTTTCCCAGGCGTGTCGTTGTTACATGCAGGCAAAATGGCTACTTTCTTGACATTTTCTGAGGGAAAACCCGGTTTACAATGAACATACTGATGTGTTCTCACAGTTCTGAGGTTCGGTTTGAAAGCGAGGACATTTGCATTGGAATCTATTGGCTCATTCTTCCCGTAGTTGAGTGGGTTTATTCCTAGTACCTCGCTTGCAAAGTGCTACACCGAGGCAAGACGATGCTATAGCCATGTCAGAAATTTGTGCAGCCCCAAATAAGCCCCTCTCAAATTGTATTTTACATTTTTAAATATTATGATAAAGTTTAAAACCATTAAGAACAACACAAATAACCCCGAGAGTCTTTCATTTCGTTTCTTACGTCTTCGGTTAAAGATTTTGCCATTGCCCTGAGTTCACTTGGATGGACGTATTGATCAACATTGATCAACTGTCTTTCCAGATACCAAGGTTCCACTTAAGTCCAGTAAACTCTAACTACAGGGGCCGGACAGATTGTCAACTGATTGATGATGATGATGATGATGATGATGATGATGATGATGATGATGATGATGATGATGATGATTTATTAGCAGTAGTAGTGGTTGTAGTAGTAGCACTCGTATGAATATACTCCCAACAAATTAATCATTTTTAAATCTCATCATGCTCGGAAGACGCCTCCATTTTTGCACAATGCGTGTATCTGAAAAAAAGGGGGGAAATATGTATTTTATGGACCCCCCCAAATAACCTACTCTCAAAAAAAGAAAGAAAAGAACAAGAACCCCCACTCAGTAGCACCCCCTAGAGGGTCAGAGAAAATTAGCCCCGACACCAGCTTTACCAATCAATGCGGAATTGGGTGACCGTGTCGATCATAACAGGACGTGTGAGAAAACGTTTCAATCAATGACCAATGACAGAAATTGAACAAGAAGTGGTTTTGATTTGAAGCAACGATTATGGGCAAATTTCAAAAGAGCTGCAAACGGAAACTGCTGTCCTTGGCAGAAATTAGGACGCTATATTTCTTTCACCATCTATTGTGGCGTTAAAGTTAGGTGATGATTTGTAGGATTCACCTTTTGGGTGCAAGAGCCTGTTTATCCCCATCGTGAATTTAACAGGGGACGCTATTCAATGCGGAAGTAGCACGTCTACGGAGTGGAAATATATCTGATTCGAGATGGACGACTCAGCACAAAAGTCAGACTGGTAAGTGCGTTTTTTACTTTATGTTGACTTAATTTGTTGTCGCTCCTTCGTTAAATCAAGAACTTCATTTATTGTGAGTGATACGGAATGTGAGGTGACTAACACAACACAAAGTCAATCAGGACGACGCGGTACAAATTGATTATTTTTATTTAGTATATCTTTTCAAAAATATATGTCAATATACACAAAGAAAGTTTGTACCCCAAAATGCAGTCATGCATATCTTGAAAATGTTTGGCATATTTTGAAATATTAAACGATTATATTTTGTGAAGTTAAAGGTTAAAGTCAATTAACACTAATGACAGAGCAACATCACTTATATTTTGAATACGCAAACAGAGACACTGTTGCAGTTTACGCCTACTCAGCACACTCCTCCCAGCTCTCCAGTCTCCACACGCAGACACACAAATACATTCACACACACTTTCAACAAGCATCTCAATCAAACCTATCACATTCAGAGTAGACCTGAGACACATAAAGTTGACAGCACCAGGGCCATTGTACTTCTATCTGCCTCAACACAACATCTCCGAGGTAAAATGGTTTCCTTGTGCTTTGTGGGAGCCATCATTTCCGACTTCGAGCAACTTAAGGCAGTGTTGCTTTTTTTAGGGGGCGGGGGGGAGTCTATGTGCAATGTAAGTGAATGCCCCCCCCCGAACACCCCCCCCCCCACACACACACGGCCTATTAATAAAGTGACACTCTTTTACCCCCGCTACTTCTCGGAGGTGATGCACAATAAGTGTCGGTTGCGCACACACACACACATCCTGACATCAAGCAGAATGTCAAATGGCTGCAAGAGCTGAAGCAGCCCGGCTCCACCAATCGCACACGTTCACTTAAAACTAATAATAAATGCAAGTTCCCAATGTTCGTCTTCAACTTTCTCCACATTGCCAGAGGGGAGCGCTCGTCTGATGGCAAATGCTTGGAAGACATTCCGGATGATGCTGCTCTTACTGAAGGCTTGATGCGTACGTATTGTTTTGACATGGCTGATATTATTCATCAGCATCAAATTAAATCAACAAATGCTCAAACTCAAAATCATTTTTGCAGAGCATCAACAGCGATGGTTGCTTTAAACCGAAATGGCTGGCTTTGAGATTTTTTGTTTTTGTGCGTCCTGATATCATAAAGATATCTAGCAAACCTTTTTTCAGCTTAGTAAATCTTAAATCATTGTCAAGCTTTGTGAGAATCATCACATCATTAAACACGTGTTTGGGGAGGTCTGGCGGAGGGGGCGAAGCTCTGGAGGCACATTCATGTCCTCCTTAGCGGGACATTAGCAGCACCTGCTTATCAGGCCTGGAGGTGATGATATGATTTTTCATATAGGGCCATGCATTAATTCATTGACTTGCAAACGGGTGGCGGTGCATGGGGAAAAACTCATGATTTGCGCGCATTTGAAATGATGCGGAATGTTAGCTTCAAAGCTTATTTGTGATCAATAATCTGATTGGGCACTTTTTTGGAACCTGCGTGTCATCCGTGCACCTGCTGTCGCGAGGCGCACACAAGTCCTCCACGTGACCTACTTCACATTGACACGGCGCAGCTAAAATCCATAAATTAAGGAAATTAACTGATGCGTCCCCGAGCCACTTTGTAAGCTATTTAAATCTTTAAATTTACAACATCCCTGCATAGGCACGCCACATGTAATTGAACTAACTCCAGGCTTGTTTCCTTTTAATGAGAAAAAAATCCAGGTCCCCCTCACATCCCTCCAGTTTGTACCTCTGGAAACAACAAATCTGTGCCAGGGGGGTTTGGATGAGGGGGATTTCTGGGGCGCACTGGGGTCTAATTACCAAGACTTGGCCCGCTTCAGGGAGAGACACATTCTCAAACTGCCATCAGTCCCGCTGTCAAATATTGCCAATGTTATCACTCTATTAAACCAAAATCACAAAAGGTGACGATGAGACCGGAGGTCAACAAGTCAACTTGTTTTTTTTTTTGTATGCCTGTGAAGACTACCTCTATACATGTAAGCGATGTAAAACCAGAGATCTGCCAATAGGTGAAAATCAAGTCATTGTTGAAGATGCATAATTATTCAAACAATAAATTGCTCTGAATTTCTACATTCACCTTGGGATTTGGGTTTAACCTGCATGTGAACACTACACTGATTTTTAACTAATTATTTAATCGCTCTTTGTTTGGAGGACGACTATTTACTTGAGTCATATTTTTTCAAAAATATCTCGACACTTCATTGGGTGCAAATGTTGGCTATACACGGGAGAAGAAATTTCACTTTGATCACTTTTATATTGTCTTTCGATGCATTTGGGGTGGATATTTTGCCCATTACACTCGAGACTGCAAAAAGTGAGTAAACTGGCAAAATTCAGGGATCAAATAATAATTATTATTATTATTACTGTAGTGGTGGTGGTGTTACTGGAATGACAGTGATACAGGAAAAAAACACACCAAGAAATGTGCATGGTTTTATATTCTCCCTCAATTAAACGTATTGATCGCTATGATCAATCATAATGTGATGTAGTACCCGCTTCTTGCACTGGTTGGAGCCAAATATCAAGAAACGTGCCCTCTTTCCTCTCTCTTTGGCTGCTGGTAGTCGCGAGTAATTACTGGGCTCAATGCTGCATCAATTATTCACACTTATTTACCCGCAAATAAACAAACACACGAATAAATAAATAATGGAGCACCTTGACTGACTCCAAACTTTTTTTTTTTGGACAAACAAAACGCTTCACGCATGATTCACTTCCATTGTGTCACACACATATGCAAAAATAACAATAATCAGCTTGCGAATCCCATTTTGCAAAAGTCTGGAGGCTGTCTGCTTTCATTTTGAGCATGAGTGAGGAGTGTGTGTGTGCAAGTGCGTGTGTGTGTACGTGTGTGTGTTGTGGCCAGATATCTCCATCTAAGCCCCTGCGCTATAATTGAAATGGCGCATTTGGCTGCGGGCGGCCTGTGAGGGCTGCTTTCTGCTGCGGCGTGCATGCACGTCCGTGGACGTCATTTGATTTGAATGGCCTGGGGGCGGTGAGTGAGTGAGTGTGTGTGTGAGTGTGTGTGTGTGTGTGTGTGTGTGTGTGTGTGTGTGTGTGTGTGTGTGTGTGTGTGTGTGTGTGTGTGTGTGTGTGTGTGTGTGTGTGTGTGTGTGTGTGTGTGTGTGCGCGCGCGCGCCTCTTTGCAACAACAACCACATCCTCATCCTCATCATCACCATCATGCACTCCAGACATTGAGGCAAAGAGCTGGAGAGGAAGAAGAGGAATTCTCGGATGCTGATTGTTGACTTTTATCAACAAGTTCTTATCGGCTTTTTTGAGAGCACTACGAGAAATGGCTGAGTGGCCGACTTTGAACTTTGGAGATGGAGCTGAACGCCTTTAGCTTCAAGTCGCCTCTGGGACTATTAGTACATATTTAAAACCCCTCTTTTTGTTGTTTAAACTTTGAGTGAACGCGAACGTATGTTCCCTCTTTGTTGTTGTTTTTATTACACCCCCAGTAGCCCGGGAAAACACAGACACGTGCACCCGCACACAAACATATAAGTTCCTATCTGTGCGGGCGTAATTTTTCGAGTCCAAGAGGGGAGGAGGTGAAGAGAAAGAGTGAGGAGAGGGGGGGAGTTTATATCACGCTTTTCTTTCCCGGAGAAAATTGCCTTGGCGAGAGAGAGGAGTTGAGCTAATTGTAGCCTAATCCCTGGCCCAGAGGCGCTCGGCCAGCCCGGAGCCACATTCTTCTTCATCATCATCATCATCATCATCCCTTTCTCCCTCTTCGGGATTCTTTTTCTTCTACTCCCAATAAACGACAGGAAGACTTTAATTTCAAGAAGGAGGCGGAGGAGGACTAAGACGAGGGGGGGAAGGAAGGACGCAAGGAAGCAAGCTCATCTATCGATGTTCAAGGTAAGCAAGGACGCCTCCTGTGTGCGCTTCTTTTCTTTCTGTCTGGCTTCGGACGCTCGCTTGACAAGCGAGGGTCGAGGCAGCCTTGAACGCATCACACTTTTGCATTCTTACGTGCGCCGTTTCTCCGCAAGATCTGTGTGTTTTGACTCCCTTCGCTCCCAACCGGACCGACAAGCAAATATCTGAGCATTTTTTATTCATTTTTTGGTGTCTCTTCACCCACCGGACTCCCATCTGGATTCGCCGTCTACCATGTTCGAAACGGTAAATGCGAACGACGGTTTGTTTTGTGCAACATTAGGATCGGGTTTTTTCAAGCCGGCGTGTAACGTCAGACGGGGAATACGAGTAATGGTTGTAATAATAATAATAAGACGCCATATTGAACATTTCTCTTTTTCTGCATGTGTGCATGATGCGACAGTGTGGTGATATGTGCTTTCATTATAGCTCCTTTCAAGCCAGGGTCCCCCCCCAACCAAAGTTGGGGATTCCAATTTACTACGTCATGTATTGCCCCTACGTTGCCCTTTGCCCATAAATTATGTGACTGCTTGACTCTGATTATTAGTACTAATATCATCTGCAATATTTTTATCATGACGCCCCACAAAATTGGCACTTTTTTTTTGTCGCGAGCCTTTGATGTCAGGGAACAGATCAGGGAAACCAAATCAAGGTTTAAAATTGTGATGTTTGCATTTTGATGCAAATGTTGCCACAGTAGTTTGTTGTACTTAAGAAAGAGAGGTGGGTATTGCCCCCCCCCCCCTCCACCCCCAATTTCTCAAATCTCCTTTTGCCGGGATTTGGAACGTAATCCCATGCTCATGTAATCGTATTAGAGCAACATGATACTCCAAGTGAGGCGGGCACCACCCTGGGAATTTAAAAAAGAATCACTAAAGGCTAAAGACTATGGAGATACACCCCTCTCCCTGCTCCCCCCGCCCCCATAAAAGAAAAAAACATCGGGCAACAAGCTGATCAATTGTGTCAATTTAATGATGGGTGAAATCCAATCATTTCAGCGTTTTTTCTTTTAAATGTGGCTTTAAACCTGTAGGAAAGAAACATGTCAGCTATTATAAAACGCCCCCAAACCACGTGACCTTACGCACTTTATCCCTCGCATTAAGAGTTGACTTTGGCAGAACACATTCCTAATTCAAGTAAAAAGTGAGCTGTACTAGTTTATGAAAGGACCACTTATGTTTTTAATCGTTTGTAAATATCCTTATTGTACTGTCCTTGTCCTGTTAAATAGCAATGAATGACAGTTTTCAACTGTTTGGTTTAAGGTCAAACTCTTGACACACTTGATCGACTCTTCTATTATGCTCATGTGGTCAAGTCATGTAAAGAAGTCATGTGGGTGTTTCAATAATGAGTCCTTCATCATTTTTTTTTTAAATGATCACAAACATTGCAGAAACCAAAGTATTTTTTGACGGAGCACAATTTAGCAAGCATTATGGGGTGTTCACAAACAATTTCTAAACCCATAAGGAACCATTTTGGTAACCTGGACACCACATGTCTCTGTTGAAACTTGTGTTGCGGCCAATCAACAAAGAAAGAAGATATAAATTGATAGTCTGTTCAATAGTTTTGGAAATACGGCGCAGAGAAGTTGCCCAACTTTAAAAAAAAAAAACCTTGTAACGTACGGCTATAATGACACGCGTGCAAAAAATGGAATTCCCGCGCATTTCGGTGGGTGCCATGTAATTATGTTAATATGGGTTTCCTTCACCAAACGTGGCTTCTGTATTATGATTCTAGAACATAATGACATTTTTGAAAGAAATTTGGGTTAATTGGCCAAAAGCACGCATGCTCTACCGTTGTCTGTGTGGAGTGTCGGTGGCTTGCTGGTGGCATCAACTTGCTACTTCAACACCTCCTTTTAGGCAAGCGTCACTGCGCTGACTCCAGCAGTTCATTTGTTCCCCTTCCGAAATTGCTCTTCAACGGGGATGTGATCACTCAATTTGTGTGTGTGTGTGTGTGTGTGTGTGTGTGTGTGTGTGTGTGTGTGTGTGTGTGTGTGTGTGTGTGTGTGTGTGTGTGTGTGTGTGTGTGTGTAGGTGTGCAAGTGGAGACCACCCTCCCCTTTCACTCCCACACTGGTGTGTCTGGGTGCATCACATCTCTCCCATAATGCGACCTTTAATTAGAATATTGCAGCAGCAGTTTGTTTTATTCCCCTAGAGGCTGACACCTAGCATCCTCCCCTCTCCCTCTTCCTCTCTCTCTCACACTCTCTCTTGTCTATCTGTCTGTCTGTCTCTCTAATAAGCATCCTCCTCCTCTCCCCGCCCGCGGTGCCAAGCCAAAAGATGCAAACATACTTAATTAGAGGCGCCGCCGTGTAGTAATACGCAGGCGAGGGGGACGCGACCAGGCAGTCATGGAAGTGATCTGATCAGGAAGGATATCGTCTCAGGGTTTTTTGGTTTTTGCCACTGTAGGATCCGTCTCTCTCCACCATTCCTCTGTCTTCCTCCCCCTTCCTCTTCCTTCTCCTTCAATGGCTTTTTTGTACACTTGCTTCCAGGAGGGGCGAAGCATGTCGCGGCTCTCTCTGACCCGGTCCCCGGTTTCCCCCCTGGCCGCCCAGGGCATCCCTCTGCCGGCGCAGCTCACCAAAGCCAACGCGCCCGTGCACATCGATGTGGGCGGGCACATGTACACCAGCAGCCTGGCCACGCTCACCAAGTACCCGGACTCAAGGTAAAGGAGGTCTTGTGTCATTTTGTGGTCTGTCTCTACCCGTGCGAGGCTTGAACCTGTTGTGAGATTGTCACCACCGGTTCTTGTGTGACCTCTGAAGGGCTACACCTCGATGGTTTTATTTCAAATCCACTGTGGTTGGTTGGCGCACAAAGGCAAACAAATCATAGAATCTCCGTCATTATCCAAATGTCTTGTGGCTCGAACACGTCAACTTTTGAGAGCAGCGCATCTTCTCGTTGTTGACCATTTGTTCTTTCCCCACGTCGTGACTATCGTGCATTGACATTGGATGGCAGGCGATGGCCGACTGTATCATAACTTCAATTTTATGAGCGTGATCCAAGGCATCCTTTTAAAAAGGGAAAACAGTGAAAAACGTTCATTCTTAAGCTCCTGCTGCCTCTAGCGTAGTGGTTACGACAGTTTTGTAGTCTCTAAATCAGTGTTTTATCTGTTAAAAAAAATGTTGTGTGTATTATGGGGGGTGGAAAAAGAATGACGTGACTTTCACAGTTTGTAAAAGAACCAGTATTGTAGCCAATTCCGCCTTTACTAACACAATGGTTAATTTAGAGAGGTAATAAGTGAGCTGCATTGTCTTGGATCAGAATGTGTCACATTTCCCTCAACGGAAACGCAGATCGTTTTGTAACGACTGTAGCGTGACTGTAAAACTACAAAAAGAGTGAATGAGCGCACGCAGTGTCAAGTATGCGTGAAGCGGTGCCATCCCTTTTTCATATCATTCGAGGTAGTTTGTCGTGTTCAAGAACTGCACTGCGTCCCACAGTGAACTACTTTTCATCTTTTCAGCCTTCGCTAAATAAAATAACAACAATATTAGGAAAACCTTTCAGTGTGATGAAATTCAGTTCCATCATATTTGTTAATTTTGTCAAGGGTTTTTAGTACATCTCGTGGATTGTATTCGGTGTACCCGAATCACGTGTCCAATGAATGTACTCTCAAGTGCAAAGGTCATCTAACGTGACCCAAGAATCTGCTTGCATGCTTGAATTTAAAGGTAAAACGCTGAAAATCGGAATTCGGATTCCACACACAAGTCGCTAAACTTACACCTATACTGGAACGACACTAGAATACCAAACGCTACTTTAAGAACTCACCTCTCACGGAGGTTTTCTTCATACAGACTTCAATGTCAGCCGTCAAAGTCCCATGTGGGCCAAGGTAAACACACAGCAGGCGGGTTGTTAAAAAATCTGCCAAATTGGCTACAGGAAACAATCCTCCTAATCCCCTGATAATAAAAGGCTTGATATGAGTACAGTCAGATGACAGGAAATCCCCAGACAGCTCCTCATTTTTATGTTATAGGCGCAAAATAAAAGCTCACATCTCCGACACGGATTGACAATTGTTGCCATTTACGCTGTTAACGTTAACATCATAGGTTTTAGGAGCTTTGGGATCTTTTATATATTTTTTTGTAGATGGCAAAACAGGGTCATGAAAGTGTGGCTAAATGATATGGTGTCTGGAAAAGAAGAAAGGCTGAGAGCTAAATTCTTTCAAAGCGTACAGACAAAGGCCTACTAGTTATTGTTTGTATATCTATATCTATATTGATGTAGATATAGATAGATAGTAAATTGTTAAGCTTGATCCAGGTCTTTTTTGGAGTGGTCTACATTTTTAGCTTTCGATGACGTATAGTTCTGTTCTGTATGGATGAATGCAGAAACTGCAAAAGCTTTGCATACATATCCGATTTATGTCCATTTATGAAAGAGGCCTAAATCGGACTTGAAAAAAATCTGAATTGTACTGTTCAGAATTGTACTGTTCACCTGAATGAAAAAAATCTGATAAGCATATATGGGCAAAAAACAAAAAATAAATCGGAAATGCGCTGCAGTGTGAACATCGCCTTAGTCTAATAGATTTTGAATACGCCATTATAGTTTTATTTCTAAAGGCTAAAAGTGATTGACTGCAAATATGTGTTGTGTTTGTGTATTTTCGAGCAAGATACAAAATATATATTTACTACTACTACTACTGCAATCACCAGAGTCAAAATACTTAAGTGGGGTCTTCGGGTTACCAAATATACGGTAGTACCATATCCTTCAAAGTGCTTTTTCCATACTCCTTTCAAATGCTGCCGACAGGTATGTAAAAATGCCTTGTGTACACAGTGTTTCGACATGACACTGCCCACCACTGGCCTGGCATGCACACTGCACTGTTATTTTAAATAAATAAATAATAATTTTTGTTCTGGTCATTTCAACAACTTTTGCCATTTTTTGCATGAAACTTTTCCTAAATTTTCTAGGTCATCCTTGTGTGAACAAACTCCGAAGCGTTATACAGTATTTGAATATGACAGTTGCCTTAGTTGGCAGTGTAAGATGTTCCAAAGACGTTTTTGACGGGCAAGCAGGCAAACAGAAAACACTCATAGAGAGTCATGTTAGAACATTGTGATGGTTACGCGAGCGAGGGTGAAGATGCGAGTGTGGCTTTGAGTTCCTTGTCTCTCTCTCTCTCTCTCTCTCTCTCTCTCTCTCTCTCTCTCTCCACACACGCTCCTCTGCTTGCTCGGCCCGTCTCTTTCTGTTTCTTTCTCACCCGGGATCACGCACACACACATACGCTCACTGTTGTCTCTCGCATTTCCCAGCCTCCTCAGAGCACACTTGCCCTCGGGGCCCTACTTTCCGCCGAAGCCAGTGGAAGGAGACCCCCCCAGCCCCCACCCTCCTCCTCGCCCTGTCTCCTCCGCCCTCTCTCGCCTCCCCCTTTGTGTGAATTAGGATAATGGCTGACAGCATAAAGCAAAACAATTACACTGTGGCGGGATCCCGAGAATGCCACGCACGTCCGGTCGTGGTCCAGGGTCCAGAAAAAGGAGGCGAGAATGGTTAAGAGAATGGTTAAGGAGTTTCAAGTTGATGGTGACTTTTAATAGATTGTTCGCTGAATAATGCAGTGTGCCAAGAGAAAGTTAGTCTAGTAACGAATGTGCGGCTATCCGTCTTCCTCAGCGCCAGGCCATATTAAGGGACAGTGGCCATGAAACATTGATGGCACACTCTGTGGAGCTCTCGCTTGAACAGAAGCTGAGGAAATTAGGGGCGAATACTCCACACAGACAAGAAAGCTATTTGGATAGGAGCACTGTTTTTTTTTTCCTCGGCTCTGTGTTCTCTTCCACGTGTGATCGATCTGAAGTGGCATCATGCATTCTGTTGCTTTAAATGCACACAAATGGCCCACTGTCACGACACCGAACATGAGGCTTCAGGAAATTACTCTTTTTATTTGATTCGCTTATTATTTTTCATCGTGTTGATGTAGTCTTTGTAGGTTTAAGGACCTTTTTACGAAGCTGTACTATAGCAAGTTGGTTTCTTTCCCAATAAATCGTAGCTATGTGGCAAATGGTTAACCTAAACTTTTCCTCTGCTCAAGCAGTAGCAAAGTCATAATTACAGTATTCAGAAAAACCGTCTTGGCATTAATATAAAACACCAATGAAAAAATAGTCAGTTGGGCGGTAACTGAGCGAACCTTCTTGTCCCACATCATCACGTTTTTCCTACACTGGTGCTCAAACGATTTAATTGCCCGCCATTTATGTGGGACTATTTTCATGCCAAGCGTACATCTAGTGCAAAGTGCAGTCTACCTCTGCACATGGCTGGAATTTTCTTTGGCATTTTTGTCGAAATTACAGTATAAATGCGCGTTTGTTCCGATGTGAGAGTGAACACAGCTCCCCTGATTCCCGGGCCAATCAAAGCGGTCTACATGATGGAAGCATAACAGACTTGCTGCAGTCCGTGTAAGACACTGGCGCACACAAAGTATGTTTATAAGTATAAAGATCTCCATTTTAAGACTACCGGTAAGTAAAATTGGCTGCCGCAAAGTGGTCGCTTGTAGACAGCCTTCCACCCCCATTGTGGGTCCTTGTGTCACAACACAGCCCACCCCCTTCACTGCATGCTGATGTCATTTTTATGAATGAAATATGATGATATCCAACACACATATCAGCGGAGCGCAGTATCCGTCTGCTTGCACGTGGGTCAAATCCACCAAAATCGCATCACACTACCTGCGCCACAACTTAGACCCGCTTTCACCTGGTCTCTTTGCGTTTATTGTCCGTTGCAGTAATGTGAAAGTGTAGTGCATTAGTGCTAGTATATTTTCTTCATCAAAAAAAATAAAAAATGCTGCAGGATTCCCCCCTGCTCATTGCCAGACTCCAGGCTGCAAGACCCCTCTTGGCCCAAATCTGATCTAAATAACAATGTGAATATGTTAAAATGGTTGCCCTCAAAGTATCAGTAAGAAATAATTGGGCTTTTCTTCTCCCTCTGGGGATCAATCTCCAGTGGGGAGGTGTGTTTGACTTTTAAGCTACCGTGAAGCATATGAATAGAATAGTGATAAACGTAAGGCATAATCGGACACTGAAATATGTCTATAGAGTTTATGTGGCCAAAACTTGCCTGTGTTGAAACAAAACAAAAAAATCTCAAAGCTAACATTCACTAATGTTAGCGTTATAGTATCCTTGCTAGCACTAACTCGGCAAAGGAGGTGTCTTGGCTGGTCCATCAGTATTAGTATAGACAGTGACAGTAAAGGGTGGCTATGATAAAGTGACTATTTTCAAGATTTTCGAAGCTAATGTGCAACTATTCCGTGTATTATTCTGTTCGACTGCCGTCAGCAATCAATTGAACGCTTTTTGGCACACTTTTCATCCGCTGGTTCCAACTCACCACTTTTTAACACTTATCGATTTTAAAAATGCCAGCAACCCCACATGTGAAAATAAAAACGTGCCGTGTGTTCGTGCTTGTCTTATCGTGTGTGGTGTACTCCAGGTGAGCAACAAAGCTGTTGTGGTACCAAGACTGAGAGGAGGTATAGTGCCGCTGGGCACATTGCCGTGGCAAAACTTTCTCCTTGTCATTTGTTTTATGAATGACGTGGGAGACGCGTTATTCAAAAACGGTGACGCAACACCACCATTTGCTCTTCGCACAAGGTTCAGGTGGTTTCCCGATTGACTAGCATTCTGTCTAGGCGTCACAATCGCAGAGCGCGGGCCTCGTCTGAACTCGCTGTTGACCACGCACATAAGGATTTGTAATGGTGAAAATTAATTGCCATTGTTGCCGTTGGCTCATTCATGACACACCCCACACCACAGGATCATCGTTCACGATCATCCTGTAGATGCTTCCGAGGATGTATGACTTTGCTGACTTTGATCGGAAGCGAGAGAAAATGCACAAATTTGGGTCTGATCTGCGGTCTGCGTGTAGTAGCCCCACTGAAGATTTGCTATTGTTGGCCCCGAACATTTTATGAGCAGATCAGGTCAGAATTTGACAATCAAGCCTTTGCTGACTTAGGTGTGTGGGAGGGTTTAGGGGGGCATGTTCAAATTCCACCCAGTTATCATTATGCTTGTACTCCACATGGGCACTAAAGTACATTCCCGACCATTGTGTGCGTTTGACTTTGTGAGAACCGTTTTGGGAAGGCGCTTTTATGCTCACTGTGGACAAATCAAAGCCCATAAAGGCGCGTAGACGACGAGTTTGGCGGAAAAGAATGTGGCAACTATAACTCCCAGAGGAGTGGAAGGCATCCAGCTGTGTATGTTCTTTGAGTTCAAATACTTTTTTGTGCATACAGCGTACGTGCAGCAGACTACCTGTTAAACCTCTCATCCAATTGAACAGAAAAGGGCAAACATGAGAAGGCCGGCAGAGCGAGTGAGTGAAGTGAGTAGAGGAGGAGGCTGAGGAGGAGGAGGAGGAGGAGGCGGGTGGTGGTGGGGGGCAAAGAAAAAGAAAAACAGGCAGCATTTTAATTGCTTTTTAAAAAAGTGGAGATGAAAAACAGAGTTAGCCCGCAGGCGTATGGTGAAATTCTAGCTGGAAGAATTGCAAGACCATATGAGAAAGGAACACCCGGGGCCAAACAGGGAGATGAGTATTGGTTTTTATAAAGCATTTTGCATCGATTTCCAGAGAGAAAAAGCAAGCGAGGGAGACGGGAGGATGGAGGCAGAAGACAGAAAGAGAGAAAGGAGGAGAGAAAGAAAGGAGAGAGGGAGGAAAAAGTCGTCTTTGCTTCCTCAAACAGTCAAAGAGGAGAAGAGGAATTGTTGGGGTCAGCTGACACTCGATCCAAACGCTTTTTAAAAAGTTGAAATCAAGAGTTTGTTCCCACTCCTCGTAATACAACTGGCTGCTTTCACGCCAGGTATGAGGGTCAACTTATTGCACAATTATCTTTTGTCACTCGACGCAGGAAGCGAAGCCGCGATGAAAGAGCTGATTGTGTAGAAAAAAACAAAACAAAACAAAAAGACAAAGCCTCGCTAACAGTTGTTTTGCACCTAAAATGATGGAAACTGCCAATTGTCTTGCCAGTGTGCACAACCATTCCCTCCATTGTGCTAAAATAAAGCACATTTAGTGAGGCAATAACAAGATGAAGCATTAGGAAAAACAGCAGCCCCAAGCCCAACATGAGGAGGAGTTTTAATTATTGGGAGGAAAAGCATGTTAAATATTCAAAAAAATGCAATGGAGTGGCACTCAGTAAGGAACACCTTTGTACTGTATGGATGAATTGTGCCGTTACGAGGAATACAAAAAAAAATGCCATTACATCACATTATGTCAACATAGAAAAAAAAAAATTTTTCATCCTGCACAAACAGACTATAGTGTACCCTGTCAGGTCAAAATGTAGAAACACTAAGTACCATATTTTATGCGCCCTAAGGCGCACCTAAAAGCATTACATTTTCCTTAAAAGCCAACAGTGCGCCTTATAATCTAACCTGCCTTATATATGGATCGATATTCGGATTTCTTGGACGTAGTATTTTAAATGTTCTGTGAAGCGCTTTGTTACAGCTGCAGCGGTTGTGAAAGCTCGATATAAATAAAGCTGTATTGTGTTGTATTCCCTTTAGCATAGCTCCATCTAGTGGATGCATAACATAATTGCAGACACTATTGTACCATTTATTCTAAGCGCCTTATAATGTGGTGGCCCAATATATGAAAACGGTTTTAAAATAGGGCATTCATTGAAGTGCGGAATATATGGTAGTCTTTCCCAGGGTGAAACTGTCCGTCCCCATTCTAAAAACGTCATCGCATGTGTCGAGGGTTCCTCGGCAGTCCCAACATAAAAGGTTTCGTAGTTGCAAGTTAACAACCAAGTTAGCCCATTTAGTAATAGGATAACCATTTGTTTTTTTAATTGTTTTACAATTGTAGCCTACAAATGTTTTTATACAAAGATTTACGGAAAATAATTATGACTTCAATACTGTACTATGTTAATCTAGATTGGTGTTCAGCTACAAATTTAGGTTAGGACCCCATGCACAGCGGACCTGCTCTCGCGAATAGCGAAACAAGCCCAACAAATAATGGACCCTGATTATAATTGGCATTAACAATATCTATTGTTTTATTTGGGTCAAAAACTGTAAATAAGCGTTCCAAAAAGAATCCATGAATAGGTCAGTGACAGAGCACACAGACAATTTTGAGTGTTCACTGAACCTAACAGTCTGTCTTGACTTTGATAGCACGTGATTAGTTTTATAGGTTTCAAGCTGGTATTAAATGTTAAAAATATATATATAAAGTCTAGTATACGGAATACATTAGTATGCGACTCTTGTCCATTTCCCGCGTCTGTTTCATTGGCAGCTGGGTAACAGGTGAAATACCGCATTCACGCCATTAATTTTTGTAAGTACATGTGGCGAGGATGCAATCTGTCCACACTGGGACACTTCAAACGAGTCTACAGCGGAGGAACGCTGCCTTGAGCTCCTTGTTTCAAATGGCCAGGCGAAGAAAAAAAAAAGCATTTCGGGCTAGCAGCTAGTAAAATTGAAAAATAAATGGAGGGTAATTGTTTCATGCATTTGACTGGAGTTAGACTCATTTCATTAAATGTGTGTTGTGTGTGTGTGTGTGTGTGTGTGTGTGTGTGTGTGTGTGTGTGTGTGTGTGTGTGCGCGCGCGCTCGTGTCACTTTGCAGAATTAGTCGCCTGTTCAATGGCACCGAGCCCATCGTGCTGGACAGCTTGAAGCAGCACTACTTCATAGATCGCGACGGCGAGATATTCCGCTACATCCTCAGCTTCCTCAGGACTAGCAAGTTGCTGCTTCCCGAAGACTTCAAGGTGAGTGTCGCCTTACCCAGAACATGAAATGCATATTTGTATGAATTGAAAAGACAACTTCAAATGTTACATTTCTATTCGATAATACACGAATAATACACAATGACAACAGCATGTGGAGTGCATCTGGGAAATATTCCCAGCACTTTACTTTAATATTACAGCCTTATTCCAAAATGGAATGAATTCTTTTCCCCCTCAAAATACAATACTACACACCCATAATGACAATATGAAAAAAGCTTTTTGAAATATTGGGATATGTCCTGCAATGGTACCTCAGTACAGTAGCAGCTAGCATGAGAGTGCAACAAATTACTGTGTGATTTATTTTGGATGGTTTGTTTAACGACACATACCCAGCTCGTTAAGATATACATTTTGAGTTCACCGGTAAGCTGTCAAGTTAAAACAGTTGTTCTCTACCTTTGGTTAGATTGAAATATATGTTCTGTATTTGACTTACTTTATCAGAGTTTTTTTCATGTTTTGTTCCATGAAACTAGCTACCTGTTTTGCTAGTTTCAGTAGCTTGTTGGGAATATATTCAATCAAAGTGAAGCTTCTGTATTGTATCTCGTGTCCCACAAATATGAAAAGTCATTTCACTCAAATCTGTAAAATGGAAATTCACACTGCTTATAGTGAGGCTAGCTCAGGAGTGGGCAAACTACGGCCCGCGGGCCGGATCCGGCCCGTTGGGCTTTTTAATCCGGCCCGACGAAGGTTGGTACACAACACAATCAAGGTTCGATATAAATGATTGCATTCATTTCATTTGGACTCGTAATGACAGGCATTTCAACGCCAGGTGGCGCAGTTACTTGAAGTTGCAGAGCACAGGGAGGGAGGGGGAGACGATACGGAAGCCAGCAGTATAGCCAACTCAAGCAACTCCCGCTCGATACGACGGAATAAGTGTGTCCGCGCCGCTATTTTCAATCATTGGATCCAAAACAGCGACATGCAAGTGACTCTTTGTTGCAGTGAGTTTTACTGCGATTGCGAACATTTTCACGTCCTGTCGATCATGGCATGATCAATGAAAAGGAACAGAAATGGCCACGGAAGAGAAAGTGAAGTGTATCAGATTAAACAAAGCGGATTACAAACTACGAAACATTCAGGAGACGCTTGGAGTCTGAAAGACTCAAATCTACAAGACTTTGAAAAACAAGAAAGTGATTTGTGCTCAGTCCGATTCTGGCTATTTCCATGCCCAGAGTGAATTGCTTGCGGCTCGACGGACAGTTGAGCAAATAAACGTTTCCTGGAATGGTTTGACTGCTATTGTGCTAAAAACTTTCCGGAAACTGGACCGCTAAAAAGAGAGCAAGCGAGTCCCAGAGCGCTAACTATGAGCATAGAAGACTTCGAAGCGTCCCGTGTCTGGCTTCAAAAGTTCGCTGCGCGACATCAGCTGAGCAACGCTGTCATGTGTGGTGATCGAGGGGAGGTCAAGTCAGAGACAATGAGTGAGTCGAAAGAAAAGCCACCAGGTCTCTTACACGTCTCATTTTGTAGCAAATAGTCCTAACTTTGTTATATTATGTCATATACCTGTACTGCTTGCTGCAGTTTTTGGCCAATATATTGTTGCACTTTGTTGCTTGTGTTGTCACATGTATGTTGCTCACATACTTGAACCTTCATACAGGACATATACCATAGTTGTTTCACTGTTCACATTAAAAAAAGTATGGGAATACTTTCATGCTTTTGTTCTGTTGATGTTTGGTATGGACTGTCAACATATACATTTTTTTTTATATGTACCGTATCTTGTCCTGACACGGCCCACCTGTCAAATTTAGAAATCAATGTGGCCCCCGAGCCAAAAAGTTTGCCCACCCCTGGGCTAGCTCAATGACATTAGATGCTAGATGACATTAGATGCTGGATGTCGACAAACATATTGTAGTATTTGATTGCAGTTAGCCAGCAAGTTGAAAGAGGGGATAGTTTTAAACACTAATTCAGAATATTATTGATTTTAGCCGTTGTCAGCTATTTGTTGCTGTGTTAGTAGCAAGCTAGCGGCTAGTTTATCAGCATCGCTACTTTTTCCATGATGCTAGCTGGCTGTCAAGCAAAATTATTTGCTTACTAATGAGTTTGTGCACTTGAAAAGACAAATAATACATAAATAAAGCTTAGTCCACTGGTAAAACAGATCTGATTTAAATTAAATGAATGGCAACTTTCACCAGTTAGCCAAAATATGTATGAATCAACATTGCCATTCAAGGCTCTGTTGCAATGTTTAATTCATCCAAGGCTGCTTCCTGTTGAAGGATTATTTTGCAATATTGTTTATTCTCCTCATCACTGTAAACCACTTTAACTTAAATGACCTTTCCATGCGGGCTCCTCATTCACCATTCTTCTCGAAGAGAACATGGCGAGACCGAGCCACTCGAAGCCTGGAGCCAGTTCTTAGGGGAGGGCCCCACAGAGCATCTGAACCAGATCCAAGCCTCCAAGAACAAAACATGACATGAAAGCTTCACATATTTTGGCAAATGACGATCTGACTCAGTACCGATTAGTTTTCCACCTTCTCTTATTCATGCTTTGCCCCACAGTCTGAAATGTTGACCGTCCAATCAGGTAGCAACGTTGAAGGAGAATATATCCGACTTCGTTGTTTCGACTCATTACAATCCCCTCGCATAAGCCTGTGTTGATCTGCATACCTTTCAATTTGCGTGAAGCCCGAGCAAAGGGGGGAGGAGGAGGAGGAGGAAGGGGAAAAAAATGCAAATAGTGCAAGGCAAAATTGAGCATGTCCTTATCTGAACACAATCAGGCTTGCCGTCGCCCGAGGGCTGGGTCTGTTCTGCTGCTGGCAGCCGCAGCCTTGTGTGTTTTGTTAAATCAATGTGAAAGTCTGAGCAGAAAGAAAGATTTCGGCCGACATCGCTGGAACAAAAAAATATTCACTATTTATAACCACCCTCGTTACTCAACGCACAATTAATCACACAAGAGTAAGCAACGCTCAGTCGCGCTGAAGGTGTGCTTATGAACCGTTAAGTTTGTGCCATGAATCAATTCCGAGACTCACGTCTATTATTCGTACTTTTACTGTGCGAAAGTCTAAAGAGGTACACATATTTATTCCTCCCATCTTCAGCAATTTTTTTTTTTTTACAATGTGAGAGCCCTCACACGTGACAAAGATAAAAAATCAGCAAATGTTTCTCATTGCTCTTCGAATATGTGCAAGGGGTTGATCTACTAAACATTTTTGATTGTTGACTATAAAGTGATGAAAGTCAAGTTGAAATCGATTAATCGATGACATCATTCATATTTTTTGTTCCCTCACGGTCAAGCGGTCGCCAACCTTTTTTTTTTTTTTCGCCACCGACCGGTTCCACGTAACGACATATTTTGCTAGACAGGCATAGAATCAAATAAAAACAAATCATATAACTCATTAGTATGCTGTTTGTTGTTGTAATTAGTGGGAGCCCTGCGCAAGTTAAAAAAAACACAACCATGTAGTCCGTGGCTCAGCTGAACTCATCGCTGACCGCACACACACACACACACACACACACACACACACACACACACACACACACACACACACACACAAAGATTTCTCATTGTAAATATTGAACACCTACAACGGGTTTTTTAAGTACAGTTTTTTTGTTCAGATCGGGGAAATAAAAATCCCGTTTAGCAAAGCACACACCACTGGACAATCAAGCAGGCTCTTCTTTTTGTGTGGTGAATGATGAACAAACACAATCAATTCTTTTACCCCTTCATAACTGTATCCGGACGTTCACTAAAATGAAATTCAAGTTTTTTTTGTTGTTTTTTTTTTTTTGAGTGTCCGATGTCCTACTATTTACTGTTTTGCTCAGTCAAATTGATGGGGGCGCAACCTTTGCACGGTACCGGGAAACTAATACAGTCGTTTGTAGAGTCTTTTTATGAAATATTTTACCCTACAACGTATTCCTCCTGCAAAACAAAATGGTGTCAACTAAGAGCAATGTGTAATTTCCATCTGTCACCAAACAATTCATAAAAGGTGGGAGGGGAAAAAAAGGTTACACTTGGTTTGCTGTTTTACAAAATGACACCAACAATTTCCGATGTTCAAATCCACTTAGGTGTCTTATAATTCATTTGAAAACACATGGCCGCTCTATCCGTCCTCCTGCGAGAGACTATTTTTATCATCATCCTCCCTCTGAGATGTCGCCTTGCCGCTGGCCAATCGGGTCGGCCATTATTCTGAAGCTCAAAAAGGGCTGTCTGTCCAGGACCCGGCTTTTTTTTTTTTCGGGAATGAAGTTGTCTGGTAGAGCTGGCGGCAGCCAGGACGTTGCCGCTGCCGGGCGCCGGCTTTTTATCCTCATCCTCACGTTGGCGCTGCAGATGACTCTGTTGTTTTGTGCTGGGGAAGGGGATGACTAAAGTGCCTCGCAGACAGAACCCCCGTTAAAAAAAACACATCCATCCACTGGCTTCAGAGCTGGGACAGATGAGGCACTTTGAAACAGAAAGCTGCCCAAAGGGTCAGCGTCTTCGTGCGGGTTTTTGTCCGTTGCAAGAAGCCAACCGGTATTGAAACCATTTTGGGAGGTTTTGATTAGTTTGGGATTTTCTATGCCATTTACTTATGAAAGTACTATAAAGGACTACTAGGGCCACATTGAACCAAAACTATATATATTCCATGAGACAAGGCTCTAGACTGAGACTAATTTGGGCACTAAGGCACTGTAATTCCCTAATGATACAAAAAAAAAAGAGGTGGTACAAGTGCAACCTGCCTCTTGAGGCTCAATACGTCTGTACCCAATGTTTGCAATTTTTGTGAACAGAGCCTGAGCCTGTTCGACTTAGATTTTTAATATGTTCAAGATATTGTATTTATTGTTCTACATTTCAATGCCAATGTTCAATACTCTCGAGGATAAAAAGTTATTTGGTCTTAAAAAAATGGATTTACTCGATTTAAGATGCTCTCTCATAATACTGTATGAGCAGCATAAAAAACAATATTATCATTGCAAAAAGTTAGTCGAGAGCCCCGTGAGAAAGCTACTTTTGTTATGAAAAAAGTTGTAATCACACGTGAATGTCGTTTTTTTTCCCAAATATTTTTTTTTTAATTTGACAATAAGTTCCCCCCCTCACCCCCACAAAAAAATTTAAACGTAGAGAAATAAGTTTTTTTTTCTCCTTCAAATAAAACCTTTTTTCTTGAAGAAAAAGTGTAATATTAGTTGTTTCGGGAAAAAAGGTTGTAAAACTAAAATTCTATTTTTTTCCCTAAAAAAAAAGCATTCTATCATGTAAATTAAATCACATTTTATTCAAGATTCGATCCCAGACCAGAAAAAGTTGTTTTCTAATCCGTTATCCTCACGAGGGTGGCGGGCGTGCTGGAACCTCTCCCACATCGAGTCATAGACGAACAACCATTTATTTGCTCTCACAGTCACACCTCAGGACAATCTTGAGTGTTCCACGAACCTGCCATGCATGTTTTCAGAATGTGGGAGGAAACAAATGAACAAATTACATGAACAACAAATTGATCAAAATTCACAATGACTCATCCATAAATGCGACATGATTTGTGGTTGTTCTATAATTGTCGAACATTGTAGCTCGCTAGCCGCTAACGAACGTCCGTTAACAGTTGACATTCAACGCAGTGAATGAAGCTGTCAGTCTTCGTCGCCGCTAATCCGAACACATATGTATTAATTGCTAATTGTTTAGCAGCAGGATTTAGGTTTAACCTGATTAAAATCGGCTCGTAATAGGATCTTAACCTCATTACCATACATCGGGCATATATTAAAACAGCCCCCCGTCTGATGATTGCCCTCACGTTCGCTTGCGCACACATCGCCGCCTCCACACCTTCCATCTGCTTTCGACGCAAAAAAAAAAAACCTTACGCATCCCTTCTCTTCTCGCTGAATGATGGCGCCATCTGCTCTTGTGGGAAATTAGAGGCAAATGCGATGGGGCAAAGCGCCCCCAGCGAGCGCTACCCGCCGGGGGGGAATAGAGGGAGGCAATCTGCTGCAAAAGTTGTCTGCGTGCGTGATGCGCCACGATGGCCTTGATGGAGTTTGAAACATGCTAACGGCTAACATGGTGATGCTAAGCATGAGAGCTGCCACCTGCTTATTTCTTGTTTGTTTTGGACATGTTTATTTTTTGTTTGTTTGTTTTGCCTTGGTGGGACAACGACAATACATGGTTTCCCCAAAATGATAAACACCAACAGTGATGCGGTATTTGTTTGAATCTTGTATTTTATATCATATAATTCGCATATATGGTTGCCTCTGACAACTAAAAATAGTGAGTGTGAAGCGATTTTGTTTGTTTGAGACCAACAGATGTAGCGGAAGACAATATGTGGCTGCCCCAAAAGATAACAAAAAATAAATACATCTTTGTATTTTTTAGATAAAGGCGGGGAAATTCACAAAATTCTTACTTGACAGCAAGTGACACATACAGATGAAATTGCAGATGAATGTGCAGCAGTATTTGTGAACATATCAGAAGAACAAACGAAAATAAATGATAGAATTAACTATAAATGTCGTGGAAATGTCCTTCGTTTTCATCTTTGTCAACAAATATCCTACATGAGCTTTCAATGTCCATTTTATATGATTTTTTTTGGTTTTATATTACTAAAACTAATCAACTAAAACGAAGCATTTTTGAAAAACAAGCTTGCTCTAAAAGCTACTGAACTGAATTAAAAAAAAAAACAGAGTCAAAAGGAAATAAAAAGTATAACTGTCATGAAAAATCTCAAACTCTTATGACCCCGGTGACAAGACAATGGTGGCTTGCCTCATACAGATAAATGTCGCCTCTCTGCAGCAATATTTGCAAAAATATTTTTCTTTTCAGGTCAAAGGGAAACATATCACTCAACCTTTATGGAAGAGGAGCAGT
The DNA here is from genome assembly GCA_026261675.1 of Hippocampus mohnikei. Taxonomy (NCBI): domain Eukaryota; kingdom Metazoa; phylum Chordata; class Actinopteri; order Syngnathiformes; family Syngnathidae; genus Hippocampus; species Hippocampus mohnikei. Next base: position 6,369,567 of record JAKGUB010000341.1, read on the forward strand.
ACTGTCAGAATACTTTCTTAATTTTTCACACAAAACCAAAAAAAAAAAGTACAGATATGTTTGAGATAAAAATGAAGTTAAAAAAAATGTCTTTTTTGGTAGGGGAGGGTTGGGTTGAAAGCTGTTTTTCTTTCATGCTTTAGATAAAATGTTGAGATTTTGTTCCTCTGCAACACTGCCGGTTAAAACTGAGCGTATTTGTATCAGAGCTCCTAAGATTGTGTGTGTGTACCTAATGAAGTGGCCTGGCACCTCGCCCCGCTGCCTCCGCAGGACTTCCAGCTTCTTTACGAGGAGGCGCGCTACTACCAGCTGACACCCATGATCAAAGAACTGGAGCGCTGGAAGCAGGAACGCGAGCAGCGGCGCATGGCGCAGCCCTGCGACTGCCTCGTGGTGCGCGTCACGCCCGACCTGGGCGAGAGAATCGCCCTGAGCGGCGAGAAGGTCCTCATCGAGGAGATCTTCCCCGAGACGGGGGACGTTATGTGCAACTCGGTCAACGCCGGGTGGAACCAGGACCCCACCCACGTCATCCGCTTCCCCCTCAATGGCTATTGCAGGCTCAACTCTGTGCAGGTAACAAGCTTCAGTCATATTATATACAGTGTGTGTGTGGGGGGTAAGGATTCATCAAGTGCACATACAAGGAATGCAAGGTGAAAACGTGCAATGTTAAAAAAAAATGGAGTAAACGTACAAGTGAGCATCACAGTGTATGTCTTGAAAGGAGCTTTCAAAGTCAAAGGTCACCAGGCCATAAATCAGAAGTGAGGCTCGTTTCCTTATTTCCTTCTGTTGGGGTATGCAGAAGCATGACACTTCCTGTTTTCGAAGATAACGGCAACTCGGAAGTCCAAACCGTTTGCGGCGGGTGGTTTCGTAGCCCATAAAAAGCAACGGTGCTAACAGGTTGGTCGCCAGGCCACACCCACAACGTTAATGGTGAAATTGGCAAAAGGATTGCACTATTCCTTTCTTGGCAGCGCAGCCGTCTTTCGTTGGCTTTTAGAACGCCACCGTACTTTTCAGTGTGGGTTTTTTTTTGGGGGGGGGTTGTTTCGTGGAAACGGATTTGACAGATTACAGTATTATTCTCTCGAATCACTGTGCCAGTTGAAATTGTCAACTGATCTTTGACTTCGGAGTGGACATACGGATTTTTCTCACATTTGAGGGTGGTTGCTGTACTTCAAGCAGGGCCCTTATTGTAATTGATTGCTAGCCGAGTTCTCTAATATTGGTTCTGATAAAACTGCTGCTATGGCATCATTCGCTCTTGTTCTTTCCAATCGAAATAACACTTGCTGCTGCTGTTTCTTCCTCTTCTAAGGTTGCTGATTACTTGCCTTTTTTTAAAGGTGCGGTTCTGTCACATGCAAATGAGCCAATGCTCACCCTCACCCACATTTACTTTGGGGCGTGAAAGCGATTCGGAGCTGAGCAAGGCAGTGGATGCTTGTTGAGCCAACAATCTAAAAAAAAAAAAAAAAAACAGGTGCAAGTAAGACAGCACAAGCATTCATTGTGTTTTCATCCCTGGAGGCAGCACTTCATCACCAAGCCACTCAATCACACCTTGTCAATTAGTGTTAGCGGATCTGTTCATGTGGCACATGCAGCGGACACATTGCAAAGTACAAGAATGTCCGCAGGTTTGCTACAGGATTTCAGTGTTTGCTATTTCAACATCGAGGGGTTTATGCTACAGTAAAAGTAAGTGAGTAAAACAGAACTATCCTATTACTCTATACAGAGTTCCCTCGCTGCTTCGCAGTTGGATTCTTACGGCTTCTGTCTATCCAGGGATTTTCATTTGTGACCATAACTTCATCGATTGCTGGTTTACCTTGCTATTTCGCACAGTTTCTTCCTATTTACCTTCCTTATAAATTGGACCAGTCAAAAATAGTCAATTTTCATGATTATTATTTTTGGGGGAAGAAATTTGTTTTACAAAACCCGAGACTGTGAACATTAGCGCTCTTCGTCCCCTAAATCCGCGCTCCTTCTCCACACTCCTTTATCGTGGTTCCACTCTGAGCTCACTGCTTCACTCAGATCGTCAAATATGCCGTTCGGTTATTCAGCGTTACCCAAAAAAGTACCAAAGCCTTGTGTGTCAGGCAGTACAGATGGAATCAGCTCAAGCATGAGATGCTGATTGCAGGCTGCGTTCAGAAGTTAATGTGAGCAGAGCTTGCTCTGCCTCCGGCGGCAAACGAGGATGATTAAGCATCCATTTAATAACTACCTTAGTTTTTCTTTTTAGTTTACAATGGCTTACCTTAACCAGGATCGCTGCACCACATTGTAGCCTAAAGTACAATCCTGGTGGGTTAATAGACTTTTGTGGACATTCCCTTCGGGCAAGGGATCCATGAAACATATCACCTGCAAAAAGTGAGGGAACACGGAAACATATTTTTATAGCATTTGCGCCACAAAATCTATTCGTGGTCTCCAAACCTACTTTTAAAATAACATAACCCCATTTCAACACATATACTGAGAGAGAGAACAAGAGCAAGTTAACTTATCATCTTATAATATACATCATAAATCAACCAAAGATGTACATTATAAAAGGAACGTACTGCCACCACTGTTTGTGGGATTAAAAAACAGGATTAGAGCGGATAACGTTCAGTTAGTTTCAACAAAAACTAAGCTGTGCTGAAATACTTCTGGTTTCGTTCTTCTTCTTTCGAATTTACACAGTCTCAAATCAGTGTGGCGCCATCTACTGGTCAAAAGCGGAATTACAGTGCAAAGATGTATTAACTGTACTAAAACAAACCTTTGGATTTACACACAAAACTTCTTGCAAACGAAATCCGTAGATTACAACACTAGTTTGCCCGGCACACACACAGTCGTCCATGAAATCCATTTCCATGTACTCACAGTAGCATATTTGCGGGACAGGGGGAGTCGTTTTCCAGTTGTGTTGCCCGCAGAGCAAAATATCAGCCTCACACCACGGGCTCTGCGCACACACACACACACACACACACACACACACACACACACACACACACACACACATACACGCAAGGTTCCTTTCGCCTCTTCCAGCACCCAAAGAGAGCCTTTCCCAGGCAACACTCTGACACCTCCACCTCCTTCGCTCCACCACCTCCAGGGAAGGAGAACGGAACGATTGGGACAAAGCACGCTTGCGCTGCGGCCATGTTTCCTACGAAGGAAAAAAAAAAGCAAAAAAATAACGCGGCAAAGGGCTGGAGGAAGAAGGGGGGAGTTGGTTGCTTGGTGCAGGGGAGGAATGATATGCATAATTTACACTTTACTCCTTTTTAAGACAGAGCTCCTTTTTTTTTTTAAATAAAAAAAAAAAGGCTCCAATATAACAATGCCCAAGGCCATTGAAATACACGTATTGCATTTTTTAATACCATACTTACAATTTCTCAAACAGCCTCAACCGCTTTATACTTCTTTTATAGATTTTTAAATGACTTGCAATATAATTAATTGGCGGCATCAACTAACACAACATTTCCCCACTCTGTTTACCAGCCAGCGTGATTACGGGATGACGCCGGCGCTTCGTAAGCGGACGCTTTGAAAGTGACTCGTTCTTTGTAGATGAGGCGAGCGAGGATAAAATTCACGCTGAAAGCGACTCAGGCCGAGAGGCCCGATTGATCAAAGAAGTTGCATTGCATCGAGGGCTCTCATTACCTGCAGTAGGCGCTCGCTCAGGGTTTGCCGATTTCTTTTTTTTTATTTATTTCAGTTTATTGGCGTTTAACTTCCTCCTACAATCGAAATATCGCAGGTGTCCAGCAAAAATCAAGTATTTTGTGAGTTATTTAAAAAAAACATATAGTCCATCCTTTTTTATTTCCTTTTTTTTTTTTTAAGTCGGGCTCTGTTTAGCTGCACCCAAGGCAATAGATAAGGCAGTTTGCTCATTAGTTTAGTTAGTTCTTTGGTGTCAAAATTCCTTTAACAATTTCGATTCTGGGTTTTGATTAAAAGCGAGCATGGCGGAATGCAAAGCGTACGGATGTCTCGTGAACAAGCGAAAAAATACGGACGAACAGGAGTTATGCGTGCCTAAAAATCCAGAATGCAAAGTGAGCGCGGAAAACTGGCAGCATAATTTGGGTACGGGCCAGTCAGCGACATAACATCATATCCGTTCCTACTGTGGCGCTTTGCATTAAAATTAACCAAAGGGAACTCAGAGGCACCGTTTTGGCAAATATCTCCAAATGAAGAGGACATCATAGATACCCATTGAAACTGGAAAAAAATAAAATAAATTCATGTGCCTTACAATTTGTCGAAATCAAAACAAACAAACAAAACAAACTCATTGTATTGACCGTACATGTATTCATCTTACTTTTTCTGTTACATTTTAAATTACATCCAGTAATTTTTTGCTGGCTGCTCCCGAGAACGCATGCAGTTCATCTGCCTTCTTGTGAGGCGTTCACGTTCCATTTTCTTCATCCGTCCATCCATTTCCTGATCCGCAGATCCTCATGTGGGTTACGGATTGGAGCCAATCCCAGCTGTCTTCGGGGAGTAGGCGGGTACACTCTGAACTGGTTGCCAGCCAATCGCAGGGCACACATACACGAACAACCGTCTGCACTCGCAATCACACCTCGAGACAATATCGAGTGTCTCATTAATCTGCCATGCATATTTTTGGAATATGGGAGGAAACCGGAGTACTCGGAGAAAACCCACGCAGTGTCCCGGAATCGAACCCTGCACCTCTGCACACTGAGGCCAACGTGATTCCGTTTTCTTCGGTCAGCAAAGATACACACAGTGGGCCTAAGTCAAGACTTTTGCCTGAAGGAACCCGAGACACGCACAGTACGTTTCAGTGTAAGGGGAGAACTTTCCAAAACATTGTTCCCACGGGCTATGAGGAAGGTTAGCAAAGCAGTCAGCATCTTTGCCGCCAGACAATATGCTTGTCATCTGATTACAGTGAAAAGATACCCCCACCCAGGGGAAGGCACGCAGCCACACCCTGCCCGCAGAGGATTGCTTATTGTCGGGGGGGACGGAAGGCAGTGCCGTCTGGAACAAAATGTTTTTGGGTGTCTTGACAGGAAAATGACAATTCAGGACTTTTGGAATATGGAGCCAGACACATCTGGCTAACAAACCTCATGCTGCTCCTCCCAAATGTGGCTCCACGTAAAAGCGGAGCAAACTCATTTTCCAACAACATAAGATTGAGTGCCAGGACGCATTGTTACAATCAAAAAATTACATACCAAACTCAAATTTCCTTACTTTGTGTACAGTTTATGAGAAGGTCACTATTCGGTTTTTTGTGGAGTTTGCATGTTCACCCTGTGCTTGCTTGGGTTTTATCCGGGTACTCCTGTTTCCTACCACATTCTAAAACATGCATGGCAGGAAGTTTGGGCACTCGAAATTGTCCCTGAGTATGAGTGTATGCATGGATTGTTGTTCGTCTATGTGTGCCTGACGATTGGCTAGCGGTTCAGGGTGTACCCCTGCCCTACTACCCGAAAAACAGCTGGGATAGGCTCCAGCACACCCCGTGACCCTTGTGAGGATAAAAGCGGATCGGAAAATGGATGGATATTATGACACTATTGATGTCAAGCTTACTGTTCTCATATCATGACATTCTTGTAAAGGGGCAATTTTTATCTGCTAACATGACTTTATTCTCCTAAAAGAACATCATTTAAAAAAAATAAAATAAAACGTCAATGCATGTAGTCTTCTTGTTGGCGTGAAGAGCCGTGCCTCGCCTTGTGATTTCCCCCATGAAGTCATGAGCGGGTATTATCGAGAATAATGCAAACCACCTGCACTCTGATGTCTTTCCAGTGTGGGAGGTGAAAAAAAATACAGAACAGCAAAGGCGCTTAACAGAGGAAAAACATTGGGGCAGACTTACACACACACACACACACACGCACGCACGCACGCACGCACGCACGCACGCACACACAAACTGGTCCATACATCACAGTGATGAAGCGCTCACATCAGAGCACGGCCAATCCGTCCTTCATCAATGTGACAGTGGCGGCGAAGGGGCCCTTGTCCCCTCGCCTGCCTCCGTCGCGGCCAACGCAACACGCTGCAACACCCTTTGACATGTCACACCACGCAGACTACAAGTCCATCAATCTGAAGTAGCGCTCGCACACACACACACACACACACACACACACACACACATGCACACACGCATGATGTTGGTAGATTTGCAAGGTGCGATGAAAAGAGCGTTGGATGTGCATTCCCGACTTGGTCAACTTACAACTCTACAGCGCTGCAATACGCTTCATATAAAACTTAATTACACTTCAAGTGAAAGTATATTAATTCCCATGGAGCAATGTGTCAATCAATTCTCAGCCCGTGTGTGTGCATGCGTGTACGTCTGTGTGTGTATGTGTGTGTGTACTCTCGTGGCCATCAATATTGCATTAAACTCTGTTTTCCAATGTTTGATGCTGAGAGGTTAGAGGGCCAGGTTTAGTATGCGTACGCCCTCCTCGTTCCCGCGGCGACCCTGAGGTTGAGCGACGGCTCAGCGAGGCGGCTTCGGGGTGCGCGGTTGGGTGGAGGAGGTTGATGATGTTTCGCGTTTTAAGGAATCAGGCAACACGAAAAGCAGGCGAGACGTTAAAGTCTTTGTGAACTGTGAAAGTTTTCTTTTCCGACTTTTCCGAAATTTGGAAAAACTGCAACTTAGTATTGTCAATGAAAACGACCAAAAGTAGTACGAATAAGATCGGAAAGATGCACCTTATGTATGGATCAAAATTCTGATTTCTTGGATGTAGTATTTTAAATATTCTCCCAACCACGTTGTTCCAGCTGCAGCGGTCGGGAAAGCTCAATCTAAATGAAGCTGTATTGTATTGTATTACCTTTAGCGTACCGCCATCTAGTGGATGCATCACGCAACTGCAGCCACGATTGTAGCTTCTATTCTATGCGCCTTATAATGTGGTGCACCCGAAATATGAAAACAGTTTGAAAATAGGCCATTCATCGAAAGTGTGCATTATACTCCGAAACACCGTATAGTGCGCAAAATACGTTGAATAGTGAATTTTAAAAAACAAAAGCAATAATGGCATTTTTTTAAAATGAATGAATAAAACTATTATAACATATAGCTTTGTGCCCTTGGAACCCTGTAAGATGAAATGTCATCAATTCGAAGATGCTAACATACAGTCCGGAGCTCTTAGGAGCCAATCAGGGGTGGATGTTCAAACCGTGTTCATCCTCCCGTGGCGTGGTCGCGCCGCCTTAAAAGCTTGAATATCCTCAAGTGTCGAGATATGTAACAACATCCTAAAGTCTTACCACGGTTTTGTGATAAAACTCCCTTTTCCGCGCTATCTTTATTGATCAGGCCCAAAGACGAGTGAGAGTCCCACATGTGTGAAAAGGGTGACACGCACAGGGAGAAGAAATGCAATGTGATGCAACCATAAAAGAAGGCAATGTAATATCATTTCCATAATCGTTTGCCTGTCATGGACTTTAAAAAAAAAAAAAAAAAGGGAAGTAAGAAAAATGGGGAAGAGTGGGGGGGTGGTGACGCTTGGGCAGGTCTCTTAATTAGCCATCCTCACCATCAGCTGTCTGCTGTCCCTTCTGTTTCGCAAAATTTGTCGCTGATGCTGAGAGGGCTGGGGGGCCGAAAGGTGGGAGGAGGCGGGGAAGACGTGAGGAAATCCTCTGAACTTTGTGTTGGAAGTAAAGGCGTGTCAGATTTTGCTTGCCCTGATTCTCAACAAGACATTTGGCCCCTACTGGATTGAAGCTGCGTCTGTCCTGTGGGCACTCTTTTGCTCTGGCCGGACACCTGCTGAATCTTATGGATCATTGCAGGCAATGATGTTGTTGGATGAATTAAAACCATTATTATTATTATTATTATGTGGCCCGGTGATCGAATCTTTCGCATGTGCACCTCACAGTGCAGAGGTGCAGGGTTTGATTTTGGCTCCGGCCTTCCTGTGTGGAGTTTGCATGTTCTCCCAGCGCCTGCGTGGGTTTTCTCCGGGTACTCTGGTTTCCTCCCACATTCCAAAAACACGCATAGCAGGTTAATGGAACACTCCAAATTGTTCCTAGCGCGAATGAATGGTCGTTCGTCTATGTGTGCCCCGCGACTGGCGAATACTCAATTTGAAATTTCAGGGGCATATCCGAATACATAAAATATTCAATAGCTGTTTTGAAAACTTCACACGAATATGAAAACTGACTTTCAAACCCCAACCTTAGTTAGAAACCCTTCTTTAAAACGCAAATCCGAATTTGAAACCCTACTTTGAAACCCGAACCCTAGTTTGAAACCCTAATTTGAAACCCGAACCCTAGTTTGAAACCCTAATTTGAAACCCGAACCCTAGTTTGAAACCCTAATTTGAAACCCGAACCCTAGTTTGAAACCCTAATTTGAAACCCGAACCCTAGTTTGAAACCCTAATTTGAAACCCTTCTTTATGACCCTAACCAGTTTGAAACCCTAATCGGAAAATGTAACCCTAATTTGAAACCTTACTTTGAAACCCTAACCCTAGTTCGGAACCCTACTTTGAAACCGTAACACTAGTTTGAAACCCTACTTTGAAACTCTAACCGTAGTTTGACACCCTAACTGGAAACCGTAACCCTAATTCAAAACCCGACTTTGAAAACCAAACCCTAGTTTGAAACCGTAGTTTGAGACCATTATTGGACACCCTAGCACAAATTCAAAACCATATTTGGAAACCCTAACCCTAGTTGAAACCTTAACCTTAGTTTGAAACCCTAATTGAGAACCCGAACACTAGTTTGAAACCCTAACCCTGGTTTAAAATCCTAACCTGAGTTTGAATCTCTGCTTTGACACCTTAACCCTGCTTTGAAACCGTAATTGGAAACTAAGGCTGAAATTGTCCCTGGAGTCACTTGTTCCCGGCAGTGTGTCGCGGCATCACGGCAGATTTGACTCCTTTTCCAGACTGTGTTTGGAGGTCGGAGGCGGTTTACTGCCATCACAAGTGTTGGTTCCGACCACGACAATACAATTGTCCTGAAATAATGTTCACATGATAATTAAGGATGCTATCAAAATGACCCTGACACTATATTGGATGACGCTAGAAGCGCCAGCGCTCAAAGTTAACCCATCGCAGGAAGTCTGTCAGGTATTTATCCAAGATAGCCTCCAAGTCCTCCATCATCAGTCAAAACATGAGCCGCGCGTCATTAAGGCGCCCACCTTTTCCCCCCGTTCACACGGAACGGGGCCGTGGGGCTGGGAGACTTCACACCACCACTGCACTATTCATGACACCGGCCGGCGCCTGATTGGCCAGACGCAGCGAGGCCACGAGCTCAAAGGGTTGCGGAGAGTGTGAGGCGAGGTGCGTTCAAGGGACGAGCTCGGCGAGGTGATTACTGGAGCTCATAATTTCAGTAATGAGGAGGCCAGGGTGAGACGAGTAAGCCGCCAGGGTGGGTGGAGGTATGCGTGTGAGGGTTCGCGTGTCGGGAATAAGGATGCGCGTAACTTCCCCGTCCAACCGCTACCGTAGTTTGAGCCAACGTGAAACGCCGACACGCGGCACGGTGAATGGGCGGTGAGCACGTTGCCGTTAAGAAATCCCGCGTGAAAAGAAACATCCAGCGGACAGCTGGGGGAGGGAAACAAAAGTCAATCGACAAGCAAGTTAGAAAAACACTCAAGTCACTCAAACATGCGGATACAAAATGAGTACACTCGCGAGGAGCCGCAGTCGGCCTAAATGGATGTCCGTCACTTGGCCACGCCCCCTTTGAAGATGCACAGCTTCAATGTTGTTTTTACACAATAGATAAGAGTTTTTGGTTTGTGTATTTTTCTTTATTAAAACATTTGTCTTTTTTGGGGGACGGGGGGCTCGAACGGATTAATGGAATATCTGCTTTCAGTGGCACATGTTGGTTGTTGTTTTTGTTTGTTGTTTTTTCATTTTTCATCAAGTCTTTTCAAATTCCGACTGGTTCGGTAGTTTGTCCATCGTGACTTTAAATTCCTGACACAGAGACGCTTACAAGTCAGTGTAACAGCAAAATATGACTGAAGCGACACCAAATGTCGCAACCACAAAAACACACAAAAACATCTAATTTTCTTTTTTTTTTTTGGTTCTTGTTGTTGCCTGTTTTGAAAGCAACTGTCTGTCATAACTGCAGCAGAGACAAGTGCGGCAGCTTGGGTCAGACACCAACTTACCAGCGTCTCTGTCTCGTCATTAGCCGTTTATAACACTGGTGCAATTCCGAAACACAAAATTTTCGATGTACAGTCTTCGAGCTTGCAAGCTGACAGCTGTCCATTCATTCTCCACACGCGTCCTGAAACGCCGTAATGGCTGTTTATTAACGTCTCTTCCTTGTGCGTGTGTGCGCGTTCAAGGTCTTGGAGCGTCTCTTCCAGAAAGGCTTCAGCGTGGCGGCGTCCTGCGGCGGCGGCGTGGACTCGTCGCAGTTCAGCGAGTACGTGTTGTGCCGCGAGGACCGGCGGAGTCTCTCCATCAACACGCCCATCAGGATAAAACAAGAACCTCTGGACTAGAGCGGCGGGGATGGGACCGCCCGGCCAACCCCCTCACCCCCAATCAGACCGCCGACCACAAACACCCACACCCTAAATACGTACTAGCAGAGGCTCGTCAACCCTCTGAGGGGAATGTAGACGCAAAAAAAAAAAGGTTTGGAATTCCGGCCAAAGAGCAGATAAGCACGCGAGCAGCTTACTTGAATCTTAAGGACCACCGGGAGCACCGACACACATCATTTCGGAAGTTTTTGTTACTCGGAAGAGGATGGACAGTTCCAATGTTAAGTGTCTTCTTCTCCTTTCTCAAATATGAAGGACGGACAGATGGATGTGTTGGTTCCCCCCGAGCATGTTGGGAGAGAGCGTTTTTTTGGGCAGGAAGCAATTGCCAGTGCAATTCAGATAGGGTCGTTTTTTGTTGCTTTGATTTATTTTATTTTTATTCCTCACACACAAAATGTCGATTGATGTTGTCGTTCAACATATCTCCAGAGGACTTGGAGTCTCCGTTTTAATGAATGTTTAAAAAAAAAAAAAGGCGGAGATAGTTTACCAGTATGTCTCATCAAGCAGGAGGTGTACTCTAAATGTTTGTAAACTTTTTTTTATTTGTTTGCACTTATAAAACGTCTCACACATTGTCATCCTGCCATGCCCACATACACACAGGTATTCTTTTTAATTGTTTTTTGTTGTTGTTGTCCTGCACGAGTACTATTTTTACCCCACTCCAAAATACAATCCATTGCTAATTACAAAAAAACAGCTATCTCCACATTTAAAAAAATGAAGTCAAAGGTTAAAACCAAAATGTGGACAAACCTGTGGAAAACCCCCCCCAAAACATTTGACTTTTTTTGCCCCAACAAAAAATATGCAAAAATCATCAGCGAATCAAAAGCAAGAATGTCCACAATGTTTAGTTTCAACTAAAAGAAAAAAAACAAAGAAAATGTTCCCTGAAAACACGCACAAATACAGTGTGTGTGTGTATACATATATATACACACACACACACATGAGCATAAAATTTGTTCATATGAAAAAAAATTGATCAAAAAAATTAAAAAGTTAACATAACCTGTGTTTGTGTGTACATGGCCTTTTCAAGTCATCTTAAAATACACTGTAGGTACCAAAGCTGACAGGGTGCATATTTTATTGATTGTACAAAGATGTTTTTTTATTTTTGTTTTTAATAGTGTGTTAAAAAAAATAATACAATCTAAATGGGTGCGTGCAGTGCTGCTCCAAAGCTCCCTTGTCCCCCCTGGGGGGGTCCCTCACTGCTTAAATGACTGACATTCCACAATAGAGCCACCAACTTTCCATCTTGTCAGATTAGTGGAGGAGCGTCTTTTTTGGCAAAGCTTTTTTTCATTTTTATTTTTTCAGGGTGGTTGTGCTCCTCTCAAAGAAGCGGTCGTGGGCGGGCCATGTTTTCTCTCCATCAAAGCGCTGGGCCTGTGCGTCATGTTCCACATGCTCTTTGTTTCTTTTCACACACACTGTGATGGGAAGATTGGATGTTTGTGGCTGCATTTTTTTTTTTTTAAATAGACCATATTTTTTTCCCCCAACCCGGATCGGGAGAAAAATGTTGGTAGCGTCGGCCACCCACACGGTTAACAAAGCAGTACTGCTCTTCTCCATGGGGGGCGCTCTTACAATGGAACCACATTTTTCACCAACACTTTGGAGCTTAGCGTGTTGGTCTCTTGCGCCAGTGGAAATGAAAACTCCAAAAACATTCCTCTGGGAATGACTTTTTCCAGGGTTTGATTTTAACCCGCTTAAGACGCTGTTTTCCTCTCCATGGGGTGTTATTTATTTGGTTTGGCAGCAATAAACGCACCCCCTTGCATCCCTCGGAATACTCTGAACCACATGAAGTCATGGGCCAGTGCTTGGCACACCCAATTATTCGGACTTGTGTTTTTACCAGAAAAAAAAAAGGAGAAAAAGAATGACAATACATCCAAGCATTTCATTGTGTACATAAAGACTGAAGCGTTTTCAAAGGTGTAATAATAATAATGATAATAATGTATATTATTTAAAGTGTTTAAAAACAATTAGACTGTGGTATTAAAGGGCATGTGTTGATTTTGCAGTGTCTTTATTTGACTTTTCTGGCATATTTGCGATAATAAAATGATGTACTGTATTGCCACGTGTGTCGTCTTTGCTAATTCTATACTCAATAGTTTTGACAAAAAATGTTTCAATAGAAATTTAGGGTGGCTGTTAACATTTATTAAATATTTTATCTGGAATGCAAAGCACATTTTTTTTCTTGATAAAAAAAACGTTTAAATTGCAGGTTTTTGGTGGTATCAGAAACTGCAATTGTTATTCACTTGAACTTGTCAAGACTGAACAAGAGCAGGCTCCATTTTTAGGGTGTTGGCAGAAATTGGCATAGGAATAATAATGGTCAAATTGGTTCCTCAATAATAACCTGCTTCCAAAACTCAATATTGATTAATAAAAAATTTTAAACTTTTTTTGCCAGCCCTCCCAAAATTACAAAAAACAAAACAAACAAAAATATGAAAACTATTAGGTTAAAAATTTATATATATATATATATATATATATATATCTCGATTGTACTTTTAAGTTGTGATATCACCAGTCACCACTAGATGGCAAACATCTCTGAGTTGCACTTAGTCTTATACTGCCCTATTACTACAACATGAGCAGGTATAATTTATTTTTTTGCAGATTTAGAAAGACACGCAGGACAAAGATTGTACCTCAATAATAGCATTTTGAATTAGCTTATTTTTGTGGAAAAAATGCACAAAATGATTTCTTGCGTCTTATGTGTTGGTTTCTTGTTCAGCAATTTTGTGCCATCCTTGAATGGTATTTTTTTATGCAAGAGAGCCCTTTGCACGTGGAGGGGGGGGGTAATCACAGTGTGCATCCCATCCCTGCTGGAGACATTTTAATGCTGAAGAAATGAACAAACGGCAGCGTTTTGTCAGTTTAGTAAACAGCTTATTTATTCCTTTATAAAATAGGTACAAATACATCAGTATTGTTTGTTGTTGTTTTTTTTTGTCATTTCACACAAAGAAGAAAATTTCAAGATATGTACAAGAGTTTACCAAAAATAACGTGGTTCTAATAAACACACAAGTCTTGTAAACAGTATTTACAAAATATCCATACAGTGAAAGTTTTATTTTCCCTTTTTTTGTTTGTTTTTTTGTTGTTTTCTTTTTAGTTTTGTCCCAAGGTTTTGGCAAAAAAAAAAAACCTGCAAGCGGTAAAATGCCAAAAGTAAAAGAGAGTTATTATCGAAAAAAGAAAACAAATATTAATACTCAGTCAAGATTGTTGCTGTTGTGCTTGTCAAAGAGCAGAAAATAGAGGAAATGTGCATAAAAGCCAACTTATGACATGTAACAATGAAAGAAAATGCAAAATGTGACTTTTGAAGGACAGGATCAATTGTGTTTAAAAGTTTACATTTCTGAGCAATATTAAACAGACAGCTTTAAGTTGTCAGCTAAAACGGGGACTTAATAAAAAAGATATATAATAAAATAAAAGTGCTGTCAAAACTCACAACAGAGCGCAACCAAGGGTTTGAAATATTTCAATTCTTCCAAAGACAAAAACTGCATAGGCCGAGATATTACATTAAGTTATCAGTCATGAAAACAAACGACGTACATCAACGTACAAGAATGATTCTGCGTTTATACATTTATAAAATAGTTTAACAATACAAGATCATGTGTAACAACAAGCCTGAATGCCTCACTCTTTATTCAGTCCATATGAGTTGAGTCATGTGCACTTAAAAACAAAAAACAAAAAAAAACAACACTTGATGGACTTGAAACATTCTTTTTTTTGTTGTTTTGTTCTTCAAACATTTGCACAAGCTGCACACGTCTGCAGTCATAAAATCAAAGTGTGTGTGGGTTGAACTTGTAACAACGGCAACGGGCCTGTCTGGTAACAAACACTAACAGGTGAACAAAATAAAAGTGTACGAAGGCATATTGAAGCCGCTGAAATGATAAAAAAAATAAAAAAAATAGAATACAGTTGTAATGTTATGAAAATAAAGTCTAAGGACTCGAGGAAAAAAGTTTCACATAATATTATTTTAAAAAGGTGCATAACAATAAGAGTAAAACACAGATTTTGTTTTCTTTTCTGGAATAAGTTTTGTTTTAAAAACAACAACTTTCATTAGATCCTTTTTTTTGTGATTTTAAATGTCTCTGTTACAAATTGCATTATGAAATTAAATAAGATTTTATTTTTTTATACTTCCAAATAGAAAGGACCTTGTATTCCCATAACATTACAACTTTTCAAAGAAGAACTATTGTGGTCGTCAGCCTGGCCTTCGTACATCTTTGTAAAACGGATCTACAATGCGGTGTGATAAAACGTTCACTTTCATAATACTCATACACATTCATGTCAACTGACCCCAAAAACGTTTTAAATAAAAATGTAACCCAATTATTTACATTTACGGTGAGGGAAATGTGTTGTTAAAATCTGCTTGACTGACACGTGGTCGATGAACCTCAAGCCTGACTTGGACTCGATGGACTGTTAAAATGTTTTAAACAACCCGTTAAAAATGCACGGCGGCCTTAAAACCGCAATCGCCCATACGCGAACGTGAAAAGCAAGACAGCAAAGACGCAAACGAAGCCATTTTGGGTGACATTTTCTTCCTACCATTTTCCTCTCGTGAATATGGAAGCCGATTGACGACGAGCGCGCGTATGGAGCTGACACCTGATCTGAAGGCACGTGGCAAGAGGAGGAAGAGGAGGCGGCGGCTACTTGAGGAGGGCGCGGTAGAGCAGCAGCGAATGGGCCGTGTCTCGCTCCTGCTCCATGTAGAAGATGAAGTCCCTGAGGTTGACGCGGGTGATCCGCTGGCGGGCGTACTGGCGAGACGACGACGAGGACGTGGACGACGACCCGGCCGGCGATCCCGCAGCGCTGCCCGAGAGCTTGACGAGAAAGAGAAACGGAGGAAGATGATGAGCATCGCTGATATGTACGTGTGCTATCGAAGGACTTGCGCCGGTTCAAACCGTTTCAGTGATGTCATCAAATAAAACAATGACCAAGAGAAATCATTTTTTAAGCTTTTTCCCGCATTATTGTGTCTACCTGTAGATCTTCACTGAAAAAAGCGAAATCTATTGAGAATCCACTCACTTTACATTTTGGTGACAGATGTGTGACCACGGCCATTTACCTTTGAGCGTGACTGGCTAATTCTGAACACTGCCGCATAGTCACTTAAAAGGGGGTGTGTACACTTGTGCAATCAGGGTCGTGGGGCCATGCTAGAGCCATCCACAATTCACGCTCACAATCGCGCTTTGGGACAATTTAGTGTTCCATGAACCTGCCATGCATGTTTTTGGAATGTGGGAGTGAACCGGAGTACCCGGAGAAAACCCACGCAGGCTTGGGGAGAACATGCAAACTCGACACAGGAAGCCCGGAGCCGGAATCGAACCCTGCAACCTCTGCAGGGTGAGGCCGACACACTAACCAGCAGTCAACCGTGCCGCCATCAGCATCGCCTTAGTTGTTTATTTTTATTTCCCGTCTCCCAACCAACACGGAGAGGTTGCTAGCCTGTTGCTAGCCAACATCCGATCGCTCGACGTATAATAAGGAGAGATGAGCTTTGTGGCATCCAAGGTGAAATCAGGGAATTCTGCGCTCGCATTTGTACGCAAGCGCGAACAAATAGCACCATTCAAGACTCAGCCATCCGGCTCGAGATGAACGCGGAGACCGCACAGCTGCCTGGAGGAAAAACAAAGGCGGGCGGACTGTACGCGTTTCTCAACGACAGATTGTGCGCAGGCCTTCGGGTGACGGAGAAATTCTGCTCAACCGACATTGAAATGCTGACGTTCGGACCACTCCGGGCGGAGAAGGCAAAAACCTGAAAAACTCCTCAGCCCCCTCCCCCCCACCCCCACCCCGGCGCTCAACTCCGATGGACCCGCAACGACACAGCACATGATGAGGAAAGACGTACTTGTTGAGCAAGCTGAGAATATTTGGAATCCGCCTTCCCCCTTCAGCAACCTCAACAGATGCATGATGGATCCTGACCAACTGCATCATGGTCTGGCATGAGAACTATACCGTACAGGGCAATAAAGGCTGTCCAGGGTGTCATTAAACCTGCCCGACAACATCTGAGGAGGCGCCTTCGCATCGCAGCACCGCAGATGTGACAGTTGCGCCACAACAAGAGCAACGCAACATTGTCACAGGGCCAACACGTCCACGACACACACAAATTCTGTTTTCTTTTAACTCATTCAGTACCAGACCAAGTCTGAAAAGACATCTAAAAACGTCTTTGGGAGTGAATGAGTTAAAGGTCCCCCGCCCCCACCCACCCCCTTAAAAAAAGTAATTTTCCATTATTTCTATGTCCAGGGCTCACAGTGTATGTTCAGATTAAATATTCAAACTAGACTAAACAAGAAACATTCCACGTTGGCTTTTCTGTTTTGACTTCGCTCATATGATTGGATTTTCTTGTCTTTGGGATGGTTTCCTCGGTGAATCACAACACCAGGGGAATAAGCAACGCTTCTCTCCATTCACCGCGCTCCCGTAGCGTTGATGAAAAGGAATGTCCAATTGTCAAAATCAGAGAGTCGATGAGATTTCAGATGATGCTACCCTGCAGGCGATCGGAGGAAAAACCTTGGCAACGGCAGGGAAAACAAAACTTTTGAGGGCTTTTACGGCTATGGGCAGTCAGTGCAAATAAACAATGCTACTGATCACGGCTCTTTGTATTTGTTGTTCTATCAAGAAGGAACACGGGGCGGCTGCGTAGCAGCTGATGGGAATCAATTAGCGCGCATGAAAAGGAAGGTGCTCGAGTGCCAAGTTGAAGTGGGTAAACAAGACGCAGTGTGCACAATTACACTGATTGCAACATTGTATAAACACGGCACGCGGTGCAGACGGAACCTAATTGTTCACATGTGACGGATTCATACGACGGCTGCGAGTGGACTCGACAACCTTTTGTTCCTTACTGTAAACCGCTGACCAAATATGGTACCAGAAAGATGAGGAAAAAGCTTTGTGTCGCTAAAATTGCCTTTTTCGCGTGTAGCACACAAGAAAAAAAAAAGGCATATTTTTTTCAGGGAAATAAAAAAAAATTTGTGAAAGTCTTTTTTGTTTCAGAAAAAGAAAAGTTCATATTTATTCAGGGAAACTATCCATCCATCCATTTTCCGATCAGCTTTATCCTCACAAGGGTCGCGGCGGGGACACCCTGAACCGGTTGCCAGCCAATCACAGAACACACAGAGACGAACAACCACCCAGGCCCACACTCACACCTCAGGACAATTTTGAGTGTTCAAGCAGCCTGTCATGCATGTCTTTGGAATGTGGGAGGAAACCGGAGTACCCGGAGAAAACCTACGCAGGCCCGGGGAGAACATGCAAACTCCGCACAGGGAGGCCACAGCTGGAATTGAACCTCTGCACTGTGAGGTCAACGCGCTAACCACTGTACCACCGGGCCGCCTTTAGGGAAAACAAAAAGTTAAAATATTTTTCCAGGGGAAAAAACAAATGTACAGCTACTACATATGGTTCTTTGCCCTGTAAAGGTCGACATTTGTAAAGGGGGTGCGTCTCATTCAAATCAAGTCAGTCACAGTTTGAGCATAGGTGAAAGACGAGCCCGCCCACGGCCACGCCAATTACCGCCAATCACAAAGGAAGCGCGGTGACAGCCAAGTGGAGGCGACCAATCAAAGCCATGCGTCCACCTGGACGCGATGGACAGGGACTGCCCACGAGGACGAGGGAAACGTTGAGTGCGGGCGAGGAGCGAGCGTTTCCCGCGGCGACAGCGGCGACGCTAGCCTCAAGTGACACAAATGCACAATGAAAGGTCAGCGCCTGTATGGGAAATTCGGAATTTATTTTGGAATCCTTTCCAATGGAAATGTAAAATTGCAGAAAACGCCAGTACTGTCAGGTCACAGCGGGTGAAAGGAAAAGTGAAGAAGAGAGGAAAAAAAATGAGGAGCAAGTCGGATCCACGAGGCAAAAAACAGCATCTGTCATTTTATCTGTTGATGGGCGCTCCCAGGCGTCATGTCACATGACATATCCATCCTACGGAACGCGCGGGAATACTTTCGATACATTGCTTCAGACGTTTGACTTGTTTGCAGGAACAGGAACGTAGAGCTCGGTGGACCTGAGGAGGAGGAGGAGGAGGCGGAGAATTCAGCATTGAGGTCTCTCCCTTCTCATACTTTGTGCTACATTGCCAACGATGCTTCATAACCTATCGAGGGCTACATTTGCAAATATGGTGAGAGTAGAAGTTGAAAGCAGCAATTTCACATTTTCGAACCCGACATCAGGTTCGAAACCGAACCGAATCATGTTTAGGATCCCAGAAATGTAGACACCAAGCAAAAGTCTGTCACGAAAAATATTTTTTAAGTGCACCGACAAAGTATGAACAGAAATAGTTGGTCAAATATAAACCCGGAAAAAAACAAACAAACAATACAATAACACAACACGCTTGCAAAAGGCAAGGAAATAGTTCAACCGAGAAAACTAACGAAATGTTGAGAATCCAATTCACACGTAACACCAAAACAAAGACCAATGACGAAACAAGGACTGTACTTCCAAAAACGGCGTACTTAGGGAACAACAACGATGACTAGAGCAAGAGGTCTTCGAAAACTATCACTTGAGCAAGAGCGGCAACAAGGTCAACAATAAACCGACAAACCTTAAATACAGTACAAGGCTAATGATAATTGGCAGCAGGTGTGCACACTGAAGGAAAGGCACTCATCTGCCACCTGCTGGAGACACACACACACACACACACACACACACACACACACACACACACACACACACACACACACACACACACACACACACACACAACATCGTGGTGTTAAAACTGCCCAAACAAATCGTGCGGGTGACCCGCAACCCTTGCTGTGACGAGCCAAAAGTCACAAAACCAACAAGCCCTAATAGGCGCTATTTGACCAAATATGCTACATTACCGTCTAGAGCGCTACAATTATTACTGACCCTGTTCCTGTCTTTCTCCCCGTTTCTGCTCGCTAGTCTCCAGCCGAGCAGCGGTGATGCTCGTCGGTGTCTGAAGGAATTTACATTGAGCGCTTTATTGTGTGAGGAGGTGCAGGTGGGGGTGAAAGGCGGCGTTGACAGGGGACGGGAGGGGTTCTTGATGATCTCGGGCTTTGAACCCTGAGTGGCAACTGTGCCTTGATGCCGGAGCCAATATTGGATTTGGCCCAGGTCAGAGCTTAGGGCGGTGGGTTAATGGCCCGCTTTGCCAGGCACACACTTCAGCTCGGCCCCCGCCCCGGCCAACCTGCTGCCTCAGCACTACATCGCTACACACACACGTGCGCGTACACACACTCACACATTTCTCCAGATAGCTGCATGAAGACTCTTGGCCAAGTGCAAAATGCTGCGCCGCATGGATGCTGAAGGAAAAACAGTGCAGTTCTCCCATGTTGGCTGAGAACTCGATATGCCTTCATGATGCATTTGATGATGCAACACTGTTGTTAAGACTTTGATGGTGTTTTTAAAAAAAAAACATAAAACTCTCACGTCTCTGCTGGAAGCAAGAAGGACAAATGCAGCAGAACAGAGACAGGCTTTGTTTTGTTTTTGTTTAATTAAATGGTAGTTCAGTTCGCTATGGTAGGGTTTAGAATGGAAAACCCTGACACAGCTTGTGTTTTGCCGCATGATGCTGCGATATAACGGACATGCCAGAAAATGTGTCGAAAATGTTGAGCTCGGTGGAAACTACGGGCCACCACACGATCACTGTGTCCAAATCTGTGGGCCAAGTCCTCGGAAGGACCCTTCGCAGGCTGGGTGCTTTCAAAGCTCCTCCTCGTGGATCCTCTGTGGACCGCAAAAACTCACGGTGAATTAGAACAGGCCGAGCGACTCTCACTGAACTGTCTGCTACACCGCCACAAGAGAGCGGCAATGTGCTCGGGACGAAGTGTAGAAGAAGAGCGGCGTAGGCTACGAAAGTATGCTCTGGAGTAGCCTTCGCTTAGGGGCCCGTCTCCATTGAAACGGGCGAGATAGATTACAAGTCAGCGTGAATTTGGTCGCGGGTGGTTGAGGCGCACCGAAAGTTACATCGTATGGCCTTCAAATTCGGTTTTTGGAAGACGCAGTCTATGAATCTGGACAGAGCAAATGGGTTTGATGTTTTTAGACATTTTTAACCGAACCTGTGGGCGGAAACGGGACACAAAAACGACATAGTACTGCAGAGTGGAAACAAGTCATAACGGATTTGATAACGGGCTTTATGATGGAAACCTCCCAAATCGTGTATGGTTTGTAGATCTAGCGGTGTCAAATATGTTTCTGGGTCACCTGGCACGCAAGTGGCGCGCATGTGACATAGCGACTGATTCACTGTCCGACTGACGGGCGAGTGAGTGAGTGCCAGGCGGCAAAAAGCTTTCCCACATGTTCGCCTCCTCACTGCATTTGAGCAAAGGAACGCCGCCTGCTCCCTCCGCGCTGTTTACAGTGCCGAGCCCGATGCAACAACCTCGCTGCCCTTGCCCTCACCCACCCCCTCTTAATCTCTGCACTTGGCCCAAAACGTCTCTCCTACGGCCGCCATTAATCAGCAGCAGAGACTTTTTCTCTCTTTCTCTCTCTTTCTCTCTCTCTCGCCTTGCCCTCCCCGCCTCCCTCTTTGCCAAACGCCCACAGACACGCTGGATGAGGCCATTTTGAAAGAGTTAACAGATGTCGGCTGATTGGCCCCGGGCACTCCAACATTGCCAGGGTGATGTATTTGATGTGGAGTTTATTCAGCTCTAATAAATGTATCAAGAATTATAATAATAATTCACAGATGTACACGAGCAGATTATAAGACAGAGCACCTCTTTGAAGCAAACGAGCCAAGATGCCAAGATTAACACAACCGAAAACGGGGGTAGGAAAAGGTTCGGTCCACCCGTCATCACCAAGAGCTTCGAATGGACAAAAGAATCTGTTTGCCTTGACGTGCTCCCCTTCTATGGAACGACCGGTGCTGTCCAAACGTACAGGAAAAAGTCAAGGACGCTGGGTCCATTTTGATGTTAAAATGCAATGTAGGTCAAGCTATAGTATGACAGATGGATGCTTCTTTTCCTCATAATATCAAATATTTGAAGGGTTCTTTACGATGGAAACGCCAAATAAATGCATATCAAACCAAACTGCTTGGTGGAAACGGGACACTACGAGACTCAAGCATTTAGGAACGCGGACAACGGAAAGCTCGGAAAAGGCACGCTGAACCTGTGAACCATGTGACTTGGTGGAATGATACGCTGATGGTCAAAAACGTTTTGAGAGTCTCACGCACACAGAACAAAACAAAACTGCATAACTTGCCACGTACCGACGATTGTTGGTAATCTTGTGTTCAAGAAAACCATCCAATGCCCGAATATGTGCCAACTACAATGAAATCTCAAGACCTCCTGTTTTCACCGAGCAGTACAGTCTGGGTCGGTCGTCATTTTTTTTTTTCTCAATTTCCATTTTTAAGAGCCTGATCTTGCGGGCCTCTTCGGTTCCATTTGATTGTCATTTTTTGGCGTTTGCGTTAAAAATATTTTTTTAATTTTAATGTTTCCTGCGATTGGCTGGCAACCGATTCAGGGTGTCCCCCGCCTACTGCCGGAGCCAGCTGGGATGGGCTCCAGCACCCCCCGCGACCCTAGTGAGGATCAAGCGGTTCGGAAGATGAAAGAATGAATGAATGAATGTTTCCAAAACATCACGTAGTGTCCACTTTTCACCTATAATATGGTTTGGTATGCATTTTATGGCATTTCCATTGTAAAGGGTCCCAAAATGTCTGAGCGGCGTTGTACCGTGTTGAGGATCTGACACGCTGGTGCAGGATGCAGAAAAATAGCCCCATCGAGCAGTCTTATTTTCTTTTTCTGCTTCAGTTCTTGCTTCAGTTAACAAGTTTCTGTGACTTGCAAAAAGTGTTCAAAAGGACTTGATTAGTCTTGGGATTTCATTGTACCCTGCACAGATTTAAGTCACCCGGTGCTGGATGTATCAGAATAGCTTTCAAACGCCACCGTTTTTTTTCTTCCATAAAACTGGCTCAACTTGCCAAAAAGCTCCAGGATGCCGAGATAAGCATGAGATTTCATTGTAGCCTGCACAGCTTCAAGACAGCTATATGCCAGCATCCTGCTTTGTCATCTTGTGGTCTACAAAAAGAAATGTTGAAGGGATTTGAGTGAATTACTTCCACAATAAACTACTTGTATTTATTCCACAAGTAAAGGGATAGCACATGTTTGCAAAGGGCCGCTCCCAGAACGCGTTTATGGGGTAGAAAGCGCAAAAACAGTTTGAGAGCTCTATGGCGATGCATAGCAACCACGCTGAATTTCAGTCAAGGAGAAAGAAGGCAAAAAATGCACCCCAAAAAAAAACACCTTATTACTTCTAACTCCTGCAAGCCATTTTGGTCTCCAAAGGTTTTGGAGCGCCGCAGGCCATGTGTCTGCAGTGTTTCGGGAAATGACTTGCCTTCGCACGAACACTGCTGTGTTCTGCAGCGCTGCTGCCCCCCAGCATCCCCCGCTCAATTTCTGCTTAACCCCTTCCTGCCTTGCCTTGCACTGACTCACTGCTACAGAGCCGCTGTCACAATGTGGAGGAGTGTGTGTGCGTGCGTGTGTGTGCGTGCGTGTGCGTGCGCGTGTGGGGCGAAGCGGACCAGCTTTTTTTTTTTGCCAGCTAGCACATTAGCTCCTCGTCTTAGTCGGCCACTTGAGCGTGTGATGGCGTTTGACAAAGGTGGCGGTGAAGAAGAGGAAGGAGGGTGTAGTGGGCTCGGGGAGGAAGAAAGACGCAGTTCCACTCCGGCTCCCACAATGCAGCAGTGTGTATCAACGGCGGATTAAATCTGCAAACTCGTTGACACAACACATAATTAAAACATCTTCGCTCCGGGTCAGGAATTTTCTAATTAGCGGTGTACTGACAAAGCTGCAATTCCATCGCCCTGAGTTTCAAAGTCCACAGGTTAGCGCTAAGATGAAAGGCCCGGCCCGGGGGTGCTCACTCTCCTGCGGGTTCGGAAAGGGGGAGCGGCGCACATACACAATTCCTCAGAAGACAGTCACGAGGTCACCACAGCTAAACACCCGGAACCTGCCTTCCAAACAAAAGCAAACTTCCCCTGCCTGGAAACACTTTTTAAAACCCCTCTGAGCCACTTTAAGGCTTAATTAGCTGTTATTTAGCACAGCGGCTTGCTAACATTGACGCCCACATATTGGTTATCGTGGCGGCGTGTTAGCGCTAGCACAGAGCATAACACATAACAATACCTGGGGTTAGTCTCGAGATTTTATTGTAACCCTGCAGAGATTTAAGACCCGCTGTGCCGGATGTAGCAAAGCAGCCCCAGAGGCTGATGTTTTGTTCTTAGCCATACTTGTTATTGGTTTCAACCTGCGGATTGAGACCAAGCTTTCAAGACACCTTGTGACTAAATCCAGCGGTCTTCAAGAGTTCTTTTCAGAGACTGATACAATAAAACACGATACAATCTTATTTATATATCTTGTGTGACTTGTGATCGTCTTCAGATTTCATTGTACGCTTTGTGGATTCAAAATGACGTGCAGGATGCAGCAACCCATCACGAGTGTCCCATTCTTAGGAATTCTTGGTTATATGTAGCTGCATGTTTGGGGTATTTATCCTGTTGGAGGATCCACAACCTGCAGCTGAGACCAAGGTTATGAGACAACCTTTTGACAGATACAGAAAAATAGAAAAACTGTCCTCCACTGTTCTTTTTCACAAAACTGCTAAAAAGCTGTGGAATGCCTTCATATCTTGAGATTTCAAAGTAAGACAGCACAGTTTCAAGTCACAAAAGCAGGAGTCTTATCCTATCTCGTCTTAAAGCAGCCTCAGAGCTCAACAATTTGTTCTCAGCCACTTTGGGTGTTTTTAATTGTGCGTTTTTGGTCTTTATTCTTTTGGAAAAGGTTGTGACCTACGGGTGAGGGGCTTGATAGTCTCGAAATTTCATGGTGCCCTGCACATATTCAAGACACTCTACGCTGTCTGATAATACGGTGCTAAATTGGTCCCTCTAAGGGTCCAATGGCTTGCCACTGATACAACGCCCTCAAGGGTACATATTGGGACCCTTACGATGTGTACTGTTTGTAGGCAAATATCTACCATGGGGTACATATAATATGTACCTTAGGGTACAGTATGTGTACTCTTTCTAGGCAAATAGGTACCTTTTGGTACTCTATCAGGCTATAACGACCCTGCCAACACACAACAGGTGTCACATTTCATTCCAGAATGCCTTGATTTGGACTGAGATTTCACTGTAACTCAGCACTGGCTCATGAAACCGTGTGCCGAATGCAGCTAAGCAGTCCCAGCGTCTGATGTTTTGTTCCTAGAAGTACTTGGGTATACGCAGCACCACAAATAACAGTCGCAAAAAAATAAAAGTTACTCCCGAGTAGCTAATGGCTTTCCGAGCTGGACGATTAACACGGGCCAAGTATCGCAAGTCCAACTTTTTTTGCCCACATTAAATATTCAAAGCGTTTCATATAGAAAATGAACCCAATTAAAGAGTTATAAAACAGGAGAAGCGTAATGAGTCTCAAGTCGGAACACTCGTCTTCAGAAGCGCTTTGGCTAATGAGCCCGTGTTGGTTTTGCGCATGCCGCCGTGCGTCCAATGGCGCACCGTCACTTTTTAATTTTTAATTCAAGTTGAATGAGAGGGTGGCGACTCAGTTAATAGTGGCGGGATGGTGTTTTTGAGGCTGGCCGTCCGCCCCTTTGATGTCTTTCGAGACAAATGCTCCAACGACTAGTTAGCCATCGGAAAGGTAGCAAGCGGAAATGACCAAGCGTGTCCAAAAATGGTCTCATTAGTGGAGACGCTAGCATGAGGCAGGGAGGGTGTGATGAAGTGAAAAGGGACTGCACAGAGACACCGCGGTAGATATGAAGATGCTGGATGGGAGACCTTGATCTCTTATCAGCATAAATGGGGCCATATTTCACATTGTTTGGCTTTCACAGGACTCGCATTCTACAGTTCTGTCGCTAGTCCCCGTAGTGACTGTGCAAGAGCAGCTCTGATTATGTTACAAAGCTTTATGTATGTGTTATAATTTGAATACAATATTTTTTTAAGTACTTACTAAAAATGTTTGAAATAAGTAAGGAAGGAATTTATTTTTATTAGCTTTTTGGATATGCAATTTGATGATATGAATTATATAATTGAATATAAAAATAAATAAATACAGTAATAAGAAAAAGAAAATAAAGGGAACCCAATGTTGTTCCCCAAAATCAAAAATATTACATCACTCTATTTATGTATTATTTATTCATTTTTTAAAAATTCATTATTTTTATTCACTAAAATGTAATCTAGGAAAATGTGTTTAATCAAGAAAAAATAGGGAATTGGTTTGTTGATTATTATTTATTGTTTTAAAATACATTTAACATATTCTTTAATAATATGAAGGTAGTAAAAGTGATTTTTTAAAAATGTCACATTTGGTATTTCAGCTCAGTTCCCATGAATAAAGAACATGCCTTTATTTCCCCATTTTTTCATAGCGATGAAGATGGCAGACACTGGAAGGTGGTGATCCTTGATCTCAAATTGATATAAACTGGGCCATTTTTGATATTGTGTAGCTTTCAAAGGGCTCGCGATGTACGCCACCACAGCTGGTCCCCGCGCACCTGATGTGACTTGACTGCCTGAACAAGAACGGCTCTGATTAAATTCCGATGCCCTACCGAGGGAACCGGAAGAGTCGTAGAGTCATGTTTAATATAGCTGGCCCAGAAAGATGAACCGACATTGTCATGGAATATTTGTGGGTTCGTTCCAACGTTTGTGACCCCCAGTGACACGGTCTTTTATGTGGCACGCCGCCAGGGCAAGAGGCGGCGCTGGTTTTTCGGAGATAAACTAGCTTCAGACAAAAGATCCCGGCTGATTTGACATTTAGTACATTTGGTGTCATTATCGTTCAAAAGGAATTCCGGGGTGGGATCGTTGTAACTTTTTGACTTTGTTAAATTGTACTTTTTGACACAAGCGTCTGCTCGATGAGTTTGCGCCACTGCGAAAAGCATCTGGGAATCTCCACTCAGTCCTTTGAGTTTGAAGTTTGCACGTTGTCGCTACCAAGCCCGACTTCTTACTAGGGGACTCAGTTTTCCATGTCGGTACGGCGAGAAACTGCAAAAGAAGCGATGCAAGTAATGCATCAGTCGAAAGGTGAAACTCTATGAAACACAGGAGGAAAATAAGTGTCTCCTTACACATTTTTTATCGATTAGCATGCTATTTGCTTTTGTCATTTCTATGTGTGCGCTGCAGCAGCAAAGACTGTGATAGGGAAGTAGATTAGAATTTTACACTGTCTTTTGCACCCCCCCAAAAAGAAAAAAAGTTTAATGTAGTTTGATTTACTATTAATTCAAATGAATATTTTTAATTTGTTTTAATTGATTGATATGAATGACAAATAACTAAAAATGTAACCATTTAATGAAAAAAATACTTGACAATATTTGAATAAATCATCCAAATGTAACTTGTAACAAAGGTCAGCTAAGATTTGTAGGTGTCCAGCTTTTCTAAAAATAAAAAGGTTCAATGTGATTTATTCCACTTGTTTATTATTTCTTCTAAGTCCAATGTTTTCATCATTATTATTATAATTATTATTTACCTATTTTCATGTTTAATTATATAAATCCTAAAAGCTAACTTAATTTAAGAATAATTGTATATATATATTCATACACACACATTCTTTTGAATGTTCCCACACATTTGGATAAGAACATGGGTGCACTCCCTGTTGGTATCTTGTCCGTGCTGAGTCACTTCAAAACTTGGGAGAAAGCTGCAAGGCTAATACCAGCCCAAAGGGTGTGTACATAAGCCTACAGAATGTACCTCAATGGACATGAAAAGAACCTGCTGCCCACTACTTCTGATCATGTGGATTTCTCCACACTCACACACATGAAGGGCCATTCAAGTGGATGCTAATAAATTACTTGTGAGTGGCGAATGTCCTCCTGCTGAACTGTTAAGACATAACAGAAGTGCTTCGTGTCAGGGTTTGGATTCCATGGATGCGAGAATTTAGCGCAAGCCTAACAGTTTTCCAACTCTCTGGAACGCCCGTTCCGTCCCGCCGTCCCCACAGCGCAGGCCCAGAGGGCTTCCATCCTACCTGCACAGGATTTTGGCAACCGTGCATCATTTTCGAGGCGGTTGTGCGCGCCTGTGTATAAAAGGCTTATCTACATATTGACTCGTTTTAAATCCACACCCTGTCTGCTACAATAATTACACTTTGTACATGAAGTCTATTCCTTCCTACACCTGAGGCGGGTGACGCCACAGGGGAGTTGCCCAGCGGCAGCCCGGTAAACACACCTCCGGCATGCCTCGTATCCAAATAGCTCAGGAAAGACACCCTTGGCCATTTGCGATGCAATGAAGGCTTCCTGTTTTGGGGGTGCTAAGTGAACAGTGAGCGCCCCCACATGGCCTGTCTTGGTGCAAAGTTAGCATCCAGCCAACCATTTTCTATAGTGCTTTTCCTCATTTGGGTCGTGAGTGGACTTTGGGCGAGAGGTGGGGTACACCCAGGACTGGTCGCCGACCAATCACACAGCACATCTAGACAAATCACTATTCGCACTTGCATTCACACATAAAGACAGTTTAGAGTCCCTCAGTGAACCTAACCTAAACTAGTGTGGATATGGATATCATCAACCACAACGGATGTGTCTAATTCCTGGGTCCATTTTGACTTGAGCCTTTTTCCAACCAATGACAAGGAGCCACGTCCAACAATTCCTAACTACTCTGCCGAAGTTCTATCAGTGGTTCATTAGTCCAGCAAATCCATAATTGATGACATCAAATAAAATATACATGTGATCATGAATCAAGATGATCAGAATGAGAATGAGAGACACAGACATGATCCTTCTTGGAATCGGTTTATTTTTATTCTTCTCACAAATGACCTCAACATGCCCGAAAACCCACAAATTTTGCCAGATGAGTGTATCCTGGTGAAAATAAATGTGCTAGGGGCCCCGACATGGCCCACCCCAAAAACTCACTCAGAAAGTAAAATGGGAAAAAAGAAAAGAAAAAAAATCAGCTCCCAATACAAGTTTCACCAATAAACATGAAACTGGAAGGATATTTCTATGATAAAAGGACACATGAAAGAGTCTCAAGAACCCATGCAAAGATTGAACGAGAAGTCGGTCATTTCATTTTGAAGCAATCTTTTTAAGAAAATTCCAAACGCTCATGAATCCCTTGTGGGAATTCACCCAAACGAGCAACAAACAAAAGGAGGTATCACCTGACCAATTTTACTGATTGTCATGATATTGGGCAGGCAGGTTTATGACGCATTTAAACATCTCAGGAACCCATGCCTCAAAAGAAAATAGGAAGTCATCCCTTTTGCTTTGAAGCAGCCATTTAGGTCTGAAGCAAAAAATTCCAGTTCTTCCAATTCTTAAATTGGTACAATCCTACTAGTTAACTTGCCGAAATGAGCCCCAATCAGGAGTACGTATCCTAAACAAACAATTTTCTGGGATATGTTCTCTGTTTATTTATAAAATACATATTTTATATCGACCACATAAAAAATGAATAATAAATATGAAATATCACTTTGCGGCGGGAACGAAACTACAGCGACGAGGGAAATCTAAGAATAGATGGAATAAAGATGGAAATTATCTTCCTCCAAAATCTGCGGCAAGCATCTCTTCGTGTCTTTTGATATTTCATGCATGTACACATTTCCAATAAGCTTAAAAAGCTGAATAATAATAATAATCAATATATGTCATATGCCAGATGGTTTATATCAGCCTTCCTCAACTGGCGGACCGCGATCCACGACCGGACCGCCGACCTCCTCTGTCCGGACCCTCGGCAAATTGTATAAAATAATAAATTATAACGTGATTTTCACATTATACATTTTATATTTGTGGACTATAATCTGCGCATTACCGCGATCGCTATTTAAAATGATCCGTTGTATTCTTTGCGTGCACTAACAGATGTATTGCAGAGGACCGCAGCGGCGCGACTGTGTGTTGTACAATGTTTGACTAACTGGAGACCCTGGCTGAGCAGGGCATGTCGGCGATAACGTTGCGCTGATTGGCTCCTCTGAACTTAAGGTGTGCCCATACATAAGCGTCAGCACGCGTCTCTCCCAATACACACGCATTCAAAATGGGTGATTGTGTCAGGAAACAGACGCATGCGCGACGCCACAGTGTGCTCACAGCTTCAGTCCAGGAGAGCCGCACACATTCAATTATTAGACAAGACGAATCGCAGGAGGTTTCGATTGTGTGCAGTTTTGCTCCCATCTACCCGGCGATCTTTGCAGCTGTTTAACAGCATAACACCGCAACATGGTAAATGAACATCACAATGGCGTCCTCAAATAATATTTGCATGCCTCAGACATTGCATTCACCTTTAGTGGAAGAACAGCACTGCACATTCCTGTGCTCCCTTGTGTCAGTATTTAAAATGGTTATTAGGCGTAGAAAAACAAGTAGTGTGTTTCCGGTAACATGAAATTTCAGCATAGGGTCGGTAGGTCGGACAATGTTTTTTTTTAATCGTTTTTTTTGCCCCCCATCAAAAATGTAAACAAAATACCCATAAAACATAAAACAAGGAGACATTTTTACTATTATTGAAACCCCCGCTCGCCGCCAAAGGCGGCAAGAGAGTTGGGTGCCCCCCGGCTGGGTGTCTCGTTACCTCTGCGTCCCGCGTCCTAGACGGCCCGTGGTGTTCGTCAAACAGTTCGCTGAATTTTCTTAAGATTATGGTGCGAGCATGCGACTGCGACACACAAAACGCGGTTTAAACTGTTGTCGGAGATTGTGGCCGCCGCCACGATTCAATGTTGTTGACAGACGACAGGGCAAACCACGCGCACGCTCAACGTGAATATCGCGAGAGTTTGCACCGATGTGAACGCCCTAAATTCATCTTTCCTTTTATTATTTATAATTTTGTCTGTGGTTTTATTGTTCTTGTTTTGATTGTAAAGCGTCCTTGAGTGTTTTGAAAGGCGCTTATAAATTTGTGGCATGTTATAACCACAGCCACAGGGTCAGTTTGCGGCTTGACGTCACGTCCGTAAAAGTGTTCATATGAAAAGGTAACTACAGTACTGACAATAAACGGCAGTGAGCACAGAGCCAGACTCCCCGCGTTTTATTAAACACAACAATGGCAACGAAGATGGAGCTTCCACTCTCGCCTCTTCCTCCGTTCCTCGCCCTGCCTGGCGAGCCGCCTGTCCCGTGGCCCCGCTGGTTGGAATCCTTCGAGACCTTTGTTGAAGCCGTTGGGCTAGCCGACGAATATCGCGAGAGTTTGCACCGATGTAAACGCTCTAAATTCATCTTTCCTTTTGTTATTTATAATTTTGTCTGTGGTTATTGTTTTTGTTTTGATTGTAAAGCGTCCTTGAGTGTTTTGAAAGGCGCTTATAAATTTGTGGCATGTTATAACCACAGCCACAGGGTCAGTTTACGACGGCGTGGCGTCACGGCCGTAAAAGTGTTCATATGAAAAGGTGACTACCTGTACTGACAATAAACGGCAGTGAGCACAGAGTCAGACTCCCCACGTTTTATTAAACACAACAATGGCAACGAAGATGGAGCTTCCACTCTCGCCTCTTCCTCCGTTCCTCACCCTGCCTGGCGAGCCGCCTGTCCCGTGGCCCCGCTGGTTGGAATCCTTCGAGACCTTTATTGAAGCCGTTGGGCTCGCCGACGAATATCGTGTGAATTTGCACCGATGTAAACGCTCTAAATTCATCTTTCCTTTTATTATTTATAATTTTGTCTGTGGTTTTAATAATAATAATAATAATACTCTTTATTTATAAGCGCCTTTCAAGACACCCAAGGACACTTTACAATAACAAAAAACACAAAACAATACAAAACAATACGGGTTGAGCAGCGGCAGCCAAACGCGCCAGTGGTCACTCAACCCGGAGGAGTCTCTCTCTCTCTCTCACCTCCAGGACATCTCCACGGGTTTTATTGTTCTTGTTTTGATTGTAAAGCGTCCTTGAGTGTTTTGAAAGGCGCTTATGAAATGAAATGTATTATTATTATTATTATTATTACACAAAAATGTAAAAGGTTTGAAAAAAAATGCCGACCGTAAAGTTTTTGTTCGAGGTAGAAATTCTCGGTCGGTCGGGTTACCGGAAACACACTACTTTTTTTTCCACGCCTTAACTCCTCTTCTGATATATTTTTCAGTGATTTCAGAGGGGATGTGAAAACAAAATAATTGTTATTTTCATGCACCCCATTATTGGTTGGTTGTGAGGAGTGTTGATTTGTATAAGCTTGGCTTGACCATACTAAATGGGCACATAGCCCTGCTCCCCATGACCGCCGTGCATGGGACCGGACCTTGGTCTTATTAAAAAAAAAAAAAAAAGTGGACCTACAGCATTTCTAGTTGAGGACCACTGGTTTATATCATAACGACGACATATATCCTTACATCACACAACTCTACAAGATCCAATGGCAAAGTTGAACAAGAACTGAAAGTTAAATGATTGTTTTGAAGCCATCTTGGTTTAATTTGAGGGCCCACTGGAAAGCAAGACTCCCCTTTTAAAACGTTGCTGACAAGTTAATGCTAAGTGGCTGACCTCCAAAAACAATCCAACTGTCTCCCTCTCTTAAAACCGATAACATTCTCAATGGTGTCTGTATTCTGCTGAGATTATTTGTC
Organism: Hippocampus mohnikei; assembly: GCA_026261675.1. NCBI lineage: Eukaryota > Metazoa > Chordata > Actinopteri > Syngnathiformes > Syngnathidae > Hippocampus > Hippocampus mohnikei. The sequence continues at coordinate 6,402,188 of JAKGUB010000341.1, forward strand.
AAAAAAGAAAAAAAAAGAAAAAGAACGCCTGACTTTCACAGTTAATTGGCCTCCCTAATTAGCACAGGATGTCGAATTCCCACATCAGAGTCTCTGTGCTAAATGATGGAGCGTTAGTGAGCGGATGCCATCCCTTTCTCCTCGCCTCCTCTGTATAGAAGAGCAGGAGACGCGGTGTACGTTACGCTCTCGACGACAGATTTGTCGTCTTAATTAGGCAAACGGCAAACAAGCGCAGGGGCTTAATGAGCCACGTCGTTGTCAAACAGCTGGCCGATGATATTTGTCGACATGCATGCCATGTTCACGATTTTGGGGGAGGATCTGTGGGGGTTGTGAAGAGGTCAAGGAGGCTAGTGCACTGAAAATATTTGCTGAAATAGCTAAATAAGAAAGACAGGAAAAAGCGCCTCGGAAGTAAAAAATGTTACACAAACATTGCAGTCCGTGCAGTAGGCTGAGCAACGATGCTGGAACGTGATTAAGGTACTTACGTATTTTTCATGTGTGGGGAGAAACTGTCAAGTTTATTTATTTTCTTCAATTTATTATTACTAATAGTAGTAGTAGTAATAGCAGTAGTGGTAGTACAAGTATTAGTATTATAGCAATGGTACTAGTCGTAAAAGTACATGTATTAATTTTTGGAGTAGTTTTTGTGTCATTATGGTTGTTATTATTATTATTATTATTATTATTAGTAGTAGTAGTAGTAGTAGTAGTAATAGTAGTAGTGAATTTTAGGAGTAGTTTTATTGTTAGTACTGTAGTAGTAGTAGCAGCAGCAGTTATAGTAATAGGACTGGGTACCTTATTATTATTATTATTATCATCATCATCAATATCTTGTTTTTTTCATCGAAATAGTCATATTTATCTACATTTGTCAATGATATAATTCGTCATGGTTATTACTATTACTATGTTTACTATTATAAGGAGTAAAGAAGGCAAAAACAAAGAGGCCTTGATGCTTAATGTGGTTCAAGGCAATCTTAAATTACCATTAAAAAGTACTATTACAATTACTGTAATTTACTATTTAAAACTATTAAAGGAGTGACTGAGGACATGGACCTGGTGGAAAATATGGTTGCAGGCCTTCTCAGTTAACAATGGGCGAAAACAATACGAGAATCATAACAAAAGAACTGTTGAAAAGTGAGTTTCTTTTTTTTCTCGCCAAGATGATCATTTATAACTTTTTTTTTCTAAATTGGTCAAATGCAGTGAAAAGCTAGGGAGAGAAGGGGGTGGGGCGAGAGAAAAAAATTAAGCTGAGACGAAAAGTGCGACTTGGATTTAATATTTTATAATTGCCAAGGGACATTCTGAGATCAATGAATATTTTTTTTTTTTTTTTGCCCGGGACGCACATCAGAAAGAGATGTACTTCAGTCTTTTTTTAGGGGAACATTGCTCTATTTAATTCCAGCATGAGCGTGTGTGTGATGCATGTGAAATATGCCTGGCGTGGCCCCCACGTGGCTCCCCAGGCACGGCTGCGGGCACACATTACCACTTTTAATGGGGCCGCCACCAGAAGAGGCGAGGCAGCCAATAACCCGGGCCTCTTTAATGGACCGCCTTGTTTGTTCTCGGCCACCATTTTTTGCAAGCTAATTTTAGATGATGTTTTTCTTTTCATGTTGCGAGAAAGCGGACAAAAAAAAAGAAAGAAAATCACAACAGCGTGTGTGAGCGAGAGGACAACGCATTGAACATTTAAAAAGAACAAAGGCAACCAACAATGTAACGCAATAAGTTGCCTGTGTTTTTATGGCACATACCAACCGTATAGTACAAGGACCCCTACGACCAAGTTTCCCAAGCAAACAGAGGGGCACACAGAAGTTATACTTCCATTATAATTATGTTAAGCAGTAGTAGTAGTAGTAAAAGTATATTGTAGTAGTAAAAGTATATTGTAAATAGTTTAGTATAGTATAGTATAGTATAGTATAGTATAGTAAATACTATACTCATACTATACTATACTCATAGTATAGTATATTGTAAATACTATACTCACTGTTAGTATTATCGTTATTAGCAGCAAGAGTATCATCATCAGGTTGTCACCTGTGCCAATAAATAACAGGGTGATAAAATGCTAACATGCTAACAATTTGCATGATAGCATAGCACCCTGAAAAAGTGCTAAGTCAAAGGATTTTAGGCCTTTCTCTGTATTCAGATACTGTTTCTAAATGGAATTGATGAGATGCTAACATGCTATCCGTTGGCACGCGTAGCATGTAATAAGATCGTACCATGAATAAACGAAGTGCGAGGGAATAATGATTTTACATGCATCTAGAAAGTATTCACAGCGTTTCACTTTTTCCACTACAGACTCATCCTAAAATGAAATAAATTACTTTTGTCCCCTCAAATTGTTACACACAACACACCATGATGACAATGTGAAAACGTTCTGTTTTTGTGGTTTTTATTATTTTTTTGCAAATTTGTATTTTTTGCAAATATGTTTCAAAAAATTGAGATGTTCATGGACATAAGTCAGTGGTCCTCAACTAGAAATGCTGTAGGTCCACTTTTTTTTTTTTTTAATAAGACCAAGGGGAGCAGGGCTACATGTCCATTTAGTATGGTCAAGCGAAGCTTATACAAATCAACACTTCTCACAACCAACCAATAATGGGGTGCATAAAAATAACAATTATTCACTTTGCCAGTACACAGCAAATAATGAGAGGTATTGTGTTGAGACACGGGAACTCTTTTATTTTGTTAAGTTGTGCCTGCTTAATAATAGAAATAGACCTTTTAGGGAAATAAGACATTTTTACTTTAACTTTGTTAAACAGTAGTTGTCTTTTTCCCCCCTTAATTTAACAAAAACAAAACAAAATAGTCATTTTACCAAAATAAATACTAAACATGAAAACAAAAATATCCTTTTCATTTGTACAATTCCACTTTTCACATCCCCTCTGAAATCACTGAAAAATATATCAGAAGAGGAGTTAAGAGCCATTTTAAATACTGACACAAGGGAGCACAGGAATGTGCAGTGCTGTTCTTCCACTAAAGGTGAATGCAATGTCTGAGGCATGCAAATATTATTTGAGGACGCCATTGTGATGTTCATTTACCATGTTGCGGTGTTATGCTGTTAAACAGCTGCAAAGATCGCCGGGTAGATGGGAGCAAAACTGCACACAATCGAAACCTCCTGCGATTCGTCTTGTCTAATAATTGAATGTGTGCGGCTCTCCTGGACTGAAGCTGTGAGCACACTGTGGCGTCGCGCATGCGTCTGTTTCCTGACACAATCATCCATTTTGAATGCGTGTGTCTTGGGATAGACGCGTGCTGACGCTTATGTATGGGCACACCTTAAGTTCAGAGGAGCCAATCAGCGCAACGTTATCGCCGACATGCCCTGCTCAGCCAGGGTCTCCAGTTAGTCAAACATTGTACAACACACAGTCGCGCTGCCGCGGTCCTCTGCAATACATCTGTTAGTGCACGCAAAGAATACAACGGATCATTTTAAAAAGCGATCGCCGTAATGCACAGATTATAGTTCACAAATCTAAAATGTATAACGTAAAAATCACGTTATAATTTATTATTTTATACAATTTGCCGAGGGTCCGGACAGAGGAGGTCGGCGGTCCGCCAGTTGAGGAAGGCTGACATAAGTTTTCCCAGCTTTTGCTTAATCCTTTGTTAATGTACCTTTGGCAGTACAGCCTTAAGTCTTTTCAAATATGATAGCAGGCCACTGTGCTCATTGGAACCTTCAAACTGAATTAAATTTTTTTAACCCAAATTTTAGCTTGATGACTTGGCTGTTCATTTCAGGTGAAGTATTGCTCAAGAAAAAAAAGAGCATGCTAAAATGTTATGTACTAGCATTCGTTATGCTAAAAAAAAATGGCAAGATTCTGAATGATCAAATCACCAAAGCAGCAAATGGATATTGTTGATATATTTAGGTGCAAGATATTTGACAAAATGCTTACATGCTTGCCATTTTTCCAACAAAAGTAATAACAGGGGCTGAAGCGATGTCTTTAGAGACTTGGCACTTTAATTGGCGTCGTGTTGACAACTTCATGAGCAGCGCCTGTGCTTTGGTGCCGTTCCACCACATTCTCACATAGTCAGAAATTGGGAGGTTTTGGTATTTGTCCCGTCCCCCCAGGAACAGTTGTCTCCCGCAAAAGGCGTAGGCCGGGACGTGTGGGTCTGTGTTTCCCTGGCTCCCCTGGCCGGCAGACTGCAGCTCGAGAGCCCAGCCTCCGTCAGCACGCCTCCGTAGCGGCTCGGCGGACGGATTCATTCTCTGAGAAATTTAATTATATCAAGATTAACAAGGGAGGTAATTAATTTCTTTAAGATTGGTATCTTTTTTAAGCGCCCCAGGCTTAACTTTGTTGTCAAAACTGTATAGTTAACCATTATTGCAGGGCCACGAAATGAGCGAGCGGCATTAATATGGATATATAGAAGCGTCTTATCTAAAGAGGACCATTACACTATAAGTGCCAATATGTACATTTATGGAGACACGTGAATGTACATTCAACAAAATGAATGTCCCAAACTAAGCATTCTAAACTTGGGTGGGTGGTAGACACTGTGTCTAAACTTACTGTTTAATTTATTTGATTGTGATGCCTGAAACACATTCCAAGAAAGCTCGGACGGAAGCAAGTTCCTGTGTTACGTCACCATTCCTTTTCACAACACTCAAAAACTAGTTTCGGAACAGAGGTCACTAATTGTTGAAGCTTTGTAGGCGGAATTTTTTTCCCGCATTCTTGCTTGATGTTGGCCATGTGCTGATACCAATCCAATTGGTCCCTTTCCTGTTTGGTCAGAAGGACCCCCACATCCATGATTAAAAAAAAAAATTACAAATAAGATTGAAATGTGGACTCGCCAGACCACAACACGTGTTTCCACTGAGCGTCAGTTCAGAGCTTGGGCGCAGAGGAGCTGGCAGAATTTCTAGGTGTTGATGATGTATTGTTTTGCTTTGCACGACAGCTTTTTAACTTTAATTCAATTTATATTTGTCGATGTATATTATGTATATATGAAATAATGGTTTTTTAAATATATAGGTCATAAAGCTTTCATTTCATGGGGAATGATAAACTGTGGCGGCGCGGTGATGGACTGGTTACCACGTTAACCTCACAGTCCAGAGGTGCAGGTTTCAATTCCAGTTCCGGCCTTCTTGTTATACCGTTCAGTGCTGCATTCTGAGTGTTCTAACCTGTGCTCCGCGGTGCACAGGGAAGTTGGCAAAGGGCAGCGAGTTAACGCTCCTGGCGTCCAGCCAGGCAGGCCCTGCGAGCATCACGAAAGCTTTCTGTGGGTCTTCACTGCAAACAAGCAATAGTCTTGAGAAGCTGAGTCAAATTAATATCACCATCTTCTTAAATGTATCTAACTGATAGCCAGCCTCTAATTGTAGCTAGTATATGGGGGTGAATTCACGCAGGAACGTCTTGGCTTCATTACAGTCTGATGATCCAGTACTGCAAGTGTGAAATGCGTGTTTTTTCAATATGCTTTTTTCATAGGAGGAATAACAGGTCTGATGCAGGTAGCAGCATCAGATATTTGTAAAAGTGATTTTCATACATCTTCTATACAGCTTATCCTCACTAGAATCTATCCCAACGGGCTAACCATGAACTCACATTCAGACTTTTGGCCAATCTAAAGAGTAGCAGATTTTAACCCCGAACCTCAAAGCTGTGAGCCAGATGTGCGAACCACTCAAACCGGAGCCGATAATTGTGTCAATACGTCACACTAATAAAGGGTTAAAGCCATCCCTGTACCTGAGAGGTGAGTAGGAGGAGTAGAACAATCCAGTTAGGCATGACACCATCAACCAAAGCCCCAAACCCCTGACTGGAGGTAAAGACATCGAGGCAGTGGGAGGAGAGACCCACTTAACAACCGTGTTTAACCCCTCTCGCTTTCATTCAACCTTGACAAAACATCCCGCCCTGGCTGGTCCGAGCGCTGTACACGCGCCCTCCCTCCCTCCTTCCCTCCCTCCAGCTCCGGAAACTCTGCCACTCTGTTAGTTTCCTGTTTGTCTGGCAGAAGACCCCAAGAAGAAGGGCTAAAGATGGAGGGACAGTGGCGAGAGGGTGGCGGAAAGCAAGAGAGACACTGCAGAGTTGGGATTGATTTACTTCATTAACCGAGATTACAAGTTTAACTTACAAACCAGAGGTCAAAATTTCTCATTAACAAGGGGGGACCGTGGAGGGCCTCGGGGGGGCTGGGAGACCACTCTTATAACTGACTACACATTTCAATCTGTCTTTGATGTTCCATGTCTGCCTTTCTAACCCCCTCCATACCACCCAACCCTCCCACTTTTGGCAGCGAGGTTGATTTTAATTGTAGCTATAGAACAGAGCGTGGTTTTGCCTGTAAGCCAGCCTCCACATCTGTAGTGAGTGCAGCTTTAGTGATATTGGGTGCAGTCCATAGCTCGGGGCTCATTTTAATGGTTCCCCCCCCTCCACTCCACTCCCCCTTTTCTTCATTGGAGACTCAGATTGTTTTCCACGTGATTCCTGTTAATTTAGCTGGAGGAAAGGGCATCAATTTTCCTTGCGCTTCCCCCCACCACCCTTCTCACTCTATTGCCTCACTCTTTCTGATCTTCGGCCTCAAAGGGAAAAGGTAAAATGCAAGCGATTTGATAGGGCGCCCCACGAAATGCCATTTAAGCCTCAACAAACAAGACCCTCCGTGTTACAAACGGGGGCTGGATGATAAGTCTTAAGTGTATCAAGGATGCATCAACGCTCGTAGCAACAACTAAATAGTTGTGCTGCTTGAGTAGAAGTAACATATCTTGAGACATTTCGTTTCCTTCCATTGTGCATGGTTGCTGTTATTGCGATTGACTTGTGAGAGGGGCAATCATATTAATCACAAGACATGTAAGGGTGGTGTGGACCATTTTTTTGACTTGGGGGGTCCCAAACATTTTGGCTTCAGGGACCCCTTACACAAGCGCCCAATTTTTTTGTTCGAAAAAAATAGAACTTTATTCCTGAAATACTTTAGGGGGGCGGGGGGTTCTTCTTCATGCAACTATGTCAAATTTATGGGATGGTATGCCACAAGCATATACTTTCTGATCACATAGGGCATCAGAGACAATTTCCAAACGCACCCCTACGTTGACAGCAGCAAATAAGTTCCGGTTAGACAAAACTTCCGCTTCCAAAGCTCTTTCACCACCACTGACTGCGATAGATGTCAAAAATCCATGTCATCTGGGAGGGATGGAAGTGAAAGAGCTAAAAACAAAAATTTAGTTCTTTTTAGTTTAAAACGGCTTTCCTTAAACTACAATCTCATGTACCGTTATGGCCAAAAGTAGAATTCTGGTCGGTTACTACACCATTGAGTGCGATGTGTAGTAAATCCTTGTGTCGGACAACGCATACTCGCGACGGCACCAGAGTTACGCCACACAATTGTTTCCATGCCGACAGTTCTTTTTGGTCTTCTAGTTTCACACCGCCAGCTCCAATGATGTGTACATTGTGTGTTAGGGACAAGTTACAGACGCTCCCCGGCTTACGAACATCCGGGTTACGAACAACGGTACATACGAACATTTTCACGGGTATGTCGAAAAAAAAAAAAGAAAAAGTTGGATTTTGTATTGCGCGCCTTTTTCCAAGTGCCGAACGGGGCGGAGGAGGACGGCGGCGGCGACGTTCGGCGGCGCGGGAGAGGCGTGGGGCGGCGCGTGGCGTGGAACGGGCGGGAGGCGTCCGGCGTGCGGTTGACGACGGTCGTCTACTCTCCCGCTGAAGCCGCTGCTAGTTTACCGGGCAGCTAACCCTCGAGCCCTGAAGAACGTGACGAAAAGCTCTCTCCCCGTTATATGGATGTCAATATAAGCCTTAAACATACATTCCAGACAAAATATAGCACTGAAGCAACTTACGAACGAATTCACCTTATGAACAATCGTCCGGAACATAACTCGTTCGTAACCTGGGGAGCGTCTGTATTTAACTCTGTGGATATTTCTACTCCTAAAATGTACTTTTATGGAGCAAGATGGCTGTTATCATCAATAGCTGGCAAGAGGAGGGATGAATCAATTATGACACCAAGATTTACAAGGCAACCATGTCTCTCAATTCTAGTGATTCAATTAATTTCTATGCTTGCATATTCACGATTTACACCAATTAGCCAACGTTACCAGGAAAGGATTTTTCTCAGGAAAAACTCCTGAACAGTATTACATACGTCATCTCTTGGCATCCTATGCCACATATTTAGATAGCTTTCCCAGCTGACTTTGGATAATGGGCGAGGGCTGCATCCCGGATTAGTCGCCAGTCCATCAGGCAAACAACCATTCATATTCACAGCTATAGAAAATAGACAAACATGCATTTTTTTTTTTTTATTGATATGGGAGGTCAGAGTAAAAAGTCCACAAAAGGACAGGAACAACATGCAAAATCAAGATTCTAATCCAGACACTCGGACTGCAAGGCAGATGCATCAGCCACATGCCCCAGATTTGGACCTTTGAAGACAGACTTTGAGCAACACCCCGTCGCATTGCATACAAAAGGTACGGTTAACTTTGCGTCGACCCTCAGCTGCCCCTTTGTCACTCCGCTACATCCCTCGTTCTTCCTCAAGGTGCTTCACCCTCGACTTTTTATGCCCGACTTCAAAAGCCACCGAGTGCTGATTAGGGGGTTGAAGCTGCAGGATGGTTGACGGGGGGACGACAGAGCGACCCCCAACTGAGATCCACCGCTGGGTTCTGGCAGCTAATCCTCCCTGCGGAGTCCTGTAAGGCCCCCTTTGTTCCGTCCCGGTTTGCAGACATTCACAGTCTTGACTGGGTTTCATAGCCCTCGGCGGTTGCAAAAGTACGCACACTACTTAAGTAGTACAGATGCTTGTGTAAAAAAGACTTTGGTACTGTTTGGTTTGGTACTGATTCAACTCCATGTTTTAGGTTTAAAAGTACAGATTGTAAAATGTACTTAGTAAAATAAGACATTTTACTATCGATTACATACAATACCGATTTTAATAACTTGGCACAAATAAAACCCACAAAGTAGTTTCCCTCTTTTATTAACTTCTGTCGTGTTCGCACTAAGAGTCAAAATTCCCTGGACATGTTCCCTGGACATCAAAATAACATGATCCATAGCTTTGATAACTTTGTGAAGAGAAGATTAATGTGCGGGTCAGTACTGAAATACTGTATCAAGACTACACCTTCAACACCAGATATGCATGCTCTAAAATTGAATACAAAATGGAATCAAATCCAAATAATGACGCTTCAGTCATTTGGGGTTTAATGTATATCATTAACAGGAAGGTAACTAAATGTGCGTTTCCCTGACAGCTGACCACTGAAAGTGTTTTTTCAGACGAGGAGAGTTCTTAAACACCAAGAGCTGGTTGTTTTTATTTTGGCACAAGACACATGGCATTCACCATAAATTATTCTTGGAGCTGACAACAACTCTCGAGAATAAGGCCATGGATAGTGAATTTTGCTCTGAATCTGGTTCGCAATCTTCCAAGTTCGTATCACGTACAGATATCTGAAAAATCTACTGATGACCTTCCAAGCACTAGAACCTGGGCATTCAAATTAAAATAAGGGCGTGAAACAGCGTCACCTTCATTCCGTCACAGAGGTGAGGAAATGAGCAAACAGGGAGGGACGGGATAGTATTGCAGGAGCAGGATCTCAACTACGCCGTTATCCGGCTTATAATTTAAGCACTGGCATGGCACTGAATGGCTGCCTTTGTCTGGGATTCATGCGGAAAAGCTCAGGATGCGATGTCAGAGGGAAATAATCAGCGTGGGCCCTGTGCAACGTCGGGCTGCCCGCCCGCCTGCCTGCGCTCCTGGCCACGGGAGCAGCCCCCGGCTCATTTCTGTGGAGATGAAATCTATGACAAGCCCCTCAGTGAAGCTGAGAGCAGGCAACAGTCCAGTAACACCCACAGGCCTGCAGGCATCCTGTGACCCCCTTAGAAAAGTCACATTCACTTTGCTCTGGAGAAAGGAAAGAGAACGCCGCTGGCTCTCACAGCCCATGTGAAATGAAGAAATGTGAGGAGGTGAAATCCAAGTGAAAATAAGTTAAGATTCCCCCCTCCTCTTCCTTCTTTGCAAACACTCCAGAGGACTGTGCTTATGCCTCGCTAATTAAACATGAACGGGAAATTTAACAAAACAAAACAAAAAACGAAAAAACCCAATGTATATTCATGTTTATGCTGTATAGCTGCTTTTAGGAAAGCAGCTTTCTTTTTTTTTTTTTTTTTTTGGACTGCAGCAGAAGGTCGCAGGCTGATACCCATCAGGCTAAAACATTGTGAAAGAGCTCGGCACTGCGCTCAAGGAGCAGAAGTAATGCTTTTATTTTATTATTTATGCCTTTTTACTGGCCACATTTACTAAAGCCCGGCATGCTGAGACAACACGGCGGCTCGATACGGGCGGGTTATTTAAATGACCGATTTTGCATTCAAAACTCGGCCTCGTTTGAGTTGAATCAGACATACGGGCAGAATATGTGGAATTTCAAATGTTCCCGCGGACCGCCCGAAGGGAAAACACGACTTTGTGGAGCAGCAGCAGCAGCAACCACGCATGACTTCATATATGACCCGGAATATGACACTCAAGTCTATGCTTTTGTTTATTGCCGCGATGAAAACATCACATAAGGTAATACAGCGAACACTCGCCCATTTGTGAATCGGCAAATCGATCTCACTCACTTGCCACTGGAGTAATGTGGGGGGAAAAAAATGAAATAATTAAGGCGACTTGAATGCCCTTGCATATGGGCAAGGAGAGCCACAGTCACTTTCAATCAATTATTGAACAGGACAATCAGTCACATACACACATGCAAAATGAAAACACTGACAATGAGCAGAGGCTCACACTGAACTTACCCGCCAACCCGAATGACTCCAAATCCTGATGTCAATTTCTAGGCCAAGCCCCTTAAAGGTACATCAATCAACACACCAATGCTCCAGTATGTATGCATGGCTTTTGGATTGATTATAAAAAACATAATTTCGTCATTTTCTCTTTTATTAGGTTTTATACTCTGAAGTTCAAACTGCAATCTTACCACAAGCGAGTCACAAAACAGTTTAATATTTTAAACTCGTTTTATGTCATTATCCATTAAAATCATTTTATGTCATTATCCATTCAAATAAATGGCTTACAGTTGATGTGACGGTGAAATGATTTGACTGTGCGCCATGTCCATGCATATGCAGCGAAGGCACTCCCTAACTTCCATTAACAACACAGGCTTACCTGAGCACACCTGACATACAAGGCTTTTATGTCAATCGAGCTGTATCCCTTCAATATACTGTACGTCACTGGCATCAATTATTGTCCCACTTTCATATTTAAATGAGCTTTGGCAGCATCTTGTAGGGTTTCACCAATTAATGAGTTTATTCGTTACCATATACCTGAAAAATGCATTTTTAGGCTCTTTGTGTAAGACCAACAGTACTGACTGTCCATGGCGCCAGGAAAACTATGTCAGACATGTTCTATGTATAAGTTCCCATTTGAGTCAACCTTCCATTTAAATTCCCATGGAAATTTCCAACTTTGAAAATTCCCACAATGTCGCACCTCGATGTATTAACATGAGTGACTCTCCATTTGTTTCATTCGTTAGCATTTTAGCTTTGCGACAGCATCGCTTGAATGTTCACAGTATCCCTCCAAATTGCTTTAATGTCATCCCTGTACAGCTCATAGCCCCTCGGGGCATAATAAGCATGATGTGCGAGGATTGATATGATATACGATAATGTGTTAATTCCATGTGCACAGTCCTCAATTCATTTCTTTCTTGGGCATTTTGCTATTTTTGTAAGAGAAATGACAAGTTGACATGTAGTTTCGATTTAGGACTTGAAACCGGTTTCATTCTTACCTCAGTCCCTGATGGGGTGGCACCCGGAGAGTCCACCTTGCGTTTTTTGCGGGGTCCGATTGCCGCTAGTGCCGTGAGGTTAGCATCACGCTGCCTCATCTGGGCCAGTTCCTGTTGCTGCATCTAAATTAAAAAAAAAAAAAAAACACGTCAATATATTTTTACAAATAAGCATTTTAGAGACATAAAATGTTGGATGAACATGGCCAAAATTATTAGTTTCAAAACAAAATGGCCTATTTCCTTCCGAGATGTATGGCTTGCTGAGACTTTTTTTCGGGCCTACTTATAAGAAACATAAACACCAAAATACAAATGGGAAACTGACTGCTAGGGCTGAATTTATATGTTTATTTTTTACTTTTCAAAGATGAAATCCATTCATCTTCCAAAAGCTGTACTGATTATTCTTTCAGGATACTGGAGCCTATCCCAGCTGACTTGGTGGCAAGAGGTGGGGTACACCGTGAACTGGTCAATGTCAAGGTAAAATATCCAAAATGACTAGTCTCCCACCAAAATGGCTGACTTCCTTTGTCTTTTTGAGTATGGCCTCCTGAGGCTTTTTTTGTTGTTGTGTCTCTACTCATAATAGAAATGCCTGCCAAAATTCATTTGGAGAAGTGAAACTGGCTTCTGGGGCTTATTTTTTAAAATGGCAGAAATATGGATAACATTTCAAGACCAGAATGCCCAAAGTGACTTGTTTCAAACCAGAAAGGCAGATTTCCTGTTTCTTTTTCGGGCATGGCTGCTTTTTTTGGAGGTCTACCCATAAAAGTCATGACTACCAAAATCACTAATCCAGATTCAAGAGCTTTCCCCCCCAATTTTAAACTGCTAGCACAAAACCTTTTGGAAATTGGCAAACTTCTTGTGTTTTTCCGGGCATGGATTCTTGAGAGTTTTTTTTGTGGGTATATGCGTGACAAATTTCATGTGGTTAAAACAAAATTTGCTTTGGGGGCTGAACTTCCCCAAAACATGAAGACTGATGACACGTTTGTGTGCGTGTGCGGTTCCAGTCACATGGTCACCATTGCGGCGAGTGCATTTCGGGGAGGTTTGGGGGATTTGTTGGGGGTCAGGGTGGGGCTGGAGGGGGTGGGGGGCCACTGCCCCAAGTAATGTCACGTCTAGCCGCAGGCCTGAGGCGGAGCCCAGCGTGGCTCGAAGCCGCCCTTTCGATTGGTTGAATGTGTGAGGGCCTAAGGCAGTGGCACAGGGAGTGTAGCACGCAAACACACACGCGCACACACACACGCACACACACACACACACACGCCTCTTGTATCTAACTTGGCCACAGCACTGGGGGATGCGTACCCACCAGCCTGCCTGTGTGCCTGCCCGCTGGGGCTGAGGCGAACAGGGACAATCAATGTGCGCTTTCATGTCTTCAATGTTCTTTTATGTTATCTCCCTGCATGTGTTTGGCTGGGCACACGTCGTCTGATCAGATCGGGAGGAGCTGGTTGCGCGTGGGGAGGGGTGGCGGGGGGGTTACTTTCAGATGCTGGGGTCCGTGGAAAAGGTTGCTTTAGTGTACAAAGTGGGATCTAAAATGTGCATGCAGCTGCCTGTGATATTTCTCCCTTGGAAGGCCGCCGGCGAGGCCTGGCCTTTAGGGTGTTGCCACTTCGCATTTAGCACAGCGGAACTGTTGAGAAATTCAAACGCACTGACAACACAACGTCAGGGCGGAATAATGGCAGGGCTGAAGAGCAACAGAAAATCGCAAAAAAATGGCTTTTACAAAACAAGTTTTTGCTTGAAAATAAATATACTCTAAAAAACATTTGGGCAGCACAATGGCCTTGTGATTGGCGCGTCTCCTTTGCTGTCAAATGTGTTTGAATTGGGTCATGTTTTACCAGTGCTTGTGTGAGGTTCGACTGAGCAGAATAAATGGTAGAGAAATAATGGATAAATGCAAAGCAGTATATAATGTAGCCTGAACACTGACATGCGCTAACGCCATATTTTTTCCCTGCTTGACATTACATCACTATGCAATGCAATGTCTTGCAATTTAATATTTCCAAAATGTACTATCTGTGAGGACTATTTTCCACAGAAACTTTGCAATACAAAGATTTTATGTTAATTTAAGTTTATTATCATAACTAGTGTGTCAACTACAAGAGAAATATCACAACGGTCCTCTGTGGGAGTCCATAACTACATGGTGGACGCTAAAAATTATTAGTTTGACACCGCTGCTCAAGAAACAAATTCCCAAACAAAAAGACAAGCAAAACCTTGACAGCTTTAACCAAGCACCAACAATTCTCAATGCTAACCATATTAGCTTCTGCCCCAAACAACATGCAAATCCTTGTAGGCCTGACCTTAAAGAATCCCACCGCTAAATGGTTGAGAGAGAGAGAGAGAGAGAGAGAGAGAGAGAGAGAGAGAGAGAGAGAGAGAGATTTTCCTGATGGCACCAGGATGCCGGCACCCCAGCTTGGCAGTTGGCACCAGACATGCGCTCCCAGCGCCCACAGCAACTGCCTGCGTTTTCAGATTTATGACCGTACGATAAATGAAGACCTCTTTTTTGCCATCTGCAAGCCCTCCATCGCATCGAAGTTTCCAGTCTCTGACAGCACTGGGGAGACGTATTTCTGATTTCAATCTGGAGCCATCGCGCCCGGTGCACCTGAGTCAGATGGTGGACTGGAGCCACGTTTGGAATCCCAAATTTTTTTTTTCAAACGTATAATTCTAACAGAATTTCATTGTGACGGTTACGTCAAGAACAGTCATCCGCCACTTATCCCGTATGCGGATGAGGTGGTGATTGACCATCAGCCTTAAGTCAAAGCACACCAGTAACAAGGAATTTGCCAAAAACGGCCCCTTGAATTCAAAATGTCAGACTTCCCATTTGTTTTCAGGCATGGGTACTGGAAAGACTTTTTTGTGCATCCTGTCATGAAATTTGATCTCGATCGGTAAAACTGATTGATGTTGGTGGTTGGGAGAGTGGGGTTACGGGGATAATATTGGGAAGCAATTCCAAGAGGGCCTATGCAAAATGTATTTGCCAGCTTGATAGTTACAATAACAAAAGGATACAAAAATATTTTAAAACTTTTCAACCTCATCTCACTTCTCATTGGACATTTGTCCTTTTTTGAGTTGTGTTGTCCTAACTGAATCAACGACATTTCCCTAAAGATACAAATGTGTATTGTTCTTAAATACAGGACAATGGGTACTTGTGCTCTTTGTTGCAAATAAATAAATAAATAAATAAATAATATATATATATATATATATATACACATACATATATATATACACATACATATATACATATATATACATATATATATATACATATATATATATATATATATATATATATATATATATATATATATATATATATATATATATATATATATATATATATATGTATATACATATATATTATGTTTAGCGTCATGCTTTCATAATAATGCAACACAATTATCTGTGCAACTGCAATGAGAATTTCCTGCAAATTTCTGGCTGATAAAAATATCATGACAATAAAAGACAAAGATGAAAGTTTAATGTTGCACTTGAAATGCTATCAAAATCAAAGTTCTTCAAATAAATTGTTTCAATTTGGTATTTCAATATGTGTACAATCAGTGCACAATCAAGGTGCATTTTACTGAATGTTGTGACATCATGCATACAGTAATGAGAAATCCCCAATCTTTCATGCAAGCAACTCCCCCCCCCAAAAAAGTACAGCATTCTCTCTTTACCTTGCGCTCGGCATAGATATCATCTAAAGAAACAGTAAAGGTTTGCACAGATTCATGTTGACTGCTGGCTGGATGTATACATTTAGTAAGGCGGCACACAAAAATGAAAAATATATATCCCCGTGTTTGCAAAAGGGTCTTAAATAGCAGCGATTCCAGCCGTGCCCTTTTGAAGCGGGGAGACGGCGACTTGTAAAGTCAAATTATCAACAAAAGGTCAGCATGTGTAAAAACATTTTCACAATCAATCTAGCTCGGAAAGAGCTTTGAGTAACGGCCACTGCATTTGCCTGATCCTGTGATGGATCCATCTACTATGTTGGCCATTGACTGTGAACACCAAGCACACACGCCACGAGCAGGAATTTGCCAAAAGTGGCCGCTTCAAAACAGCCGATTTCTTTCCCATTTGCTTTCAGGCAAGTGGCCTGGAGACTTTTTCGGGATGATAGAGACATACAACGAATTTAGCGTGAATCGGGTCATTTGACAAAGCAACGCCCCACTGGTCTTCAGAACCTAAATGTCAGTTTACAGCAACCCATATTGGGTCAAATATCAAATTAAAGCCCTAAATGAGGGCTTTCCATGTCTCTCATTTTTATGAGTAGCTTTGTCAATATGCTCTGATAAGATGGCTTCGTGCCCAAAAACATGCTTTAGTATGGTCAAAAACAAAATATGCATTTTTGGGGAAATTGATGAGAACCTTCGAGAGATTGCCGGAAAGACAAAGTGTCTCATGTGAATAGTGGGGAAAAATGGAATTGCCTTTTTAAATAGTGCGAGAGAATGTGTCTCTTAAATGGTGGTGGTGGGGGGAGGGGGGGATCATAATTTGACTCCTTTAAACTGTGAAAAAAAAATCTCCTATACGTATGGGAAAAATGTAAATTATGTCCCCTTTAAATTGTGGCAAAAATGCACAAGTCTCCTTTAAATTACATGAAAAATGCAGGTTATGGTTCCTGTCACACAATGCTCATTCAGATCTTGAACTGTTTTATTGTTTTGACACATGTAAATGACAAAATCAATAAAATGGAAGCAAACGTGACTAAAAAACACAAAAATGTCTGTTTGGCTCCCCACGATGGCCAACCTGTCCTTCTCCATCTTTGGCTGTTTTTAACAAAGCCTTTCCTCTCCTCCCTCCTTCCATCTATCCTTTCTTGACCCCCCCCCCCCACCTCCTCCAACCCCCCATGGCCTGAGGGAAGGCTCGCAGCCGCCCAGACGCTTACAGACAGATGTCCTTGGCGGAGCACAACATGCTCTGCTTGACGTCACAAGCGGCTGCGGGGCTGCGAACGAAGCTAAAAGAAAGCTACGGCTGAAGACACAGTAGGTAGCTTCTCCTTGGTGTTGTGTATGCCTTTTGAGTCGCCTTTGCACACTGTCGACTTTTCGGCATTGTGTACGTAACTGCACTTCCTTCCTGCCTTCCCTTCTTCTTGTTTCACAGACCAACACAAGTCTTGGTGTTACAGTAACACCCCCAATAATAACATGCGGCGCCTGGGAGGACACTGCTGGCATGGAATCAACTCTAAAGTTCACAAGTAGAAAAAAGAAATGAAGATTGAGTCGGGCTTACTTACGAGATACAACATGGTATGGATCTGCTGTAAGGTCGATTAACATCACAGCAGCTTTAATGAAGAAGTCGTTTTAAGAATACAGCGAAAAATACATTATTAGTATGATTATATATTTATATCAAATATCACTAGTTTTATTTTACTAGTTATTTATAGACAAAAGTGGATGGACGGACGGATGGAGGGAGAGAGATATGGAGGACTGGATGGACAGTCCGAGGAAGGGAGGGACCGACTGACCGACCGTCTGACTGATCAATGGATCGATAAATGATTGATCAATAGATAGACAGACTGCATAAGGAATGTTTCCAGGAACAAAAAGCAGCCCTCAGGTCTGGTCATTAAGGGAGTGCGCGATGGTAACCAGGCAATGGTTCTTTGTAGGCACTTCGGAGTGTCCCTTACTCCAAATTTGATTTTTTTTGGGGGGGGGGGAACAGAGCTGGACCCAGTTCCCACACGGAACATATCAGGAAAGGGGCAGGAACTGTCACACATCTGCTCTGTAAAAGCAGTGCAGATCAACCTCTGTCACAAATAGCGATTTTCAAAACGTGATATTGCCCATATATGGCGAGATTTTTTTTTTTTACAAATGTGCTCTTATAGTTTGTGTTCTGCAATAGACAGCATGGTGCGTCAGGGGGATCCACCACACCCCATAATCAGTCAGGCTAATGATTCAGAGGCTTTTGCTGACTTTGAGCTGCCCGATTATCGATGTGTTTTCCCATCTTAAACGACACCTCTACCAACAATCGCATGTTTCCCTCCTAACCTAAATAAGAAGTCTGACACAGTACCCAGACGGACCGGTGAGGATGGTAAAACGGGATGTATCTCGCCATACCACATGATAATCGTTAAAGATAATCTTTTAGAGGCATCTGACAATTGAGGCCTTCCTGATTTTGGTTGGAAGGGAAGAATCAGTGTTAAAATCAGATTATCGGAGCGCCTGACCTGCAAGAGGCAGAATGGTGCCACAGGGGATCAGTTCCAAACCACAGGATAATCTTTAGATCCATTCGCTGACTTTGACAGGAATCTGGCTCAAAATCAGCCCGATTATTGGCTCGTGTGCGCCCCAGAAAGGATTGTTTTTACTAACATTTGCATGACCTGTTAAAGCACTGGGAGGGAGGTGCTCAGCCCATTCCGAGATCATTAAAATTATCGCTGATGTACGGAAAATTTCCTGCTTTAAAATGTCCTTCCAAGTCGTCTCTTCACTTCGTCGTCAAGCAGTCAGCCTTTTCCCTCTCAAACACACACTTTTTTTCCCGGGATTCAATGCTCAAACACACACGCACGCACGCACACACCCTCTCTCTTTCCTTCGATTGATCACGTCTAATTTGCATCCAGGAAAGATGAAAAATCACACATTCGCACTCGTGGAGAGAGGACGCCGCCAATGATTTATTCATTTTGAAATCAAAAAAAGAAGAGCGAGGTAGATGAGAAGGGGGGGGGGATATCTTCATAGGGGCGGGCGGGCGACTAAGCAGCCTCTGAGCCTCTTTCTCTCTCTATGTGGGCCCCCGGGTGGGCACGTGGTGTGCAAGCGCTCCTAATTAACAAGGTGAATCATGTTGCCGCTCTCTAATTAGCCCAACATGACAATCTAATGGAAACACGCAGGCCCGATGCTGGCGCGCTCTTGTCCTTCCTTCCCCCGTATGGACGCCCGCAGTGACGACACCTTGGGATTCAACCACAAAGCAAAGATGGGACAAGAGTTGGTGTGAGGTCAGAATTCCGTGGGGGGGATTTGCAAGGTGAACGCAGCCCCCTTTTCTTAATTGAAACGCATCCCCGGCACCTTGCCAAAAGCGTCGCTTGGGTGGGCCCAATTCCCCCGTCGCTCGCGCTTCCCAAGGAGCGCTTGGAACGCCGCAAAGACAAAAGTGAAGCTCACAGGCGAGGAGATGTGTCGCTTTCTCCCTCTGAGGCAACAAAAAGAGAAAAATCTCCTTGTTTTCCTTCTCATTACAGCACTTTTGTAACAGAGGAAAACACACACACACACAAAGGAACACGAAAGGTACCGTTTTAAAAGAAGCCAGATGAACAGTGTTGTTTTTTTTACCTCTTCTGGTTCTTACAACATGACTTGAGGTGAAGAAGAAGGGAAAAAAGTTCAAGACCATAAGTTGACAACAAAGCAACAAAAACAAAGCAGCGGTGCACTCCAGGAGCACTGCAAAGATGACTCAATTACAGCGGGACCTTGACCAAGTTCCAAGTTCCCCATCTTAGGTTTTTCTTGACATCTAGGACAGGTGTCCCCAACCACCGGGCCATGAACCAGTACCAGGCCGCACATAGAAGTTGAAAAAAAATACACGAGTCTCTTTTTTGTTGTTGTTGGAGTAGGAGATGGTTTTAAAATGGTGCTGTGTCCTTTGAAAAGGATTCCTTGACACAAACAAATCTTTTGAGTGAACGTACTCAATGTGATGGTTTCACTGGTGCCTTTCTCAACTGAGTTGAGCTCAGCCACGGCCGGCTCCGCAAATTGCAAGGCGGCTGTGAGCAGAGTCTGCCGATGAGACCGCCTGATCAATGGGAGGTCGGCTGAGTCAGAAGATGGGGAATCTCAGTCTTGTTGCCCAGTGGTAGGCAAGGAGCGCAAAAACCAAAAAGATCCAAACTTACATGGCCCTGTGTGAAAGAGTGATTGCCCTCTAAACTTCATAACCGGTTGGGCCACCCTCAGCAGCAACAACCAAAATCAAACGTCTTCGAACAACTGTAGCCTTTCACATCTCTGTGGAAATATTTTTGGCCCACTCTTACTTGCAGAATTGATTTAATTAAGCAACACAGGTGGGTTTTCCAGCACAAATGGCTTTTTAGAGGCTATGCCACAGCATTTCAATGAGGTTCAAGTCGACGAGGCCACTCCAAAAGCTTATTTTTGTCTTGTCCCAACCCCCTCCCCCAGCCCCACAAAAAAACAATAAATCACAAGTTGACTTGCTGATGTGTTTTTGATCATCGCTGTGATGTCGAACCCAAATGTGCTACAGCTTAAAATCACAAACTGATGGCCAAATACTCTGCCTCTGGATTTTCTGGGAAAGACCAGAATTCATGGTTCACTCATCTAGGTACTGAAGGAGCAAAGCAGCCCCAGT
This sequence comes from Hippocampus mohnikei, assembly GCA_026261675.1. NCBI lineage: Eukaryota > Metazoa > Chordata > Actinopteri > Syngnathiformes > Syngnathidae > Hippocampus > Hippocampus mohnikei. The sequence goes on from JAKGUB010000341.1 coordinate 6,422,715, forward strand.
CACGTCAGATTACCAAACCATGTTTGACTGTAGGTATGATGTTCTTTTTCCAAAAAGGTGTCTTAAATGTACATCGGATGTAACCAGACACTTATCTTCTAACCAGTTCGATTTTCGTTTTGCAAGATTATCCTACAAAAATCTCAGGAATCATTTAAATGTGCTTTGCAAAAGTAAGGCAAGCCTTGATGTAATTTTTGGTCGGCAGTGGTTTTCGCCTTGGAACTCTACCATAAATGTAATTTTGCCAAGTCTCTTCCTCACTGTTGAGGCGAGGGAGGTAAGCAGTTCTTTGGATGTTGTCCTGAGTCCCTTTGTGCCCTCCTGGATGAGTCATCGCTGTACTCTTGATGTGCTTTCTGTAGGCTAAGCACTCCTGGGAAAGTTCACTACTGTGCCATGCTTTATAAATTTATGGGTTATGGGTCTCACCGTGGTTCGCTGGAGGTCTAAACCTTTAGGAATGACTTTGTAATGTAACCCTTCCCATAATGATAGATGTCAATTACAGTTTATTGTGTCTGTTCTTGAATTTCTTTGGATCCTGGCATTTTGTGGTAAATTTGTGAGATCTTAAAGAATTTTGTCAGACAGCTTCTATTCAGGTGAGTTTTTGGTTGAACACGTCTGGAGCGAGTCAGGCTGTTTGAAAGTGCTCTATAAATACAGTTGAGTTGAGTTGATATTTACACTATGATCTTCAGAATTAAAATAGGGAAATTATGCAAAAAAATTAAGAGGGGGGGAATACGTTATCATGGCACTGGATCCATGAGGCCAGAATATACGATCCATGAAGTGGGATATGCAAAACAATGGGAAGTGCACATCAGTGCAGAGACCGAGAGGCAGGTTGAGGATAGAGGAGGAGGGTAGCGTGCATTTGGGCCATCTTGCCCCCGGGCATGCCTAGCGGGAGTGAGAGCATCCAGCAGTTTTCTGCCGGGCCAGAAGAGGAGACCCTATGAACTTGCCCATATAACCGGCTCAATACAAAGAAGAACAAAACAACACGAGCGGACGTGTTGTCCTTTGACACGTTGGCGCCTGCTGCCTCGAGAGGAGCGAGGCCAATTGCCCGACGGGGCCGCTGGCGTGGGTGGGATCCGGGCCGGGATTGCGCTGACCTGGTCACTTGCGGAGGATGCCAGGCCAAATAAGGAACAGTGCGCAGATTTACAAAAAAATAAAAAATAAAATAAAAAAACTCAGGCCTGTTCATTACGTGTCCACCAAGGTTAAATATGTTAATGCTGGGCATATGTCACGGTAATAATAGTACCAAATTGAAGACTAAAATATAAACAGCAGGGCGATTTGAAATGAGAGGTCCAAAAGTTGAGCCAGGCCAGAATTAACTCGGCGGTGGATGTTCAAGGCATTTCAAGCCTCGCTGGTGATTCAAAATGGACAAAAGGAATCGCCACGGCGCCTCAGGAAAGATAACACTTGAGGAGAATTATTCCGACAAAGGCCTCAGAGAGAGAGAGAGAGAGAGAGAGAGAGAGAGAGAGAGAGAGAGAGAGAGAGAGAGAGAGAGAGAGTCTCACACACAGGAATGACTGTGGGCAAAAAAGAAAAGAGATGAGGATGGACTCTCCGTGCACTGAGCCATCAGTGATGAGCACCTTGGTGTGCGAGTGGGCTCACTGTTGGCTTTCGCACAACACCTTGTTACGTTCAACCCTTTTATACAATCCTTAAGAGCAGGGGTCTCAAACGTGCGGCCCGCGGGCCAACTGCGGCCCCCAGGATGATAATTTGCGGCCCCCGTCTTAATATGAAAGATTAATATTAGTGCGGCCCGCAAGATTGATATGAATGACTCTTGTGTGCGGAGCTGAATGAACCAATCACGTGAGGTATTGACCCTATTCCGCCCCGCCCATTTTTTAGAGGAAATAAAATCAGAATACGGGGATGTGCTCTACTTCACTGAGGTACGTTAGCTCAGAAGGGGAAACGTATTGAAGATATTTTTAAATAATAAAGATATTTGAGAACATTGGAATGATTTATCAGCGCTTTTCTTGTGGAAACCCTGATGCGGCCCAGCCTCACCCAGACTCTGCCTCCAGTGGCCCCCAGGGAAATTGAGTTTGAGAACCCTGCTTAAGAGCATCTGTTATGAAAATGGCAAAACATGCAATGCATTATCAATGCGTTATTGGGTGTTCTTTCAATTTCAGGGAGCTCTTGAGCAATTCTATGAAGGGGCTCTCGAACCATTTGGGTCTCGGGACCCCTTACAGTGGAGAACCCCCCCCATGTTCCTATTGGGTATTAAACATAACCACCATGTGTACTCCTCAATGCCATAGGAACTAAAATGCAATTTTTTTTGGGGGGGGGGTTGCAACCGCTTTGTGTGTGGGGGGGGGGTGTTGCAACCGCTTTGTGTATCTTTTTGGGCGTAGCGTCTTGAGATTTTTTGGGGGGCGGGGGGTTATTCATGACAGAAATGTCAAGCAAATGTCATGTTGTCGAGGAAAACTGGATTTGAATGGTGGAGTACAGTTTCGTTGCAAATCATCTGCTGTATGTTGAAAACTCAAGTGGTTTGCGATTTAGCATCGCCCATCCATGCTGTATAGGTGGATGAAATTCGGTAACACAGAATCTCTGACGGATCACTGATGAGCCTAAACTGGTAGACATTCTATTCATTAACAAAAAAATTAAATTACATTCAAAAAGTATCCATAATATGAAAACAAATGGCCACTTCAGATCAAAGCTGCAGACTTTCATTTTTGGGCATGGCTTCTAGATGCTTGACATGAGACGGAATCTTAACTTTGGAGAAAGAATACCAAAATACACGGATAGGTGGGAATAGAAGAGTTTTTCTGCTAATAACCGTTATTTTTGCGTAAAAATCGTATCGTGTTTATTCTCCCTCTCTTTCTCGCCTCTACTCGCTGCACCCCCACTTCCCCTCTAGTTTCCTGTGTCAACTGGCAGACCGCAGCCGCGGCGATGATGAATCTGTGGTCGCAACGTGTCTCGTGCCGCCGACACGATGATGTATCTCCACTGGCCTTCGCGCCCTCCGCCCCATCCCCTCCCCAAAGACTTTCTCGGGCCAAATGCACAGACACGGCGACAACAAACAGGAAGCGAGCTCCGCGATTTGCCCATTGATTTTCACCGCGGGGCATTTTGGAAATAGCCCATCTGACCTTTCGGCCAAACGGTGGAGGAAGAGGAGGCCCGAGACCAACCCTGTCTCGCTTGCTCTGTGGCTCTCGCAAGCTGCCGGTGACACATTTAAATACCGGATGATGCACGCTTTTATGTAAAAGGCCACATAGTAGCAGCATTATACAAGTCTCCAAAGTCCTGCTGATGCCACCTTAAGTTTATTCTGTTTATGACACAAACTGGAACCGTTGCAAAAATGTGTTTTCATTACAACGCCGTATTTCTGAGGATTGTGGAGAAGTCAATCTTCTGGAAGGGGCATTTATTTGGGGGAGAAAAAAAAACATCTATCCATTTTTTTATAGTGCTTGTTTTATAGTGTGGCGAATCCGGTTGACACTGTGTGAGAGGCAGAGTAAACTCTGGACTGGTTGCCAGCCAATCACAGGGCGCATTTGGACAAAACCGCCCTCCACAATCACGCCGATGGAAAATGTGGGGTCTCTATGAACGTTTTTGGAATGCGACAAGTCGCCGAAGATTTGAACTCTTGACTGCTGCGCACATGCTAACCACGATTCACAAGGATACTGAAAAGTCAGTTTCACTTGAGATCTCAATCCACCCATCCATTTTCTATAGTGGTTGTCCTCATTATGGCTGTGGGTGACCTGGTTCTGCGGGAATCGTTCAGATTTGATGCGGAATTCGGTGCACGTAGGAAGACGCTGAACACGACCGAAGAGCGACCAATAAGGAATGCGTGTGCAACAGTGCTGGGTATCGATTCTGATTTCTAAAATCAGTTCAATTTGATTCACAAGGGCCTGATTTCATTTACGATCCACGGTGGCCAAAGCAGTTTCACACCTCTCCAAAACCTGCGATCGTAACAAGGTATGTGAACGTAGTATGTTATGAAAAAATGCAATTTCCATTTACATCAAAATAGAACGCATCATCAAATGGAGATGTACAACACAAATGAAATAAGCCCAAGCTTGTTACTTTTATTTTAGCATGCAGGCAATTTCAGCCATAATTAATTAAGCAAGTCTGAGTGCGCACTATCGGTCGCACTTACTGAAACTGTAATGGAAGTGGGAATAGTCTGATGTCCTGTTTGTAGATTAATGTGGGGTGGAAATGATGGAATGACTGTAGCCCACTGTCACCGCGTGCGCTGAGAGGGTGAGAGAAGTGCGCAATTGTTCACGTGCGCAGCTTAGAAGGAATATTGTAATGCAAGTTTGTTTGTTTTTGTTTTTTTAATGATACAACATAATAGTTATTTGCAATATCATTGCGGACCCTGTTGGGAAATACACACAAATATAAGAGCTTACTTTACAACCCCCAAGCTCGCGGTCAGAGAGTGGCCGAATTAGAGGGACAACCTCTAAAAGATATCGTGTTCTTCTCCTTACATCATGGTTACAACGGTGCGCTAATCACTCTTATGACAGCCAGGCGCTGTCGTGTTCTAACGTCTCTGTTCATCATTGTCACAACACGGCAACATTTCAGAGGAGTGTGGGGCGGCGCCTCGCTCGCTCAAAGCGCCTTTGCTGAATTTTTCATGTTCCCGCCTCGTGTAAAAGAGGCCTGGAGCACTTGGATGCAAGGAAGGATGGATGAAAATATTACCGCGGTCTCGGATTCTGATGGGGCCGCTTTATTAGGTACACCTGCACAGCTTCTGTATTGAATCTCGTCAAAAGAAACAATTTTATGCCATTTCTCACAATTGAAAAGTGTCTATTAATTAGTTTTTGTCAAAATAATCCAAGACCAATAATTATAACACACTTTAAACTCGTTTTGCCTTTTCTGATTGGGTGATCCTGGTCCTGTGCTAATAAGCCACTGCTTGCACTTCTAGGTCAAGGCCGAGTTCAGCTTTTATAACCATGCTGAGCAAAAGCAAGTAGAACATCAGGATGAAGAGAGAGGCTACAGCTCAGTCTGTCGAGAAAAGCGAGTCTCAATGGGGTCAAAAATCAAAGTACATTTTCACTGATGGATGCAACGCTCCATCACCAAACCGCTAACTTGTACTTGTCAATACCTGTAGCGGATCTGTGCATGTGGTGTATGCCAAACACAAATACTAGCCCCCCACATCCAAACCTCCAAAAACACTACCAGTAATTGCATTTCATTACACGATAAAAAAAAAAAAACTGTAGTGACTTAAAACATTCTGATTTTGTCTTTAAGTAGCAGTTGAACTTTATTTCAGGAAAACATGTTGTTGATGTGGGCGGCAACAGTTTTGACGGCATTTTAAGGTGGCCCTAACGACAGTTGGGAATACGACTCACGCTGCAACACGCCGCCGGGCACAGGTTCAAAAATAAAAGTGCATTGATGTCCACGTATTATAAGGTAAAGTTTATTTTGAAGTTTGCCTTCTCACCGCTTTGGCGGTTGGCATGTTACTGTCATGCAACACTTGTTGCTGCAGCAGGTGTGATTTTTTTATCCTGACGCTGTACACTACAAATAATTAAACGAGTGCCCGAGGCAGAAAAAAAAATGCCTCAAGCACTTTTTTGAACTGAGGTACTAGAAGTACTCATGGAAAAGGGCAGTATTAAAAAAAAAAAAAAATCCTTTCATTATATGACACGCCACAGTATTCACTTTGTAGCTTATTTCAAGTCCTGGTTGTTTCAACATGGAGATGATTAAGGGCCAAATTCATAAACTGCGAGAACAAAAAAATATATAAATATATGAGACAAAGGTTTGCAAGAGTGTTACAACTCTTAAGCCATGTTTTTTTTTAGTAGTAAAAAAAATTGTAAGCTACTGTTCAGAAGATTCGTAAGGAAAAATATTGTACACACAACATATATTTTTCAACACTTACCGGTAAATTTTCCTCATTGCCGTTCAAGGAAACGGAGTTCTTACACTTCTGTTCAAGAATATAAAGCCTATTAATTTCGTGATTCCACAATGGCGGTGGTGATTTCGCCACGTGTTTGTAAGTACAGTACAGTAGGTGCGTGCTTCGGGAGAGAAGGTCTGGGCCTCGGCGGAGTGTCTGGGCCCTCATTATCCTGATGAAAGTTGTGAGCTGCCGACAGACTCGGCGCTGACACAAACAGCCAGCTCTGTTGCCTTGAGCTGGGCAGGTGATGGAAACGGGGAGAGGCACAAGCGCTGAGAAACGACGGCCATTAAAGCGACAAAAAGGATGGAGGTGTTAGATATACGCACAGTTCGGAATAATAGCACCGTTTTTTGAAAATAGTCCATAATAGCTTCATTTCACAAATTGCATTCATGAAGGAAAGTATATCAGACGCGTTATAAAGAAGTAGGGGGAAAATGAAAAAATGTGGTCGTATAAACACTATTTCCAAGAAAAATAAGCATTCGGTCTACTGCATAAACTAAAATAAAATTCACAAAGATTTTTCTTTCTTTCCGAGTCAATCACCAAACTAATATTTTGCTGTATTAGTACTGTTTCAGAAAACTGCTTTACATCTGTCAGTGTTTTCGTCGTTTTTGTGGTTGTCGTGGTTTGAAAGGGCGTTTTTTTTTAATCCCTGTTAAATAACGGATATTGATTGATTGACAATATGCAAGGATTGTCAGTATTTTTCACAGCAAATATTTAACTTCGGGCAACATAGATGTGACAGTTTTCAGAAACTGCCTCTTTCAGGAAAGTGACTGACAGGACAGCCAAATCATTGCGCATTTTTGAGTTTAAGTCCGATAACGTTTGAGTTTGCCAAGAAAAATGCAACACAGGCGAAAAGTGGTCGGTCTGTGTTCACAACCGTATTGCTGGATTTCCCAAAAGGAGCTCGCCTGAATGTCGGTGCATGTGTGTGTGTGGCGCTAATCTGGCCACATCCACATGACGAGCGCACTGCCACTTAACAGGCAGAAGATCCACTTTGATCACACGGATTCCCCTCGGGGGTCCGAACCTGTCGCGCTGCCTATTACACTGATTCATTTGCATATACGGGGGCTTATGGTTAAGAGCTGAGATCTGTGCGTGAACGCTCCTAACCAGCGCTGGAGAAAAAAAAGACGTCCGGGGTGAGAAGACGACGAGTGTTGCCATTCGCCGGCGGAGAGCGGCTCATTGCCTTAGAAGGTCACGAGTTCAACTCCAAAGAAAACTCCCCCAACTGAAAGCGTTTGGCCCCGCCCGGCAACAATGGCAGGGTGCCCTTGAGAAAGACACTTGCATCTGCTGCTACAGAGAAAAGGAAGAGTGGGCAGCAGTCACGCAGAGTGCATAGCGTAGAAACACTCAATATATGCAGCTCTTGAAAGAAAAAAAACAAAAACGCTGACATTCGTTGGTATTTTGACTACTGGAAATTTTCGTTTTCTGCTCATAATTGCAAAAAAAAATTACATCTTTATTTTTCCTCTCGACTCATGCACAGAACTTGATTAAGTGCAAACTGGTCAAACAAAAACTTGAGCTGTGAAGCGTGCTTGAGAGTGGTACAGATGACCAAAATGCGCTGTTATTTGGTGCTATTGGACTTTTTCAATCTTTCTGCGATTGGCTGGCAACTGGTTCAGGGTGTCCCCCGCCTACTGCCCGAAGACGGCTGGGATAGCCCCCCCCCCCCCCCGCAACCCTTGTGAGGATAAAGCGGATCGGAAAATGAATGAATGAATGAATTAATCTTTTAACTACAAATTCATTTTTGTGATTATAACATGATTTTTTTTTGTTTTTAATTGTGTGTGACCAAGTACACTTCTTGGAGAATCCAAACGGGTGTTACTTCGGGGGTGTGCGTCTCTCCACAGGATGGCTTGATCCGGTTTTCAATATGTGGGTTTTCCTGATATTTACAATTCTGTTTTTGCACTTCATTAGCTTTTTATGTTATTTTTCTTTACGTACCATGCCTGAGTGCGGCTCTTGGTGAAAAAAGGGTGAAAATGATGATGTTTTTTCCTTTCTATTTTCCTGACAGTTAAAAGTTTATTTTGTGAACTGCCAACTATTTGTGGTTTTGTCGTGGGGTTTCACAATGTTACAAAAGTGCAACTTGGAGAAGTGTACACCAAAAACAATAAATAAAGAAACTTTCCTATATTGACAAAAATATATAAAAGATTTAAAGAAAGAAGATGTGCTGCTTCAGGTTGGCATTGCAAACAACAACAACAACAGGTGAGCGCTGCTTTTTTTTTTTAATCCTTCTGCCCACATCGAGTGAAAGAAGTTAGCGTGCAGCAAACAAGGACAAAAACAAACCCAAGCTATGACAGAACTCTTTCGTAAACATGAAGAAGCTCCACTGGGAATGTGTCCTATACGAGACGAGACGCAGCTGCTTCCGTTTCAGATTAAAGCGCCTTAGCGTGGCGCTTTAGCCTATTACACGCAAGAAACAATGCGTCTTTGCGATCCTTTGGAGCCGTAAAAGTTAATGCGGGGAGTAAATCGCTGCGTCTGAAACGCTTATTCGGAGGGTAAACTTGCTTTTCTTCTTTTTTGCTTTTTTTTTTATGCTTGCACAAGGCTCCCACCATGATGAAACACAAGTTTGTTTCCAAATGAACGGCATAGGGAAAAAGGAAAGTGATAGTTCAAGTGCATACAAAGTTTTTCGAACAAGGGAAGGAGTATTAGCACAGCAGGAAACAATTATGAATATTTCCAGAAAAGATTATTATGTTACAAGGATCAAGTACTATTTTTGTAGAGAAAAAGAAATAAAGGTAAAAGTTTTGTTAAAACAAAAAAGTTTTTTTTTGTTCGAGGAAACTTACCTTTTTTTTTTTATTAAGATTAACTTGAAGTGAATTATGAGAACAACAGTGTTATTTTACCAAAAAATAGTTATTTTTTACTTTATTGTTGCAATTTTGGTGTTGAAATTTTCATTTTAAAGCTTTATTGCTTGGCAGCATGGTGCTTCACAGCCCTGAGGTTGGGTGTTCGAATTCGGGCTCTGGCCTCTCTGTGTGTATGTTCTGTAATGTATGCTCCTCATACTTGCATGTGTTTTTTCCAGGTGCCCCAGTTTCCTCCCAGATTCCAAAAACATGCATGTTAGCTTTATTCAAGATTTAAAATTTCCAATTCATTTCTGGAATGTTGTAGGAGGCCGGCTTAGCCGTTGATTGGAACCCCGATCTCCAAACTGTGATGCAGAAAAACTAACCACCAGGTCAGCATGCTTCCTCAACACATTTTGACTTGACATAAATTGTTGTGTGCAAACTCACTGAAGGTTCTAAACTGTCCACAAAGTGAGACTGGCTGGCAACTACTTGAGAGCGTACCCTTTCACAAGGAGCCACAAACTGGTAAAAGCTACAAACTGATGAATGTGTTTGTCTTTTTTCGGGGGAGTCGAGAGGGCGGGAATGATTTCTCCCACTACTTTGTTCTTAAATTTGATGTTAAACTGAATTACATATGTAGCAAGTGTATGAAAAATTCATACGTGCAAGTCTGGCAAATGTCAAGGGTAATGATCTTACCTCCTTGGCTTTCTGCTTCAGTCGAGCTTGCTCTGGGTCCTCTTGCCTGGAGCGACTCTGTGGAGTCAAAAGTGGGTGGTAGGGGTGGAGGGGGTGGAAAGTGGGGCCGCCTATAGGTTAACACCTGGTTTCAAGAAATCTCCCTTCCTCTCATACCCGATAAAGCATCCCTTGTAATCTGTTGCTGCTGCAGTGAATATAGTGCAAAACAGGAAATGGGGTGCGCACAGTTTAACAGCTGATTTAAAGAAACCACCTATCCCCCTTTTTTACCCAACAAAGCATCCCGGCTCATCTGTTGCTGCTACAGATTTAAAAAAATAAAATAAAAAAAAAAACATAGAATGGGAACAGGATACGGAGGTGTCAAGGACATCGTGTTTGAATTGAGTAGAAGTGCAACGGAGCGCACCCCCGGGGGGCCTGTGGCCTTTAAACCCGCTCCAAATCCAGCCCTAAATAAGCCGCTGGAGGGGGACGCTAATCAAAAGAGGTTATTAAAAATTCTGCATGAGCCAGCACACATTCACACACACAAAGGGGGTGAAGGATGTTGGTGAGTATCAGTGACAGTGTCACTGTGAGCCAGTGTGGCGATCCGTGTGTGTGTGTGTGTGTGTGTGTGTGTGTGTCCCTGGTGCAACAACACTTCTATTTTAATAAGCGGCCGAGATATGGGTGAATACGCGTGTCCCTGGGAAATCCTTCACCGCTGCGCTAAAACGTGTGTACGGCTGACCACTGCAGGCCATGCCGGTACATTACATCATTGCAAACCGCAGCTATTTTAGTCAAGCTGGACGTCATCTGGGTGGTTTAAAATAAAGTCTCACAGTCAAACTACTTATTTGAAAGTGTGAAGAAAGAAATAGTAGAAAAATTTGCAGTGTATTAGGGTTGGGGTTTTTTTGGGGGGGGTTAGGGAGAAAATCATTTCATGCAAGTATCAGTTCGGGGTGGCATTGCAAAGTAAATCATGGTACGATATTGCCGCCATATTTTTCTCATTGATACAGAGGATCAAAACTATCCATGTAACTCAAACACGGATATAAAATTCCTAGTCAGTGCCTGTCCAAGTACAAGCCCTGGAAATCAGCCATTTTTTTCAATGTGACAAAATGTTTATTTGCATCATTTTTAAGATTTGTCCTACATCATATTTTACCAGTGGCAATGGGTTCATTTTTTCAGTGTTGTTGCTTTTCAAATGTCAGCTTCCTGGTTTTTACATTAAACTTTCCTTTGAACTTAATGACAGTGTGTTGGCATGCAAAACATGCTTTGTGGGGTTAATGTCAGGGAACTGACCAGACCAGTCTAAAACTGTGCATTTGTTGCCTCTCATCTACGTTTTTGTTGTTTCAACGTAAGATGACTTGCTATTATTTGGAAACAATCTGTGCAGTCCTTTGCACAGATTGCTCGAACTAATAGATTCCAATTTTAGACATTTGAAAGTACCTAAATTCCGTCTTCCTTCTGAGGTATTGTTTTGTCTTACAACAAGCCATGTTTTGTTAAAATCGGAAGAGCCGAGAGTCCTATTATCATGCGCGGCAGGAACGGCGGCGTAATAACGCAATTAAGACGACGAGGTGTCGGTGATGACGATCCTTACTGTGGGACATTGTCCCCATTCAAAATTAATTAAATGAACCCTAGCTAGCTGGCTTGCTCGCCCTGCTAATGTGCTACCGCAGGGCATTTTCATTTGCCGAGGATTGTCTCCCTTTTCTTTTTGGTCAGCAGTGATCTTCAAGTGCAATTTTATATAATTATTTTATGAATAAGCTACATAGAAGGTCAGAATATTAGCGACATCTCCCAATACGAGTCGACCAGTTGACAGTATGGCTACTATACTTACTTTATTTTACTTTTATATTGTATGGCATCATATTAATTATTCAATTCAATTATACCTTACAGAATTGTAAATATTTCTTACTTTTAAAGGTGTTGATATGCTTAATAAAGGCTAACCAAGGTGGACAAATTGTTAGCAAAGTCGAGAGCTACGGGGTTCACTTTTTAGTCATTGTCAAGCGTTAAGATGGAGGAATGTTACTGCAAGTTAAGTTTCTTTGTGTGTATATGCATGTGTGTGTGTTTGTGAGTGCACATGCGCACGTGCATGCGTGGTTGGGTGGAGCCAGCAGACTGATGCCCTGCGGCCAGGAGCCCGGGAGGACACAGGAAGGTCACTTCATCTACTGGTGTCACACTCAAATTCATGTGTCAGGCGCAACATACACACACAGACAAGCGCCCTGTAGACCATAGGCACACACTGTTTGGCACACTACGACATAATAACAGTACACGCTCAGACACACACACGCACACGCACACACACACACACACACACACACACACACAAACACACACAAGTGATAAGAAGTTGACTTTACCTTGGCGGCTTTCAAGAGGATCTCTCTCTCCTGCTCGTCCTTCCTCGCCTTTTCCATCCTCTCTAGCTGTTCGAAGAAGCGCAGCTGAGAGCGCACGTCGGCCGACTGCTCGTAGCATTCGTCGTCCTGTAGGGTATTACACAAAAATATATTTGTATAAAGTAGAAAAATGTGAAATATAGTAAACATCCGCATGCCTACGGTAAGCTATTCACAAACTTAACTACTGTATTCGCATTTTTCTGTGGAACCAATCCTCAGCTATTGTCTGAAAAAGTCAACCATTTGCATATTCATGTGCTCTTTCTGTAACGGTCTGACATGTCACAATGTATCACCAAAGCCAAGGCTAATACAAATATATCTTTTGTGTTTAGTTGTTTTTAAAATTAATTAAGATGGCGCCACAATTGGCAGCCGTCTGCGAGTCCTCTTAAGAGCTCCGTTTTTGTTTTTTCAGCTTAGCTTTTTTTTTTTGTCATGTGGTTTTTGTCCTTCGTATGGATCCGTTGTGGACTGTGTTCAGCATATTGGCCACGACATTCGCCAAAGAAAAAGAATCTGTGCTTGACGGTTGCGCCTTCTCGACAGCACGCATGTCCCGGTACTGATTTTGATGGGGAGGAATGTTGCCGCTATTTGGCTGTCGCCACTGGACAGCCCTGTGGGCGCTTGTGTTTTTTGCATGTGTAACGAGCAGCTTTTTTCACAGCCCAATTTTGTTGAGCGGAGATGTCGGTGCTGTTGGACAGTCTGCGTTGGTGTGGCTGGATGGATGGCTGATGGAGCTGAGGATGAGGAGAGAGGAGCGTCGGCATGGAGCGCGGATGCTTATTTGGACCTGAGAGTTGGCACTTGGAATTGAAGCGGATTTACATGGGACAGGAGAAGTGAACCCATCTCTTTTTTGTTAATGGATGCTACAGTTTAGCTTGTAGCAGACGTGTGCACATTTTGAGCATGACGTCTCTGATCCACTGGTGAATGGACACTTTGATACTTTCCTCTTTTATCTATAACTGCGTCAAACAACAAGGCGTATCCTGGAATATGGTTACGATTACATGATTGCACATGTCTTATTTGTTGTGTTGTGTTATATTACCGTAGTTTGTTATTTTATGGTAACTGTTCTTTGTTACAGTTGCAGCTGTTGTGAAAATGCTATACAAATAAATATGTATTGTATTGTATTGTATTGTATTGTATTGTAAAATAGAATCACTATTAGTTTTACATTTTGATCTTAGCCTGGGTGCAACAAAGGGAAGATACAACCTGGCGGACAGTAAATTAATGGGATCTAACTGCAAAATGTCCCTGACCGTGTCGGGTCAGGCCCTTGATTTGAAGGGGCCTAAAATAGGATTCTGGATGTTTACATTGGCCCCAAACCAGTTACCTTATAGCTGAGTGTGTTTTACTTGTTTGTGCAGGTGTATAGAAATGTGTAAATTATAAAATGATGTCTGAATTTCAATTCTTGGAGATTAATTTTAAATTAATCAAATGTGACAATATCAGCATGTGGTGCTAAAAGCCCATAAAAAAGGTTTTCAGTTTAATAGTTAAAGGTTTCTGGGTTTGTGCTTTTCTGGTTTACTCGCAAAGACACACATGCCCTAAGGGCTTTAATCCCCATCGATCTCAGCCCAGCATGAAAAAAAAATGCTCCAGTTCTCATTCATTCATCAGTGACACAGTGCAGGGCTCCGGGTCACAGCGGACCCTGCACTGGACGGCAACCAAACGCGATGTAATCTGACCACTCGAATAAGTGCAAACACACATTCCTGCTAAATTGCTCTGTAACAATGGCACAATTCTCATGTCTAATCCTATAATCAGCGCAAGGAGAGTAAATATTAACAGCTGTGAAAAGATGAAAACTTCATACAGTGGGAATTCCCAATGTCATTTTAATACCACGACACATCTCGTCTCAAATCAAAACATTTAGTCACACTAATGTGTTCCAACTGAGTCTCTAATAAGATGCATTGCACAGAGTCAGCTTGTTACGAGTTTTTAATGACATCCTCCTGGCAAATGACACGGGAGACTATGTCTGGTTTTATTTGAATTTAACTGCAGCATTTGATACAGTGGATTACAGTATTGTGTTGGCTCGTTTGCAGCACCTGGTGGGCATTAGCGGTTGCTCCCGAGAGTGGTATAGGTCCTGTTTAGCTAACAGAATCTTTTGTATTACCTTAGCTGATCTGAGTCACGCACGAACTGCCCCGCTGTTGTGTGGTGTTCTTCAGGGCTCAATTGTGGGGCCTCTGCTGTTCTCACTGAATTGGCTTCCATTGAGTTCCGTCTTAAGTAAACATGGTATTTCCTTAGAATATGTAATACAGTAATATAATTTTAGTATTACTTATGAATTAAAGGTTAGGTTTGGCAACAGGGTTTTTTTTTAATTCTGAACGACAAATAACAACACATGGTAAAATCCGTATTGCGCAAGCTTGTATAGGTTAAACGAGAAAAATTTAAATCTTTCAAAACCCGCATGTGAGAAGGGGAAAAAATACTTTTTTATTTTTATTAATCGGCAAGATAAATAAGTTTAGGAACACATAAATTTGTCTCTGATTAAAATTTGCCACTGACCAGTGAATCAGGCCTTTTGATGACTATGATCGGAGGCGGGAAATCAAGCTCTTAAATCGGCCCGAATGTCATCGTGTTGTAGTCCCGGCCAGAGGAATTTACAAAGCGTAAACGTTCCCCACTCATTTGGTATGTGTTTCTTGAAGTTACGCTTCCCAAGTTGCTTGCTTTAAAAAGCTCTGTTACAGACTAAGCCTTCTCTCTTTGCATAAAGCACATTGCATATCACTTGGGAAAACCCCCAACAAGGTGTGCGTAAAGACAAAGAAAACAACTTTATTTATTTATTTTTGCAGATTATCAAAAGTTAATAAGATAATTGCTTATGTTGGTGCGAGGTGCAGGTATGCGCTGCCGCTTCCGTCGAGAGAGCGTATGCGAGTGCACACATCTGAGGATTCCTGTCGCACCGCCGCTTCCTGTTTCTCGCGTTCTCCCATCCAGCCTTTGTTGCAGCGCTGAGCCTGCACTCTCCTGCCACCGCAAACCTAGCGAGCCCAGTTAGTCTTTAAGGCCTGCTTCATCTTTTTCCCCTCCCGCCTTTAATTTTTTTTTCCTTCCTTTTTCGCTGATGTCAACAGAGTGGCTTCACAGAGCGCCGGTTGTCGCTCTCACACCTCGTTTGCCAAACCACAAAAAGAGGAGAAAAAAATGAAAGAAATGGAAAAAAAGAAGTGCAAAACAGGACGGGGGTGGAGGCAGTTTTCCCCTCGGTGTCAGGAAAAACACCTTTTCAAAGTTTTCCCAAATGCTTGGGCTTTAATGTTGGCCAATTAAATGTGTTTCTATTCCTACAAGTTACATCTAATATGGAAAAGCACACTGGCTTAATCTTTATCTGAACTTTTTACCCTGCATTCCACTTTATCAACTAAACTCTTAAGTTTATCATAGGGGGGTTTATTGTATAAAAACCACTGCAAGACACGGGTGCTCAAATTCTTTATCCTTTGCTTATTCCTGACCAAAGAATTTTAAACTTTTTAATTAATTTATGGAATTCTAGACTTTGGCGTCACATTCATCGAAACCCAAATGTCTTCTGTGTATCACAAAAACAAAGAAAGTGATCTTGCAGTTCCAATACTTCTGGATGGGAATGTTTGTGTCCCGATACATTGGTCCGCATTGGGTAGCTGTACAGTTGCAATAAGATTCAAAGAGGACGTCATACCTTGCAGGAGTCCAGTCTGTGCTGCGCGATGGCCGAAACCTTTTCAAGGACTGTACGAAGTCGCGACTGTGCGGCGTGCGAGATAAACGTCACAACCTCCGTGGGCACCTCCATGACACCAAACTTCTTGGCTGTGAAATGAAACCAGGAAAAAGTCATTTAATCCATAGCAACATTAAAATACATCATCAGCAAAAAAGTGGACATATTGCATATGTGGAATATGTGTTAAGCAGTTAAAATCCACCCGTTTTTGTCCATCTCAGGGGCGGCCATTTTGCCACTTGCTGTCGACTAAAAATGACATCACAGTTGCTCAGGCCTCAGGGAATGGACTAATCACGGCTCACCGAGTATCATCATAAACAAGGACATGACAAATAAGTATGGAAGGACATTCCGTAATGCCGTGATTGGTCATTCCCTGAGCCCTGAGCAACGGCGTTGACTTCCCCTTTCAAGTACACGGCTGCAATTTGTTAACGGAGACAATTGGGACATCAAGAAAAAGTTGGTTACAAACAAGGCACTGTAAACTCATGGACTGGCCTAACCACACACCTCAAACTAATAGAAAACCTGTAGAAGAGCCAAAACCTTCAGCAGATAACCGCAATCAACCATAACAATGAAGAGACTTGTTTTCTTTTAACGCACACACACACACACACACACACACACACACACACACACACACACACACACACACACACACACACACACACACACACACACACACACACACACACACACACACACACACACACACACACACACACACACACACACACACACACACACACACACACACACACACACACACACACACACACACACACACACACACACACACACACACACACACACACACACACACACACACACACACACACACACACACACACACACACACACAACTATACTGGATTAGAACGTGAAATTAACTTCTACAACTCAACTTGTTTCACAAAATTCTGACGTGGGGCGTTAGAAGCTCCTTCAAAGCAGAGTAAACGACACTGCCACGACTCTCTTTGCCACGACAGATAATTTCACTTCCTCGGAGCCGAAATTCATCGCAAGTCATAACAAAAAAGACTTGCTATCCTTTTCCAACTTCTTTTTAAAAGACTCCATTAACATAATTCTTCTCTCTTGCAGCCTTTTAAGTAAACCACAGCAATTATTTAAATCAGCCCGACAATACATATAGCACTGGCTCGCTTGTGCTTTGAAACGGTTCGTGCTCATTACCGTGGCGACACGCACGCACGCACGCACGCACGCACGCACGCACGCACGCACGCACGCACGCACGCACACACACACACACACACACACACACACACACACACACACACACACACACACACACACACACACACACACACACACACACACACACACACACACACACACACACACACACACACACACACACACACACACACACACACACACACACACACACACACACGGCAATGTCACCAGGTCAGGGAAAGACTCTAATGGGCTTCCCTTTGCTTTCTGAAAAGAAGATCTTTTCAAAGCAAGAATTAATATTTCAAGGAACGTGTATGTTAAAATAGTACTCAATACTATAAACTGTGGCTCAAATAACAATGCTAAAGTTGCGTCTAGAGTAAGTCACATATGTACAAGTCACAGGCATGTCTTAAATAAAGTTTCAAGACAGTCCCACGTGACTGTGGCAAAAAATAAAGCGGGTAAGGTCGAGCCAGCGCTAAAGTTCAATCGCGTCAGGTCATGACTTGGGTTAAGCTAGTGACTTGCTGCGAGTCATACAATCTTGCTCACTCATAAGGTGTAGTGGGGTGACAATTAAAGATTTTTTTCACTAATCATGACAAAAAAAGTTCATTTACATCTACAATAGTTACATGATTAAAACTTAAAAGTCTGATATATGTATACACTTATCCTTTAATTCAGTAACTACGAAATGATGTGCCATCTGGGCTCTACCACAATGGTGGCCAGATGTGTAGCACGCACAACACACACACACACACACACACACACACACACACACACACACACACACACACACACACAAAAACAACTTTTAGGGTATTAGGGTAGGGTAAAAAACAAACAGCTGATCTTCTCCCTCCACCTCTTTAACACCAGCTGCCCTCATGTCTTCCCTCACTACATCCATCAACATTCTCTCAGGTCTTCCTCTTGCTCTTTTTCCCGGCAGCAACATCCTCACCACCCTTCAACGGACACACTCACTCTCTCTCCTCTGGAAATGTCAAAACCATCGAATTCGGCTCTCTCTAACCTTGGCTGTTCCTCTGATGAGCTCATTTATAATGCAATCCTAAAGAAAATCTCAACATCTCCCATTTCCGACAGCAGCGGCCGGCTCTGTTTCCTGTCATTTCTTCAGTGCCACTGTCTCCAATCCATAGATCATGGTCGGCCTCACCAATGTCTTGTCAATTTTCCTCTTCATCCTTGTAGGGACTCTTTTAGAACACCCCTGATACTTATCTCCACCCATTCGGTATACCCCATTTAAAATGGGCTTTTTTCTGGCTAAAGCTGAGGCCAAAAAAGGTTAAAGTCAAGTTTGAGTCAAAGCAAGACCCTGTGCTTGCATGCTCAAAAAAAAAAAAAAACAAGGAGGACTCTCTGATTGAGCGGACCTGGCAGGCCCGGGGTGCCTCCCTTGGACTGCTGTCAGCTGGGAGCGTGGCTAGGCCAATCAACTGACACAACAAAGCTGCACGGGTGCCACTAGCCCAGCAGGGGGCGGCCTCGTCTCCTGCCCCACTGTTCCATGCTGTGCCGCCCCTGGAGGGAAAGTGTATATTTTTAAAAAGAACCCCTGCGCCCCCAAGGTGATGGAATAACAACCATGCCAAGAGTCCACTTAGCCTGCGGGCCCAACGATACTTTAATGGAGATGAAACAAGATGAGGTCGCCTGGCTCCCCGCTGCGTGAAATGACGTGTGGTGTTTTTTGATTATGTCCAGTCATGATGTTGATGTTTTATTTTGGGTCATGGTGCTTATTTCCACACTGCAGCCATAAGAGCCAATGACCAACATTGTTTCAGTATTCTTTGTGTTCCTGTTTACAAGGAAGAGTAAAAAGGGTAAAACAGGGTCAATGGCGTCATTCCTCCTCAGTGACGGCTCTGTTAGTACCTCAGAAAGTGGAAAATAACTACATTTACTTCATCCGCCCTATTCAGTGTAAGTGACATTTATACAGAACAGACCGCAGAAAAAATATATATACTTTGTAGGCAGTGTGAAAGGGGCCACAGGCACGTCACACCTCGTGTCGGTCCTGATTCAAACGCCGGAGGCATAAATTTCCTTGGTCAAATTCATAACCCCAGTTCTGTGTTGGTGCCTATTACAAAGCACCACAGCCATGAAAAAAAAAAAAAAACTGTTTACATCTAGTATGAAAGAGGCCTCAGGCGGCGTCCCAAATCTCTGATACTACCACACAGAGTGGAAAATTCCTGGGTCTACCCGTTCTGTGTCAGTGCTGTTCGACAAAACTGTGACATGGAAAAAGTTGACCTTCAGATTTGTCATTTTCTGAGGTAGGATCCGGGACGGCACCTATGGTCCGTTTCTTTTTTTATTGTTTGTATAATGTGACGACAAATTCGACCCAATCACTAAGGTAATATAAGAGCATTAGAAGGCCTTTTCACACGGCGCTTGATTTATTGGTATTCGCTGTGGGATAGCACCCAAGGAAGATGACAGCCGCCCGGTGCTAGCTTGCTCAGATTTGGAATAGTCATCAGAGCAGCCTGCCAGGAAGTCACAGGGAGGCTTTGCTATTTAATGTAATTGCTATTAGCACTCTGAAATCACTCTGCCACTCCCTCTCCGATTGGATGTGAGGCCACTCCTACATTGAACGTTTTTCAATTTGAGGGCGCGTCACGGCCGCATTCCATCCTCGCGTCCTCTTCGAACACACGCAACAAAAGGATTCATCGATGAGACACTGTCAAAAGGACTTCACACTCCCGCCTATGGCGCCATTGAAACAGCCTGTAAACGATGAACAAGATTCGAGGTGGGAAAAAGGTGGCTTTTACATATAAACGACTCGGTTGCGGCTCCGATACTGTCACTGAAGGCGATGTAAACGGCTTTTAGTGCAAATACCAGGTAATTAAGACAGTATCACTGCCTTGGTTTATATTGATTTCATCATGAAGGACTTATAAAAATAAATAAATAAATAAATAAATCTCCCTGTCTGATTCCTCTCAACTGGACCACTTTGTTCCACAGGACAAATCTGACGGGCCGCCTTTAAAAAGACAAAGCCATCAAGTATTCATGCGTGTGCGCCCGCGGTCCAGTGAATTCAGACAGAGAGCCACTGAAGAATTCATTAAAAGGAGGTGAAAGAACTGTTAAGTGTATCATATTTAAACCGAGGGCAAACAAGAGGGCTGCAGCCTCAAACAACTGCGGGCAAAGACAGAGAGAATATCAAACGTCGTTCCGAGTAATGCCACTTGAAATACAGATACAACATGTTCCCTACAAACCACAAACACTCCCCATTTCATCATTCTCCACTTGTTCCGCATCAAAAGTTGGAAAGCGGCATTCGACCCTGCAGTTGTGGCACACTCGCCTGTTTCCAGGATGCGTCGGTGGAGGAGCCCAGGGTGCAGGAAGGCTTCATCCTTGCACGAGCGAATCTGCGTGCCGACCAGCTCCGAGTTGGTGGCAAGTATGCGGGCGCTCTCCTCGTTGAGATTAACACCCGCCATGGAGGCCACGTCGTTGATGTCGTCGTCATCCCTGCGAAAAAACCCCCAACGAAAAGTCGTGATTGTTCCACCACACCCAACCAATACATTTCCGAGCACGTCCACTTCCTTGCCTTTCTGTTACTCTACCAGTCTCTCTGCATCTCTGTTGCAATCTGGTGATGACACTTTATGACTCCCTTCTGAGAACATCCTGTTTGGAGTCTCACAATGCCAAGCTATGTTGATCGATTGTTACGTGCCATCTTGGTCTCATGATGTCAAAATGTGAAGAAAATAAAAAAAAACAATACCGATTGAACTGTATTGCTTCAGTCATGAATTAAGTTGTGACCTTTGCAAGTTGTACAAAAAGTACTAAAAAAGTGACGGGAGCCGGGTGAGAAACTCTGTATTCTCTGTCCTCCTCCCACATTCCAAAAATGTGCATATTTGTTTAATTCAAGACTCTAACGCTCTCTCCTTAAGTCAGCTGGGACAGGTTTTGGCTAATCCGCCATCCAAACAAACGCTATAGAAAACGGACGGAGAATTACATCAAAGTCCGGTTGGTCCTGGCGTAAATTGGCCCCAGCGATTACACACTGCGGTTGTAGGACTGGCCCAGAACAAATCAGCGGGATTCATCCAGATTTTATTCTTTTATTTATTTGGCTTTCATGAGTGCAACAACCCCCCAAAAAGAAACGCATAACTCCTACTGAGTGGCGACTTGCCACATCTCGATGGTCCGCCATTTTCCAAAACCGTTGGCCAACCTGATATGAAACTTGACACGACAACGGGAGGTTGACAAAGACCATTAGAGCGCACCTCCACCTTCTCGTGCTTCTCCTCCTAGCGCTCTCGTGACGCCTTCCGAGGGAGAGCGTGCCAAACAACAACAGCGAGTGTGGATACATACGGGAGGAGTCTACCCACTGATACGCGTCTGCCTCGGGCGGTGCACCTACCCCTCGCCAACGTCCTCGCGGATAACTTGACCTGTCCTAAAATGAAGCGTGCCCCCGAAGGCTGCGTTCAAAGACAAAACATGAACACCGCCACATCCTTGACTTGAAGGGAAAAACGTGAAACGATTAAGCAATGACGCAGTTAAAGCCGTTTGCTTCACTGTTTAATTTCAACTTTAAAAAAAAAAACTACAAAAGTGTATTTGGAGGAAATTACTAAGGAATTAAAAGTACTGGATAAAGCATGGAATACCCATCTATTCATTTTTCATCCGCCTCCTCTTTGTCCTCATTAGCTCACAGGTGATCTGAATCCTAACCCAAACTCTACACAGGAAGCCCAAAACTGAGATTTTTTTCTTTTCCAACCCAGAAAAGTGAACCAACGCGTTAACCGCCAGTATCTGCCATAAAATTCTGGTCCATCATTTGTATTTGTTGCTCTTTGAAAGCAAACAAGCAAGCTCCTGACATATGAATGTGAATACTAAATCGTGGTATTTCTGTTTTCATTGACTCATATCTCAATCCATGGCCTCCATTTAAAAAAAAACAACAACAACAACAAAAAAACTTTAAAACGTGCCATATTAGGGCCTTGCTTCCCCCAGAAAATGTTCAACCATTCCCTAAATAATTAATACCACATTTTTGACGAGCTTTCAATTAAGCCAGACTTCACACTAAGTACAGTACTTTTATGAGTAAATTGCGACGAGATCATCATTATTTTAGAGTAAGACATTTTGTGCCATCGCTTTTTATGACATTTTTTGGGTGCCGTGGAACATTAGGTTAGGAGACGGTGGTGTCGTGGATTCATGCATGTGGCTCGAGTAGCAGACATATCGGCAGACGCATCTCTGGCCTCCGGTAAATTTATGCCTGTGTGTGTAGTTTACGGTACAGAGTCAAAGAGGTTCTGTGCTTTGACCTCCTCACCCCAATCTTTCTGTAAACATTCCATTTCGACTGTAATTGTTCCCTCCGTCAAAAAGGTCCTACAAGGTTGTCCTACAATATGTTGTGTTATTAAGTTCTGGAAAGTGCTTTGCTACAGCTGCAGATGTTGTGAAAGCAACTGTACAAATAGAGGTGTATCATATTGTATACCAGTGTTCCACAAAAGTATTAATAAGACATTAATAAAAGGGGGGCGGCCCGGTAGCCCAGTGGTTAGCACGTTGGCTTCACAGTGCAGAGGTACCGGGCTCGATTCCAGCTCCGGCCTCCCTGTGTGGAGTTTGCATGTTTTCCCCGGGCTTGCGTGGGTTTTCTCCGGGTGCTCCGGTTTCCTCCCACATTCCAAAGACATGCATGGCAGGCTGATTGAGCACTCTAAATTGTCCCTAGGTGTGAATGTGAGCGTGTATGGTTGTTCGTCTCTGTGTGCCCTGCGATCGGCTGGCAACCGATTCAGGGTGTCCCCCGCCTACTGCCCGAAGGTGGCTGGGATAGGCTCCAGCACCCCCCGCGACCCTAGTGAGGATCAAGCGGTTCGGAAGATGAATGAATGAATAATAAAAGGGGGAGGGCGCTGGTCCAGTGGTTAGCGCGTCGACCTCACGTCGGCTTCACAGTGCAGAGGTACCGGGTTCGATTCCAGCCTCTGCCTCCCTGTGTGGAGTTTGCATGTTCTCCCCGGGCCTGCGTGTTTTTTCTCCGGGTACTCCGGTTTCCTCCCACATTCCAAAAACATGCTGATTGAACACTCAAAATTGTCCCTAAGTGTGAGTGTGGATGGCTCTTTGTCTCTGTGTGCCCTGCGATCGGCTGGTGACCGGTTCAGGGCGTGTGTGTGTGTGTGTGTGTGTGTGTGTGTGTGTGTGTGTGTGCGTGTGCGTGTGTGTGTGTGTGTGTAATCCTGCAAACTCAACAGTGTGTCCTTACGGTTTTGCTAAGGCAAAATGATTGGTGTAAAAAAGGTACGCTGATAGTAGCCAAAGACACAACCATGTATGCCCTTAAAAATACTCTGACTTGTTTGGCCGTGGTCTTAAGGCGTAGAAAAATAAGTAGTGTGTTTCCGGGAACATGAAATTTCAGCATAGGGTCGGTAGGTCGGACAAAGTTTTTTTTTTAATCTTTTTTTTCTCCCCCCCATCAAAAACGTAAACAAAATAACCATGAAACATAAAACAAGGAGACATTGAAACCAGTGTTCGTCTGTCAAAGAGGGGAAGCTCAATTTTGGTCGACATCATAAAATGTGTCCGTTTATTTATACAGTACGTGAATTCTACTCTAGCTCCGTTCCTTTTCAAGAAAATGATCCAACAAGGCGTCTTTTCCCGGTACTTAATTAGTGTCCTACAACTATAGGAACTACAATAAAACCCACCAGAAATAAAAGATTAATTTGTCGCTAGTTGTTTGTTTACAACAAAGAGTGTCGCTAAAATGATTAGGAGAAGTCTCCAGCTCAACTCGGAACAGAATGCGAGTTGAAAAATTGCTCGCGACGGATGTCTACACTAAAAGCTCGGTGACTGGCTCATTTCAATGTCAATCGAACTGGCACGCAGGCTCAGACAGATCATCCAATCGGATGCAGAAAAGCCTGGCGTCCGGTACCCTCCCACTGCCATCCAGTCCCACGACGAGCGTCCGTGGGCGGGACAAAAACAAGCTTGTATCCAATGACTCGTCTCCGTTCAACGCATTGGGACAACCTACCCTGAACTCACTACCATTTAAAGCACAGCAAAGCTGCGGGATGAATGAGAAGGGAGTCGCGTCGTAACCAGTAAAAAGAAGCTGATTCGGAACAAAAGTTGAGCACGTTGTAGCGCATATTTAGTCAATGACATGTACACACAATGAAATTTACATTCATATATTTGATCACTTATTCTTTGACATTTTAGGGGAAGCCGAGCTTCCCTTGCAGTCCAAGAGCCATCGCCACTGATTGAAACCCCCGCTCGGCGGCGAGAGAGTTGGGTACCCAGCGGCTGGGTGTTACAGCCATCTCGTTACCTCTGCGTCCCGCGTCCTAGACGGCCCGTGGTGTTCGTCAAATAGTTTGTTGAATCTTTTCGATACAGCAGTGGATGCTATTTTCTTAATGTTATGGTGCGAGCATGCGACTGCAACACACAAAACGCGGTTTAAACTGTTGTCGGAGAGCGTGGCCGCCGCCATGATTCAATGTTGTTGACAGACGACAGGGCAAACGACGCAACGTGAATATCGCGAGAGTTTGCACCAATGTAAACGCTCTAAATTCATCTTTACTTTTATTATTTATAATTTTGTCTGTGGTTTTATTGTTCTTGTTTTGATTGTAAAGCGTCCTTGAGTGTTTTGAAAGGCGCGTATAAATGAAATGTACTACTATTATTATGTATTATTATTACACAAAAATGTAGAAGGTTTGAAAAAAATGCCGACCGTAAAGTTTTTTTTCGAGGTAGAAATTCTCGGTCGGTCGGGTTACCGGAAACACACTACTTTTTTTTCTACGCCTAATTTGTTGGCCAACGTTTTCCCATAGTTAAGAGCTCTTTTTGTGGTTACATTTGTTGTTTTTGTGTATCCCACAGTATCACGGGGCCCTGCTGCTTTTTAAATAAAATGTGACTCAATTACATTCAGCACATCAAGTCCTTCCAAGTAAAGAGGGGTGATGGGTGGGAGGACGGGGTTGAACAGCCAGATTCAAATATGCTCACGCTGCAGGCCACCATCAAGGTAAAAAGCACAGAGCGGCTGAGGCATTAAAGAAGGGGTTCAAGAAGCATTCAACCCCCATTCCTTGTTAAAAGTGGGTGCACCGCTTCCCTATCATCATCACCGATGGCGTGCCCTGGCTTTGAAACACAAGCTTGATATGGAAACACCGCTTATGCATGCATGTGGCTGCCGGCTGTACGTCCCTCCCCCGAGCCAAGCCAATCCAATAACTCGAGAGGCTCCCGAGGACCGCTAATTACATCTCGGCTTTATTAGCGCCCAGCTGTAGTCGAGCAATATTTTGCATTTCATATCTCGTTGCCTCCTTTTAATGTCAGACCTGTCTCGGGCGTTTGATTTGGAGCCCTGGCAATTGCCAAAACACTCAGAGAAATTAAAGCAACCCCTCAAAGAGAGTTCATTATTCCACATAGGGCCGACTCAGGAGCTACATACGGAGATTAATAAGTGGGGGGGGGAGAGAAAGGAAAAACATAAATATGGTAATCTATAAAGTCAGACAAGATTAGCAGGATAAAAAAAAAACAAGGTTGACGGTTATAAAATCGATCAAGCTTTATGACATGCGCTTTTTTCCTTCATACTCTGTGCTAGCAATCGCAGCCTCCGCCGCTGGTTGTCACGGTAATCAACACAAGCCTTAGCGGTGGCCCTGCAGAAGCGGGAGGGGGGTGGTATGGTCACTACAGTGTTTTTGTTTGAATATTTGTTATTTGATGGAATATTGTGCTATGTTTTACCGTCGACCGCAACTGGGGTGTCATGAAACAGTCATGAAAAAGCGGCGCTCGCGGAGGGCAGGTATTCCATTCCTACGTCACACGCTGCGAGCAACACGGTTCACTCAGGGTGCTTTCACAACACAGGAACTTGCAAACGCACCGCACCGTTAAGCACATTCATCGTTTTTCTTCAATTATAACGTTTATATGATGGTGAAAAGCCTAAAACCGAATAACAATTACATTTCAATTAATTAGCCGGCCCTGCCATAATATGTCTCCTCTTAAAGGTAACGTGGGTCGGGTTGTGACACCGGGTTGCGTGTTCATAACAAATCTGCCCACGTGGCGCCAGGCTAAGTCGAGACACATTGGTGGCCTCAAGCGATACGAAAGGACAGCAAACAACAAAAACTGTACAAGACAACATGAGCAAACGCAACACTCGGAAATGCTACCACAGTGCCCGCGGACAAGCAAAACTAGATGGAAAAAATACATAAATAAATAAAAATAACCCCTTGAGATGCTTGATCTCTTTTCCGAGGGGGTCCGAAACATGTAATCCAGTTGTTGCATTACATCATATGTGCAGAAAAAGAGATGAGGAAAAAAAATAGTAATCTTCATCATTAAAATGTGTCTTGCTTCAATTTTTATTTCAATATCAAATCACAGCTTTAATAATGTACCAAAATGAAATATACATTATTATCTCAGAGGTGTCTCTTAAGTGCTCACATGGGGAGTGTGCAGATTAAAAAACAAATTAATAAAAAATTTTAAAAAAATGTATGAAATTAAAAAACGGACCTAACTTCATTTTTGCGCCAGCACAAGTCTAGTCGAGTTTGTTTGGGGCCGTGTGTCACCTGTCAGGGCGTGCCAGCGCATGAAGCCCCCAACATACCTGTTTATTTGGCAACAGGCAAAAAGTCTGCGCTCGGCATTAAAACGGGCGCATCGTCATTTTTGTGCCGGGGCAATGGTCTTGTTCAGCATGATTGTGAATTTAGTATACTGTATGTGCTACACTTCATTGGGCGTTCCTGCGGCGCCCATCACATCCGCAAGTTTGGTTAGAAAAAGTAGACTAGATTTTAGATCCGCAAAAAGGAAGTTTTAGTCAAATTACAGGTGGTCTACCGCAATTGTAATGTATTTCCTCAACGCAGATTCATGGACGTGTGTGGTGGACCTCATCGGATTTCATCCATAAATATGACACCAGCGTGGGACTATCCCTTTGAATCATTATAGAAATCAATGTATTGAATGAATTGTAATCATTATCATCTTAAAAATATTTTAATAGCACCCCTGTGACTATATGGGGTGCGCCCAATTCTACTGGCACAAAGTCGAGCAAAATACCAAAAGAAAGAAAACTCCACCCATGAGCGAAGTTATACTGCGCTTTGCGTAAAACTTGCTCCCGGAACAACTTGTCTTTGTGTGTGTATTCAGTCTTTGTGTGTGTATTCAGTGTGTGTGTGTGTGTGTGTGTGCGCTCATGGTGATCACCACAGGGGGTAGGTGGGGTCAACATGGTTGTCATGTAACAAGCCCCGCCTGACAGCTTAATTACCAACGCAGCTAAAGATTTATCGGTTTATCAATCAGAGCTCCAGGGCACTGCCTTTGCCCTGGGGACACGGGAGGCCGGGGCATTACCGCGAACCCATTGGCCCATGCGACCCAGACAAGCCTCGCCCTGGTCCCGATCAGTCACGAAGCCCCTAAACAAATGTAACAACACATTCTTTGCCTCTCAGGATATATGCACGCAGCAATAGCACATAAAGCCAGCATGTGGACAGTCATGAACCTTTTTTCATCCTGTGAGACTATGGCCCAGGATTTCTTTTTTTTTTTTTTTTTTTGCTGCTACCATAAATTTCACCCATCTGGATACAATTATGTTATTCCGAAATTAAAAGTGTGTGTGCTCGCGCGTGTATGTGTGTAACCAGGTGGCACAAACACTCCCAGACTTTGTGCTTAGAGTCTTGCCTGTAGTCCTGCTTCCAAAGGCATTTGAGGGGAAATGCTGCCCCCATGTGAAGACTACAAGGAATGACCGAGCCAGGATCGTTGGGAAAGGGGGATGAGCGTACCTGAAAGAGCCTCCTCCGGGGTCGTTGAGCTTGTTTTTTTGATTGCCGGAGATCTGGACAGCCAAGCCCACCGGACTCCTCCCTGCTTGGAAGGTGCCCACCTTCCCCATTGTGCCTGTTCAAAGTAGGTGAGAAAACACTGAAAAATGATCCTGGCAACTCATTTTTAGTTCTTGAAATTGCAGCCATATATGATTAAAAATAAAAATGCGTCCCATTTTATTTCATGGCAATAAAATTGAGTACATTTTTTTTTACATCAGATTGAAAGGGCTGCGCAATTGTGTGACGGGATGTGAAATGTGAATGGCCCTGACGTTATTTCAGCTGATTAGTTTTCTTATATTTCATGAAAAATAAAAAATAGAGTGACTTTATTTTGTTTTGCAAATGTATATGGTAAAACAAAATGCATTTCAATTTAATTCGACTGAAATAAAAGAGTATTTCTTTCTTTAGTGGGGGTGGGGGCTGAGTGAAGGACCTGCAAAGCTGTGCCATCTGGACCTGATACAGATTGTATAGATTGCGTTAATGGATGATTTTGTTTCATTTTCAAATTGGAACATGAGGAGTACAATAATGGACAGCGAAGGCACAGCAACATGGCGTGCTTAAGCTGGCATGCATGTTTTGTTGTTGTCCCTTCAACGTTTACATCCATCATATTATCTGTTGGTCAGCCTGCTTACGCTCTCCAGGCTGGTGCAGGTTTGCATTACATGACCGCACTTGAAAACTTGAACCGGTTCTCTTCATACTTTCAGACCGCATGCTACACCTCCGAGAACCCTTCCCCCCCCCTTTCCTCCTCCTCCCCAGCGAGGCACAATGACTGCCAGAGTGAATTCAAACTTGATCTTAACAGGCATGTTCTTCGCCGAAGGGCGCAGAAAAAGTATTTTTAGAACGGAGCCCGCATTCCAATTTGCGGGCATAAAACGACCTACAGATCCTTTTTCCGCGGGCCATCTTGTACGTGGTAGATCAAATTTGGATGCACCCCTGATTACATACACATACACACACACAGACACACAAATGTGAAAAATAGGTAAACAAGTGCGCTTGTTACTGAGCGAACTCAGCTATCTCTGTTTTGGAGAGCGCTGAGGCGATGTTAGCGGGCTTCTGTGGGAAAAGTGTGTGTGTGAATCAGTGCGAGTAAGCAGAGGCTTTATAAGCAGACAGACGGAGGAGGGAAGCAAAAAAAAAAAAAAAAGCACCTGTTTTCTCGCTATGCTTCCCGCCCGTTACACATCCCGCAAGCCCACCAAGAGGACGCTTCACTAATGGCTAAATGGCCCGTTTAGCCTCCTTCGCCACAGCGTCAGGTCAGCTTTGAGTCACAACACGGAGGCTTAGCAAGAATGCCAAAATGAGACCGCCGGAGCTCTAAGACCATTGAGATGACAAGTTTGATAAGCGAAGCAGATGTCTCACCTTGAGCTCTCATGGACTGTGTGATCATCACAGGCATTCGGACTTGTCCGCCCACGGGGCCTGTGGTCTTCATACCCTGGGAGGAGATGATAAGGGATACATTCAGTTTGTTCAGATGGTCAAAAACAGAGCTACAGCATCATAAAATACAGCAGAATCTCTGAGAAGTGCAAAATTCTTAATTTGACCAAAATTGTTGAGAGCAATCAATACACCAGTCACAACATTTTGAGAAATTGGTTTTTGGCCTGAAATTTCAGGGTAAATCTAAAATGACCTTTCCAGATTAATTTAATGTGTATATATTACCATGTCTGTATGGTGTGCAATAAGATGCACAAAAATATGTTAGATCACATCAACGTAATTTGTTTGATGTAATTGGAGGTAAACTAATCGCTTATTATATAACATGGAGCCCACCTCCCCGAAGAAGAACCTGCCATGTTTCACCACCACCTTACTTTGTTCAGTGGTTGGTCAGTTTGTTTTCAGTTTGGTTGGCTAGTTGGTTGTCCAGTGGGTTTGATAGTTGTTTGTTTGTTTAGTGGTTAGCTGATTGTCAGCTTGGTTTGGTTAGTTGCTCGGCTGGTTGTCAAGATGGTCGTTTGTTAAATCCTGGAAAGTCTACGGGTGTGCAGATTGATGATTTGTGCACAAGCGACCTACATTGGCATGCATCTCCAGAAAAGATAACGCCGGGATAACGAGAAATCAACATGGCAGTAAGAAAAAAAATAAAAAAATACAGAAGAAGAAAGAGGAGGGGGAAGGCAGGCGGGCATTGGCAATGGCAGGCTGTTAAGAGACACTTCCTTCCCGTGTAGTGCTATGGGTTAGGCCTTGGGCTCAGCCATCCATTCCTTAGTACTTTGCTTCTCACTGCAATTTTTTTTTTGCCTTGTTTTCCATTCTCTGACACGACACGTGCTATATTACAGTTCAAGGGGTGAAAGGAGGGGGGGGATGAAAAAATAAATAAATAAAACAGGGCGACAAAGCATCGGCCATTTTTCCCAGAGATGCACCGTGGGCAAGGAATTCATTCAGCACAGAAAGCAGAAGACCTCCGGCCAGCCAGCGACACACTTACAAGAGCAAAAACAACAACTCAGGTACAAAGTTTGGCAATAGAGTCAAGCAACCCCCTCCTGCCCCCACACACTTTTAAGTTTGAAACCATGTGTACCTATTTCCTTCTTGAGTGCACCTCCAGCATGTTTAACATTTGATTTATGTGATTGAATGAATAAATAATAGAAATGATGTAAAGGGAACGGCCTTAGAGGTTATTTATTGATTATGTTTCACTTTTAAAACGTGACAAAGAAGTTGACTTTTGGCTCCTTTAAAAATAATCTTTCAACAGGTCAAAAGTGAAAGTTTATGTCAAAGTGAAAAGTTCGAATTTTTATTTTAGTGAGTAATTTGGAAAGTTATTTATTCTTTTTTTTTTAACTTTCCATTTTTTATTTAATTCAATTGGTTTGCTTGATTTTATTGTGTATGTGTTCTATTTTTGCGGGACACTCTGGAATTTTTGACGCCACATCCCAAAGAGACAGCAAAATTTTTTCCTATCAATAAAGAATTAAGAGTCAGTGGTTCTATTTATATTACATTGTGTATTCAACTGTTGAAAAAATGAATTATTTTTATATTTATCACTTGTTTTAATATTATATATTTTTTAATATTTTATACTTGTTTATATATGTACAAAGACACTAATGTGAACAGCCTAGTGAAATAGTTTTTTTTCTGGTTGCTTTTGTTTTTACTTGACTTTAAAAAATAATTATAAATACGTGATTGATAAAGTTACCATTAGCAGCATTTAATTTACTTTTACACATGAAAATAGTTGAAAAAGGCATTGCCTGTATAGTTAATGGAAGGTTTTATTATAAAAAAGATGAACAATTAACAAAAATGTAAAACCTGCCTTGGCAGATATTCAAGGGAGGCAGAATACTATGTGGTTTTCCCATTCGACTTTGATTTTACTTTTTTTTGTTATTGTTCAACTTTTGGGAAGAGAGGAGATTAAGTGTGTGAACCGATTCCTTAGGTATTTAGTCCAATCTTAAACTTAATACTTAAACTCAAAATAATAAATTACCGGTAAGTAAAATCTGTTTTGTGCACCGTGTGTACTGAACTGACTCCAAGCCAAGTACCTCGAGAGGGAGAGAAAGAGAGAGAGAAAAAGAGAGCGAGAAGAAGAGAGAGAGAGAGAGAGAGAGAGAGAGAGAGAGAGAGAGAGAGAGAGAGAGAGCGCGCAGTTTTGGCCTAATTCAACCAACCACTGGAGTGCTAGAGGCGATCATTTGCTGTTTTGTGCGATAACTTATGCCGTGTATTTGTGTTGTGGAGTGGTGCGTATGGCACGTGAGAGAGAGAGAGAGAGAGAGAGAGAGAGAGAGAGAGAGAGAGAGAGAGAGAGAGAGAGAGAGAGAGAGAGAGAGAGAGAGAGAGAGAGAGAGAGAGAGAGAGAGAGAGAGAGAGAGAGAGAGAGAGAGAGAGAGAGAGAGAGAGAGAGAGAGAGAGAGAGAGAGAGAGAGAGAGAGAGAGAGAGAGAGAGAGAGAGAGAGAGAGAGAGAGAGAGAGAGAGAGAGAGAGAGAGAGAGAGAGAGAGAGAGAGAGAGAGAGACCAGAGGCATGTTCTGGACATGGACTGCGGCCGCCACATTGCTTTAAAATTGACCTGGGGCTGACCTAGTTACCTCGCTTCACCCTCCGCCGCTTAATGGAGGGAAGGAGGAAGATGCGCAACTGATTTCGGAGAAGATACAGCCCAAGCGTGTGTGTGTGTGTGTGTGTGTGTGTGTGTGTGTGTGTGTGAGTAGAGAGAGATCGTAAAATTGGAGAGAGACAGAAGAGAAGCCCCTGGCTCAGCCCAGACCAGTCTGACCTCACTTGGCCGCCCCCCTTGCACCCCAACATTTCCAATTGCATAATGAGTGCGCGCGCGCGCACAAACACTCACACACACACACACACACACACACACACACACACACACAGAAATCCATGTTAATGCAATACAGCTGTGGGTTGAATGAAGTTTCCAACTTTGCCAGTTGACTTGGCTCAACACTACTGCAGGTGCTAAAAGCTTCGACTGCACCTTGGGCGCAGTCGATGAAAATTGGCCGCAATGCACTTTTACACCAGTAGAGATTTCGTGGCCATCTCAACGGTGACTAGATGTAGACATTTTATGAGCCTTGGCGGAGGTTCTACAGAGCCAGGATGATTTCCATATTCATGTTCATATTTTGACTTGCCTTTCAAAATATATTTCTTCCACTTTCATTGTTTTGTGTACACAAGGAGATAATTTAAATTTCCATTATTAGGAGCACGTTGAGAGATGAAATATGTAAAAACGCCTAAATGTGTTAAAGGTCGAAGTTAAATAGATAGTCACTACTATAATAAAATAGATAATCGATAATATAAAAAAATAAGTTCAATGTATCCATTTTCTATAGCTGTCCATCTTGTATTTTGAACATTTAAAAATTACAAATAAAACAAAAACAGTACTGTGTTTATTTTTAACAATATTTTCATAGCTTGGCCAGTCCTGACACGTGCTCGACTGGAGCCCAAAATCTCCGCTCCTCAACTATGTTGACTTTCTTTTCTGCGGTTTTCAAATACTTTTGTTGCATCACCGCCAATGGCCAGCAGGTGGCAGTAATGCAAAACAAAAGCACCCACCAACATCTAATAACAAAGAAAAAGAGATGGAGAAGAAATAGAAGAAGAAGCAGAATAAGAAGGCATAGTAGTCATGCATTTTATCGCACAATAAAGTAGGTGGCGGTAGTGCACCAAAAGCAATTGCCAACCACCAACCAAAAGTAGAAGAAATGGAAACAGAAGTAGCAGTAGTCATGACAACCAATGTGTGACACATCGCTAATTTAGCATGCTGCTTTCTTACGCCACAAACAATATTTACATTGTAACTAACCAGGATTCTACCTCTCGCCACAATGCGATGCGGCATATCTAATTAAGGTAAGCCATTTTAAACTAAAAAGACAAACTTTTTTGTAGTAAGAAGTTTCATCCAACTGTTCTTTGTCTCGATTTTTGATTTTTGACTTACACCAGAGCGTCTTAGACTTTTTTTTCTTCTTCATGATGCTTTTTTTTTTTTACTTGTGTGACTTATACCCTAGAATGAAGGTATGCTCCGAAAAATATGGTAATTAGCACATGTCTGCCTGTTTTTCTCATTCAACTTCACTTTTGAGTGAATGTTGCCTGCACCATAGCCTGTACAGTTATGTTTTATGTGCATGCACATACCGCGGCGGCTGCATGGCCCATCGTCCCATGGGGCACCGCGCTGGCACCCGTAGCCCCGACGCTGTTCGGGGGACGTACGTGGACGACCGGCCCGCTCACAATGGGCACTGCTGGTTTGATGCCCTGCTGCGGTGGCTGGGTCAAGGACTGCTGACTGTTAAGCAAAGACAGTCGCAGGGCCGGGAGGCTCTTCTGTAGATGGGCGGACAAGAGCAAAATTGATTTCAGTACACAAAACTAAGCAAAAACTGGAAGACATAAGGATACTTCCCTGCATGCATGAATGCACCATCAGCCATTTGTGACTTGTTTTAGGTGGCGTTGGATTATGTTGTTTCACTTAAATTCACCCGACTTAACTCCCCTCAAATTTAAGAAGGTATCGATCTTTGTGTAGTGTTGATATTTTCCATTTTATATTTGATGTGTAGTCATGTTTTTTCGAGTTTTTTTAATATGTCATTATGTTATTATGTCATTTTGTTATTGTATTTTTGTTTCATATTGTTTTATTACATAGTACAGTTGTGTGATGTTACGTTGCGCTGTGCTATCTTATTGTATTCCGTTACAAGTTACATTATGTTATGTTTTGTTGCGATCTGTGTATTAGTTGTACTACGTTGCTATGTTATGGTATCTTTTTGGGGGGTACACACACACACACACACACACACACACACACACACACACACACACACACACACACTGAAACTAGTATTTTCAGGCAAAATTTTGGATGCCAGCAACTAAACATTGCATGACAACATGTGTTTGTAGCCGGATCGGGCGCTCGACTCCCTTGATGTGACGCTCATCATGCTTGGCTGGAGAAACCTGCTGGCGACTGGCAGGCACGGCTGGCGGGCCCACTGTCACACACAGTCAAAAATCAGGCCAGAGGGCTGTGTGCGTGTGTCCGTGCGTGCGTGTGTGTGTCAGGTTTAGCCATTAGTAGCCTTAGCGTAAAGAATGTTACTTCAGGGTGTTCAAGTTGAGGAAAAGAGGAACCAGGTTGGCACGTGATTAAAAGGTACTTCTCTCAGGGGGTTCAGTTGTACTGAAGTTGAGGTCCGTAGTCTCCCGGGGGTACGCAAAATAATTTGGGATAAATTCATATGTCATATCAAATATATATTACATGTATATTAAAATAGTGCATAAGGCTTTGCCATACCTACAAATGGAAACAGACATGGTAATCAAACAACTTTGTTGATTGCCGCCATCATGCTTCTCTGTAGGTATGGTGGAGTTTTTTGTTTTGTTTTGTGTGTGTGTGTGTTCTCGCTCAATATGGAATCATGGCCTTAAAGTTTAACCTTTGTTTCATCAGAAAAACACCATCCATACAGTAAAGCATCATGGTGGCAACATCATGCTTGGAGCTGTTTTTCTTCAGCTGGAACTGGAGCCATTGTTAAAATGGAAGGAATTATTTCAAGTTTCAAATACCATCGGTTTTAGCAAAAAGCCTTCAGGCTTCTTCGAGAAAGCAAATACTTTCAAGAGACAATAAAAAACGTCTTGGAGATTTGACACAACAAAGTGAAGACTATTTTTACGCCAGTCAAATTGGATTGAATGAAAAAATATCACCAACGATATAAATAAAGCTCCCAAATCTTGAAAAATAGAGCCCGCCTTCCAGCTTTAGGACTGTGTGGGCGTGCCTGCTGAAAGGACAAGAAACAGAACCTTCGGTAAAATGCTAAAATGTCTGTAGTCAGCTGCAGGCTAAAAAATAAGCAGGATTGAGTTTAATAAAGAGTAAACTTTCTGAATTAGTGTTTCTGTGATATGGGGACCAACATACAACATCACAGGGCGAGGCGCCGAAATATTGGAACGTGTTTTCAGCATTTCCCTTTCAACATATTTAATGTATTTATCAAGAAAAATCCTTGGAGGGTCTGCAAATGGTGGCAGGTGTGTGCTGACTCCCATTTAATATAAAAATGGGTTGATTCTGAACAAAGCAATTACAAGCGGCAGTGCCGACTTGCGCAACCAACTAATCTCTGTTGTTGTTGCTGTTGATGTCGTCTTTAATTCTCCAGTCATCAACTTAATTTAGTGGTCCAAGTTTTAGAACACCTCAATGGTGGAAAACATTCCGAAATGATTTATCATCACAAAAAGCCCACATTTTATCAGGAGTGTGTAGACTTTTGATAAGCCACTGTAATGTAATGCAGAATCAGTGTTAGTCAGGGTCCCACCTTAAGGAAGGGTACCAGGTAAGGCTGTGGTGACGACTTCAGCTCCGTCTGCAGCCGGCTCGTAAACTCCTCCGGCTCAATTTTGGCATCCTATTTTTTTTTTTAACATCACACAGATATTAACAAAAATAATGAACAGCATTCATTCAGGGAGGCACTTCGTACTATTTATCAAATACATAAAAGAGGTCAGAAAGTAAAAAGGCGTTTTATGACGCCCTCTACAGCCCAGAAGGGTTAAGCGCATATAGCTCAGTGGTGGAACCCTGTCAGAAATAGAAAAAAAAAACTCTGAATAATTGGGTCAATTTAAACTACAAACAAACTTTCTTGGACCAATTACAGTATCGTGTCCCCCCCACCCCACGGCCTCTGTCTATTCATAGTTTATTTACTCGCAACGTTGTAGGGGATTGAATTCCCACAGATAAAAAACTGCATTTTTTGTGCTCGTTCTGAAACACTGTAAAATGCCACAAGATGGCGCCAAAGCTCGGTCTAACAGGAGAGTAGCACTGCTTTTCGATTATACACGACAGGACTTTAGCACCATAGTGTGGAATTTAGGTGGGAAGGGTTTACGGTAGTAATTATCAAAGTGTACATGGGCTAACTAGTACTGTGTCTAAGAATCAATGAATTGAATATCTGAATTGTACAAAATGTAACAGTGGCTTCAACTTTTTGATTAATCCACACCGGCATACACAGCACAATTGTTTAGTAAAGTTGTATTTTACTTTAAAGCACAATATATTTGCATTTAATCTTTAAGATCTGTTGGTTTTCAAACATTTCTATTGGTAAAATTTTAATTGTGCAATACAGGTTAATGGAATCATTCAGTGGTTGTTTTTATTTTTCTGTCTTCTAGTGTACTGATAATGCTCAACTTTTGAGTAATGTTACAGTGTCTTGAAATAATATCAAAAATGTTTATGAATAAAACCTCCGGTGCTTTTTTGATGAATAATTGCTGCTACTACACTATCATATTTGAATCTTGTTCATGATGGTGATACACTGGTTCAAACTATTAATATAGAAAATTGTAAACCACTTCAAGGGGTGTCAATAACATTTTTGGGGGGGGGCACTAATTGCAGGAGGACTATTACTGTACTACTTTCCTAATTAGACAAAGCCATGAGGCATCTGACGCCGTTTCAGAAAGAGCATTAAAAAAACACACACACAGTTGAGTTTTTCAGCGGATACCGAAGGACAGGTTCCCCTAGAAAACAAAACATGAATATGCGAATTTGTGAAATGCCAATACAGTATGTGGGAGATTCTCACCAGCAGGTCTTGCACAAGAGCTTTGACGTTCTTGGAAGTTTCAGGCGACGGGGAGTTGTGTGATGCCAGCTTGATGAGTGTGGCTAGGAAGTTTTTACACTTTTTTACGTTTTCCTGCATTTCCTGTCGCAAGAGATACAACAAAAGGAGACGACAATATAATTTGAAGGGCACCACAGGATGAAAAGACACTCATAAAACATCACCTTTTAGTGTTTGTCAAGTAAATTGTCCAGGTTGATAACTAGTGTGTATATGCAGCTTAAAATGTGTCTAGCGGCAAGACTATCCCCAATAATTGGACTTTCTTGTTATATAAACATAAAGATAAAATGTGACAGTGGGTTGTGTTTTGCCGTTTTACACTGTTATGTTTTGTTACATTTTACTGTTACGCAATACTGTGCTATGCTATGTTATGTCACGCGATGCTGTTATGCTATGCTACACTCCATTTTGCTAAGTTTCCTCTGTTTTGATAATATGCTGTGTAATGCTATTCTAAGTTCTTGTATGTTGTCTTTCGCAACGTTTGCTGTGTTGTAATGTCATGCTATGTAACGTTATGTTATACCATGCTATGTTGTCGTATGTAATCTTTTGCAGTTACATCACGCTACGTCTTGCTCTCTGTTTCTGCTCCCATGTTTTTCTGACACGCCTCTGTTTGTCATCCATATGTGGCTGTGTGTGTGTGTGTGTGTGTGTGTGTGTGTGTGTGTGTGTGTGTGTGTGTGTGTGTGTTTAAACATGTCCTTGGGTTGGCTTTCCTCGTGTGAATGTACGAATGCAAACGTGCGTGGGCACGTGTGAGACCCTTTGTGTGCGGCCAGCTGCGAGAGGGGTTTGGGGGGCATTGTGACACAGCCAGCCTGCTGGCAGCTGTGACAGCACTCACACCAGAGAGACAGAAGGAGAAAAAGAGAAAGCGAGACAGCACTGCAAAAAAATGGGCTGAGAAAAAATAAGGGGGGTGGGGGAGCAATGAAATCAGGAATAAATTACTTAATTGAAGCAAAATATTTACAAAACTGAAAAATACATTTAGACCAAAAAAAAAAGGGGGGGGGAGGTAATATGTGACTTGATTAAAGCAGAATTATCTGCCACTGGAGCCTGAAAATTCAACCACAAAATGAGAACTATATTACTTAGTTTAGGCCAAATAATCGACAAATAAAATGTGATAAGAAAACATAGGTAGCCTCAAAAACCCCCATAAATGTCTTACAACAGGGGGCTCACAAAAGTGACTGAGCAGATAAAGAAAAAGCATATTTTTGCCTTGATTTAAGATTTAAAATCTCGGTTTTATGATTATGCAGTGAGAGAACCTGAGACACGACAGGAGCTCCAGGGGCCACGGCAATGCCCGTCGTCTGCGGGGGTTGTGAGGCAGCCTGGGCCGGCAGGGCCTGGGGTGTGGAAACCACGGGGGTCTGCTGCGGAGCCGTCACCGCCACGGCCGGCACCACGGGGCCCTTCTGCAAAGAGACAAGAAAGAGGAAATAAATAGGACGTGACGCCTGGCTTGCAGCAAGGCCACAGAGAAGATGAGGCGGGCGCCACGGCACTCCTGTCACATCTGGTACGGCGACTTCTTGGACATCACTTAACACAGATGGTGGTCCAAAACTGTTTTGCATTAAATCACCTATTTGCTGGTTTTGCGCTAAGGCCAAAGTCATGTCTAATACCAAAGTATTACTTTTGCGCCATCTGGCGGCATCTTGATAACAAGCAACTACACTACCCTCCATAATTATTGGCAGCCTTGTTTAAGATGTGCTGTTTATCTTCTAATTAATTATTTTTTTTCTAAATAATATAGGACCCATTTTTTAAAAAGAGGAAAAGCCAACCTTTAATTCATGTGTATTTATTTTGTGAGAAAGAAATCCACATTAAGAAATAATTATATTACATGAAATAATCCATCCATCCATCCATCCATCCATTTTCTGATACTCTACAAGGGTCGCGGGGGGTGCTGGAGCCTATCCCTGCTGTCTTCGGGCAGTAGGGGGTGACACCCTGAACCGGTTGCCAGGAGGAAACCGGAGTACCCGGAAAAAACCCACGCAGGGAGAGCATGCAAACTCCAGCCAGGAAGGCCAAAGCCAGAATCGAACCCTGCACCTCTGCACTGTGAGGTCAACCACAGTGCAACCGGGCAACCGGGCCGCCACATCAAATATCATGAGCCACAATTATTAGCACCCTGATGTTAATACTTTGTACAACCCTCTTTTGCCCCCCCCCTCAAAAAAAACAGTACCTTATCTTCTCCTATAATGTTGCACAAAATGGAAAAGTACAGAAAGATGGATCTTTATTATTTATATTTTTCTGTTTTTTTTTCATCCATCAATGATTGTTCATTTAAAAATTTAACGTGGCCCTTGATTAAATAAATTTGCCCACTCCTGTTTAGAGCCCGTGAATGCAATGAAACAAACCCACAGCCAAATTTGGTGCAAATCTATCAAATGAGGCAAACTGCAAAAACAATTTTTATTCTCTTTTTTTTTTTTTTTTTTTTTTTTTTAGTAAAAATATAAGGAGAGTTCTCTCACTGGGCGTAGTGCGGGACAGGAGGTAACGAAGGAAGAAGTAGAGGAAGAAGAAGAGGAGGAGGAAGAGGAGGTGGTCTGGAGGGCAGGGCTGGAAGGAGCAGGAGAGGGAGACAGTGCCACCTTGGCCGGGGTCAGGGCACACTGCCTGGTGGTCTGAGAGGTTGCTGGAGACTATCAGAAGCAGAGGGACAGAAAATGGGAAAAAGAGGAGAAACATCGAGACATCAGCCGTGGACGGTTAACAGTATACACTCAACCCCATTCGCAATCTCATTGGCATTTTTCTGTGCAACGTAACAAACTACAAAGCAAAGAAAGGATTGGACCTGACAACACACTGTAAAACTCGATCAGCAAATTATGACTTTATAGCCAATTATTGATTTGGGGGGGGACATCTGCCAAGCTGATCCATCCGATCAGATCTGTGTAACGTTTCATAAAAACCTATATTTGGAAAGGACAGCCTTTTCCAGCCATGTCATATGTACAAAGCCACTTGTTGCTATGCAACCGATGAGTGTACTTTGACACTTCATCCTGCAATCAACTCGCTCTCGATGTAACATTTGACAGAGAGCATACGTGAATCTGCTGCATGTGCATACAAATAGGAACCGTAAACAAGTAGGATGGTAAGAGAGCAGGGAGTTTGTTTTCCCCAACACTAAAAGTTTAGCAGGATCCAAAAGAGCCCGGGGAATTTTGCATGAGTAGGGTTGATGGGAGGGGGGATGTGGTGGTGGTGGGGGGGTTGGTGAGGCCACAGGGTGCATCTCACCGCCAGCGATGCCACCCTGTCGCCGCGTCTCGATCCTTCTACCTCACTGTTGAGCCTTTTAAAATAATCAAGCAGCAGGTTGATGAATGATTGAGGAGGTTATGGAAGGAAGGAAGGAAGGAAGGAAGGAAGGAAGACTGTGACGCCTTCCTCTTCTCCCCTCGAGCGTTGCGGGAAGACTGACAGGCCCGACAGCTCTGGGAATAAACACCATACCCTTTTATTCCCACCACCCAAATCGCCCCCGCCCCCCACTCCCGACCCCGCTCATGCTTTTCCTGCAAAGGGGAGCACAAGGCAGCCCGTTAAATTATCACCACGGTGGCAATGTGCAAGGGGAAGGAGGAGGCTCAATCACATTCATTATTTATCATTGATAAGAATTTAATTAATCGTCATTTTTATGATTTGTATTATTTAGACATTATTTGTTTCTCCAACATTTCTTTTCAAAATAGTATTATTAATTGAAAATGTTTTTCGAAACA
Organism: Hippocampus mohnikei; assembly: GCA_026261675.1. Lineage (NCBI taxonomy): Eukaryota > Metazoa > Chordata > Actinopteri > Syngnathiformes > Syngnathidae > Hippocampus > Hippocampus mohnikei. The sequence goes on from JAKGUB010000341.1 coordinate 6,463,968, forward strand.
TTTTTTTCAAAAGCGTGAAAGTAAATGTAAAGTCTGTCGGTAAGGAAACAATAACATTTATAATTGTCAGAATTTCCGTTGTATTGATTTTTATTAATATCCAAAGCCATTTATGTTTCAATTGACACTGTTATACAAGCATGAATCTAGTATTACATTATGTAAATAATATTACAATGGAGCATTGAATATTACTATTATTTTTATTTTTATTATTATTCATTCATTCATCTTCCGAACCGCCTGATCCTCACTAGGGTCGCGGGGGGTGCTGGAGCCTATCCCAGCTGTCTACGGGCAGTAGGCGGGGGACATCCTGAATCGGTTGCCAGCCAATCGCAGGGCACACAGAGATGAACAACCATCCACGCTCACACTCACACCTAGGGACAATTTAGAGTGCTCAATCAGCCTGCCATGCATGTCTTTGGAATGTGGGAGGAAACCGGAGTACCCGGAGAAAACCCACGCAAGCCCGGGGAGAACATGCAAACTCCACACAGGGAGGCCGGAGCTGGAATCGAACCCGGTACCTCTGCACTGTGAAGCCGACGTGCTAACCACTGGGCTACCGGGCCGCCTTTTATTATTATTATTATTAAATTAATCAATTCAACAATATGTTTACAGGGACTTGGTGTCATGTGGCTAAATAACATAATACCACCACTATGATCAGAATCATCATCATTCATCTTCTTTATAAATATTATTACATGTCAATGTAGGCCCAGCACTTCAGTTCTAAAAGTTCCAAAACGTGAAGCGAAGACGGTAAAATGCTGCTCTCTAGTGTCGATAGTGTGTGCTTACAGCTAATTAAGGTAGAAGTTGCAGTCTTACAAAGAAAAATAAAACAAAACACTTTTTTGTCATATGTTCAAACTTTCTGCCTGACCTGACAGTAGAATATTATTTAAATGATCTTGATAGAAATGGCCCCAAAAGGACTGATTGAAATGAAACTTTTGAGTAATAAAGAGAATTTACAGCCCTACATAAACACCCCCTATTAAACTTAATGGTGTATCTTGCTTATTCTGAATATAGTTCGGTTTAGCAATGTTAATAGTGCGAAACATAATACTATACAATACATATACAGAACTTCAGTATGTTGCCAATATAATCTTTCTTTTTCAATGAGTGATTTCTCCACAGGTGATAGGTAAACCCCCATCAATTCAGTGGCTCACTCCCTCGAAGCTCCCCTGTGATAGTAATCCACTTTTTAATTCACAGCCTAATCTACAGATAAAATAAATTTAATGAGGATTAATTTGCTATAATTATATCCCAATCAGAGGGCGGAAGAGTCTTGCGCACAGAGTAATCACCTGGCAGACAGGCTACGGCAAATACCAGAACAATATTTCCTCCTAGGAAATAATGTCAATAGAATTCATCGGTTCCAGAGTCCTACTATGCCCAACGTAAGACCTTTATTAGCCGTACAGGAACAATGTTTTGAAATTTAAAAAGTAAAAATAGAGGTGTCTAAAAAAACTCAGCAGTATACGATCATTCAAGTGCCCAAATAAAGTCATGAAAAGTGGAATAAAATTTTACGAATTTTACGACTGCATGAAAATGGGTATTATTTGACTGCTTTAACTGTAATTGCATTATAGCAGCAAAGGGTGGAGCTGAAGAAGAAACGGTGGGAACTGGGAAGTCAATCCTAAAACCGCAAAATGCACAAAATGAACAAAATGAACAAAGAAAAGAGAAAACACACATCCAGAGTGAGTCCTGCGATGCTCGCTGAACTGAGGTCTCAACATTTGGTGACGTCATCAACAACAGTAGTTCAAACGCCAGAGTTCTGGTCAACTTGGAAGTGTATTTTCACCGAAAGTTTGGTTAGACTCCAAGTTGTATTATTGGTGACGATGTGGCCAGTCACGAATCATGACAATGGTGACACAAATTTCATGTAGTTGCCTGGCAGCTTTGTTTTCTCACTACCATTGGATTTCCGAAATGTGTAAGTTTGCATGTTAAGAGCATCTGAAGGATTTTTTTTCCTTGGTGAGAGCATCTGAAGGATTTTTTGGTATTGTGAATTGTGAGAGAGAGAGAGAGCGAAAATGGTTATAAAGATTATTACCTGTGGAGTGCTTACTCTGAAGGACGCCCCCGTAGTGGGAGTGGCAGGTCGCGGAGAGATGTTATTCTGGGCCTGTGCCTGACCCTGTGCCTGCGCTTGTGCCTGCGCCTGAGCTTGAGCCAAAGCCTGCTGAGGAACCAACACCAGCTGGCCCAGCTCGGTCCGTACCAGCACCATGCCTGAGGAAGCACGGGAACATTAATTAGAGGAAATTGTGGGGGGGCTGAGACAAGCTAGAGGGACATTGATGGTGTGGGATTGGGGGTGACCAGCAGTCAGTATGCACTCAGATCTCATTTTTGAACTGGGGGAATCCAAAACTTCCACAGCAAATGTGAAATTATCCACATATTGTGTGCTGTGCAATAGTTGAGGGTTTGGTCCAAGTGAATTAAATTTCATTACAGAGGCCCCATTGTGATTCATGGACTTATAATAATTAACTTAGGTGGCACGGTTTTGTAAGTGGTTAGCACATCCGGCTCACAGTACAAAAGTGCAAGGTTTGATTCCGGCTCCAGCCTTCCTGTGTGGAGTTTGCCGCCTGTCCCAGCTTTTTTAGAACGTGTTGCAGCCATAAAATTCAAAGTTAATGATTATTTGCTAAAAACAATAAAGATGATCAGTTTGAACATTAAATATTTTGTCTTTTTAGTGAAATAAGTTAAATATAGGTTGAACGTGATTTGCAAATGTTTGTATTCTGTTTTTATTTATGCTTAACCCAATATCACAACTTCAATGGAATTAGGTTTGTATTTTAGTTTTTTCCAGTGTCTTTTCTGCCTTTGTGTAGCAGTACGACGGAATAATTAAATACAAAATAATTATTTTTTTCACAATTTTTCATTCATTTTTTACCTTACTTTCTATCTAATTGGACTATTTTTTTTGTTTAGTTTTGCACCACTTTTTCCCAAAGGATTAATTTTAGATAGTATGTAAGATAAAGAATAGTATGTAAGATACAGAAATTTGTACTTTAATTCCCTCAATAATGTGGGGTCTGTTGGCCATGTTGGGACATTGAAGAAGGATCATGTCAAGCACCTGGAAGCCTTACCAGACGGAATGGTGAACCCAGGTGGCAGCTGAATGGTGGTCTGCTGCTGGGGCGGTCTGACAATGAGCTGGGGTGCAACGATCCTCTGAGGTGCAGCCAAACCGGGCCGGGTAGGGGTCTGCGTGGTTGGTGAGGCTGCAGCGGGGATGGCGGGGGCAGTGGGGATGGCGGGGGCGGCAGGGATGGCGGGGGCGGCGGTGGTGGGCCGGACCGTGCTGATAGTGGTGGTCACTGATGTAATCTGAACGCCAATGCAGCTTGTTGTCACTGAGGCGGCTGGTATACTGGTGGTGGTGGTGGTCGTGGTTGTCGTAGCAGTTGTGGTTAAAGGTTGAGCTATTGTGGTCGAACTGGAGGTGGGTGTTGTTGTCACGGCAACGGAGGAAACAGTGTTTATGACAGAGCTCGTGGTGACACTTTTGGACTGACATTCGCTGGGAGCCTCTACGGGGTCCGAGGCGATTTTACTGTGGTTCGCCTGTGCAGGTGGCGAGGATGATGAGGAGGAGGAGTAAGAGGAGGCAGATGGGGGTGAGGTGACAGGGGGCGTCTGGGCACCTTGCTGAGCCAATGCTGACACGCTGGTCCCGTTCTGGGCAATGCCGGCCACGATGTGACTGGGTAGTCTGTGCAAGGCGATTGTGGGGGTGCCCCGGTCCAAGGCGATGGCGGACTGACCCGCAGGTAGGCTGGCATTGGCAAGGGTGAACGTCGACGTATTGATGGCTGCGGTGCTCGCCGGTCGGCAGTCCGCGGGGCTATCAAAAGCGTCGTCGCACCCCGCCGCGGGACTGCTGCCACTGCTGTTTCCTCGGGTGCTTACGGCGGCACCGTTCAAACTCTTGATCCGAGCAGAGGCGCTCCGTCGCGGGCTGGCGAGGCGTCGTTTTGAAGCGTCCGCGTGAGGCTCACCTGAGTCCGGGGAAGCCTTCGTGGGGCCACCGGGAGTAGCGGCGATGCTGATGCTGCTCGCCGGCGGGGAAGTTGACACGCCGGACGCGGGCAGTGTTGTGATGGATGCGCCATGTGATTGCGACCCGCTGTTACTGGCGGCGGCTGCAGCAGTCTCACCGGAGGAAAGGGTGCTGCTCTGGAAAGGAGGTGTGACAGTTTTTTCCGTGGAGTTTAAATCCTGGTGCAGGTCGGTTTTATTACGGCGCCCTTGTTGTTGTTGATCTAGTGTTGTGCAGCCCACCGGAGCTGGTAGCGTTTTCCCCAAGTGATGGTTAGCGGGGGCAACTGAGCCAGCGCCTCGGCTCTCGTCGGTTTTGCCCGCCGAGTTGCTCTGACCGGCCAGCTGAGACTCCAGGGAGCCCACCAGGTCACTCACAGCCTTCTCGTCCACCTCGGAAGAGAGCATATCTTCCAGAGGGTCGGAGGCGCCCGCCATCTCTGATCTCCGATTGCTGTCTTTTTCTTTTTGCTGTGCGCATGCGTGTTACTAGGCATTGTGGGAATGAGTCTGACGTCATTAGACATTTTTCAGGACGGAGACCAAATGCTCGTATTTCTTCTTCCTTTTCAGTTTCGTAAATTATGAATACAGTCCATCTATGTACGTAATCACAAAAAGGAGGTTTATACGCGTCAATAATTTGTTTTAAGATTCGAAAAAAACAACGTACCGAATCATATTTCTGCATTCGCGAGTCCACAATATGGAGCGGGCGAAAGGATCCCGTGGAATCTCGCGAGAAAACAAAATAATGGAAACAAAATAATGTTTTAATCTTGCACGTTTCTTCCAATCTCTTCAAAGTAGTATTCGTGAAAAACAACCAAAGTTTTTATAATTGTGTGGAAATTACTGTAATTCCTTTGTAAAGAGAAAAAGAGAAGAAGCTGTGGGTGTAACTTTGAAGGCAATGCCAGCCTTTCCCTCCCACAATCCTTTGCGGTGGTTGAAAATAACCAACACGGCCATGTCATGTCGTAGAAATCAATTTGGGCACGGACGACAGAAATTCACTTCCTAAATTACTTTTACCGGTTAAATTGTCTTGAAGTCGTAGTCGTTGTTATTTTGGCGCTTCTGTTAACAGAGAAACATTTAACAGCCAAACACGTGCGTTAGCAATTGAAAGGGGGTCAAAATGAGCGGAGGAGGAACGCCGTATATCGGTAGCAAAATTAGCCTCATCTCCAAGGCCGAGATTCGCTATGAAGGAATTTTGTACACAATAGACACTGAAAACTCCACCGTAGCTCTCGCCAAAGGTAAGCCCAGCCACCGAAAGCGTGGCTTTACTTTGTAAAAGTCACCTAAATAACCTACTTCGGTGACAATCGCGAGCAATGATGAAAGCGGTTTTCTCGCAGTTAGCCAGCTAACTCACTAGCTAACGCGTGCCCTTTGTTTACGTTATGTTGGCGCAAGCTTGTGTGCGGTAAGACCAAAATGATTTACTTCAACATTCCCGATATATTAAAAGTAGAATCTGGGTTCTTCTTAACAACTTTGGAAGAAAATCTACTAAAATCAACGTAGCCCATAAACGTAACACTGGATAACCATAAAAGATTTTTCCAATCTTTATGATGTCATTTGTGTTATATATATTCACTCCCCTTGCAAATTGGGGTATCAAAATGACCATTCTGATTTCTCCAAACAGTTCGCTCTTTTGGAACCGAGGATAGGCCCACCGAAAGGCCCATTCCGCCCCGAGATGAGGTGTTTGAGTACATCATCTTCAGGGGCAGCGACATTAAGGACTTGACCGTATGCGAGCCCCCTAAAGCTACCAGCAGCCTGCCTCAAGACCCTGCCATCGTTCAGGTGAACTATTTTGACAGCATCCAGCCAGACATTCACTGCGAAAACAGGTGGTAGCAATCAAATTGATGACTGCAAACTTTGTGAAAGCACTCACAAATAGCTTCTACAGATTTTGTCTCCCAAATTATTTTATATTCAATGTTGTGTTAAGCGCTTTGCTGCACTGTTGTGAAAGCGCCATATGAATAAAGCCAAATTGTATAATCTCCTGATTTGGCCGCCTTGTACAAGTAACTTGAGTCCGCAGTTTTAGGGCCAAACTGATTTATCAATCAGATTTTCATAATCAGCCAGCGTTTTCTTGAAACGCTGGTCTGCTTCTTACAACAACAAAGGGGCGATTAGGAGACAGTTTTGGGTAAGCTAAAGTTTTTTTTTGTTTGTTTTTTTACACGAAACGTTAAAAATGTATAAGAAAAATAATGTCTCACATTACAATTTAAGGCTCTCTCTCACCTATCTTACTATTACCGGCTAAATTGCCTTGAAGTCATCTTGATCAGGTAGTGTAAAGCTACTTGTACATCAAAAGACTGAGTTTGGAACTTCGAAGATCGTTAGGTGTAAACCCAGTTTGAAGTGGTAATCTCAGATCAGGCAGAATGGGCCTTTCTGTGGGCCTGTCCTTGGCTCCAAAAGAACAAACTAATAAGCATGATCATTCAGATAACACTCATTGCCATTTTGAGAATGAATATGACCAAGACATGACACCGTGAAGTGTGGAAGAGCTTTAAGTGGCTGTTGTTACCTTGACTATGACACTCAATTTGTCACGGGAGACCTCATTATGCACCTTGCATCATCTCAGAGCAATACGTGACATCTGTGAAGCTGATTACAAGTACCAAAAAAGTCGGGATGTGGGTGCCAGTCATTTGAAAGCTGCATTCAATTTAGTAACTAACCCATGTGAATTACGATTGATTAGCTATGTTTACCAATCCTTGTACTTGTGGTTGCAGTCATCCCTTGGATCGAGCAGCAGCAGCGCAGTGGGCCCGTCGGCGTCATTCCAGTCTGCTGGCGCCTACGCTCCCTTCAGCAGGGCTCCGGTGCAAACCTATGGACAGTTTGGTGGCGCGGCCATGGGTGCTCCGCAGTTTGGCGCTCCCGGGGGTAAGCAGATGCTAAATGATGTTTACCTTTCGGCACGCAGCTCAAAAGGCACATTTTGTATCTACCGATTCACATCTGTGGCATTTTTTTAATCGAGTGAGTCAGGTACTGTCTTGAACATGCTATTTCTGGTCACTTTTAAAGTTGGCGTTTTATCAAGCTTTTCTCGAATGTGGCCCAATCGTATCATAGACTATTTTTATCATCCCCAAATGAATTGCGTATTATTCGCGGTAATTATGACTTCTGCAGTAATGGTAGACCAAAAAAACATCATAGTGACCCCTCAATGAAGGTCGTAAAGAACTTGACGATGTTGTTTGCTCAGGACGTAGCAGTCCTCAGCTGGACTCGCTTGCAAAGAGCTCCGCCCTGGACCAGGCCACGCAGGCCCCCTCGGCTGCCACAGCGCCGCCGGTCGGGCAAAGGAGTCAGGCGGCAGCCCCAGCGCCTCGACCCACCGGGACCTCCGTTGGCCACCAGAAGCCCCCGGACCTCCTGGAGCAGCGAAAAGGTGACAGCTGAACTCACTGTATTATACTTGAACTTGAATCCTTTAAGGTTGTCCTCAGCACGTGAAAGTCTTTTTGTCTGTGTGGTTTAGCCCCCGACGTGCCAAAAGTGGCCCACGGGGATCATGAGCATACCGCTGTTGAAAACCGGGACCCCAACAGGCGTCAAGGAGGTTGTTTCAATGATGCACAATATGCTTCCTCTCTGTCTATTGAAACTTACGTACATTTTTATTGACAGGTCAGTGCTACCTGTCGGGAGGTGCCCAGCCGGTGCGTCGCGGGCGCGGGCGAAGCAGCCGCAGCCGAGGCAAAGTGAACGTGCGCCGGGATGGGATGATGAAGTTCGAGGAGGACTTTGACTTTGAGACGGCCAACGCTCAGTTCCACAAGGACGACATCGACAAGGAACTGCAAAGCAAGCTCAAGCTCAGAGGTGATACACAACTTCATTCAAAACAAACACACGCTGATCATTTCTGCTGTAACTTTTTTGTTTGTTTGTTTGTTTGTTTTTGAACCACAGATGACAAGGTGGAAAAGACGCCGAATGGCGAAGAGGCCGACCCCGACCATCCGGGTGCGGAGGCACCAGTCGAGGATGAGGAGGCGGCGATACCTCCCTGTTACTACGACAAGACCAAGTCCTTCTTTGACAACCTGTCCTGCAACGACTCCAAGTATTTACTACATTACTGTCATTGTTAGAATAAAATGGAACCTCTACAGGCTTTATTCTTTTCCACCAAGGATTTTAAGAAACCGTTTTTCCCATCGGAAATAATGGAAATAAAAATGGTTTCTTCAATTTAGTCAAACTGTGGCCATCTAAAGCATTTTTTAACTCTACAGGCAACCTTATGACCTCTGATGGTAATTACTTCATTTTACTTGAAAAAATATTTTTTTAATGCTATCATTTTAAAACCATTTTCTAATGTAGCTGCAGTGATTTGAGGGCAATGGAGTTGAAAGATAACAAGTGAAGCCATACCTCAAAAAAGTATAATATAATTTGAAAACTATTTTGTCATATTACCAAAAATGGTTGTATAACAGTAGTTAAGATAAGGGAAAAAATAATTTTCACAGAATGAGTCATGACCAAAAATGTTCAGAATGTTACGATTCACCCATTAGTGTTATTTATTAATCACTGTAATTGTTTTCCCCCCCACGCTTTAATATGAACAGATGTCCAAATATGACTTCAGAGGTTCTATTTTATTTTTAGAACAAACACCCAAAAAAATGTATTTGCTCAAACATTTACATTTGCTTCAATGTTCTTCTTTTGTGTATTTTAGTAAATCACACGATGGAGGATTCTCAAGGTAAGTCGCACGTTTAGTAGTGTTGTAGTCGATGAGTTCCCCCCGTATTGCTTGCTGATGTTTGCTTGTTTTGCATCGCAGAGAGCGGAGGTCGACCTGGGCAGAAGAGCGGCGGATGAACGCCGAGACATTCGGTATCCCGCTGAGGCACCATCGCGGCCGAGGGGGGTACCGCGGCAGCAGAGGCTACATGGCGCCCCGCGGGGGCCGGGGAAGGCCGTCTGGCCGGGGCTCCTTCGGCCCGCCTCGAGGGGCGCCGCCCGGCTTCCGAGGCGGCTTCAGGGGCGGAAGAGGAGGCCGCGAGTTCTCCGACTTTGAATATGCGGTAAATCTTTAATTGGGGGGCCCTTCTCTTATGTGCAAATAATAAGGTAGAATTACTCTATTGGGTGGGGAGGTGAATTCTTTTCCTATAAATCAAGTACTGTATGTATGTATGTATGTATGTATGTATGTATGATTATGTTGTTTTTGTTTCAGAAAGACAACAAGGTGGCGGCGTAGTCCCGCCCCAGTCGCACGATGACCAATCGTGGCTCTTTCAAAACATGTTCTTGGGTCCCGACATTTGCTAGGAAGGAAGAAGACGCAGCAGCGTATCACCCCCATTTTCTTTTTCTTCTTCTATTTTGAGTTACAAGTGGTGTAAATAAGTGGAGTCGGTCAGTACGCCGACTGTGCTTAGATAGCTTTATTCTTCCATTTCATTTTGTCTTACTTCAATTTTGGACGCGACATGTCGAAACTGCCTGAAGGAAACCAAATTTTGAGCACCTGCAGCATGATGAAGTGCTTGTTGAGAATTCCACTATAAACAGTTTGTTTTTTTCTTCTTCTGAGCGCGCTTTCAGTAGTTAGCCATCGGCCAAAAAAAGTTTGCATTCATCTCCTCAGTCAGACCCTTACTTTCACTCAGAATGACTTCTCCAATATTTTTCTGTGACACTTTTTGTTTTGTTTTCTCTAAAACAAAAAGGGACAGCAACTGGATATGTGACATGAATGATTAGTATTCTCATTATTTTGGCTCCACTTTGTATTTAGGGAGTGCCTTCTAGGTGGGAGGGGTGGTTGATCCGGGATTTTTCTACAGCTCTCCCTTTAATGTCGATGCTTTCTGGCAGATGTGTTGATTTAAAAAAAAAAAAAAGCACTAGGAGGTGGTGAACTTGTTACAAATGAAATAAATGGAAATTAAATAATGAATAGCAAATACACAGTAATGTATATGTATAAGTTATTGTTGCACACGTGAGCCCGACACTGCATGATGACCGATCCGTCGATTTTTAAACCAGCCGAGACGGATGGGAGAATTATCCATAGAGAGCCATTTGCAACTGTTTAGTTTTCATAAATTTGTTACTTCTTCCGAGCTTCTGGAACTTTTGGGAAAACCAAGGAATTTTTGTTTTTCCTCCTTGAGAGCATCATAAAAATTTGAATTTTTACAGTTAAAAACAAAATAAAGAGTTCAAAAGTGTCTCATATCCCAGTGCTTTATTTCATATGAAAAGGAACTTGACATTGTGTCTACAGTACAGTGCGATTTTAGCATTTTACCTCCCTAGAGATAAAAGTTGGATCACAATTCCTTGTGTGTGGTACAATAGTAATCTCAGACTACAGTACTGTATATGGCGCTGCTATAATTTTAATAAACTGCTCATGATAAATTAATACTAAAAGTAGTTGCCAACACCTTTAAATGTCATTTTTTAAATGACTTGTTGCAGTTAAAATGCCCTCCTAATTTTTATTTTGCGTATATTTTCCCCACTTCAATGTTCAAGATCGTCAATGTAAACACGCTTAAATAGAGCTGTCTGACCAAATGAAATTGACCATCTCAAAACGCTGCAACAAAATGCCACAATACAAACTAATTCAAGAACAGATATTTGACGAATACTGCCTGGAAAGGGATCAAGTGGCATTTTGAAAGCTTTTGGACTCCAGCGAACCACATCGAGAGCCATTTCAAAACATGGAGAAAACATGGAAGTGGTGAATAGCCGTACGACGAAAATCACCCGAAAAACACTGATGACTTATCAGTAGGTCACATGGGAACCCAGGAGAAAACCACTCACAAGACCTCGGGTGAAATTCTACAAGCCGGTGAGACGAAAGTTTGAGGTTTTTATCTGGCGTAAAGAACCGCATCTCAGAAAAACTTACCAGCAGTCAAGCGTGGTGGTCGGTTGATGGTCAGGAGCTGCTTCGACTTCAGGGCTTGGATGACTTGCTGTGATTGATGGAACCATGAATTCTGCTCTTCTCCAGATAATCCTGAGGGTGGGGGGGAAATTCAATCAGCAGTTTGTGGCTTCATTTTGCAAGCATGACACACATATTAAGGCTAACTGTTTTCATTATACAAGAAAAAAAAATTTGTCATAAAAACGTAACATATTTTAACACGAATAAAGACTTAATATGAAAAAGGGCGCAATGTTACGCTATACTAATAAAAATAAGATTTTACGATTGCAGGGGGGAGTAATTTCAAAATAGAATCGTAATAACATGGAAAATAAGTTCTAATAAATTTCTCTACATGGACAGAAAGCGGCCTGTTTATGATCTCTACGACATATTAATCTACCCAACCATTATCTGAGCTGCTTATCCTACAGAAGTTGCGGGCGTGCTGGGGCCTATCGCAGCCGTCTTTGGACAGTTGGGGATATGGGAGCCTGGAATCGAACCCCTGACCTCTGCAGTGTAAAGCGTGCTAACCAGGCGACCATTGCGGCGCCCTCTCTCTACACGATACAGTATCTTGTTTTATATAAACTAATGTTTTGTTCTAATAAAAAAGAATGCTACAAAATTATCGTATGACACACCCATCAGGATATGAATGGTTTTATTTGTCTTTATGAATGATTTTATGATGTCATCTCGGAGAGAATTTATAAACCCGTCTGGTCCCACCGCCGTCGTACAACAGACGGCGCTGTGAGCTCTTCCAAATGGAAGTTTTCTACTCGTCGTAGAAGAAACGAAGAAGACAAGGAAAAACGTAGCAAGAGTTCTTAGATGGAATAGTAAAATGTCGATCGTTTTTGTGCCTCAGAAACTTCGCGGGGATGCCAAAATCAACCAGGAAACCATACAGAGGGTAAACCATCATAAAAAGGCGGAACTAATTTTATTCATATATGTTTTTCCCCCCCGAGAGTAATCCGCTATGCTAATTTTATCCGCGTTGTAGCTAGCTGCGTTGATAACAACACAACACCCTTTGGCCACCATTTGACTCATTGTATTGCCTTTTCTAAAAAATGTCTCCCCCACCCCAGCTACTGGACGAAAACGACCAGTTAATACGATGCATTGTCGAGTACATGCAGAAGGGACGCGCCGTGGAGTGCGTTAAGTAAGTATATTGTTGGAAATGAAGTTTGATTGGAGTCTTCCAATTTGAGCATTGATTCTTATTCTTTTAAAACGCTAAGGTTGTAATATTAGAAGATAAACGTCACATCGTCTCAATAGTGGGAGAAAAATCAATTCATTTGAACACAGTTGTTGAAGAATAACAGATTTTTACAGATTGTTTTGCCAGAATAGAAATGATGTAGATGTAATGTAAAGCATCTACAATAATAAAGTTACATTATTAGAGAGGGGGAAAAGTTGTCATCTTACCAGAATATACCACACGTTCAAAATGATTTCTCCAATTATATTTGATTGTTGTAACCTAGATATTTCACTGAAACTGAAGCATAATCATGGTACTGTCACAGTTTAAATCAAGTTAAAATGCTCTCGATAATAAAAATCATCTCTGTATTCTGATGAACATTGTGTTTCTGGAATATGAATAAAGCAGAGAACGAAATCCACCAATTTTAACCGTCTCAGGGGGCTGCCATTTTGTCCTATACTTGCACCTGCTGTCGACTGAAATTGACCTCAGTGGCCACGGGCCCGCGTTGGGATGGTCACATGACCAACCCCGGACCAGGTGAGCCGTGACGTTTGCTAACTGAGCTTGTGCGCGCCGCGTCGATTTCAGTGGACAGCAGGTGGCGGTACAGGACAAAATGGCAGCCCGTTCTTTCCAACCGATGGCATGTTTTGAAACGCTCCTGTACTTAATTTGGAACAGTGGATTTTTGAACAAGTTGTCGTTGGTAAGTTTGTTCAGTGACATTCACATTATGCTGCAATAGTTGGTGACTTACAGTATGATGACTCAACTGGAGAAAAATCTTTTGTTTGCGTCCGCAGATATCAACAATTCCTGCACCGTAACATCGTGTACCTGGCAACTCTGGCCGACGCTAGCCCGCCGGACAACGTACCTCCATCCACGTTTTCGTCATCAACTGAGGCAACTGTACGTAAAGTTTTGAAGCAGCAGTTTCAGTTCTCTACCTTCTATTCTTCCCTTTTCTTGTTTTCTGTTGCAGTGCGACCAAGGCACAGCCTCCATGCAGCCGAACGCCAATGAAGGAAGTTGATACTGACCATACCTCTTCATTAGTATTATTATTATTATTTATGTCATGCCACGCCATTCTGCCTCTTTTGATTTACTTTTGCACATGAAGGAGTGTTTGGGTCACACTGGGAAAAAAAGAATTTACTTGAAAATTAAAAGAAAAGTTGTAATTTTACAATAAAGTCAATCAGTGAGGGAAAATGTTGCAAGTTTTATGAATTTAAAATGAAAAGGTACTTTTTTTGGGAAAAAGATTTCTCACACACAAAAAAATATGGTAAGAATACAACTTAAATAAAAATGATTGTATCTACTCTGGGGTTTTGTTTTCCTTTCCTCCATTGTAGTTTTCTGTTAAATAGTGGTAAGATTTTTATTCTTGTAAGAACTTTTTGTTTGTTTTGGCAATATTACAGCTTTTTATTCTTGTTTAAAAATACTACAACATTTAACAGTCTTGTCAGTGAGGCCCTGTGCATTGTAATTTCTTCAAGCTATTCATTAACACTACCTTAGTAAATAGAAAACTCAATTTCTTCTCTTTGGTGTCACTTTGTAAGATGGACAATAAAGAAAGCAGAAGCAATGAACTTGCTAGTTTTTTTATTTTTTATTTTTTTGCATTGCTGGTAGATTTCTAGTCACCAGCTGAAAAGAACACGAAGCAACATAAGCCAAGCAGCCCTGCCCCCTATAGATGACCATGTTATCCTTTTGCCGTTATCGTTTTGGTTTTCCCTTGTTGCTAGTATAGTTCAACCGTTTGACACAGCAGGGGGAAAATAGTAATAATAAGCTAACTGTTAAAAGTCTGTCTTCAGAAAAGAAAAAAGGCTTTTAAGGGAGTTGAACAAACCTCCCCGCCCCTCTCCCAAACGCCCCCTCCCCCCAAAAAAACATCAGAACCTCTATGTTGATTGTGCAAAGCACATTTAACTATAAAAAGATATATATATAACAAAATATATATATATATATATATATATATATATATATATATATATATATATTTGTATGTATGTACAGCAAAACTGTAAACATTTGTGTGTTAGTTTTTTCTGGTGTCATTTCATAAATACAGGCAACGTTGGCATCTGCAAACATGACAAAAAAATGATAACATTCAGGCCTTTTGCCGTAAAAACCAAATACGTTTTCTTGTTTTTTTCTGAGCATATTTGGTTAAGATGGACAACGTGTGTGCTTCTTTTTTTCACATAAATCGGGAAAGTGGAAAATAGCATGTAACTACAATTATTAATACTGTTGCGAAAATTATAACGAGGATTCGGGCGACTAATTTTGCAGGGGCCAAGCGAATGCACTGCCGTTCCGTCTCCTGCTTTGGTTGGGAACAAGTGCTATCATCAGCAAAATGGCACATTTAATATCATTATAATCTGTGTGTCTCGGATGAGGAAAAATATCATCAACAAAAATGTAGTGTATTTGCGGGTTAACTGTGCTGAGCCTGCTCAAAGCCTCTAAAAACGTAAGGAAAAGTGAAAATTGGTGTTCCATGTACACGCTAGCTGTACATTTGGCAATTATAGCTCACATTACACACACTAGGTTGGTTTTTTTTTGTTTTTGTTTTTTTAGCAGTCTCCAGCTCTTGCCAGAAAGGAGGAGTGTGTGTCACCCTCTCCGAAGGGCAGAGAAATGACCGCTTCATAATAATAATAATAATAGAAGTGAGTAACTGAAGTCGTTAGGACAGGAGAGGTGGGGGGGTGTCGAATTCGGTCTATGTACCAGGGCCACGCGGAAATGGAAAATAAATTACCACACAGTGGGAAAGAGTTAGAAAGTGATGTGCAGAAAAAGGCTGGCTTTTATGAGGAAAACCATGAGAGTACAAACAAACAACTCGCAGTTATGTGCAAATGAAATTTGCAAAGTTACGTGAAAAAGTTGTCATGTTATAAGAATAAAGTTGTTCCATTATGAGCAAAAAGTTTTGAGATTCTAAGTGGTGTTCTGGAAAAAAAATGTAATCAAACAACAACAATGTTGGGCAGTGGTACACAAAAAGTCAGTACGAGGAAAAAAAAATTCATGTCATGAGAATAAAATGTAATTAGCAAAATTGTCAACATGACAAGAGGGGAAAATGTAATGTCGTGGAAAAAAGGTTTTTGGGAAAGAGACTAGACGTAATGTTTCGAGAAAAAGTGGTGCTGCAAGAATATAATTTTGAAGTAACCAGCAAGAATCATTGTGAAGAGAAATTGGTCTTTTTTTTTTAATGTCATGTCAAAAAGTCAAAAAGAGAAATACGTGACTAATATGCTAACTTAATTCTTTGTGAAATGTGGACTTTTTGCTCATAAAGTTCGAGTTCATTCTTTCGATAGTTGACTTAACTGGGGTAATTCGGCCTTCATCGCGGTCGTTTTTCCTGTCAACGTGGCCCTGATAGTGCTTGTAGAAAAATAGTGTGCGTCAAAGTACGTCAAAAAGGTGGAGTAGATCAAACCAGTGTGATTACTGTTAGCATGTAGCACGTGGACCAGCCGGCTCAGTACTGGTGCAGGAAGGAGGACCTATGCTCGTGTTTCAAGGGGAACGACTTGAAGGCCTTGATGCCTTTCAGCTGCTGTTGCTGCTGCTGGCCGAAAGGGAACGGCGAGGAGATGGCGCCGGCCGAAGGTGAGCAGTCGCCACCGCCGCCGGCCGCCGACCACACGGGCGACTGCAGCATCTGCAGGGAGTCGCTCCACTGTGACGACGAAGGCGGGGCAAGATTCATCTGGTGGTACAAGGAAGAACCAGGATTGGTCAGGCCGCCGCCACCGGCGCCGCCGTGGGCCGAGTGCTGCCACGGCGCTTTGGGAGGCCATGTTTTCGTTTTGCTGTCCTGGGAAAGACGCCACACAAAGACATCGGGGGGAATTGACTTCAAAGTTAGCGCTTCAATGTTTACCTGCACCAAGCACAAAGGTTGAGAAGATTGTTTTAACCAGGACAAAAGAGTCCCCAACACGATTAAAAAATGAAAATATAATTGTAATACGACAAGGGAAAATTGTATTTACTGTATTATTGTGTCAATGACAACTTAATCTCATGTTATAAAAAAAACTATTTAAAGTATTATCAAAAGAACAAACGACAATCACTTGTAATGAGAAACAAAAATTGAGAATTGCAAGAATAAAGTTGCAAAATAAGGAAAAAAGCCGTGATATATTACATCAGAAAAAGGTTGTAATGTTAGTTTTTAAACCAATTATTTTTAACTTATTACAATAAATTGTGGCATTTTGAAAAACAAGTTGCAAGATGAGGAAATCGTTGGAATACAATTACGCAGAATGTACAAAAAAAGGGGGGGGGGGATTTCTGACACCTCCTTGTGGCTCTCGGGTGATTCTTACCTGGTTGTCATCGGCGGTGTGGTGGAGAGGCGGAGAGGGAAGCGTGCACGCTTCCGGCTCACCACAGCTGTGTTTCCTGCACACACATTTTAGGATTACTTTGTGGATTCATCAACAATCCTGCTGGTGAAGGAGTATGACTAAGAATTGCCTCGTTTTGTCTATCTAGAGTAGACCCGCGCAAAGTCTGAAAACCTCGCACCAGACATTTGAAATCTGCGATTTTGGTTTTGCGCCGGCCATTTTAGGGTCAATTTTGGCTTGCCCTCGAGATTTGTGTCATTTTGTTCCAAACAAATTTCAACCACGCATATTCCAAACCCGGGGTGGGCAAATTGTGGTGCTCAAAAGCTCTCCTGGATTTGATTCAAATCAAAAAACAAGCCAGCCGGGCCACGTGCCTAAGGAGCATGATGTGTTTCCTGGCTCAGTTACCTTCTTTGTTTAACCGCCGCCACGAGGTCGGGTCCAGAGAACATCGAGAAGAGGCTGTCGCCGTTGGCAGAGGACGTCTCGTCGCTGGAGCTGGCGGAGTCTCCCTGATTGGCTGACCAGCTGCTGTTGACCGCCTCGCTGACAATGCAAATAAACAAACAACGGGTCTTTGGCAGACTCTTTGATCCCTCAACTTGTATGTACATGCAGAGAAACTGATGGAAAACCTTAGTTGGTCTCATTTTTTGACCAACCCTTGGGTGGTGTCATTGCACAAGGTACAACTTACCCCTCGCTGTAGTACTCTGGGTGCGTCCACGTCCTGTGCTGCTCGTCGGGGATGGACCAGTTGCTGCGAGGGTTGCTGGGGCGACGTGGGTGCTGCACCTGACGCTTCTGCTGCATGGCCTGGCTCACACCGGCCACGTAGCGGGCAAACTCCGGGTCGGAGCCAACTGTCAAAATAGATAAAGGAGAGGATTGACTTTCTGACCTCTTAGTCGGAAAATTAATTTTGTGCCGGACCGTCGACCGCGGCGTAAAAGCGCAAGCAAGAAGAGAAAGCGACAGATGTCAAATATTGCGTGCCACCAATGTGCTGTTTTCAGTACAACTGGAATGTACTTAGAAACATAACCGGAATGATGAGCGCTAAGTATACTGCAACTGTGTGATGAAGTGCTGTCCCCACAAGGGAAAATTTCTTTAACACTGTCTTTGATGGAGGATCATGTTCATTTCGCTGTTCACACCCAACAGGTGGTCGTTCCCACCATATTCCATTCCATGAATATTTAAAAAATGCAAATAAGTGATCCCTTCCTAAAAATTAAAACAAAAAATTCAAACCCCCCCCAAATCTTTTTTTTTTAAAACCCACTAATAAACATTTTGCTGTATTATAAAGGGAAAAAACCAGGTAAAATAGGGAAAAATGGAATGGAAAAAAAAACCCCAGAAAAAAGGAAAACATAAAAAAAAGTATAAATGATATTACGGTTAAAAAAAGAAAATGTGCAAATATGCCAATGTGCGGCCAAGTCCACCCTGAACCAGTTTAGTCATTTGCAATTTCTCACCATTGCAAAAAAAACAAAAACAAAAAAGTGTTCCAATACAATACGAAGAACAATTAAACCAAATCAAAGAGCTGGATGTCACCTGCAGGGTCAAAAGGCAGCGCGTCTCCCAGGACACCAAAGACGCCGTCACTCTGCTCCCGGTTGGGCCACGTGTTGTTCCGGGGCCCCTGGGGCTTCTGGCCCAGCACCTCGGACATGACGCTGTCCATGTACGTGCTCACTAAACCCAGGCTGTACAGGTCCGAGCTCAGGTCAGGCAGCCCCGGGGAGCCGCCCCACTGGCCGATGGGACCCAGGGGCGACAGCCCTCCAGGCGGAGGTTGCTGGCTGGACGTTCCCAGCCATTTGCTGGACGCCCTCTGCTGCGGGGGAGGAAGCTGAGGGGGTGGCTGCTGCTGCGGCTGCTGGCCGATGGGCTGCAGGAGGTGCTGGTAGTACTGCAGGGTCTGGGAGGAGGGCTGCTGGGGTGTGGGTGGGGGCGCTTGTTGTTGTTGGGATGGTGGCGGTGGAGGCTGAGCCTGAGCCTGAGGCTGGGATAGGGCCTGGGTGCCGTGAGAAATAACCGGGGAGGTCGGCGGCGGTCCGGCAGGAGGCTTGAGCTCGGTGGGGTTGGCGGACGCCACCGAGTTTCTCCTCTTGACAAGCGGGGAGGCCTGCTGGGATTTGCCCATGTTGAACCCTGAGAGAAAGTCGATGACGTCCTGCATTTCCTGGTCGGTCGGGAGGTTCATGCCCTGTTCATCACACGCCAAACCGTTGGCCAGCAGGTTCTGGGAGCCCGACTCGGGGCCGACAGACAAAGCGCCCATCTGCAGCAAGCTGTGCAGTCTGCCCTCGCTGTGGCCCAAGCTTTTCGCCTTGTCCTCTGAGCCCGTCAGCATGCTGCGGGACGGCGTGCTGGGGATGGAGTAGCTGCCGCCACTGTTGGAGCTGGACGACACCTTCTTGGTGAACTTGGATGTCAGCTTGGAGATGGTTTTGGGTAGGCCGCTCGAGGCCTTGGAGCTGGTACCCGGAGGCAAATCTGCGTGGCCGCCAAAATCTGGGCTCTCCCGCTGCAGCTGAATCTGGATGGTCGGCAACGATTGCTCTCTTTGGACACGAGAGAGACAAGTACAGTGAACCCCGGTTCATCGCGAGAGGTATGTTGAACCTCCAATGACACATATAGGCCAAATAAAGAATTTTATGCAAACCTAAAAGGTTTTAAAATACTTTCTTAAAACTCACTGTAAATATATTTGACCAGAAAAAGGCAATCTGCAAACATAAATAGAACGATCGCAACTCTGGCAGGGATGCAAACGATGAACCACGGATTGAGGGACACAACACTCCTTCTGATGTGGTGCATTGCCTTTTCTGAGGAGGTTGGCGACATTACATTGGTCAAAATCAAATTTTCATCAGAGATGACTTGATGTGTTAGGCGAGGGTTTCTGAGGATTGTTTCTCCTAGGAAGAGATCTGAGTCCCGTTTGCTTCAAGAATATGACTCACTTCCTCTCCTTCCATCTATTGATGTCGAACACGGCTGTGTAGAGCACATCCACGAGGCCCAGCGTCTTCTCCGGATCAAGGCTACGCTGGAGCAAGGACATGGTTGCCGGGTCTTCCTTCAGACACCTGCATCGCGCACAAAGAAAAACACAGTTCCTCATTCAGCTCTATCTGGTTTTATAGGTTTTGCTCACACAAATCCCCCTCAGTCCCGCAAGATGAGATTTTCGATCTTTTGTGTGCGAGATAATGCCTTGGGAGGTCAACACCTACAAAGCTTCAGTGCAATGCTGTGTGAGCCCGACTCCTGCCGAGCGTATCCACACGTGAGCCGTGGCTTGTAATACAGTCGCTCGGGAGTAGAAGCGTCTAAACACCATTAAAGCAGAGTAATAAACTGCAGTGAACAGTTACTCAGAACGACCTGGAGTTAACTCACAAACTTGCAAATCCTGCTTGGCAGTTCAAGACCACCTGAGGCACCAAATGAAGACCTGATATTTAAAATTATGATGGAAAGCGCTTCAAGGCTACTGGTGGGGACCTTAGACTGGTTATAGTGTGTTTTGTTTGGGGTTTTTTTGCTGTCTTTAATCTTTATAGCTGTCCAGGCCTGGAAACCAAACGCGGCACTCCCGATAGTTCAAATAGTTCTACCTTCGAAATCAAAAGTAGATGTAAATGTAACATCCTGCTTGTTTTTGTATACAGTACACGGAAATCAAATCTTTGGCCCTTTGCTGACATTTGTCCATTTCAGCATCCCCCCCCCCCCCCATTTCAATATGCGTGACTAGAGGAAGAGCGGCCTCACCATGTGGATGGAACCTGGACCACCAGCCTGGATCCTTCTAAGGTGATGTGAGGCGCATATGACTCCTTGTTCTCAATCTGAGCTGTGTCGACCACCACCTGTGAGAAAGCACACACATACTATGATGAAGAATTGTGAGAAAATTAATAATAATGATGTACTGTATTTTAATAATAATAATAATAATACATTTTGTTTATATTTTGTTTGATTTTGGAATAAGAAAATGGATGGGTGTAGTATAAAATGTCGACAACGTAAAGTAAAAACTTTGCGGCTGCACTATAAGTACTCCAAGTGTGTTCCATGTGAACAACTCTAATAAAACGCAATGACCTTCATCCACTTTTGGTCATTAATATCCCCACCAAGAAAGGAGAGGGAAGGGAGGCTGTGGGGAGCCCCTTTGGGCGCCCCCTGACAACAAACAAGTTCTTTGAAAGGCCTTGGCTTCTCGAGAAACTTGCAGCTGGGCCAAAAAGAGGGAGGGGACTTGGGATGTGCGAGTCGATTTCCTGCACTGCAGGAAGTCCCCCCATTGTTGTTGGAGGGCAGGTTTATTCACGGGAGTTTAAAAACCTCACATGAGAAAGGAGAATGGCATTGAGTAAGAGATAACGCGATACAAATAGTTCTTTTTCGGGAGGTGGCGGTGTACGATTGCAATCTGACGGTGAGTAGCGCGCGTGCAAGACTGCAGTCATGTGTTTTTCAAGATTTGTGGGTTGATAAGAAGAGAAGGGCCCATCCATCATCACTCAGACTGTTTTACAACAAGCAGGCATGGGAAACACTCCAGACCACAAAGAGGAAATAAACACTGCATAAGCGTAAACGCGCTGGTGTTACTCTGCAAAGATTGCGCCCTCTCTTGTTGCTGCAGGGGCCCTCGCAGGCCAGTCCATCCTTAAACCAGATGTAGAGGGTGTGTTTCTTCCCCTTTTCTGTCTCACCGGTGTTGGCTTACACCACTCGGATGCCTCAAAGCAACCTGGGTGACCTCGGCTTATTCAAACGACAGAACTCGGGATGAAAACCTTCATTTTCCTGATTTGAAATGATGGGGAATTGATTTAATCTGTTGTGGGTAAAACTGTCACTACTGGAAAACCATTAAGAGTACATGCTGTGTTTTAGGCAAAACTGGGGTCACATACAGTCCCCTCCAAAAGTATTGGAATGGCAAGGTCAACCCCTGTTTTTGTTGTCTACTGAGGACATTTGGGTTTCAGATCAAAAGATGAATACGAGACAAAAGTTCAGAAGACGAATCGTGATATAGTGGGGGAACAATGTACTCACCAGACCAGCCTGCGCAAACAACAGCTGGACGGCCGTCTTGCAGGCTCCCCTCCAGCTGGAAGGACACACTTGGTTGAGCACTTCGGTGACAGGGGAGTCGTCCCTGGGGCTCACCCCATTTTGGCCCAGTGCTTCCTTAATGAGCTGCAGCATGGTTTGCTGAGGGAACACCGCACAAATTTATATTCACTGTCAAGACAAGACTTTTCAAATGACAGCATGAAAGAAACGGCCGTACCATTTTCAGTTTTAGGTTCTCTGCCGCCGACTCGTTGAAAGACACGCCCTTGAGGAAATGCGAGCCGATCTGTACGGGGATGGTGGGCAACTCACACTGGATGGGCTGGGTGGTGGTCTGCATCCGGCCCGCCTGCTGTGCCTCTGCCTCGCCACAGCAGCCCTGTGACAAAAAACATTTTTCCTTGATTCATTTGTTTATTTTTAAATAGTTCAACATAGTGTTTGCAAGCTTCGGCCCACCTGCAAGGCTGCCTCCACGCATTTGGGGTTGAGATGGAAGCCGGCCTTCAGCGCATACTCGCTGTGGCCCAGGCTCTCCAGCGCTGCCTTGTACGCCTGCAAATTAGGAGAGACCCTAAAGTCAGTTCAATAGCATGAACAATAAAATAGATATTGATACAGATGGATGGATGACTGGGTGGATTGCATGGAAGGTAGACAGGTAGGCGGATACATACAGAAACTTTAAAATACTTTTTTTTTAAATGCAGTTCCAGTAAAATAAAAAGAAATAAATCTGAGTACATTTTTGGTTGTTGCATTTGACACTCACCAGTTTCTGCAATAAGTAGCGTTTGACAAGAATGAGGCAGCAGATGACACTGAATGGGCCTTTTATTGTACAGCCACACAACAAAAAAATATCCAGCTAACAAGCCAGTCTTATGTCTTGATGGTAAAATTTTCATTATAATTATCTTCATCACGACTTGAACGAAAACAGTTCAAAAACTCTTGCGTGTACCATCCCTCTGATAAGTTTTCATGAAAAACAATTAATTAGTCAAATAAATTTTAGTATAATACATGAAAATCCATGCATCAATTACACACCTCTTATTCTTTTGAAGTTCAGGCCAACACACCAGGACTACCAATGATAAAATTAAAACAAATCCGGGGGAGGGGAGGGGGTTGGTTAACAGTCTAAATCAGACATGGGCATACTGAGGCCCGCGGGCCATATACGGCCCGTTGGTCTTTTTAATCCGGCCCGCCAAACATCTCCCAGTTATATCAAAATATAAAATTAATAATATCGTTTTCCCTGTAATGCCCACATTTCCCCAATAGATGGCGCACTTGAGCATTTTACCGCTTGAGCATTTGCCCCCTCTTCTTCGCGGTTAAACTTTTCCCAGAAGAAGCACTCTCCTTCTCGGTTCCCCCGTAAAGCTTTCCCCTTCTAAAAACAAACATGAGTTTATCAAAGAAAAGAAAAGTCGACAATGAGTGCGGAGTGTTTAACACAGAATGGACAACAAAATATTTTTTAAAAGAAGTCCGATTAAAGGCTGTATGCTTGATATGCCAAGAAAGTGTCGCGGTTTTTAAGGAGTACAATATTAGCCGTCACTTTGCTACGAAGCATGCCAATTACGCCAGCAAGCTGTCGGCGCAAGAACGGACAGCTACGGCTGAGAGGTCGGCAGCCAATTTACTGACCCAGCAAAATTTTTTTCACCGACAAACTGCGCTTCAGGAGTCAACTACCAAGGCAAGCTTTTTGTTGGCATTCAAATTAGCACAAGCTAGCAAGCCTTTCTGCAAAGGTGAGTTTTTGAAAGACTGCATGGTGGAGACTGCAGGTGTTCTGTGTCCGGAAAGTCAAGGCAAGTTTGAAAAAAATCAGTTTGTCACGTCGGACTGTGACTCGCCGTGTGGAGCTAATTGATGAACATATAGCTAGCCAGCTAAACAATAAGGCGGAGTTCTTTCAGTTATTTTCACTTGCACTGGATGAAAGTAATGATATCAATAGCCCTGTTCACACGGGCAGATTTATTTCGGCGCTGCTCCGGAGTATTTTGTTGCAATATAAATTTGCACCGGAACAAATTTTGTGGAGCATTCACACGTACAAAGCCGCTGAGCGCAACAGCACGAGAACAGATCGGGACATCTCCACTTGGTTTCACACGGGCAGTTCCTGTTACGGAACAAAACGACAGGAATGCGGAAGTAAAGCATGCGTAAAGAAAGAAGAAGGCGGGGAAAAGGAAGTACCATTTCCCCTCCTTCTTTGTGACAAAATGGCTTCTTCTCCGGAGAAATCAACGATGTGGTCGATAATCAGACGCCGCAGGAGAGAGAGAAAAGACCCGCCATGTTTTGAAGCGCAAAATACCCAGGATGCATGTTGGCAAGTACCCGGATGGACTCCTCTGACGCGTAGCGAGGCCACTCCCCCGCAAGCGAGCATTTGCTCTGGAGCAAATTTAACCCAGTTGCGTTCATACGTGCACATTTGCTTCGGTACTGCTTCGCAAACGAGCATTTGTTCCGGAGCAAATTTAAACCACCTCAGGGAGGTGGTTTAAATTTGCTCCGGAACAAGCTGTTTTCGGGCACTAAGCCGGAACAAAGTTGCACGTATGAACGCTCGAGGGGAGCAGTTGCGCAATAAGTCCGAAATAAATCTGCCCGTGTGAACGGCCCTAAAGACACAGCGCAGCCTTGTTTGGCTCGACCTATGTATGTGAGCAGACATTCAGTGTTATGAACATGAACAAAGCCCGTCACAGATCCAGGATAACTGACCAACACCTCGGATCTATCCTGAGAATCGCCACAACAAAACTTACTCCAGACTTTGATGCACTGACAAAGCAGGGAGATCAACAACACTGTTCCCACTGAAACTGATGGTGAGTTTTCCTTTGTGTTTATTCAACTGAAATGTAATTAAATTAATCATTAATAGGTCAAATCCTGTATGTAATTTATATAACACTTCATCCATCTGTTCTTGGCTCGGCCCCTCTGTCAAATTTTAGATCTCATTGTGGCCCTCGAGTCAAAAAGTTTGCCCACCCCTGGTCTAAATGTTTACCTGTAAAGCGCTGTCTATCTTCATGTTGAGCTCCTTGAGCTGGTGCTCTGGGATGTTAGTGTTGTGCGAGCAAAAGAGCTGCTGGACCTGGAGACCAGCCAGGCAGCCGTCACGTCCCCTCTCCCGCAGCCTCGACATGGCCTGAGGGTTCAGAAACATTCTTCATAAATTTTTCCCGCAGCAGTCGAAAAGTACAAGAGATCTATTTTCATGAGGTTTTTTGCAATGTCTTTCTTTTTTCCTTTCATTTTTTAATAGACGTTCCCAGAATTGACAACTTAGCAGTCCAACTTTTTTTTAGATGGTGCAACATGAGTGAAGGAGTCCGGGCCATCCTAAACAAACCCCCAAGATATTCTGCACAGATCAAACCCAGCAGCCCCCCTCCCCAGACACACTGCAAACCAGAGCACAGCTCTTTGCTTCATCGTATACAAACAAGGCATAAAATGGACTGGTGGGACAGATTAGCTGGAGGACAGTTGAGCTCCAATTTCAATAGGGACTCACGCTCCCTTGTATGGTCAGTCAGGAATTGTGTTCGACACAAAGGGTTCTCAAACCTTTTGGGTAAAAGCACCTCTTAGAGGGAATTCTTTTGTTGTTGTTTTAAAGTACCCCTTCATAATCCTTACATCAGCTCGATGCAACTTCAATCTGAACCCCTAAATACCATAACGACTGGAAAAAAATGCCTATTTTCGAGACAAAAGTTACAAAATTCTTTTTTTTAATTGCAACTTTATCAGAACAAAGTTATATGAAAAAAAATACTCCTTACAAGAAAACAACAACATTAACAACCGTATCCTTGTAATATTACACTTATTATTCCAGAAAAGATGCCTTGATAGAAATCTCTTTTTTAAATACACTGCTTCTACAGTAAAAACAAATAAATAAAACAAATTGTAAAAAAGGGGGGGGGGGGGGGACTTTGTTCCTGTAATAATATGCAGTTTTATTTAAAAACATTAAAAAAAGACTACGGTACTAATGCAGGGATGTCAGATTTACGTGGTATGTCAAATCATCACAGCTAAGGTCGGGTAAAGTAATTGGTTTTATACCTTTATATTATTGGCGTGCTGGTACCCATACGTATACAGTACTTCACTTTCCACATAATTCATTGGAAATTATTTTGCAGAACCCGAAGCTAGAGCTCACTAGGTGGTCCCGGTTTGGGAAACACTGATATAGACAATTAATTACAGCCTTCGTCTTCATGTTGGCATACCTCAGCTGCACCTTTCCACGAGCGGGAAGCTTCCTCCAGCTCGGTGAGCTGCCCGAGCTCGGCGCTTTGGGCCCGAATGTTGGCCGAGCGCTCCTGGGCCTGCGCCAAAGCCTCGGCCAGACAGGACTGTGCCACGGGCTGGACCTTCTGCAGGGTCTGCGAAAGGAACTGGAAGTGGACCTGCATCACCGTCAAGAAGCATCGACCCAGGACCTGGAAAGGAGGAGCAGAACGTCAACTTACCAGCAAGCTTGAGTTTTAGATTACAACATAAAAATTGTGTCTCCCAGTTGGAAAATGTCATCACACAATATGCAGTCCAATGAGGTTATGTCAAAATCCCAGAGTGACAGAATTTAGTGTGGGCCAGACTACAAGTCTCAACAGGCTCTTGTTTTGTATTCGGTGACAGGACGGTTTATTTTGTTATCCTACTTACGGCACAAAAGAAAATGGACACCCTTCAGTCTACCGCCATTACTTTTTCAGGTTCCTGCTGGAAATATCTCAGGGTAGTCATGTTTACTCCTTCCCAACTTAGTCATAAGATTGTGTAAGTTTACCTTTAGACAGAAGAGTGTACATACGAGTGTTGCGTTTCGCGTTACTTTTTTTTGTGTGTGTGTCAGATAGCGTTGTCCTTTGTGTGGACCCCTAGCATTGGAGATCTCTAATTCCAAGATGTATTTTTTTAATGATGTCATGACATCTGAATTTGTGATCCACAAAAATAAGGGAATTGTGCCACTTGAAAGATGCAGTAAATCCAGCCTTATTTTTTTCTTGATACACGACGCGGACAGACAGAGAACAAGCAAATGTCATCATTTGCACAACAGTTTGACAGGGTGACGAGCAAATGTAACAAAGCCGAGCAGAGCCACAAAGTAGGAAAAAAAAAAAGAAAAACATGGCCACAGTTCCAGATAATGGAGAACACGTGTGATTGGCTGCGCAGGATCCCACAAGCATGGAAACTATGAAGAAGAGGAAAAAGGAAAAAATATATATAATGGGCCTCTTTAGCCCAAATAAGGTGAATCATGAAGCCATCAACATGTATCCTTCTATTTTCCCGAGAACACCTGCAGTATTGCTGCTGTGGAGGGCCGCCATGCATGAAGATCTAGAGATCTTAAGGGGGTGAGACCTTGAAATCATAACCAGATGGCTACTTTGAACGCAATGCCAAAGAAGAAGGGAAAAAAAAAGCTGGTGGCTTAGTTCTTTCTTACCAATAATTTATCTTTAAGGAACTTCAGTTTCACTATTCGGAAGAAAGAGCTTCACAAACTAATTGTGATTTTAATGAGACTTAGATGATTAACAACAAAATGGAAATATAATTCAACAAACAAACAAACAAAAGTACAAGTCACAAAAAAAAAAAACATTACACAAATTTTAAACATTGGCACAAATCATAAAAGGAGCTGTTAAACAGCATGGGTCGAAGGACGCAGATGTCTGTTGCTAGCCTGCTTAAGGTATTGTCTGATGTAGTGTTTAACATGAGACTTTGACAAATTATTTGCGGTCAGAAGTTGCTGACGTGGATAAACCACAGCTTTTGCAATGTATAAAACAGCACATCCTTGGAAATTTGTGATTGCCTTCCACAAAGGAAATTGATTAATTGCCATGCCCTAACTGATGGCAATGTGGAGGAAGAAATTAATATCATAAGACAAGGATGTAGTGCTTGTTGAACAAGTGTGACGTACGCATATAGGTCAGGTGAGACCTTACCATCCAGTCTGCAGTTGCATTGGATATGTAAGTGGACTGGTATATATCCACATACGCAAGAGGACTGAGTCGGAATTGGGGGCTGGGGGGTAATTTAAAAATCTGAATTGAGTGTTCACATTCCATGGGGGGCGATACATCACATATGGACATGAAAAACCTGAACTGACATGCACTGGGAACATAGTTTAAGTAGATAGGAATATATAATGCAAAACGGTAAGTGCTTGATCTTTCTGTGAAGAGACTCACATCCCAAGCACAAACAAACATTTTAAAAAAATACTCGCCCTTTGACTGGAAACAGAAATGTTTCCAGTCAAAGGGTGAGTAATTTTTTTATGCAGTTTTTGTTTTATATTTTGACACTTGAATGTCAGTTAAGAATTGTTCATGAATAAAATGTGAACAAATTAAAATCAAGACAT
The DNA here is from genome assembly GCA_026261675.1 of Hippocampus mohnikei. Classification (NCBI taxonomy): domain Eukaryota; kingdom Metazoa; phylum Chordata; class Actinopteri; order Syngnathiformes; family Syngnathidae; genus Hippocampus; species Hippocampus mohnikei. The sequence continues at coordinate 6,492,347 of JAKGUB010000341.1, forward strand.
GTAACCAAGTGTCTGTAACTCCCATCATCATCAGATTCGATGACACTCAAGTGTCAAACGACGTCGTAATTACTAAGGGCGTTCTTCTGTAATGGAGGTGGCCGTGTAGTGAGCTTTGATCGACGTCATCTGCGCGCATGAGTCGTGCGAAAATATTTGGGCAATTGTTTCAGTAATGTACATGTGACAAATGTGACAATTTAACCACCTTTACTTTGAAATATTGCATCAACTGTGAATGGGATGGATCGTGGAGCAGCTTGAACTGAAAACAGAATGTACCGATACAGATTCTTACAAGATTAAATACAAATTAAAGCCATATTATTGGATTTACTGTATTTGCTCAACACAGAAAAATGTCTCTCTTTTGTCCCAATCAGGAAAAAAACAAAGTAGCTTCAATTACGTTGGTTTATAAAAACTATTGTTCACACACAATCTTGAAATAGAGGAGTCCATTTGAGCGCTATTGCTAACCAAAACAGCAGTATCCAAAGTGTGTTCACAGTCTGTGTGTGGAGTCTTGCTTCCTGCTGCACACAGGTTCCCCCACACGCAGTCTCTCAAAGATGTGATGTTATGTAGAACATGGTGAGCAACGAATTATCTCGGTTCATAGAGATCAAGCGTAAAAAAACATTTAATCAAGTCGGCGCCATTTCCAGTTGAGTACATAAACATCGTAGTTATCATTCTTGAGGAAACATCCAGGGTGTACATTTAGTTGAAGAATCATGCTCCCATTTGAGTGAGAAAAAAAAGTGGTTCACTTGCTTATCTGATAGTTTATGGGGTAAAGGAAAGAGAAAAAAAGAAAAAAGAATGGGGTAAAGCTTCACATACCACAACTCCCTCAACCCACTATTGTATTTGCCCCCTCTTTTGAAGAGTTCATAGACAAACTGCTGCCAGACCGCATTCTTCCCCTCTCAGACAGGCAGGGAAAAAAGAAAAGAAAATCCTTCTTTTGGAAAGAGACTTCCTCTATTAGCAGCTATTAGATTAGCATTTGCTTTCCTCTGAGAATAAGTTCTGCACCAAAGGTCTTCAAAGGGCTACCTCACCTTTTTTTCTTCTTTTTTTTTGTGATGCGCCAAGCAAAATATTGGGCATGGGCCTTCAACAACTAAAACACCCTTGTGAGGTCAGTGCGCGGTATCAAAATGTATCACAGGTTTGCTTTCCTGCTTTAGTCAGACAGACAGCCAAGGCGTATGGTCAAAATGTTCAGACGTACGTTTCCTCTAATATTCAAGCGCACATAATTGGAGACCGCAGAGAGTCGCGTTTTTACCAACAGTGGTGCACAAGTGTTTCCTGTTTTGGGCAAAGCCACATCCACAGGAGAGGTGCAGCACTCTCCGACAAGCAACCTGACCGCACTTCCCACAGACCATAATTGCCGGGGAGAAAATATGACGTTAATTTTGTGTAATTGTGAACGTCGATCGGATCTGTCTTAATTCGTAGAGTTGTAACCACACCTGCTAGACTTCATTCCAGCCAGCTTGAGGATATTATCAAGAGGTGAATATCCACTCAAAGTTGCTGTGAATTAAGCAGACTTCTGCAGTGCACATTGACACAGCCGCTGCAGTTTGCCTGGTTCGGTTAATTAGATGTGTACAGATATCAGCAACAGTTGCTTTCAACAGAAAAAAAAACTGTGGGTAGTTGATTACACTCTCGTCTGTTGTGGCTGCATTTACACAAATATTCGGTTGCGATTAAATGCCAAAGTTTAGTTTCAGGTTTGCTTTGTCTGGGTAGGCTAATGTGAGTATATTTCACTAAAGGGTATATACAGTACAGTATTTTGATGCCGACGTAAAAGGTTAGCTTATCAAGCTAGCTGCCGCCATATAGCCCAAGTGTATTTGTATATCTGAAGATCACTCGTTCCGTAAATGTTGTCTCGCAACATAAAGCAGAAATAAATAACATTTTTTAAAAAATAATACAACCTAACAACAGTACACAACTTGGAAATTGGCAATTTTTGTAAGTACCTCAACATCTTGCAGGTTGAAGTCGTTCTGATCTTTGAAGTTGGCGGCCCCGGCACTCAGCTCCATCAGCATCTTGGCGATCTCCGGCTTGATGGCAGCCGTCAGCCGGCTGGCCGCTTCCATGACGTGTTCCTGCACGTCCTTCAGTTGCATAGCTGCTTTGGAGTAGTGAGAGTTCCTGAACACGCTGCTGAAGAGGTCGGTGAGAAAGGCGCTGGCCCGGCAGAACACGTTGAGGGCGTCCAAGTACTTGGAGATGCCCTGCTGGATGTCAGCCACCGCGGTAGTGGGAGAGGCGGAGGGTGGGTGGCAGCTGCCGGGTAGGCCCATGGGTGAGGAGGCCGAGCAAGAGGCGGCCAATGAGGCGCTGAGGGTTCGGCTCAACTCAGGCATCTGGTACTGCTGGTGCTGTTGGACTTTCTGCTTGGACCCGCCGAGCAAAAAGCGACGCTTGTAGTCCATTTTACTTTGTTGCACGCTGCAACAATACATAGGTGGTGCACCAGCACCGGACGATCCTGTTTCTGTTACGCTTTCCCAACCCAAAAAAAAAAAAATCCTCTCAACCAGACAAGGACACGCTCAAACCGCGACAGTCCAGGTCACGTAAAAAGACCACTGAGGGATTCTGCCTGCCGGAGGCTCATCTCAGCGCACCTTGGGGGAATCCAAAGGCAGGAGTGGCGAGAAGAAAGGGCCAGGAGCCTATGTGAAGTGCTTAAACGCAGGCCAGCTGCATATAAAGACGCATGCCTCTAAGATTCTGGTTCAGCTTCATAAACTGATCCGAGAGCCAAGCTTTAAAAGTGCATTAGCCTTCCTTTAGAAGAGCGGGGGGGAAGAATTCTTCATACAATCTGTAGCTTTTTTACATATAGAAACTCTTCACTCATGAAAGTAGAAAATAATCAGATTGAAAGCAAAAAAATGAGCAAAACAAAACACTGGTCAACAGCATGGAGGTTACAAAATGTTTAAAAAACATGCAAATAGATTCTGGACTGAGAGGATGAGGCAGATCCGGTCCGTCTCAAGGTGCTCCTCTCCAAAAGCGCCACTTCTCCGTTGGCCCACCACCCCCACCCGACGAGCTTCCTGCTTTTCCCGTCCGTGTGCCGGCTGAGGTAGGTGGGACTCGCCCGCGGATGCAGATTACAGCGGCAAGAGCACAAATGAATCTGTAAAGCCCCTAGGTCATTTCCTAAGGGAGGGGAGGAGGAAAAAAAAAACAGACAAGGTTAGCAACATGTCCGAAAAGGAAGGATGAGCTTCATTTATGGTCCAGAATAAACCGGTGTGCCTTTTCTCACTTAAAAAGGTAAGGCCAGCATTAACCGCTTTGAGTGGAAATTAAGGTTTTGTTGGCAGAACCAGAGAACAACACAACTTTAACCACCACCCCCCAAAAAATGTTTTCATTTTCTCACTTCAAATCCGGAAAAAGATGCCACCTTGAATGCAGCAGTCACAATGAGACAGTGTAAATAAACACGGGTCTTCTGCTTTGTTCTCACGAGCAAGCGAACCTAATTAAATCGAAAACATGGTCCTGCAGCAAAGTGAAGGCTATTGAGTAATAAGGCTGCCTCCAGAGCTTCAGCTTCATTAGCATGCGTACATTTTGCTACATACGTGCCACAAAAACTCAAATGAGACTGAGGGCAGTAAGAAAACCAAGTGCTCCAGCAAGGTGGAAATGCCATAAAGTACAGTACCGCAAGGAGGGTAAGATGAAAGCATTACCATAAAAGATAAGTAGCATACATCTTATTTAAGATGAGACTAAGGGTAGAAAGCAAACCAAGTGATTCAGTGATGTGGACACTGTGTAGTACAATATTGCACTGTACGCTATTCGCTAATGGCTAGCTCTTCGTCAAGTCGTTTAGTTGCCCGGCAACTCCTGTGACTTGTCGTTATACTTTTCAAGACCACGACAAGTGTGTCGATCAATTCTTGCAAGAAGAGGCTGTTGTTTTGCGAGACACAAAGACACGTCCCAGTCACAATGGTGTCATTCACCAGACAGGCACAATCGGGTCTTGCCACTGGACTCAATGTATTCGTTTGTACGGCGGTGTGGACATTCGGTCGAAGGAATCGCTGAAGGCAACCAGAATTTCACCGACAGGTGGCAACACTGCCATTTCCTTATTATTACTTGGTAAAAAGAAGAAAGAAAAAAAGAGACATTTCAAACTGTCTGACTCAGTCCTACATTCCATATTAATTCATTCTGTCACCATCTGGTTGAAAAGGGAACAATATGAACTGAAATCCAACACAGAAACTAAATTGGGCTCCACGGACTAAAGTATTGGGACAGCTGGCCATTACAAGAAGAGTGAGAAAATCTTGCATTTAGATCTGTGTCTCTGTGGATGGCGCGCCATATGCTCAAGTTTAAACAAACTTCCACACTAAATACATCATTGAGGGGTAGTAGTAGTTAGCACGCTTGCCTCATGGATGGGAGGTTATGTTTGAAATGAATGTCACAAATGTGTCCAAAATACATTCAGGGACATATAAAACCATCTCTGATTAAAATTTGCTCCTGACCGGTGTTGTTCAAATAAGCGTTCTTCGCAACCCTAGTGTTGTCAGTCAAATACACACCAATCATGTGATATTTGCTGGGCAAAAAGTTTCCGTCACTGCTTTTGTTATCACCATGTGGAACAGCCATCGCTATCTGGTATCGCCGCGCCGGAAGTGTCTGTGTTTTAGGATGGATTGTAACTTGCAGAAGAGAGTGGGCAAAACACGCTGCCGTCATCCCACCGCCTTCTAACACATGCACACACAGACACACACACACACAGCGTCCCGACAACATTCTGCCGACCTTCAGACCCCACTTCCTTTCCCAAACAGCCAACAGTCCTCGTCTGTTGCCGTGTGAGTGGAAAGAGAGGGCACAGGGAAACTGGTGACCTCAGCGCAATGGGGACAAAAGTGACGCTCATAGCACTTCCTGAAACAGAAAAGGCAATTCAGCTGCAACACAACATACGGGAATATGGTGTGTGTAACCAATGTTGTGGAAAATGTGCCTTTTCTTTGTCTTAAGGTGGCAGTGATGGTAAAGAGAAAAAGTGTGATTTAAACATCCCTCCATTTTCTATGTCATCTTCTGGGGCCTAAGCCAGCTGACTTTAAGGCGCGTATGGACAATTTGGACCAGCCGGCAAACACCTCAACAAACATGAGATCATGCGGACTTGACCAGAGGACGGCTGGAGCCCAGATTCAAACGTGGGACCTTAAAGCTGTGAAGCAGACATGATAATCACTTGGCCTACCATGCTAGCCTGAAATGAAAACCAGAGAACAGGGGATGGGACTTACTTTGAAGGCAAGTGTTGGCAAGAAGTTGGAATTTGTCTGGCCGCTCCGTGCAGCATTTTTTTCAGCAGAGAGAATGGTGATGGCATGCTGCTAATGGCTAAATGACTTGGTATCGCTCCATGACCTGTTTGTCAAGTGTCTACCAAGGGGGAAGTCATTCTACTTTGTTAGTCTTATTATCCAGTTGTCTTTGTATGTCAGCTAGGAATGCCAAAATACTAATGAAGGAATCGCCTGTTTTGTTATGAAAGGCTTTCCAATGTGATATATAAATTCAGTTTGTATTGTTGTTTACTATGGGAAAATGTTAAGAAAAAGTCTTATGGCCATGAGGGTCAGCTTCTTATTTAACAATTTGTCATCTCCACTTCGAGTTTTCCCTTAGGGATTAATAGCATTTGCAGGCTGGACATCGCATGCTAACCATGTTAACCCCGGGGAAGGGAGCTCACGGGGATAGACTGGGGTGACCTGTCAGTCTCAAAAGAGATTAGTGCCACAGGGAAGCTGCCAGGTGGCCCTCTGTGTTTGTAGGACACACTTTTTATGCGGCATTAGCCTGCGTGAGGCAAATAGGAAAGCTGACCTCAGCTACCTATGGCTAATCACACACCGTCACCCACTTTCACGCAGGACACACGATCAATCAGTTGCACTTGACTTTTCCTGACTTTTGTTTTCAACATACATGCTTAATCTAGATACGGAAATAAATATATTGACCGATGGTTTTAGATTAAAGCCTAACTACAGAATAGAAGCCACTAGGCAGAACAGATTGGTTTGTTCATTATGATGCCCGCCGACTTTCCACTCATGTCAAAAATTGTAAATACTGTAGTAGTTGGGCGCAGTGTTGATGGGTGAAGAGAAAATCATCACCCAGGTTAGACTCCAATTTACCAAGTCTTATTTTTCCATTTCAGCCTGCAACGGGTAGTCAACAATATCACACATTCTGGTCAATGCTATTCAATTATGAAATCACGTTTCAAACTGTGGCAAAACGACAAACAAATCAGTAGTCTGTGGACTGCTACATTTAACGACAAATATAAAAGAATGTTGCTCACTAGTGTTGATCATTGACCTTTTGCAAGGCCAGTGATGGGAACGAGCCGAAGAATTAGCGAATCATCTCGCTAGTCCAGGAAATGTGCTCCAACTAGGTGTGAACTCTCCATTGCGGGCATTTGGCAACAAAGATAAGAAATCAGTCTGATTTAAGAGTATGTCAACTGCCTTTGAGAAGAGAGGTTTGTCAAATATTTGTTCTTCGTTATGCCCCGCGAGACTTGAAATTGGCCTGATTCAAGAGTTATTTGATGGACAAATCATTTCGGCAACTTTCACGATAATATCCAAGCTAATTTATGTCACCCACCCCTAGTCTAGAGCTTTCCATTTGACAGATTTACTGTTCCAAAGCACAACTGACCTGCCCTAACTCTTGCGGGGGCCCCCCTCTGTATTGGAGCTCACACCCTGTCAGAGATTTTTCTCGGACAAAGTTAAAGAATGACTCGGCACACAGGGAAAATTGTCTTCAATATCGGCGGGAGGGGATCTCTGAGAGCGAACGACGGTTGTTGCCCCGATGATCACACCCTCTCCCTCCCTTCCCGCCAATTCCGACTTTTATTGTAACATACAAGAAAAACACTGCCCCCGATATTTGCATACCGCACCCCCGGTCCGGCCCCTCGGTAGTGATTGGTTACCTGTGTTTAAACTTTGAACCACCAGTACGTTGGCACCTTTCTGTCTGGTCTACATTGAAACAACATGTCGCAGACTTTGCGGACGGCCAATGTCGCCTGGGCGCGATGGGTGTTCTCAAATCGTCTTTTGTTGTTCAACCGCTGTTCCCGAATTATTCATTCCCCTTTTGTGACCGAGTTTCGCCATCTCCCCTGTGATCGCCCACCTGCATTGACGTGCTAATTGTGGACTCCAACGGCCCTCCGGCCAGGTGGCCGGCGCCTTTGTGCACAGGCATTTGGGGGTGCTGTATACGCACTCAAACGTTTAGATGTGCTCAAATTAAATGAAACTTTAAACATGATATCAATTTTGCTCATATATATTTCTCTAACACACCCAAACACTTCGGTGTTTGGGTGTGAGCGCTCACTTTGGGATCAAGGATCCCGAGCCACCCCAACTGCAGGGGGGGCCTCGGGGGCTAATGTTAGCTCTAGCCCTACGCTCGTGTCAGCTGCTCCATTTCAACGGGAAGGGTCTTGAATTTCCTGGAGCGACCTGTCTGCCGCCAGAGACAAAAATGTAAAAGCCAGCGTATACCATTGTGTTTGATTTACAGGTCATTCATACTACAACCCATGGCAAAAATGATGGAATCACCACTTTTGGAGGATGTTCATTCAATTGTTTAATTTTATAGAACCTTTATGGTTTCAGGAAATGTGCAAAGAAAAAGGGAAAAAAACGCGGTAGTCGGTCTGATGATGTTTTGTCTTGACATTTTGATGTCTTCCTTTGTCGAACAGGATGCTTGCCTGAAACAACCTGAGCATGTTCGTACTTCGTCCAGATTTTAGACACGGCTGACTGTGAGCAACCAACATCTTTTGCAACATTGCATTTTTTAAAGAAATTTGATCATCTTCTCCTTTGTTTTAAATGACATCTCTAGTGTTGGAGCCACAATTCATGTCAGTCCATTTGGTGCAACAGCTCTCCAAGGTGTGATCACTCCTGGTTTAACTGCAGACTAATGAGAAGAGTTAATCTGACGCAGGTCTTAGTTTTGGGGATGCAAATTCACAGTGTGATCAGAATTGAGTGATCCCTAATATATTTCCCTCCATTTAGTATTAAAATACAACTGCTACAGACTACGACATTTTTGTTTCTTGATTTCTTTTAGTGTTTCTTAAAGGCAAAGGTTGCGATTTGGCATGACTTTACTTTTGTCTTAGGCGTAGAAAAAAAAGTAGTGTGTTTCCGGTAACCCGACCGACCGAGAATTTGTACCTCGAAAAAAAACTTTACGGTCGGCATTTTTTTCAAACCTTCTACATTTTTGTGTAATAATTTTTGTGTAATAATAACATTTCATTTATAAGCGCCTTTCAAAACACTCAAGGACGCTTTACAATCAAAACAAGAACAATAAAACCACAGACAGATTTATAAATAATAAAAGGAAAGATGAATTTAGAGGGTTTACATCGGTGCAAACTCTCGCGATATTCACGTTGCGTCGTTTGCCCTGTCGTCTGTCAACAACATTGAATCATGGCGGCGGCCACGCTCTCCGACAACAGTTTAAACCACGTTTTGTGTGTTGCAGTTGCATGCTCGCACCATAATATTAAGAAAATAGCATCCACTGCTGTATCGAAAAGATTCAACGAACTATTTGACAGACACCACAGGCCGTCTAGGACACGGGACGCAGAGGTAACGAGATGGTTGTAACACCCAGCCGCCGGGTAAGGCGGTGAGCGGAGGTTTCAATCAGTGGCGATTGCTCTCGGACTGCAAGGGAAGCTCGGCTTCCCCTAAAATGTCAAAGAATAAGTGATCAAATATATGAATGTAAATTTCATTGTGTGTACATGTCATTGGCTAAATATGCGCTATAACGTGCTCAACTTTTGTTCCGAATCAACAAATTCTTACTGGTTACGACGTGACTCCCTTCTCATTCATCCCGCATCTTCGCTGTGCTTTAAATGGTAGTGAGTTCAGGGTAGGTTGTCCCAATGCGTTGAACGGAGACGAGTTATTGGATACAAGCTGGTTTTGTCCCCCCCACGGATGGACTGGTTGGCAGTGGGAGGGTACCGGATGCCAGGCTTTTCTGCATCAGATTGGATGATATGTCTGAGCCTGTGTGCCAGTTCGATTGACATTGAAATGAGCCAGTCACCGAGCTTTTAGTGTAGCGGTCCGTGCGAGCAATTTTTCAACTCGCATTCTGTTCCGAGTTGAGCTGGAGACTTCTCCTAATCATTTTAGCGACACTCTTTGTTGTAAACAAACAACTAGCGACAAATTAATCTTTTATTTCTGGTGGGTTTTATTGTAGTTCCTATAGTTGTAGGACACTAATTAAGTACCGGGAAAAGACGCCTTGTTGGATCATTTTCTTGAAAAGGAACGGAGCTAGAGTAGAATTCACGTACTGTATAAATAAACGGACACATTTTATGATGTCGACCAAAATTGAGCTTCCCCTCTTTGACAGACGAGCACTGGTTTCAATGTCTCCTTGTTTTATGTTTCATGGTTATTTTGTTTACGTTTTTGATGGGGGGGAGGGAGAAAAAAATATTTTTTTAAAACTTTGTCCGACCTACCGACCCTATGCTGAAATTTCATGTTATTTTTAAGGGCATACATGGTTGTGTCTTTGGCTACTATCAATTAAGTACCGTGAAAATACGCCTTGTTGGTATGACAGGGTCACAGATCATTTTCTTGAAAAGGAATGGAGCTAGAGTAGAATTCACGTATAAATAAACGGACACATTTTATGATGTCGACCAAAATTGAGCTTCCCCTCTTTGACAGACGAACATCCGGCACTGGTTTCAATGTCTCCTTGTTTTATGTTTTATGGTTATTTTGTTTACGTTTTTGATGGGGGAGGGAGGGAGAAAAAAAGATTTAAAAAAAAAAACTTTGTCTGTCCTACCGACCCTTTTATGATGTCGACCAAAATTGAGCTTCCCCTCTTTGACAGACGAACATCCGGCACTGGTTTCAATATCTCCTTGTTTTATGTTTTATGGTTATTTTGTTTACGTTTTTGATGGGGGAGGGAGGGAGAAAAAAAGATTAAAAAAAAAAAAAACTTTGTCTGTCCTACCGACCCTATGCTGAAATTTCATGTTACCGGAAACACACTACTTATTTTTCTACGCCTTATGTAAGTGATTTGCTTTTTTTTCTACAAATGTGAACATCCTCAGACTGGTGAATTCATAATTTTTACCAGGGGTTGTATTCAAGATGAATATTTTTTTAAAGGCTTTTGATGAACGTATTCCGCTTTGCACGATCTATGCCGAGTAACCACTCCTGAACAGATGTATGCACCCTCGCATTGGTTTGTTGAGTCATTTGCCTTTCGTTTTTATCCACTCACACTCGGCCCTCCCTCCCTGCGGTGACAAAGCCAATTCTTGAAGTTTCTGCAGCAGCTACTTTTGGATCGACATTTGAATGGCCATCAGGTAGTTTAACAGGGGCAGGATGTGGCAGCTGTGACGCATGCTGACAGCTCCTTATCCATCTGCAGCGGCGGACGCAACAACACTCCCAACACAAGGCCCAGCATTAGCTCGATCATGAAGTCTATTTTGGCTTCTGTGGGGGGTAGGAAAAAAAACAGCTGCATGCCGCACTGATTTTAGCCACTAGTAAAGGTTGGGCTTGGGGTTCTCTCTTACATCTGTTGCCAATGAAGCACAGGAATGTTATTTCCCCACTCAACTCTTAGCCTAATGCAGCTTCAAAAGGAAGGAGCAGGTCAGGAAAAGCACCCCAAACGCATCCCATGTCGATGCACATGGATGTTGATGCATATAAGAGCGACAGGACTGTGCAAACATTTTGGGCCTTTGTTTTCATTTGAACATGGCAAAACAGTCAAAAGAACAAAAATTACACAACTGATTTTTGGGCTGGCTTATGGGCAAGGAAAATGTCAGGGAGAAAGTGGAAACAGGTCCACTTACAGAAGTTTATGTTCACCATTTCACAACAAAAGGGCTTCGATAAATTGTTCAGGCACACCAGAATTATAAATAATATGTTTTGGGAAGTAGGCTACGCGCTAATTTGCGACGGTTGTGAAAGTCGACTATCCCCGCTTGATGATTACATTGATTTTTGATTCCCCTTTGAATACACGGGGTCATCAGTTAGTGACAATTTCCTTCCTACGGTGGCGACATAACCCAAATTTGTAGCAAATTAGAAATGCATACACGAACACCGCAATAAAATCCGACTCAAAACAAATACTAAATGAAAACCAGATATCAGCCATAAATATTAAATAATCAAATCAATCCTTTTTTTTTTTTAAATACCGCTATTTTCTATCCAAAGTTGTATGGAGCATATTAAAGGGTCAAATGGCAAGGACAAGTGCCATAAGCAACTGTGCGACAGGAGCTCCTCTTGCCCAAAGAGCACAAGGGGGGTATTGTGGCGGGTCTTGACATTCCAGCACCACCCCCAAAAAAAAAACATGCGGCTGTACGACTTGTGCAAGTATAAATAAAGGTCTCGCTACAATTTAACTAGTGAAACAATAGACCGTCTGTGGTCAGTGTCGGTTTGCTTCCGGAATAACCTGCTAGCGTCAGGTTCATTGGTTGTCCGTGATGTTTGGTCGCCAGTACTATTCTTGCTACGCACCTCGCTGTAAAAACCGTCACCAGTTGTGCCAAAAGTGTAGCGAAAGCTATGAAGCGTAATGGCGTCAACATTAATAGCTGGTATCAGTCAAGAAGCTGACCGGGTGGGATAATATTAGGCTAACCTGTAATGTCAGAGCAGCCACTGTAAGAAGCTTATGGCTCCTATAAAAATAGCACATGGGCCACTTTAACAAGAGGCCACCACAGGTCAATGTCGCCTCTGCTGCCACATAAACATACCCACACATATAGAATGTTTGCATCCTATCTTGTCTCCAGTAGGGTTAAATCCAATCAATCTCACCATCGTTGAAATGCTGAGAGAGTGCTCAGAAAGTCAGAAGGAAAGTATTGTACTTGTGCAGGCAACTTCATGTTCAAACAATAAACAAACCTTACATTGACAAACACAGAACCTACTGGAGGTGATGCTTTACCGAATCGTGGTTTGCTACTCACAAACTTAGCTATTTGTCATTTTTTCTGTGGAAAAATAGGCCGGCGCCTATTTGGGTTTCGCTCTCGCTCCGGGCTCGGAGGCCGGGGTGCGCCGCCGCCGCCGGCCTCGCAGGGGCGGGCGCTGGGTGTCCGTGGCAGGGGGTAGAGTAGACGACCGGCCAACGACCGGCGCGCCGTACCACCACCCCCACCCGTCCCACCGTCACGCCCGCCCCCCGCCTCTCCCGCGGCCGACTTCGGACGTCGCCGCCGCCGTCGCCTCGTTGAATCTTTTCGATACAGCAGTGGATGCTATTTTCTTAATATTATGGTGCGAGCATGCGACTGCAACACACAAAGCGCGGTTTAAACTGTTGTCGGAGAGCGTGGCCGCCGCCATGATTCAATGTTGTTGACAGACGACAGGGCAAACGACGCAACGTGAATATCGCGAGAGTTTGCACCAATGTAAACGCTCTAAATTCATCTTTCCTTTTATTATTTATAATTTTGTCTGTGGTTTTATTGTTCTTGTTTTGATTGTAAAGCGTCCTTAAGTGTTTTGAAAGGCGCTTATAAATGAAATGTACTATTATTATTATTACACAAAAATGTAGAAGGTTTGAAAAAAAATGCCGACCGTAAAGTTTTTCTTTGAGGTAGAAATTCTCGGTCGGAAACACACTACTTTTTTTTTCTACGCCTAATTAATCAACTTTTTTTAAGGTCTTTCTATGTTGAGGAGGAACTAGTTTAGCCGTGGTTGCTCGCAAAAGTAGTTACAAGAGCCTGTTCACTCAATGTTTTTGCTCTATTGATAATCTAAAAATGACAGCTCTCTCCTTATTCCATGAACTTTTTTTTTCAAGGGTTGCCAAAGGGTGACATACCTGCACATTACGTTGCGTTATTTTATTTATTTATTTTTTTTGGTAAGTCGAATCATTTTTTACTATTGTTTGCAGGGCTCGGTTCCTCTGTACCGTGAATACTGGTTACAAATGAAAGATTCTCTAACTGAAAGTGGCAACATTTCTCTTGAAACTCAAAAATACTCAATCTAAAGTAGTCGGGTGGGATAATCGCAAACCTGTTATAAGGCCACGTGACGGTCGACAAATACAAGTCCCAGCCGCTGTGATCCACGGAAGCCTGTACACAAAGCGCACCTGCCTGTCAGCACTGCGCTGAGAGCAAACAGAATTAGCTCTGATATCCTCTCCAGAATAGAAGCACATAATGGAGTGTGTATGGTGTGTCCCGTCAGTGGGTTACATCCAGTGTGAGCGCCGACCAAAGGCTCCGGCGTCTGCTAGTTTTGCTCTGACAGTCGTCATCACTTTCATTCATGTGGGATTGCCTTTAAGATCGAAAGTTTTGTTCCTGAAAGTTTGTTCGTTTCTTATTCAGCCCTCCTGTACAATAACCACTCTCGATTGGGGATTTAACAGAAAGTTTTTTTTCCTTCTCCGTTACTATTCCTAATACTTTGGAGCAAACCCATCCTACAAAGCAAAAACAAAAGTCAAAACATTTGTGAAAACGGCAGCCTCAACTGGACTGTTGCAAGCTGAGATCATGGACTGCAAATGCTGGAATTCCTTGACTCTAATAATATCATAGCCCGGGGGCTAAGCGGACCCTTCCCCCAGCCTGCCCTGTCGGGAGATGCCGCTGCAAATAATATGCGGAGGGAGGGTTGCCCGGAAAGCAAACATCACTCAGGTGTACAACACATGACACAGTGTGGAGGCCTCTCCAGCGCAAACAATGAGCTCGTGACTTGTTGGTCACCTTGGTGCACACGGACGGACGGATGAGGCGGGCGTCTGCGCGAGGTCACGTGTTCAACCGCAGAGCGCATGGGCGACGGGACTGCGAGCGCAGCGCTGAATCAGCCTGTCGGTCGGTCGAGAGGAGAATGGGCTGAAGGCGAGACAGGAATTTTGCCTAGCAAAGCGCGTATTCCCACAGCAACACCACTGTGGCAGACGTCAACAAGTGGGCTGAGTGAGCGAGGCCCTGCTTTTAGTGGGGAGTCTGTGCCAAGCCAGCAAAAAAAGCTGACAAAAGGACAACAGCGAAAAGCCCTCTCCAAGGTGGGAGTTAAAAACCTTAACGATATCTTTAGCACATTTCTGTGCAGTAATGAACAGTGGCAAAACAGCAATTTGTTTGCGGGAACAATTACTGATTCCATGTTTTGTCGCAAAACCAAAAAAAAATCAATTTGATTCTCTAACTGTTGTAATTATATTTCCTAGTTAAAAAGCTTGATTTTTTTTCCTCACATTGTCAACCTTTTTTAGTGAAAAAATACAAGGCTTTTTTTAAGTGTTGTACATTCAAGTGGCAATACTGACATTCACGCATTAAAAATCAGACTAAATTAGTTTTTCTTCATATTTATTTCATAATAACCATATTTTTCAGGTAATTATGTATTTTTCCTAGCACATTAGGTTTAAAATAATTATATATTTTTTGTTGTTTAAGTTCGACCTGTAAAAGCGTGCACAGTACGGATTTTAACATGCATTGTAATTTATAGCCCATGATGTTTCCCCCCCAAAAAAATCCTGATGTCGCTGAACGTAACCCGGAATTCATAACAATGATTAATGATTATATTAAATATATTATATTAAATATATATTATTATTATTAGCTGACACCCTTCTATCACAAATCACTCCTGACACTTTTCTCCAGCTGTTCCATCCTGCCTGCACTCTACTCTTCATCACCATTCTTAAATTGGAACCCTGGTTAATGTGTAAAAAGCTGAATGTAAATTCAATTATTATTGCAGATGCATACTCTCATATTGAAAATTGGAGAAATGGTTCACCAGATATAGCATCAAGCTACTCCCATGGCTATCTCAATCCGCAGACCTCAAACCCATTGAAAACATGTGGAGGGGACTGAAGAGGAGAATGCAGAAGAGAGGAGCCAGGTCACTGGATGATTCAATCCTGTTTTGTTGTCTTGGTTTAAAAAAAAATCCTTGAGACATTTCTTTTCCTGCCTCGGGTACTTGTTTACATGTACACTGTCGGGAGGAAGAATTCAAGCCGACCACAACAATTGTTCATGCTAGCATGATGGTAGCACGCAACGAGAAGGCCAACTTTAAAAATAAACCTTAGTTTACCAAATAATGAACATAAATGCCTCGGCATGCTTTTATTTTTGAAGTTATTCCTACCAGCATGTTGCGGCGTTATGGCTGACTTGAATTGTCTTCCCAGGTTTATTTGTGGTGTTTATATTTCCGCTACAAACTGTTTGTACTGACCGTAACAACATAATGTTCATAATCTTATTCAAATGTGCTGTTTAACCCTTTGATGCGCAACATGGGTCAAATGTGACCCGGCTGAGTTTTTATTTTCAATATCTTCGCAGTAAATTAATTTAATGATTTTTTTTATGATATAACTATAATGTACTCATTCAAATATGCAGCAAATATTGTGTTTTTGATTACCACTGATCATTATTTCCACTTTTCCTTTCTTATGGTATGAATAAGCACAGCTTTTGTATTTCTACCTCAAGTTGACACACATGGGCCAGAAAGACCCACATTGATTTACTAGCTATTGCCTTTGGAGAGAAAAGACATTTCACAGCTCTGCACAAGTCTCTTTGCCCATCGCTAATTGATGTATTGTTTTTCAATTGCTCTAACGTTGCCTCAAAAGATTTTTTATGACAATTGTGAATTGCACATAATATTTGATTCCGTTTAGTCTACTTTGAATGTGATATTCCTTGTTAGAAAGTTACAGGTAATTATGATTAGCTAGCTCAGTCGCTGTAGTGGTGTTTGCTAGTAGTGGTGGGGGATGCTGGCATATTTTTTTTCATTGGGGGTTAGCTAAGTCACCAAAATAAATCTGTATGTGTATGCATATTGATGTGGATCAGAAAACATTGTAATGCTTTTGTTTTTCTTTATCTAGAGTATTGCTGTTCGCAGATTTACTGTTGAGGTTGTAGCAGCAAGAACCAGACGAGGAAGATGAGGAGACCATTTTTTCTGATTCAGAGTCTGACATTTCTGATGAATATGAACCCGGAATATTTGCTACAGAGTCAAGCCGGAATTGTGGGTGTGTCTAGAAATCCAGCTTTCCTGCATGAAGAAGACTCCTCTCATGACACAGAAGATTCCTCTAATCAATCTCCTGGAGAGGAAACTCAGACTCAGTCCAATAGACTGAGTAAAAATGAATCTTACTGGAATGAGAATCCGTCCACTCATGGCAGAACAAGAAGCCACAAACATCCTGAGGAGTTGTCTGGACCTCCTCTTGGAACATCAGCTCTTTCACCAAAAGATGCCTGGATGTTCGTGAGTGACAACATCATTGAGGAGGTTCCAAAATGCACCAACTTAGAGGGACAAAGAACCGAAGCACTGACAAAGAAGAATTCATGGCCTTTGTCGCTTTGACCCTCATTGCTGGGCCTGATGCATGCCCAGCAAGCCTGCAAAATATGGGATGAAAATCTTTTGGATGTGTGATGCAAGGTTACCTTAGGGAATAGAAGGAACTGTCTTTCACATTCAAAACTGAGCTCAAACCCCACCTATTCAGACTTTCATATTCAACTTAAATCTATTCTTTTATTTATAATTTTATCTGTGGTTTTATTGTTTGCTCTTGGTTGTAAAGTGTCCTTGAGTGCTGTGAAAGGCACTTACAAATACAATTTATGATTATTATTATTATTATTATTATTATTATTATTAGTGTCTTGACAGGGAGACAGCCAAGACAGGAGGTTCAAAGAAATTTAGAAGAGAATGTCACACAACAATTATGCAGTGGAATCAGACAGATAGGTGAATATACAGGACAATAGAGAAAGTAGGTTTTAGCACAATGCCTATGTAAAGTGTACTTTTCAAAATTTGATTTATTTGAGGGCAGAATCGAATAAAATGCTATGCAACCAGTTTACAGTGGTAAAACTACTGATTTAGCTCAATTCACTAGCTATGTGCTCTGTTCTCAAAGCTGGTTGATAAAATGACAAATAAAAACATTGAAAATATTAAAGACACATGTTTGGACTCCTTCACTGCTAAAGTAATGACTTGAAGCAAATTATTATTACAGTTTTAAGTCATTTAGTCACCCTTGGAGCAATGGGTCAATTTTGACCCATGTGTGTAAACTTAATGTAATCATATAAAAACTACTTTTGTTCATAAAGTATGAAAGGAAGACTGGAAATAATGATCAGTGGTAATCAAAAACAAGGTATCTAAACAACACTTGGAATATCCAATGATCAAATAAATTGATTTCAAAAGATAGAACAAAAGAAAAACACTCAGCCAGCATGAAATAACATGGAAAATGAATGTGGGTCATTTTGGATCCATGTTGTGCATTAGAAGGGGTGTGCATATGTTGCGCATCAAAGGGTTAAGCAGGCAAAAATCCCTGCTGTGGTTCTGACGTCACTTCGTATCATAGACCAAAACCCATGAGGAGATGTCTAAAATATCACGTTAAAAATTTAAACTGGTTGTTCACTGTAAAGTGGAAATGTTTTTTTTTGTATGCCTGATTCATTTTCTTTAACTATGCAAAAATATATATATATATATATATATATTATTTTTGGGCGGCCCGGTAGTCCAGTGGTTAGCGCGTCGACTTCACAGTGCTGAGGTACCGGGTTCAATTCCAGCTCCGGCCTCCCTGTGTGGAGTTTGCATGTTCTCCCCGGGTCTGCGTGGGTTTTCTCCGGGCACTCCGGTTTCCTCCCACATTCCAAAAACATGCATGGCAGGCCGATTGAACACTCTAAATTGTCCCTACGTGTGAATGTGAGCGTGGGTGGTTGTTCGTCTCTGTGTGCCCTGCGATTGGCTGGCAACTGATTCAGGGTGTCCCCCGCCTACTGCCCGAAGACAGCTGGGATAGGCTCCAGCGCCCCCCGCGACCCTAGTGAGGATCAAGCGGTTCGGATAATGGATGGATGGATGGATATATTATTTTTTTTTTTTTTTGGGGTGGGGACACAAATTTTCAGTAGGATATCTAAATACCAGCATATTTGATAACTGCAGCCGCAGTACAAAGTATTAACATCCACCATTAAGAATCATTTCTTAATGTGGGATTTTTTCCCCCACACTGGACAAATGCACTTGACTTAAAGGTTGGACTTTCCTGTTTTTTTTGTTTTGTTTTGGTCCTATATTATTTAGCAAAAGGCTGAATTTATGAGATGCTAAAGAACATATCTTAGCAATGGGTGCCAATAATTATGGAGGGCAGTTTCGGTGAATTTTCAGTGAGTAAAAAAGAACAAACAGGTTACAAAAAATGTGAATGGCAAACCCCAAATACCAAGGGACTCGCTGTTAAAACGGGATTGGGAAAATGCATAATATCTCCTTTAAAGCAGCAGTGACATGAAAAGTGCCTTTACGGTGCACGGATTTGAGCAACGAACTACATATCTTCACGCTCTCTCGCTCTGTCTGCGAAAGGGCCAAACAGGAAACGCATTCCACGAGCTCTCATGGCATATTTCATCTTCAGGTGCCAAGCGTTATGTTTATGCTCAAAGACGAGGGTTTATATTAGGTTATTCTTAATGGTGGCTCACTCCAAAAAGGAGTGGAAAGGGTTCTTGTGTCCGTTTCGTATCGGGCGATAGTTTTAAAGCTCACTATTTTGACAGAAATTCCTTGCTCGTCGGTTTCGCCGAAACTCCCGGCGGCGGGAGCACTATGTCGCAGCTATTAATAATAATAGCCTAATAATAATGACAACACAGTCGTCCTTAGTGTCGCTACATAGCTTCCTCCCACACAAGTTTCATAAACACAAGGATAATTGAATTATATCCAAGGCAATTGGTTATCTAGCCACAAGCTAACAGCAAACACGAGTGTGCTAACTTGTACTGAACTCCCATGTATATAAACGGTGATCAAGTCCACACTTTGCTAGGTCCATTTTCGGACACGTGCGTCTCTAACCGATTACGATATGACGACATTTCGTTAATATCACGCTTTTATCTTCCTTCGACAAAGCACACTAAGCCGTTGTCATGACGACGTGCTCACTCGGGGCAAATTTGATGGCGTGAAAAAATACAAATAACCAACACGGAATCGCTCCTCCCCTCTTGAGGCAAAAGTGGGTGGTTTCGATTAGAATAGTGGCAAATATGTTTACATTTTACTGTTGTAGATCCACAACAGCATATCGTAACTTAGAGGAAGCGTGTCAAAAAAGCATAAGTGGAAATAAGTTGTCAATCGTGAGGTAGGGGTGGGTGAGGGGGATGTGCGTCCGATAACGGGCGCACGGATGTTTCATGTGTACTCAGTGGATTTAGCGATGTAGCTAGGGGCTAACGTTAGCTTTGCTCCCGCTAGCCTCTCTGCGACACGACTGAAAAGCGTTACAGAGGCGCGACCGATAAAAACTCAGCAAAGCTCAATAAACACCAGCTTGATTAGATATAGAGGGGGAAACGAAATAAAACGGAAGGAAAATGTTGAGGTAGTAAAGGAATAAGGCGCATCGCTTACCATCTCCGGCATCCACCCTCTTTGACAGCGAATCTCCTGTCTGAATGACGACTAAGTCAAGCATGTCGTAATAAAAGCCACCACTTCCGGTGAACATTTCACAGTGTAGCCTGAGACGTTTCAGTATGACTGGAGAGTGTCAAGATGGTCGTTAAAATAAAAGCAAATACTTCCGGTCCTTTCACTGTTTCACAACAAAACAGAAACCTGGCCGGTACGAGTACATTTTGCTTTTTCGTTTCAGTCCGAACCATCAATGTCTGATATTTAATCACAATTAAGATCAAATTTCTTTAATATACTTAAACTGAGGCTGAGATAAGACTTAAATCAAACTGTCATCACAAAGACTGAGGTTTTGGCGCTCTCTAACGTTGGATCAAGACGATTGCAGCACATATATGTTATTTGGCCAGATGGTCGATAGGGTACGTGCTGGTCCACAAATTCCACCAGCAAGGGACCATTTGGAACCTGACCTCAATATTCTCAATTTGTTTTTACAGTACAGAACAATGTTAATATAATTGTATATCCCAATATCATAGTTTCAAAAGTTAATGAGGGATACTGTACACAGCGTATTTCGACTGTTATGAACCTTTTATTCATTATATTTTAATATAATAATATATAATATATATATTTGTTAAATATTTAAATGTTTGACTATATCATGTTGTAGTTTTTTGTGTGTGATTAATTTTTATGTATTTGTATTTGTTTTTATTTTGATTTGTTTTACTCTGCTTTCTGCAGCCAGGTTAGCAAATGACAATCTGTTCTCAATTGCCTTACCTGGATAACTAAAGATTAAAATTAAATAAATAAAGAAGTACATACATTTGGTGTTTAACTATTAAAGATTACACTAATAATAATAATAATAATAATAATAATAATAATAATAATAATAATAATAATAATAATAATAATAATAATGTATACTTTTACTTTACTTGAGTATTTTCTTGATGACTTTTTGCTTTTACTTCCTACATTTGAAAACAGATTTCTCTCCTCTCGACTCCTTACTTTGTCAAAGAGGTTTTATACTTTTTTTCCCCACCCACCGCGGATGATTTTTTTCACCCTCCGCGGATGATTTAAGTAGAGAGTGGTCAAGTCTTAAAAATAAAAAAATAATGAGTAAGAGTTTGTACTGTTTTACTTTAGTAAAGGAGTTAAATCAGTACTTTTACCAGATTTTTTAATATGTACTTCTACTTAAGTACAGAGTGTGAAAACTGTTATTTTGCCACCTGTGCCAAACATGCAGCGCAAACCCTTGATTATGGGGGGTATGACATTCATGCAGCAGCCCTGAATATAGAAAGAGTAGGAGGAGCCCGGGCTGGCCCTTCAAAAATGTTTTGTGCTCACCCACTCGGTCCCACTCAGCCCAACTCCGGACTCAGCAACATGGGACTCACGCAGGACCCCGTCTTCCAGCGGTTGCAGGAATGGTACACGGCCCATGCCTTGAACCTCAACATGAGGCACATGTTTGAAAGTGACAAGGAGAGGTTCCACAAATTCAGGTAGGAAGTATCCCACCTAAACCGGGCTCTTCTGCTTCATAATGCTGTGTTTGCATCAGAGGGGGGTGACTCCGGTGACCTGACTTGACTCAAGTCAGATTTCAATCGCCAATTTTAGAACTTGTTGAACTAAAACTAATGACACTTGACTTTTCTGCAGCCTCACCCTGCAGACCGATGACGGAGACATCCTGTTGGACTACTCCAAGAATCTCATCGCCGAAGAAGTCATGAAGATGCTGGTTGAGCTGGTAAATCATCTGGAGTGCAAAATATCAGCATTTTCTGTGTTCTTTAACGAACCACTTGGTTTGTGTCTTTGGCAGGCCAAGTCGAGAGGCATGGAAGCGGCCAGAGAGACCATGTTCACCGGAGAAAAGATCAACTTCACTGAGGTGCTCATTGTGACAAGAGGGACTTCATCATCGCTCACGATAGTTGTAGTCACTTGCCCCTTTTGGTTTGGTTTTATTTGAACATAACATAAAACATATACAGTAATAATAAGGTAAGAGAAATCAGCCATCATTCAGCACAGTCATCATTAAAACAGTTATGTTCAAGGGAATAGGAAGAAGTAAAGAACTTATCTAGTCCTACCCCGTGTTATGTGTTTATATCTAATAAATAGTTTTTATATCAATCAGAAGAGAAAGTGAATAAGAAGATAGAAGTCTCTATTAAGGCTCATGCTTTACCCTTAACCATGATATTTTACAACTTTTGGTGTGTATCGGATTTTATACATACACACCCTGGCACTCTTGTGTCAATTTTCTCTTGTATTCATAATGGATATTTCCTATTTATCAACTTAGTTCTAATTTATCATTATATTTAACGTTTAGAACTTATCATTTTAACTCTGATTGATGTAGGTTGTTTGTACTATTTTTTTGAATTTGTTTTTGAACTCAGCAAGCGATTTACTCATTTTCAGGTCCGTTTCGAGATTATTCCACAGATTAACACCTTTGATAGATACACTTCTTTGCTTGATGTTTGTTCTTGTTTTTAGTTTTTAAATAAGTTGGTACCTCTTAAATCATAGCTGCTTTCTCGAATTTCAAAGAACTTTAGAATGTTTTGGCAGAGCAGGTTATTGTGTGCTTTGTACATTAATTGTGCAATTTTGTAGTCAACCAGGTCATAAAATTTCATCGTATTTAATTTGATAAATAATGGATTTGTGGGTTCCGTATATTTTGATCTATTAATAATTCGAATTGCTTTTTTTGTAGTTTTAGAATCGGGAGTGTGTTTGTTTTGCAAGCATTTCCCATATTTCCACACAGTAGTTCATATATGGTAATAATAATGAAGAGTATAATGTGTACAAGGATCTCTTATTTAGCACTTCCTTGGTTTTGTAGAGGATCCCTATAGTTTTGGCTATTTTTCTTTTACGTTATCGATATGCGGCTTCCAACATAGTTTTGAGTCTATTATTAATCCGAGAAACTTGGTTTCATTCGCTATTTCTATCTCAATTGAGTTTACCATAATTTTAGCTTGGTGTTTGATTGGTCTTGTGCCAAAACAATTAGCTTCGATTTTTTCAGGTTAAGTGACAATTTATTTCTGTCAAACCAGTTTTTAATTTGTTTAATTCGTTTTCTACGGTTGTCAGGAGCTGTTTCAGATTTATTCCAGAGCAGTAGAAAGTTGTATCATCAGCAAATAGGACACATTTAAATTGTTTTGTGACCTTGCAGATATCATTTATATATAGGATGAATAGTTTTGGACCAAGCACTGACCCTTGAGGAACTCCATGAGTGATTTTCAGTTGATTCGTTTTTTTATTATTGAGCTGCACATACTGATTTCTGTTTTCTAAATAACTTTTTATCCATTTATACGCTATACCTCTAATGCCATATCTTTCTAGTTTTTTCAATAATATACTGTGATCTATTGTGTCGAAAGCTTTTTTTAGGTCTAGGAAAACCCCAACAGTAAATTCTTTGTTGTCTATATTAGTGGCTATTGCTTCCACCAACTCCATAACTGCCATTGAGGTGGTACGGTTTTCCTGAAGCCATATTGATTCTCACTTAACAGCGCATGTTTTTGTATAAAGCTATCAAGTCTGCGAGAAAATAGTTTTTCTAATATTTTTGAAAATTGTGGTAGTAGTGATATTGGTCTATAGTTTGTAAACAGATGTCTTTCTCCACTTTTATAAATTGGAATAACTTTAGCAATTTTCATTTTTGATGGAAAGATACCAGCTTTGAATGACAGGTTGCATATGTGCGTGAAAGGTCGACTACATATTCTATAATCTGTTTTATTATTGTCATATCAATATTAAAGCAATCAGTTGACTTTTTATTTTTAAAGGTTTTTACAATATTTAATACTTCTTCTTGTTTTACAGCAGTAAGGAACATCGTGGAGGAGTTCTTTTCTACGTATCTATCTATTTCAAACAAGTTTGTTGGGTCAGGAATTTGTTTTGCTAGGTTACTGCCGATGTTGACAAAGTACTCATTAAATTCAGTTGCTATTTCTGCAGTTTTTTCCAGAATTGTGTTTTTGCCTTTGATAAAATACTCTGGATAATCCACTTTTTTAGGACTATTTCTGATTACTTGATTAAGTATTTTCCATATTTCTTGTGTATTACTTTTATTCTGCTCTAATAGTGCATGATAATGATCTCTTTTACTGGTTCTTATTATATTTACTAGTTTATTTTTATAGGTCTTATATTTCTTTTCTGCTTCTTCAGTTCTCAATTTTAAAAACAGTTTATATAAATTGTTTTTCTTTTTACATGCGTTTTCTATGCCTTTCGTTATCCACGGCTTGCTTGGGTCTTTATACTTTTTGGAGACTTTAGTTAATGGAAAATGTTTATCATTTAAGGAGATTATGGTCGACTGAAATACTTCAAACGCTGTATTTGGGTCTTCGTTTGAGTAGACCTCGGTCCAGTTTTGTTTTTCTAGGTCTTGTTTAAAAGCATCGATGGAGCGTTGGGTTCTTAGTCTTATTTCTGATATGTGAGTTGTTGACTTTGTTTTTCTATCAAAATAGTTATGTAAAACTGCAAAGACAGGTAGATGGTCACTTATATCATTAATGAGTAGTCCACTTTCCATTTTTTGATCAATCTTATTTATAAAAATGTTATCTATTAATGTGGCCGTTTCGACTGTTATTCTGCTAGGTTTCAGGATTACTGGGAAAAGGCTGTTGCTGTACATAGTATTTATAAAGTCAGATGTTTTTTTATGTCCATTTGGGTTTAATAAGTCAATGTTAAAGTCACCACACATTATTCGTGTTTTCTTATCGTTGTTGTAGCTGAGTGTCAGAGTTGTTCACTCAGACAGTTGAACAAACAGACTCAGGAAGAGATTGTCTTTTCTGCCGGCAGGAGGCGCAGTTTTCTACGAAGCCACTTCGTGTGCGCTTCCCACTGACACCCAACCCCTGCAGCCTCTGCCGACCTTTTTATTGATTGTATATGCAAATTACGAGAAACATATCAGAAAAACACTCCCATCTTCATTAACATGACACACCTCTGAACGGCCCCATTGGGTCGCCCCTCAGACAAAGCACTCTCTTGGTACTCGCACCAACATCCGGACATGTGTACATTCCAAGGGGTACCTCCTTATAATTTGGCTCGTAACTCTTTTCTCATGATGGAGTGCTCAAGTACTCCCTTCCGTCCAAGGATAAATCTTCCTTTCCAAGTTATAAGATAACAGGCACCAGTGTGTCTACTAATGATGTGGTCAGGTACCATCTGCTCCGGTCTCTTGATCTCTCTGACTCTATGCTTCCATTGTGTGCGAGATGTTCTGAACACAAGCGTTCCGAGGTCAATCAAGCATGTAACAAGAAGAAACTTTAAAACATGACAACATTGTATTTTCTATTCTAACACTGAGCATATCTGTTGTCTATTTTATTGAATGTATCAATACATGATCCTGGTGTCCTATAGATGCAGCTTATGATGATATTTGATGCCTTTTTATTATCTATTTCAATAGTTAGACATTCCATTAGGTTTTCTATTGTCTTTGTCAATCTCTCGATTTTACTGCATTTAAGTGCTTTGTCTACATATATTGCAACCCCCCCTCCTTTTTTGTTTTCCCTATTAATTGCAAACATTTCATAACCTTCTATTTCCATTTCACTTATTTCATCATCGTCAAGCCAAGTTTCTGATATGGCAATTATTTTAAATTTATTGAATTTAGCCAGGTATTCTTTGATTTTTGTGAAGTTTTATAGAGACTTCTACTGTTTAAGTGTATTACTGAAAGTGCATTTTCCAATTTAATATTAGTATTGAATTGTTCATCCAGGTAATAATCGGAGTTTGTTACCCTTTGTTTGTTCTTGAAGAAGTTATTGTCCGGTCCAAATTGTTCTCGGGTCGAATGGCTTATAGTCAGTATCTTCAAAGGGTTGGAAGTCCATGTTTTTGGGATGTGAATTTCCTGCTCCCACGCGGTCGTCGCTGGCTCCTCGCGGTCGTCGCTGGCTGCCTCGCGTCGTCACTGGCTGCCTCGCGGTCGTCGCTTGCTCCTCGCGGTCGTCGCTTGCTCCCTCGCGGTCGTCGCTGGCTCCTCGCGGTCCTCGCTGGCCCCTCGCGGTCGTCGCCGGCTCCCTCGCGGTCGTCGTCGGCTCCCTCGCGGTCCTCGCTGGCCCCTCGCGGTCGCCGTCGGCTCCCTCGCGTCGTCGCCGGCTCCCTCGCGTCGTCGCCGGCTCCCTCGCTGGTCGCCGCCGGCTCCCTCTCGTCGCCGCTGGCTCCCACGCGGTCATCGCTGGCTCCTCGCGGTCGCCGATGGTTCCCTCGCTGTCTTCGCTGGCTCTCTGGCTGTCATCGTTGGCTCCCTCGCTGTTGTCTCCCAGCTCCCTAGCGGTCGCTGGCTCCCTTGCAGTCGTCGCTGGCTTGTTCTCGGTCATCTCTGGCTCCCTTGCTGTCGTCGCTGGCTGGTTGTCTCCCGGCTTCCTCGCGGTCGCTGGCTCCCCTGCGGTCGTTTCAGGCTTCTTCGCGGTCGTCACTGGTTCCCTCATGATCGGTCGTCGCTGGCTTCCTCGGTCGGTCGGTCTTGAAAAAGTTGTTGTCCGGGTCCAAGTTGTTCTCAGGGTCAAATGTCTTGTAGTCAGTAGGGTTGGAAGTCATCAAAGGGTTGGAAGGGTCTTCAAAGGGATTGAAGTCCATTTTTTTTGGTATGTGAATTTCCTGCTTCAATCGGGTCAGAGTTTTTGTCATCGAGTGGTGAACAGTTCTCAGTATGCCGCATGATGGTGTTGAACTCGAGCCTGTTGTGTTGGAGTACTGGTGCGGGGGTGGATGATAAGTTTGTCATGTCTTAAGTAGGCAGTTTCCCTCTGTCACGTGCAGCTTTTAATTTTGGGAGGAGTTCTTTTCTTTTGTCGTCACGGCATCTGTAAAGTCTTCGTTGATGTAGATGTTGGAGCCTTTTAAGTATTTTGCTTTTTGTAGGATCCTTGTTCTGTCCTTGTATCTTTGAAATTTCACCACAACTGGCCTCGGTCGAGGTCTTCCAGGTTCATGTCTACCTGTGCGGTGAGCTCTCTCCACCTCGATTTGCCCCTGTAACAGCAGCTTCTCCTTGAGGATTTTTTGAACTTTTTCCTCTGTTTCAGTCCACGTTTCTCCCGGTGTTTCCTCAATTCCATCAATTACCAAGTTGTTTCTTCTTGACTGTCCTTCCAAGTAGTCCATCTTGTCTGTTAATACTAGCATGCTGTCACATATTTTGTAGATTTCTGTTTGCATGTCTTTGGAACTGCCAGTTTGACAGAAAATGTTTTTTTTAATGTCGTCTACCTCGTTTTGGGTAAAGTTGATGCTGGTTTTTATTTCTTGGACTTCTCTGGTAAAAGTGTCAAGTCGTGAGTTTGTCGAGTCTATTATCATCTTAACAAATCCTTTGAAATTTTCCTGTTGTTGTTGCAAGAGCGCCGAAAAAAGCTCTTTTTGTTGCTGGAGTAATTCGTTT
Source organism: Hippocampus mohnikei (assembly GCA_026261675.1). Classification (NCBI taxonomy): domain Eukaryota; kingdom Metazoa; phylum Chordata; class Actinopteri; order Syngnathiformes; family Syngnathidae; genus Hippocampus; species Hippocampus mohnikei. The sequence continues at coordinate 6,519,674 of JAKGUB010000341.1, forward strand.
ACTTGAGTACACTGCCTGTAAAGGATTTTATATAGGCCACTGCTCTGGGTTTTGAATTTTGGCAGAATACAATGAAATGTCGACTATAAAGGAAACCTGGAGCTGTTTGGTAAGTCACATCAGCTCTCTCTTTACCGACCAAAAATCAAGCATACAAATATAAGAACACTGGCTGATGGGGCTGTTTTGCTGCATCTGGCAAAAGGAGTCTTGAATCTTTGCAGGGTACAATGAAATGTCAAGCCTATCAAAGCATTCTGGAGCTTTTTGACAAGTCACATCAGCTCATGTTTATAGGCCCAGAAATTATACTGGATACAAAAAGAAAAAGAAACGTACACCATACCTATAGGGAAACACGGCAGAGGCTCAGTTGTGTTCTGGGGCTGCTTTGCTACTTCCTGCACAGGGTATCTTGAAGCTATGGAGGGTGCAGTGAAATTTTGACTGTAAGTGTATTCTGGATTACTTGCCAACTCACATCAGCTCATGTTTACTGTTATAAAAAGTATAAAAGAAACTAACACTGGCTAAGAAGGTCTGTGTCTTGAATCTGTGAAGGGTACAATGACATTTCAAGAGTAAGGCAAGGCCTTCTGAAGGTTTGTTTTTTTTTGCCAGTCAAATCAGCTAATTTAGAAACAAAATGGAGACGGCTTGCTGTGTTCTGGGGCTGCTTTTCTTCATTCGGCACAAGGTGGTGTCTTGAATCTGTACAATGTATCCTCAAGACTGTCAGGCCATTCTGAGGCTTTTTGACAAGTTATATCAGTTCTTTGTTCTTTATAGGCCCAGCAGAAAAACGCTGGATAAAGGGGCTACAAGACTGCATCCAGCACAGGGTATCTTGAATCTGTGCAGGCTACCAATGAATTATCATGACTATCAGGACATTCCCTAGTGAAATGCCAACTGTCAGATAGCTTGGTCTCAGCCAAAGGTCCTGGGTCTCCCAACAGGATAAAGAAACAAATCTCACAGCTACAAACACGCAAAACGCGGGACTATTGTGATTAGCCCTCATCAAAACGCTATTGAACATTTCTGGAAGGTGATGAAACTTAAAATGTGAGTTTGCGAATTTTGGTTGAATTTATGAACGTGTCAATGTGCTTTAGGGTCGCGCTGTGCTCCACGTGGCTCTGCGAAACCGCTCCAACACTCCCATAATGGTGGATGGTAAAGATGTGATGCCGGATGTTAATAAGGTTCTGGACAAGATGAAGAACTTCTGCCATGTGAGTAAAAAGCCATAGCAAACATGAAATAAAAGAAAAAATGTGAATTCACATCTGGTTCTTTGTGTGTTGTTCTTTTTTAATTTTTATTTTTTGCAGAGGGTTCGTAGCGGTCATTGGAAGGGCTACACAGGGAAGAGCATCACAGACGTTGTCAATATTGGAATAGGAGGATCGGATCTTGTGAGTAACATTTTTTATATAAACTACTCACATTTTCCAAACTTCTGAATGTAAATGTCCAACTGTTAAGTGTTTCAGCACTTTTTGCGCAACCTGATGCTCTCTAACATGGAGCTGAACATCAAAATTTGCAGACGATTGATCCATGATCCCATGAATTTGGAATAGCAACATGTTTGTAACCAGATATTTATGAATGGAAGCCTCCTAAACATCTGCCCTTCGCAATCTGATAAGAGCAACTTCTCCCTCATCCTGGGGGGAGCAGACGAGGGGAGTAGACAGAAAATAAAACTGTCGGTGATGCTCTTCAAAACTTCAAGATAGCAAGGTGCTTGATGGGTGGCCTTCTTAGGTTTCCGAGTCTAATCTGTTGTTTATGTGCTCAGCATTTGGAATTTGGGCAGGCTTCCCCTTCTGGAGTCAAGGTTATGTGCACTTGTTTTTTGTTTTTTTTTCTCATCGTAATAAGAAAATAACTATAAAATAATAGTAGAGATACATGTCTGAATCAGGACAAGGACCACTATTTAAAATATTTAAAATCGCACCAAGAAATGTATCGGTCCTTTCAAGAATCAAACGACTGTTGCTCCTTGTTCAAATCCACCAAGTTGTGCATAATGAACTGAAACGAACAGTTTTGGACACACATTGAGAAGTTTGAAGGTCAAATTAAATTAATATCGAAAGTAGCGTTTAAACGTAACATTTTCCAACGCAATTTGGTGAATGGCAGGGGCCCCTGATGGTGACAGAGGCCCTCAAACCGTACTCTAAGGATGGGCCCGCCGTGTGGTTTGTGTCCAACATTGACGGGACACACATCGCCAAGACGCTAGCGCAGCTCAATGCCGAGACCACTCTCTTCATCATTGCCTCCAAGGTACTGGAAGGGCTCCAACTGTGGGTTGGCGAAGACAATTTAAGGGCTTGATGATTCTAATGCGCGTTTCATCAAACATGAAAGACAATTTAGCGTGAATCTAATGAACTTGTTTTGAGTTTTTGATGAACCTAAGGGGTTTATACAAACTGTAGATACAATTTTAAAAACAGAAATATTTTGTCCTCTCGTCACTTAACACTGAACATCATGTACATATTTCTGTCAGCATCAAAGGCAATTGAGAGACTTCCATACATCTAACGTACGTGTTTTCCATTTAATGGCAATTTTTGTCAGACCTTCACCACTCAGGAGACCATCACAAACGCCGAGTCGGCCAAAGCGTGGTTCCTGGAGCACGCCAAAGACGTACGTGAGTGTGATCTTGGACAGAATACGTACCTTTCATGCTGGCTAAACAACAAATAGTGACCATATTGTCATTTCTCCACAGAAAGATGCTGTAGCAAAACACTTTGTCGCTCTGTCCACCAATGGTGTAAGTCACATGATCTACATAACCAAAACTATCTACCTAGCTAGCTAGGTAGCTAGTTATCAGCCTAGCTAGCTACCTAGTTAGCTAGCTAGCTAATTGTCACTCAACGTCGCCTCTCTATCTTTCAGCCCAAAGTGAAGGACTTCGGCATCGACACAGAGAACATGTTTGAGTTCTGGGACGTGAGTGCTCTTTCTGTATGGCAGCTAAATTTACGTGCAACTTTGTGACCAGGACTGGGCTCTCCAGCCCGGAGCTGGCGGGTAATCAGAGGCCCTCCCCTCGTGCAAACCCCTCGGTTATTATTGGCGATGACCTTCTCCCTTGCAGAGGTTACTGTGCAGACTGGTCCATAGATAAAGGTCGCAGAGCTGCATTTGCTTGCTATTTTAAGTACATTGGTTTTGTGTCACTATGTCACATGTTTTGGCTCTTGCTTAAATGCTCTTATAAATGCATTTGTTAAATAGTGTTATGTTTTGCCCTTTCAGTGGGTTGGGGGACGTTTCTCCTTGTGGTCAGCGATTGGAATGGCCATTGCCTTGCACATTGGTTTGTACATTACAAGTTGTTATGTGACCCTTTACTGGGCAATGAACCATATCAACAGACGACGTTAAATAAAATAAAGTAAAAATGTGACAACTTTCTATGTACATAGAATGAAAGAAAAGTCTTAAACTGTATACGATAAATAATAATAATTATAGTAAAATGAAAATAATAAAAATGTCAATACAGTTTTTGTCATATGATTTGGCACGGATCAGATCAGAACAATTAAATGTAATACATGATCAAGAAACAAATGTATTAGCGATAAGACATTTTAAAAAAGTATTACATAAAGAAATTCATTCTTGTAAATTTTCCTTGGTTCACATTTATTGATTAACTATTTCACTGTTAGCCATGATTGTACTCATTTGTTTTATTATTCATTAGTAATTATTATCAGCGGTACATATTTTGATGCGCAATAAAAGAACCATTTTTGCAACATGACATCAATCACTGGGAAGCATGTTCTTGTTTTGACATCTTTTTTTTTCTCATCATTAGGCTTTGACAACTTTGAGAAGCTGCTAGCAGGCGCCCACTGGATGGTAGGTCATTATGGAGATACATTTTTGCATGAAGAGAAAATTATAATAATTTTAAAACACATTTTAAACTCACCTCTGCAGGACAAGCACTTCCGCACGGCTCCCCTGGATAAAAATGCTCCAGTCCTGCTAGCTCTGCTGGGCATCTGGTACATCAACTTCTTCCACACAGAGACCCACGCCATGTTGCCCTACGACCAGTACATGCACCGCTTTGCTGCCTACTTCCAGCAGGTTAATACCTACACAACGGAAGAAAAAGACAAAGAAAAAAAAAATTATGTTCCCTTGATTTAAGAATTTGAACAGAATCTGTTCCAGTCCAAAATCTCCACAAGTAATTCCTCAAGTAGTAGACACAAGAGTGTCAGAAATGTGATCGTCAGCCAGTGTGACGCAACTGTAACATTTTCTTTTAGAATATATATATATATATATATATATATATATATATATATATATATATATATATATATATATATATATATATAATTTTATTTTTTTAATTACAGAAAAAACAGGGCATGATAATTCTGGTTTTACTCCACACACTCACTTGTATTCTCTGGCTTTCGACTCAGCATGATTTGTTCTTGGTTTTACTGTTTGGTGCTTTCTACCGTCTTTATTACCGATTTGTTTTACTGTTAACCAACGATGTCCGCCTCTACGCGGTGGTTGGACTCCGCCGGACCAAGGACCAGACGGACCAAGGACCAGACGGACCAAGGACCGGACGGACCAAATGGACATCACTTCACCGACGGCCACCTCCTCGGGGGGAACCCTCGGCTACTACCGTCGACGGCTACCGTCTCCCACCCCCCCTGCCTTCCCCGTCATCCGCACCTTACCTCAGAGCCCCTCCCTGCCCAACCCCCGCCGGCCATCAGCCACTCCCGCCCGCCCCCTCCCACACTTTGCTCTCCTGACTCACCCACCCCGACCCCTCTGTCCCCCTCACCCCCCCTCATCTCCGTCCCTAACGTCCCCCCCCCCGCTCTGCTGTCCCCCGTTAACCTCTCCCAACACCTTTCCTTCATCCTGCACGGTAGCTCTCGGCGGGGCCAGCGGGGCGACCCCTGTGGGAGCCTGTGCCGCCGCCACGCAACAACAACAACAACTGTTTATTGTATATGTTAAATTGCTCCATGTACAGCACTTTGTATGCGGCGATGGCTGTTTGAAAGTGCTCTATAAATACTGTTGACTTGACTTGACACTGTTTAACGTTAATTTGATTACTTCCACCCCACCTGTCCTGATGACTCTTTTGGATGCAGGGTGACATGGAATCCAATGGCAAGTACGTCACCAAGCACGGCGCTCGTGTAAATTATCACACTGGACCCATCGTGTGGGGCGAGCCAGGCACTAATGGGCAGCATGCCTTCTACCAGCTTATCCATCAAGGTAGCCTCAACTCAACACACCGCTCAATGACAGGAAGACCATTCGGATATCAGCGTAATGACGGAGTCCAATGGTTTGTGCTTGTAACTCAGGAACACGCATGGTGCCGTCCGACTTCCTCATCCCGGCACAGTCGCAGCACCCCGTCAGGGACAACCTGCATCACAAGGCAAGTGGACATGAGCCAACATTAGCTCATGGGGCCAGAAGTGGGATCCATCATCCATTTCAATGCAACGTCTAACTATAACAATACCCAGATTTATGTTGGAATGCACATTCCTAAAGGGACCACTCACCAAATTTGTGTCAGAAGGGCTCTTGGAAAATTGCCAGAAGTGGTTGCAATTGCACAAAACCGAGCATTCTTTTTAAAAGCAAACAGTTTGCCTCCATAATGAAAATACATGACTGTCAATGTATTTCAAATAATGCTGTGGGTTTGCAGATCCTGGTGGCCAACTTCTTGGCCCAGACGGAGGCTCTTATGAGGGGAAAGACCACAGAGGAGGCCCGTAAGGAGCTGGAAGCCAGTGGGCTGACTGGGGAGGCTCTGGAAAAGATTCTGCCACACAAAGTGGGTCACAACCATTCACACCATAACTCATATGATAGTTCATATCATACTTATTGTTGTGCACTTCAAGGTATTCCAAGGAAACCGGCCCACCAACTCCATCATCTTCAAGAAACTGACCCCTTACACACTCGGCGCTCTCATTGGTGAGAACAAAGCCCAAACTCAGAATGGACCATAATTATTGTTTTTATGAAAGAGAACAAACGGTTTTATAATTATAATACGCAAGGGTAGAATACATGACGATAGAATCCCACTTGTGACTCCACTTTGGTGTCAGAAGTGGGGTCAGTCAGTCATTGCAATGCACACTGCAAGCAATACACACAATAATAAAGCCATTCTTGTTCGAATGCGTATTTCTCTCCTTTGCTGGGGCTGCTCACCACCTTGGTGTAAGAAGTGGGATTGGTGCATGCCGCAAATACACAACTGAACGTGAACATGAAAATTTTTATGAACGCAAAATAAACAGCTCCCGCATTATAACACACAAGTGCAGAAAACATGAGTGTAGCCTCCCACTTCTGATTCCATAGTGGTGTCGGGGGGCGGGGGAGGGGGCATTCAACCATTGCAGTGCAAACTACAACAATAAATAGTTACTCCCGAAATTGGTGTCACACATAGGATCCACACATGCAGCAACGAAAGTCCATAATTCTGATACATACGTGTCGAATCTCATACTGACAGTGGTGTCAGAAATTGGATCGGTCAGCCATTGGATCACAAACTACTCAAGTCAGATAGGGTCACTCACCAAATTGGTGTTAGAAGTGGGGTCCGTCTCTGCTGCAAACACACAGGTGAGCAATATTATCCCTGTAAAAGCAGCCATACAGCTCCATAGTTACGATACGGGAAATCGGATGCCAGTGTCAGAAGTGTGGTCATCTGGTGTCAGAAGATGGATCTTTTTTTTTTTTTAAATAAAATTATGTGTGTTTTTTCAGCTATGTATGAGCATAAGATCTTCATCCAGGGCTTGATGTGGGAGATTAACAGCTTTGACCAGTGGGGGTGAGGCACTTTTTTTTTTACTTCACTGTCACATTTTCAAAGGTAATTCCATGTGATTTTATTATTAGAATAATTATTTATTCCTAATCGTATGTTGTATGTTACTAGCGTGGAACTGGGCAAGCAGCTGGCAAAGAAGATTGAGCCTGAGCTGCAGGACGCCGCCGAGGTGCACTCCCATGACGCGTCCACTAACGGACTCATCAACTTCCTCAAAAACAACTTTGCCTGAGATTTGTGCGCTCCTCGCCATTTTCATCATTGTTACTCATCTCAATTTCCACATGAAGATCCACTGTGCATGTTTGTACAATGTATAAAAGAAAATAAAAGATTATCTTCTTTTACACTGCCAAACGAGGCACCGTATGCTGCTGTGTATTTTTTATTATTTTGTTTTTGTTTGGCACAATCACAAATCAGCACAAATTCACTTGATTTCCATTAACAAAGCTCTTTGGGCATTTGGCAGTTTAAAGCGTTGCAGTTTTTTTGGTGCTTTGGTGGGGGTTTTTTCCACCAAATTTTCTCCATGGCAAAATCCACAATGTCGACGAAACATCCTGTACAATATTTCTAAAAACTGTCAGTAAAATATTTATATATATTTTTTGGTTTTTAAATATTTGGGCCTGAAAAAAGGTTTAATTCAATACAGTATTTTATTGTATATGTAATAATTATAAAAAAAATAAAGATAAATACTTCACGGATTTCACTTATCACAGGTTCGTTTTGTATGTATATGTACACACACTCACACACGCTCACTCACACGCACGCATACACAAACACTAGGTGGCAGGAGAGCACCGGTTGCACTTCTGCTGCTGACAATAAAACAGCTAGCAGTTTATTTCATGAGACTCAGAAACTTAGCCGAATAATTTATACCAGGAAAGTAATTGAATTTATTATAATTATTAAGAGCTATGATTGAGAACTCATATTCCAGTACTTCCAACCGTTTCACTCCTTCCACGTTCGGGGTTGATTTAAAAAAAGCTCAACTTGAAAGTGTTACATTTGCTCTCCGTGCGAGGGTCTTCTCCGGGTACTCCGGTTTCCTCCCACATTCCAAAAACATGCAGTGCAGGCTGATTGAAGACTCTAAATTGTTCCGAGGTGTGATTGTGAGCGCGAATGGTTGTTCGTCTATGTGTGCCCTGCGATTGGCTGGCAACCGGTTCAGGGTGTCCCCCGCCTACTGACCGAAGACGGCCGGGATCGGCTCCAGCACCCTCCGCGACCCTTGTGAGGATAAAGCTGATCGGAAAATGGATGGATATTTGATGTTTGGATGCACCTCAATCACCAGGTGTCATGCAGGTGTGCCAAATAAACTGCGTAGGTATGTTTTTTTCATCCTACAGCTGTTGAGGATAGCCTATGTGAGGACAATCAGTGAGGAAAAAAGAAAACCAAAAAAAGAACAAGGTGTTACAGAATCTGCTGGTGTTTTTTTATTTTTTTCCTGTGTGGTTGCTAGGCAACAATACGGAATCCTAACTTGTGTGCCTCGGGAAACGACTTAAGACTTGTTACAGTCTCTATATTTAGTTGATCGTTTTGTACATTTCTTTGTCATTTGGCAGGAGGCTCTTTACTCTTCTAAAAGTTGTTTTTTTTTACTAACCTTTTACTTTTGTAAAATGGTGTTTGAGTGACTTTCTTTCGACATTTTAAAATGTATTTTTTTGATTTTGTTGTTGCTGTTCTTTTTTTTAGAATTTCATATATATATTTTAGTATTTATTTTAAATTGTGCTCTTTGTTATTTTACATATTCTTTGTAGTATTTTATCATTTCACATTTTTACTTTGTTATTTGTCTTCCCAGAACAGTTTTTAAACTTTTAGTAGGCATCTGTTTGCCATTTTTAAACTTTTTATCACTTTGTTTTAACTTTTTGTCATTTAAAAAAAATATTTTTGGCATTTATTTTTACTTTTTGTATTTTTGCTTTTACGTATTTGCACGTTTGTAAATTTCCTTTTGCTTTGTGTTTATGTAATTTGTGCTTACTTTTTGTAAATAGGGTTTTGCTAGTTTATATTTTTTGTTCATTAAAAAATTGAAAATTCAAATTCAGTTTGGTAGTCTTTTATTTTCTTTAGATTATTTTTGATAAATTACCGTTTGCTTCTTCATACAAGTTTGGCCCAATGGCATTGTTGAATGGTGCTGAGTGTCCGCTGCAGGTGCACACCAGGAAGTCAGTTGCTAGACTGGGTCTGGAGTGGACAGCTTTGAAAAAAGTTCCTCTGTGTGTGTGTGTGTGTGTGTGTGTGTGTGTGCGTTCCTGAGATGTTTGCTCAACAATGCCACCGCGTAGCCTCACATTCCTCTCTCCCTCTTTATTACACAGAGACCTGGGGGCTGTCACTGGTTTCCGTGGCGACAGCCCCCCCCCCCGCCCCCATCCCAAGTTCAAATCCTGTCGAAAAGGAGGGCGTTTTCGGGGTAACTCAGGGAAAGTTGCCGCAACGTTCCCCCCGGAGTGAAAGCTCCCATGCAGGCCTGGAAAAACAAGGACACCGGACTCCTTTTTCCCACGACTCATGCGACTATATAAAGACCAAGGTCCCAAGGGTACTCCTTCCTGACCGACCCCGACGTTCGCGCCGATGCTCCCTCCCCTCTGTGGCAGAATTCCACATGATGGCTCCCACGTCACTCACTGGAGGTCTTTCCAAGCATCTGGAAGCACGAAACTATCACCATCACTACATTCACAACAGCAAGAAGTAAACATCAAATTGGCCCAAGGCTCTCCATGCCTGCCTTGGACAAACTGCAAAGTTACAAAATCAAACATTTAGATTAAAAAAAAAATAAATTATTAAAAAATACCCCCCCCCTCCCGTCAAAATATGATACACATTTTCACAGGTCAGTTTTGATTTTATTTTGTTAGCAGTTTTCTTTTATGAAAAGTTCATTTTACCTTACATACTTTGTGTCTTTCAGTTTTTTTTAAACAATTTTTAAAATTTCAATTTTTTTTAACATTTGCAATCACACATTAAAAATGAAAAATTTCCTCCCCGATATTGAGATGCATTTTCACACGGGAAATTTGCTTTTACTGTTTTGTAATTTTTTTTGTCAATGTATTTTTGCTTTTGTAACTTTTTCCACTCTCATTTATTTTTACAATTTTGTCATTTTTCAAAATTTCTTATTTTTACAATCATGCATTTTTAGAAGTCATATTTGGTTTCCCTATTTATTTTTCACTTGCTGGCAGTGTGTGTGAGAGAGAGAGAGAGAGAGGAAGGTAGTCTTTTGTACATTGTAACAGAGCTCACCTCTCAAACTCAAACATACACACACACACACGCACACACACACACACACACACACACACACACACACACACACACACACACACACACACACACACACACACACACACACACACACACATAAAGGATGCTTTGTGCCATAAATGGCCTAACTGTCAACCAACACCAGAGCGCTACCCAAATGTTGGGCCCAAGTAGAGGGCACACTGCAATGCACTATGCTGGCTCACACACACAAGACACACACACACACACAAAATGTGTGTGCAGGCGTTTGTGTGTGTGATGAACACAGGCACACCTTGTGGAGCTGAAATGAGAGAGCGAGATGAAGGGGGTGTGTTGTTGTGCTGATGTTGAACGTTCCCTTGTGGGGCAACGTACAAAGAGAAAGTGTGTCCACGTACACAAACTTTTCTGTCTTGCTTTGCTTTTTCTTTGGCTTGTGTTTTGACTGAACAGCTGCAACCAGCTCCATTTGTTTATGCTTTTATGTATGTGTTTGTATTTTAGCAAATCATGTTTACATTTTGGGTTGCCCAAGCCACCCAATATTTTGTTTCATTTTGGAAATAGGTTACACATGTAACATTTTATTTCCATCTAGTTCTGTGAATCTTCTTTTTATTTTACTTTTTGTCAATTGGTTTTTAGTTTATTCATAATTTTATTCAAACCTGTTGTAAATTGATTTTTACTTATTTGGAAATTGGTTTTTAGTTTGTTCATGTAGTTTGCATTCTTTTATTTTGGGCTTTTTATATGAATACATTTGTTAGTTTTTACTTTTTATCCATTTAAATGAAATGGATAAAAAGTAAAAATAGATTTTTTGTAAATTTTTAAGGACTTTTGAAATTTCCCCGCATGCTTCCCGAACATTTGTTTATACTTTTGGAACGTGTTTTTACATTACAGTGTCATATATACATATTACATTTTTATTTTGCTGGTTTTTACTTTCAGTTTCATTTGTTACTCCCATCATTTTTTTGCTGTTCTTTTCTTTTGATGTTTGCTACATTTGCTCTATTTTGTAAATTGTTTTTTAATTTTGTCAACTTTTGTCAATGTGGTGTCATGGTGGGGACGTCTGTGCGACTGTAGTTCATGACCACCTCGGTCTTCAAACTTTGCGTCACTATTCATCCACCAGAACAAGAACCCTCCGGATTTCAACCATCTCAACAACAAGAGTCTGAATATTGGAGTTAGCTACAAAACCACTTTATTGAACAGCAGATTATGTCCTCTACAGTTAAAACGATACATCCTGACTTCTTTTTAATACATTAAATAATTTGTCTCTCTCCATGTTTAGATAAATAGCTCTAGTCTTTTTTTCCGTATGAACCATCTAGGTAATAATAATCATCATCATCATCATCATCATCATCGAGATAAAAAAAAAAAAAGATCATGTGACATGTGCTTTGTGGCAACTAACCAGTCGGAGGAGGAGCCGCCCGTCCTCTCCTCTCTTTCCGAGAGAACAAAAATACAAAACTAGACTTTTTATGTACAAGGGATGCTAGGCGTGTGCTAGTATTTTGTTTGAAAACATAACAATCATCATTATAATAATAATAATAACTATAATAATAATAATAATAATAAAGGTGAATTAACGTAAGGCGATGCTGGGAATGTCGGGTAGAAACAATCATTTGCGTTACATTCGCGTCATGATAAGTTAGTTGTGGTCAGTGTGTTGTTCATGGACACGTTCTACTCAGTAGTATTGAGCGGGAACAAGATGGCGTCTGTCTCCACCATCCTGCACCTGAGAGGCGGAACCTAGGTGAACTTCGGCCAATCAGAGCCAAAGAGCTCATGGACAAGCGTGTACAGTACAGAATGTCCCCATTTTGTGTGGGTTTTAGTCAACAGTGCCAAATGACATGAGAATGGATTTCTGTTGCCTCCGCCAAGGAAGTTATCTTCAAAGTCCTGTCTTTAATTATTTTTTTTAACCCCCTTTCATGAATGATGGCTGGAAAGTTATTCAAAACTATATATATATATATATATATATATATAGAGAGAGAGAGAGAGAGAGAGAGAGAGAGAGAGAGAGAGAGAGAGAGAGAGAGAGAGAGAGAGAGAGAGTCTACCATGCTATAGTCTACCAAATAAAAGTGGACTTTAAAACGATAGCACCATAAAAGTGGAAAGGTTCAGCAGCTGTAAAACTGGATCTTCTTTGATTTAAATTTGGGTCTCTGCCTTGTATGACGCAGTCACATCTCAAGTAAGTTGAATCCAGATTGAATTCCATAACTGAAAGCGAACATGGAGATTTTCATTTAACACGTTCCGAAGCTCAGATCCAAAGCATGCCACATCAGTGGGTATCTATCTGTCCAATCTGATTTGTTTATGGCTTCACAGGTACCATGATGTCAAACCCAGTTTGGCTGCAATGTGAACTCAACATTCCGGTCAAATCTCTAAACTATTGCTTTTTATTTCCAATTGCATTTTAAGCCTTGGCGGAGGTCTTGGTGAAAAACGGACATCAGTGTTTTTTTTTTAGGGTGCTGCTGCGCTGCCCCCACAATCACAGCCAGGTGCAGATCAAGGTGGTCCTGCCACCGGTGCACCAACTCGGCCAAAAAAACAGCAAGGTTGGGAAAACTGCCAATCAAAACAGACAACTTGACACTCGTTAGCGCCAGCCAACGGAAGTGGCGGAAACGACTCCTTTGGAAAAAATCGGGCAGGACCAGCAGCTCCGAGTTTTCAAAGACGTTGACAAACCACATCTTTCAGTCTTATGCTGAAATGACACAAGGACAGCAAAAATTTACACCCTCTCTATATGTGTGTGTGTGTGTGTATATATATATATATATATATATATATATATATATATATATATATATATATATATATATATATATATATATATATATGTGTGTGTGTGTGTGTGTGTGTGTGTGTGTGTGTGTATGTGTGTGTGTGTGTCCAGCATTTTTCCTCTTTCCGCATTAAAACAGTGAATCTCTGGAGGTCTTATCTAAAGATGTCTACGCGGAATGTCAGTGTTAACGGAAAGGGTTGCCACGGGCGATGTTGGGTTGGTGGGCACAAGGTCAGCGTTAGCAGCCACACGGACACCCCTCTCTAAAGGCACAACACAGCCGCATTGGGGTATTCCCCTCCGGCCAGCAATGGCCCCTCTGGGCGACAGTTATTTATTCGTATGAAGAGTTGGGGGACACCATTGGGAGGGAGGGGGTTGAGCAGCAAAGTAAGTCCATCACGCTATGGAGGCTTTATCCAGTAGGTGGGTAAGATCTCCCCATCTCATACTAAGGTAACGGGCGATACCCGAGAGAATCTTAGCGGTCCAGCCAGGAGGGGGTCATAAGAATAAGAGTGGGTCATCAAGGGCAGAAAAAGAGGAAGACACACAAGATGAATGCTCAAAGCAGGTCGCTGGGAGACAGGCACGACATGGCCACACAAGGGCTGACTGGTCCAGCCAGCGGTGGTGAATCCACGACCCGGGCACTACACAAGGACACATCACTCCAACTGTGTATCCTGCATGGGTGGGGCAGGTTGGCATCTCGGCCCACGTGGGAGGGTACATGGGGGAGGGGGTTTGCAACGCCCCCTTTTTCTCCCCTTCCCCTTCACAGCTCGGTGACGTGAAGCGGGTAGCTAGGGGGCGGGTGGCCCGGAACCTCAGACTGCAGTCGACGGATGTGGCAGCCGTGGCAAAGTAGGTGGCCGTCTAGAGGGTAACAGCGGTGACCCTCCTCATCATTTAGCTGGAGGCCACAGTCCTGGTGGAAACAACAACCAACCAGTTACAGATCAATAGAATAACCCCACTTGTAGCGGTTACCCCAAAAAGGGCCTTTGGCCACTGTCAAAAGGAACCTGGAATAGGAGATCCAAACTAATCTGTAGGCTTCGTGTATCTTTTTTGTGGTTCTGCTCATGATAGACATGCCTACCAGATTATATGTTGCTGAGTGAATCGGGCCACAAGGGCAATATCTTCTTCAATTCCCACTTTTTTCCTTAAATTGTGGCCTTGCCTCTAATAACCACAATTAGTCACCATGTGCATTATTCACTTAAGAAAAATAAATGTCTCCCACAAATGGATGGCTCCTTGTTCGCATCGTCAATAAAAATGCGCTATTGTTCAAAATTGGGTGTCAAGAAGTAACCATTGAGCCCATTTGAGACCTCACCTCACAGTGGTAACATTCCACATGGTAGTCCTTGTCCATCGAGACCACCCGAATGGTCTCCTCGGAGCCCTGATGGGAAAAACCCAGGCAGTTTTCAATGTTAAAATGGCCACAATGTTCGCGCTCGAGTCTGTTGCACATGTAAAGACCATTTATATTGTGGGTACCTGAGCTGGGAGAATGGGCTGGTTGCAGGAGGAACACTTGGGAGCAAAAACCCTGCAATGGAAAAGGACCACTTAGCAACATTATTCCAGTTAACAAAAACGAAAAGAAATAAACTAAACTTGAACAAAACATTTGAGTTGACAAAATAAAGTACATTGAAAATGCTTTAAAAAAAATGAAAACTAATTCACAGTACGGTACATTTTACATTGATAAAAATAACCATAATTTTAGCCAAAAGGCCCTTTTTTTGTTTTCGTTTTCATTTATCACTTTATTACATTATACTTAGTGGCCTTTTTTTTTTTACATATAGCAATATATATAGTATATATATACTATATAAGGCGGCCCGGTAGTCCAGTGGTTAGCACGTCGACTTCGCAGTGCAGAGGTGCCGGGTTCAATTCCAGCTCCGGCCTCCCTGTGTGGAGTTTGCATGTTCTCCCCGGGCCTGCGTGGGTTTTCTCCGGGCACTCCGGTTTCCTCCCACATTCCAAAAACATGCATGGCAGGCTGATTGAACACTCTACATTGTCCCTAGGTGTGAATGTGAGCGTGGTTGGTTGTTCGTCTCTGTGTGCCCTGCGATTGGCTGGCAACCGATTCAGGGTGTCCCCCGCCTACTGCTCGTAGACAGCTGGGATAGGCTCCAGCACCCCCCGCGACCCTAGTGAGGATCGAGCTGTTCGGAAAATGGATGGATGGATGGATATACTATATATATATATATATATATATAGTATATATATATATACTATATATATATAGTATATATATATATAGTATATATATATATATACTAATACTAAAAAATAAATATATATATATTACATATTAAAAAACTAAAATTAAAACTAAAATGAAACGTGAAAGCAAGTATTTTTGATAAAAAATTTAAACTACCAAACTGGTTCTAATAACTCATTAAAAATAACTGAAATCGAAATTACATCATCACGAACAAAAATCATTATAATAACCCTGCAACATTCATTCATTCATTCATTCATCTTCCGAACCGCTCGATCCTCACTAGGGTCGCGGGGGGTGCTGGAGCCTATCCCAGCTGTCTCCGGGCAGTAGGCGGGGGACACCCTGAATCGGTTGCCAGCCAATCGCAGGGCACACAGAAACGAACAACCATCCATGACCACATTCATACCTAGGGACAATTTAGAGTGCTCAATCAGCCTGCCATGCATGTCTTTGGAATGTGGGAGGAAACCGGAGCACCCGGAGAAAACCCACGCAAGCCGGGGGAGAACATTGTTATTTAAAAAAAACAACAACATACAGATAGATAAAATCATCAGAGTAAAAACATTTTGCCGCAATTGCTGAATAAATATGACTACAAGTTGACGCAGACAAACGCAAACCTCTGTGCCGTTCTATCCAAACTAAGGCGAGAAGAGAGAAAAATGCCACCTTTTTCCAGGCGGCGTCAGTAGAGAGCAGAGAGCACTTCTTACGTGTGGTAGTCTTTGACACAGTAGATATTGTTCTCCACATCTACAGTGAAGGGCACCCCGTCGAGACCTTCTTTACACACCACACAGCGGAAGCAGCCCGGATGGTAGGACTTGCCCAGCGCCTGGAGGATCTTCATCACCACATAGGAAAGCACACGAGAAGCAGAACTGAAGCCATGGAAATCGAGGAGGGATAAAAGGCATGCGGCTGGACCGTGGGTGACGATCGCAACAACAACCACAGCGGAACCTCCAAAATGTTGGAAAAATTGGATGGTGTCTGACCATACTGTAAATAAGAAAAGGTCGAAGAATTTCCCATCACAATTACCATGACCAAAACGAACATGGTGTGAGGTATTGTCACAGTATTGCGAAAAGAAATGATAATTTTAAAGCACGTAAGACCCCTTAAAATGTACTTTGCTTATTTACTGATGACAAAGACGACAGTGATATACGTCGTGGTGGGCACATATAGCTGAGTGCAGCTCTTGTTTTATTTTCACGGGACCAGACAAAATATTCATTCATTCATTTTCTGATCCGCTTAATCCTCACAAGGGTCGCGGGGGGTGCCGGAGCCTATCCCAACCGTCTTCGGGCAGTCGGCAGGGGACACCCTGAACCGGTTGCCAGCCAATCGCAGGGCACACAGAGACGAACGACCATTCGCGCCGCACTCACACCTAGGGACAGTTTAGAGTGTTCAATCAGCCTGCCATGCATGTTTTTGGAATGTGGGAGGAAACCGGAGTACCCAGAGAAAACCCACACAGACAAAATATACTCTACTAAATCTGGTATTCCCAATAGAACTTCAAACAGTAATACAAACAGTTGAAAATCTTATCACGGGTCATCAGTGAACCGTAAAAAGGTTTCATCCCGATTCCACTGTACTGGCGTCATTGCTAACGTTGATTGGCTTACCATCTCCATGATGAGGTGGCCACATACAAAGCACTTCTCGGCCGTCTGCTGGAAACCTGAGTACTGTGGTAAGAAATCAGAGGCAAGACTTAGTATCCTCATTTTGGCTTTTTTGGGGGGGTCGGGGGGTGCTATAACTTCTTATTTGTCACACCGTGGGTGAGGCTCCAATGATCTGGAGGGGCCCCATGTAGCCCATTACTGTGATAAAGACGTTCGCAGCCTTCGTAAAACATTTAATCGAGGAAGTGTGTGCATCTCCACACTCTGGATGGATCATCTGTCATCAAGCTCCACAAGAAGAGGGGCAAGCTAATTAACCTCCTCAAGGGAGGTTAATTTCAGGAAAATCAGCGCGAATTGGATGGGTGTTCCCAAACTCGAATTGCAGTGTCCATATCTGGGTTTGTGGGTCTTGAGGGGATAAGGAACATTTGCTGATTTCTTTTTCAAATGATAAAACTATGAAAAATAAAGAGACGGTGAAATGCCAGCTTTTACAAGCAGTGTGAAGAGTTATTAATCTCCATCTGAAGATTGAACATTACCGGGTTGACTTTGTACAAGTGACTTACCAAAAAGTCTTCCTCACAGTAGACCTTCCCGTTCACATTATAGAAGGCTTTCCCTCGCAACCTCCTCCCTAAGAAAAATAAAAAATAAAAATAAAAAAGAAATACAACGCATGACCAACATGAGTGTGAGACCTTGATGAAATGACCAATAGAGGATGAATTCTGGATATGTTTTTGCAAGTGCGCCTATTTTAAAGAGTGGCCTCAAAGTGGCTCAAGCAGACAGCAGCAGGTCTGGTTCAGAGCAGATGGTCTGACCGCTGATCTCAATAGGAATCCATTCACGATCAATACAGCAGACTGCTCGACACCGTCGCCCCCGCCCGCCCAAAACACACCCTATCCGCCTCCTCTTCCGTGCATTGTGCGAGCCACTCACAAACACGCCGAGAATAGCCGAACGGAGACAGGAAGTCCATCGTTGACACACGAAGGATGTTGGGAGGCTTTGAGGCCATTTTCAAAGTTTTGTGTGAACCCGAAAAGCCATTTACATCATGAGCATTTGTGCTTGAAATGCGTTTTTGGTGGCACCATGGCAACGTTGCGGTTAGCCTGACAAGAGATTCTGGGTTTCCATTTGGTTCTTGCTATTGAACCACGGCCATTTTGGTTTTAGGAAGCTGTTTAAGCAGATTTAAAGGGACTCATATTTTGACAAATTCTTACAAGGGAATTCGACCAAAGAAGCCCCAATTGAAAGCAGGTATCCAGGTGAGCTACACTAAATTATGATGCTTTTTAGCTTGGACCATCAAATATGGGTCATAATTTGATGACTATTGAAAATGGCTCCAATGGAAAGTAAGAAAAGAAATCAGTCACTGGAACCAGTTACAGAGATCGACACGAAATTTGGGCTGCATGTCAATTTTAACGGAGTGCATGAAAAAAGTTTAAAGGATTCAAGTCTGACTTTGAGATGGAAGTTGGCCATTTTGATTTGAAGCAGCCATTTTGGGCGCATTTTAGGGCTCATACTTTGACAACCCCTTACAAGGGATTAAGTTATTTTCTCATTCAAAGCTTATTTGTTGATGGCAATGCAGCGACGGCACAGGCAAAGAAAGGAAATCTGGAGAGGCATTTTAAAAAGGTACATGGGAGATGCTATGAGGATATTCCTACAAAAATGTCTTCCCGCACGACAAAGGTGCGTCCCTACCAAGGTCTCCCACTAAGGTAGGCAATGATTTCCTTTTTTCAAACTTGGAGATCTGCCAGTCTCGTATCCGGTTTACTTTTTTGTTTCATTTTTTTTAGGGTCAGTTATGGCAATAGCTTGTCATCATGCTGATTGAATTGGTCAATCGCGGCAGCTTGACTACTTGAAAAGTAGATTTTGGGTGGAAAAAGAAAGTTGGGCAGCCGTGACCGAGGGCAACCACTTTGTAGAACTATATTATTTTATCATTGGTCATAAATATGAGTAAATTATTCAACTTCATGTTGTACTCTGAGGTTGAGCTAAATTCCCACGGCCAAGTCTTAATTCATGAGTCCTGAGTCCGATCTAAAAGGGAAAATCTGCAACAGACTTCTTGTGCCCACCCCGCCCCTCCGGCATCTTTCAGGGCATGCCCCCCCTTTTCAAATTCATTTAACACTGCGCCGCATCTCTGCGGCAGCGTGATGACTTCACTCGAGCCTGGCGATGGGGGGTGGGGGGGGCAATGTCGAGGATCGTAAATCTGCAGCGTTAGTCGAGATTTAATTGTCGTCCCGGGCCACCGTTGATTTAATGGCTAAAAATGTCCTCTCGTTTATAACAGTGAAATTTATGCAATCGCTATATCTCAAACGTCACCGCGCCGCCGGGTGACGGTCATACGTTAACACCCACACAAATGGGCCGAGGAGCCCAGGAATGCTGCAC
The DNA here is from genome assembly GCA_026261675.1 of Hippocampus mohnikei. NCBI lineage: Eukaryota > Metazoa > Chordata > Actinopteri > Syngnathiformes > Syngnathidae > Hippocampus > Hippocampus mohnikei. The sequence continues at coordinate 6,539,152 of JAKGUB010000341.1, forward strand.
ACACAATAGGTGAGACTTTTAAGACGAGGCAGACTGAGGAGCAATTAGCATTTCTAGCCAGCACAGAGGGAGGAAGCCACCCTCGCGTCCTCAAAAGGCCTAACCTTGCAGGAAGAGTGAGATTATAGGGAAGGGGGTGTTGGGGGTTTGGCATGGTGCTGCAAGGTTTCTGGGAGTCTGGGACGTGGACACAAAAGGGCCCCGGCGTTGACGCGGGCCGACTGAGCAAACGGGGACATTCCTTCTGCCTGAAGTCACTAGCTGGACCCATTCAAACCCGCCCCCGAACGAGGGTGGGGGCAGGTGGGGTGGGAAGTGAGGGGTGGGGGGTCCCCCTCCATGCCCACTAGCTCTCCTCCGGCCTTTTGTCAGGAGACAAACCCGGCAGAGGCGCAAAGAACCAGCTGCATTTTCTGCAATCCGGCAGTTTTGGGACAACCAAAGTGTGAAATAAAGTGTTTGTTTGTTTGTTTATTGAGCATATATATTACACACAGTAACAGATTGCCAAAAGGTAGGCAAAATTTATGAAAGGATAATTCAAAAGTATGTAAAAGAAAAAGAACCCACTCATCATCACAGTTGTATGCTCAAAGGAGTAGGAAGAAGTAAACAACTTATCTAGTCCTACCCCTTATTGTGTAGAACATAAATTGATAATTTTCAAAACAAAGAAGAAAAGTCTACATATCAAATACTTTTACCATTGTGGTAATTTACTTTTCTATTTATACACCTTTCGGTTTGTGTATTTATAATTATTCTTTGACCTTTTGTTTCAATTTTCTCATATTCATTGTAATTACTGCATTTCTTGAGTACAAATGATAAATTGATCAAAATCCAAAACAAGAAGAGCTGTAATACTAATTTTATAAGTGTATCAAATTTATCTTCTTAATCGTGATTCATATAGTTTTTTTGTACTAATCTTTTGAATTTATTTTTGAACTCCTCCAGTGATTTACTCATTTTCAGGTCCGTTTCAAGCTTATTCCACAGGTTGACACCTGTTACTTAATGTTTGTTCTTGTTCTGGAGTTTTTGTATTGATTAGTACCCCTTAGATTTATAACTGCTTTCTCTAATTTCAAAAAGCTTCAGGATATTTAGACAAAGGAAATTGTTATGTGCTTTATACATTAATTGGGCGATTTTGAAGTCAACCAGGTCGTAAAATTTCATTGTGTTTAATTTGATGAATAGTGGATTTGTGAGTTCTATATATTTAGACCTATTGATTGTTCTGATTGCTTTTGTTTGTAGTTTTAAGACAGGGAGTGTGTTTGTTTTACAGGCGTTCCCCCATATTTCCACACAGTATGTCATATATGGGAGTAATCATGAATAATATAATGTGCACAAGGAACTCTTATTCAACATGTCCTTAGTTTTGTGGAGTATCCCGATAGTTTTGGATATTTTTCTTTTAACGTTATCTATGTGTGGCTTCCAGGATAGTTTGGTATCTATTACTAGTCCAATAAATTTATTTTCATTAACTCGTTCTATTTCAATTGAATTTATCTTTATTTTAACTTGTTCTTTGATTGGTCTCGTGCCAAAAACAACTATCTTGGTTTTTGTTAAATTTATAGATAGTTTATTTCTGTCAAACCAGTTTTTTAATTTGGTTAATTCATTTTCCACAATTTTCAGGAGTTGTTCCATGTTATTTCCGGAGCAGTAAAAGGTTGTGTCATCAGCGAATAGGACACATTTTAATTGTTTTGAAACACTACAGATATCGTTTATATATTAAATGAATAGTTTTGGTCCAAGCACTGATCCCTGAGGCACTCCATGGGTAATTTTCAGTGAGTTGGAATTTATGTTATTAAACTGCACATACTGATATCTGTTTTCTAAAAAACTTTCAATCCATTTATATGCTATGCCTCTGATACCATATCTCTCTAATTTATTCAATAATATTGTATGATCTATTGTATCAAAAGCTTTTTTTAGATCTAGAAAAATCCCAACCGTGAATTCTTTATTGTCAATATTAGTCGCTATTGCTTCTACAAACTCCATTACTGCCATTAAGGTGGTCTATTTTTCTCTAAAGCCATATTGATTTTCACTTAATAGCACGTGTTTATTTATGAAGTTATCAAATCTGCGAGAAAATATTTTTTCTAATATTTTTGAAAATTGTGGTAGCAGTGATATTGGTCTATAATTTGTAAAGAATTGTCTTTCTCCACTTTTAAAAAATGGAATAACTTTAGCTGTTTTCATTTTTGATGGAAAAACACCAGCTTTAAATGATAGGTTGCATATGTATGTAAAAGGTTGGACTACAAATTCTATAATCTGTTTTACTATTGTCATGTCAATATTAAAACAGTCAGTTGACTTTTTACTTTTATATGTTTTTACAATATTTAATATTTCATTTTCATTCACAGCAGTAAGAAACATTGTGGAAGAATTTTTTTCTATGTATTTATCTATTTCAAAAGAATTTATTGGATCAAGAATTTGTTTTGCTAAATTACTGCCGATATTAACAAAATATTCATTAACTTCCTTTGCTATTTCTACAGTTTCCTCAATAATGGTATTTTTATCTTTCATAAAGTACTCCGGATAATCTACTTTATTAGAGCTGTTTCTAATTATATGACTTAAGATTTTCCATATTTCTTGAGTGTTGCTTTTATTTTGCTCTAATAATGCATGAAAATGGTCTCTCTTGCTGATTTTTATAATGTTTACTAATTTGTTTTTATAAGTCTTATATTTTGTTTCAGCTTCTTTGGTTCTGGATTTTAGAAACGATTTGTATAGATTGTTTTTCTTTTTACATGCATTTTCTATGCCTTTTGTTATCCATGGCTTATTTTGGTTTTTGTACTTTCTGGTGACCTTAATTGCTGGGAAATGCTCGTCATATAAGGAGGTTATGGTTGACTGAAATGCGTCAAACGCAGTATTTGGATCTTCATTTGTGTAGACCTCAGACCAATTTTGCTTCTTTCCTTTTTATGATCAATCTTATTTATAAATATATTATCTATTAATGTGGCTGTATCAACTGTTATTCTGGTGGGTCTCAGAATGACTGGGAAAAGACCGTTGCTATACATTGTATTTATGAAATCTGTTGTGTTTTTGTGTCCATTTGGGTTTAATAAGTCGATGTTAGAGTCGCCACATATTATTCGTGTTTTCTTGTCATTAGAACAGCTCAGCATATCAGTTTTTTATTAAATGTGTCAAGACAAGATCCTGGTATCCTATAAACGCAACTTATAATGACATTTGATGCATTTTTAATATGTATTTCAAGAGTTAGACATTCCATTAGATTCACTGTTGTGTTTGTCAAGCTCTCAATTTTACTACATTTCAGTGTTTTATCTACGTATATTGCAACTCCCCCTCCTTTTTTATCTTCCCTATGAGTTGCATACATTTCATATCCATCAATTTTCATTTCACTTGTTTTTTCATCATCAAGCCAAGTTTCTGATATAGCAATTATTGCAAATTTATTAAATGTGGCCAAATATTCTTTGATTTTGGTGAAATTTTTATAGAGACTTCTACTATTTATGTGTATTACTGAAAGTGTATTTTTCAGTTCTACATTTGTGTTTAAATTGTTCGTTCGTATAATACACGGAGTTTGTGATGCTGTAATTTTGATTGAAGAAATTATTGTCTGGATCCAAGTTGTTCTCTAGGTCGAATGTCTTGTGTTCTGCATAATCAAAGATTTTAAAGTCCATGTTTGTGTTGTATGTTTCCTGTATCAATTGAGTCAATGTTTATGTCTAGAGGTAATCAGCTCTCAGCATGTTGAAGTTGAGCCCGTTGAATTGGTGTACTGGTGCGGGGGTGGACGATGAGTTTGTCGTGCCTCAAGTAGGCAATTTCCCCTTTTTCACGAGCCGCTTTGAGTTTTGGAAGCAATTCTTTTCTTTTTTGACGTACAATATCTGTATAATCTTCATTAATATAGATTTTAGTACCTTTTAAGTATTTTGCTCTCTGTACTATCATTGTTTTGTCCTTATATTTTTCAAATTTCACCACTACTGGCCTTGGTCGAGGTCTTCCCGATTCGTGTCTCCCCGTGCGGTGGGCTCTTTCCACCTCGATAGTCTCCTTTAATTGTAGTTGCTCCTTAAAGATTTTTTGTACTTTTTGCTCCGTTTCAATCCACGTTTCTCCTTGCATTTCTTCAATTCCGTCGATTATCGAGTTATTTCTTTTAGATAGTCCCTCTAAGTTGTCCATCTTATCAGTTAAAACCAGCATACTGTCACATACTTTGAAGATTTCAGTTTGCATGGTTTTGCAATGGTCAGATCCATTTGTTTGTTGGTTTTTTAATGTCATCGACCTCCTTTTGAGTGAAATCAAGACTGGTTTTCAGTTCTTGTACTTCCCTGGAAAAATTGTCGAGTCGTGTGTTTGTTGTATCTAGTATCATCTTTACAAATCCTTTGAAGTGATCCTGTTGTTGCTGCATGAGCGCTGTGAAGAGTTCTTTTTGTTGCAGGGAGGAGTTCATTGACTTGCGTGAGAGTCATCAATTCTTCGTCCTGCTTTGCATCCTGTCCCCGTTTAGGCGGCATCCTTCGGAATTCGTTGCTAGCCAGCAGTCAGCTAGTTATTGACGTGTAATGTTGACTTTTTGCCAACCAGGATGTTGTTGACGTGGCAGTGGGCCAGTGGAACCACTAAGGCTGGGGTGTGCAAAGTGAGGCCTCGCGAGCATTTTGGCCAACATTGTGTAATGTGGGCTGGGCTGAGCATCGCATCAAAGTTTGATGCCCATTTCCAGGATTCGCCATAGGGGCAGAGGGCGCGTTTATAGCTGCCTGAAGCTTTCAAAGACAATGAAATCAGTAGATGTGAGAGAGTACAGACACCAGGTATCACTATCGGGTCCATACCAGCGTGTGTTTTATTTTATTTTATTTTTTAAGATATCAGGTACTCGTACACCCTGCCGATACCAGCCACTGCTCATTAAGGCAAACTAAATAAATCATTCTGATGAGTAAATCCTCCTCGGCAGTAGTTGGCATATCCTCCTGGAGATTGACACATCAGCAAGTAATCATTTGTAGCAACACAAAAGGTCTTTTCACAATTTTTTTTCCATTGTGTTAAATGAAATCGAAATCGAAATTACTAGAGGTATCGGCATTCGATATCACTGAATACTCCAAGAGTAAAAACTGGTCGCATCATGCGTCTTTTTCGACACCATTTATCCCTTACGGAGTGGCCCGGTGCCTACCCCAGCTGATTATGGGAGGAAGGCGGACTACACCGTGAACTGGTCGCCAGCCAGTCTCGGGGTACTCACTGAGACGAACAGCCAATCGCACACACATACACACTGTCACAGAGCGGGAACCGATCCCACGCTGCCTGCACACAAGTAAGGCGAGTGTTCCACTACGCCATCAGTGTACTGGTATCAGTCAAAAAGAAAAGTTGTAACGAACCCGATGCTCGAGGTTTCGAGGTTACAAGCAGTGCACAACGGTTAAGTAGTTTGTGCAGTGCCATAAGAATAGAAAGAATGCTCATTTACCGCTGTACTTGTTTCTACAGGTTTTCCCACTTGATAGTTACATATTTATGGCCTAGATGTGTTTTTTTTTAATACAAATATTTACCGTTATCGTGACCTAACTACTGCGCTAGTGTCGGTTAGTGATCGACTGCAGCACATTTATATTTTGACTTGTGCGCGTATTCAGTCGCCGCCATCGGAACGGAGGACCAATTAATTGCGTCAAGGGAGTGTAGCAAGTATATTTAATACTGTCAAATTAGACCCAAATGACGCACAGAACTTGGCGGTCACTTTTAAAAAGCTACAAAAGAAATAACAATTGTTCGATTGTGTTTCATTGTTCATTTGAACAATTTGTACGTTGGCATGTCTGAGCCATTTTGATGAAAAGTCATCCAGTAACACTTTAATTTCGCTTCCTCGGCAGACTGTACTTTACACCCTGAGTGATGCCCTCCCAGAGTTCTGACCACCAACTGTTGCCACACCCTTCAGGGGAAATGTCAAAACCAAACAACATTCCAGCCATGTCTTATCCAACGTTCCAATCAAGGGACAAGCCAGCTGAAACTGATAAATTTCTGGGAGGGGGGCAAAGACGAGAGCGGCGCTTCCGGACAATCGGATCAGCGTGAACATGTGGTGACATGCGCAGTTCTATTTCATCCATTCCCGACCGCCAAAGGCGGTGGGGTTCTTCAAGCACTGGATGATCACTTAAGTTGCGTGAAGAATGTGAGGGTCGGCTTCAGAAATGACCCAAAATGTTTTCATAGTTTTAATGATGATACGGCGTTATCAGCATCCCCAACCATATCTATTCCTGGCAGGCAGTGCCAGACAACCATAACCTGGTTTATATGAAGCGTTCAGATGAGCATCAGGTGAAAAGCCCCAAAACGTATTTTTAAAAAATCCCATATGAACACCTCATGTCAAATAAAGAGATGTCGTTTGACTGGAATTTAATCTGACTTTACACCAGAGGGTAGAAAAATCATTTTGCCAAACCAATCCCAACGTAATCTTTTGTCATATAAACGGTGAATTGGAATGTCGTCGGACTGCTTTTTCTCTGCTATGCCTTGACAGCCACTTGGAAATATAGCGGCTTCCAAACAGAGCACACACAGAACTCATCTGCGACAGGCGGGCTTCTTTTTATAAGTACAAACTCTCAAAGAGCTAAACGTGAACACATTCTGACACGGTAGGAAAACACGAAATACTGAACTAATTTAAACAAGTCTACCAAAAAAAAAAAATCTTGAAAAATCCGATGTCATTTCCAAAGATCTGCACATGACACAAGTCTGTAAAACTGCTGATTTGATTAAATGCCGTGGCGCATGTAAAGAGGAGATCGGCATAGATCACACACTTGATTACGTTATCTCGAACTTCTAATGATATACACGACTACAGCAGGAACAAAAGCATACAGAACGGAATGTGTCCTTTCCCAGTTTCCTGTTCTGCCGCCGTCTGGCAGGTACAACTGTTGGGCTTTTTTCTACTTTTCTGAGGCCTCTTTGTTGATTATAATTAGGAATGAGTCATCGTATGAGTGACTGACAGTCTGCTCACCCGGGGCCATGCGGAGACATCCCGTGGAAAATAATAATCATCAAGTGTGTTAACACTTGCTTGGTCGCAGGATAGGAGGCCAAGGATAAACTGTGGACAAGACCTTGACCTTGACCGAACAAATTGTTGGTTCACTTTTTCCTGATCGCGCACCGTTAGTCTCGTTCAAAAGAATTTATTGCCGCCACGTTCATCATGACAGGACACACACACACACACACACACACACACACACACACACACACACACACACACACACACACACACACACACACAAAAAAAAGTCAGGTAGTCACCGTTGGCCATTTTCATGATTGTACCTGAGCTGCTCCCCCGAGCAAAACTCACCTAATTACTACCAAATTCCAACCTGATAGAGTGAGTGGCACCTGGATTCAGGAGTTGAATTTGGTCTGAGTATCTCATTACTCAAATTACTTGTATGTCAAATCCATTTTCCCCATTAAAAGGTATTGAAATTCCATTGATGCGATCCAGCACCCACCCCAAAATAATTTTTATTCCTGTCACATGGAATATTTGTTTGCATTAATTTAGCCATCTTTTTGGGCATCCATGTGAACTCAAAGGCATGAAAGAATATTCCGCATACCCTCACAAACACTGAATGGTTGAGAGATGGTCTGATGTAAACAATATAAAGTACCTGCGTTTTGCTCAACCCTACAACAGCTTTTCCATTCGCATTGTGACAAATTTAACACCCCGCCCTCCACACACTTCTTTTTTTGCCTGTGAGAGCACATGCCAGAGCTTGGTACGTTCCCTGATCGTCTGATTGAGGTCCTCCGGGAAAGGTTGGCTCCAGTGGAGGAGGCGAGTTTTTTTTTTTTTTTGCATTCTTGGCCATTTCATGAAAAAAAGGGTGCAACCATGGGTGGGAGTGAGCCAAGAGGAGGGTTCAATTATGCATGGTTAAACAAAGCCCAAGCTGTCTGCGCAACAACAAAAATAAAAAGAAAGGCCAAAAACAAAACCAAAAAAAAACCCAAACAAAAAAAAACCGAATACAGTCACACGGACGCAGCTCCCGATTTATCACTAAAGTGTGTTATGACAAGGCTGCTGCTTAAAAGAAAACATTCCCATTGAACTTGAGGTCAAATGATACATCAGAAGAGTTTACATGAGCCATAAACCATCTGTGGAGAGAAAGGGCGGCCTGCCAAGCTTCAAACAAGCAGCATTTGCTAATGGGAGATGTGATTTCCCCCCAATAGATGCAACCATATTTCTCACGTCGGATGCGACATGGTCCAAAAATCCCACAATCCCAGCAACCGGACACTCTTCCTCACACAATAAACAGGAAAGTATGCGGCTTTGGTTTCGTGTAAATTTATAGGGCCGCGCTTCCAGAGGCGGATCAGTATCCGTGTGCGGCATACATATGAATGGGAGCAACCTGGCTAAAAGGCTTTCTCCCGACATCTTCCCCTGGTTTCCCCTGGAAACGGGAAGGGTCGAAGGGGGAGGGTGCTGGAGTCGGGTGACAGGAACCTCTATACCGCACAAACACACACTCTGCGCACTGTACTTGAACTGAATTGAGGATTTAATTACAGGCCCCAAAGACAAATAATGTCAGCGGAATTTCAGAAACCAGAGGAATTTCGAAAGCAGCCAGCCGGAGGGTAACGCTAATTAATTTTCAGGGGCGGAACAAAGAGTGAGTTGGCATTTTCCAAGTTGCTTTGAAAATGAGTGACAAGCTGCTAGCAGACTTTAATAAAATTGACAATGAGTTGATTTTAATCCTCTACGGGTCGCTGAGTCATATCACGTGCAGAAAGCTTCAGCAGATCTTAGTGAGAAATTGAATTTTGGTATCTCTCTCTCTATTTTCATTTATGTATTTATTTTTAAAGACATACATCTGTCTAGGCTGCTTATTACAATACAGTGAACCTCCGCTGTATTACGAATTATTAGAAAAACACTAAACACCCTAAAGCCGGACAAAACTTGGTCGCGCAAGACTTTAGTCAATCTTGCGAGACTTCAAATTGGGAGCAGGTAAAGTTTGGGCTCCAGCCTGCTCTGTTCTTTAATAGCGTGCATTGTCCATTCCCAACAACAATTCACTATTTAGAGCCGCAAAAGGCGCAATAATCGACCAGGATTCTTCTACCTTTGGCCACAATACAACAGGGGATTCTGGTTAATGGAAGCCATTTTAAACTTTTTAAAGAAAAATGTTTCCGTTGTTAGAAGTGGATGTTTCGAATGCAACCAGAACTTATTCACTGCCATCAACATGAAGTGCACTTGTTGTGTGTGTGTGTGTGTGTGTGTGTGTGTGTGTGTGTGTGTGTGTGTGTGTGTGTGTGTGTGTGTCTGGAAAGACAGAACGTGCTCCTGCGTTCCAATAATTTCCAAATGCAGCATATTTTATAAAGCAATCAGCGCCTTGTGCTTGACTGTTTCCTCGTACTACGTGGCATAAGTCTCTGGCACTTTGTTTTTGGAGCACTCTAAAGAACTAAACGACACATTTGAACCAAGCTCTGACTTTCTACGGTCGGAATCAAGCACTGCGCGCTCACAGCGTATTTCCAAACGCACCCATGATTAGGAAATGGGGATTTGGGGGATGAGACCAATTTAAAGAAAAAAGTGATTGTATATGCTCATAAACACTAAATGATATTCATAGCTTCTGCGAAGTATCCTGAGCAATGATTCTGCTCTGCGCATCAGTGTGAACATGAAGAGACTCCACACACACTGCCATTTGAAATATGTATTCGGACGAGTGCATTGAAGCATGATCCATCAGTTACTATGGCAACCACAGATGTAGATGTGTTTGGTCACCATTGCAGCCGGTCAATTTTGTACCTTGCAACGCACTTTATTAGTATTATTGTACGATATGGTTTCCACTCACCACATGAGCAGCAGGTGAAGCAGTTGGTATGATAAAGATTCCCCATCGCCTGGCAGGCTTGGCTGGCGCCGTACACGCCTTTGCCGCATTTAATGCAGATACCTGTAGAAAAGGAACATAGACGGGTTGATTTAATGACAAGTGTGCACGTGAGCCCAGTGAAAATGTACATCAATGCCGTACGGTGTTTCCCCGTTATTTTGCAGTTTGTGTTCACGTCCCCAAAAGTTGTATATTATGCTTTTTCCAATATCATGGAGTTTTTCTTTTTCTTCCCATTTTAATTTGTCATTGCCAAAATACATGATCTTATTTAAAGCCTTTGACCATTCTACAGACGGCACACCAGACCTAGTTTCTGGATCGACTGGTGTAGTCGATATAGACAGGTCAGTACAGGTGAAGAAGACTAACAATCACTACACAGCACATTGAACTTGTAATTTATTTAAATAAATTTTTTAAAAAGTATTTTGAGGCAGCAGTAGATCCACAGGACAACCTAGCCTGAGGTCACATTCCTCAAGGAGTGTGGGGTCAAAGCCTGGTTGAGGTCAGTCCGGGGTCACGATGTCAACAGAACGTGAGCTCGATAGGCTGCCACCCCTCCCTTACCGTGCAAGAAAAAAAAAATACAATAAGCGAATTATCTCTGAAATACTGTAGGATAGCAAAAATGCAGAGAATGATTTGAACCTTTCAAGGGAAGGAAAAAGTGGCACTCTTGTTACATTCTTACAGGCTTGATGGGTGTTTTATATTTGTGTACTGAGTCTACGTACACTCACTGTCTTTGGGAGAGAGGTGGGGGACACCCGGAACTTGTCACCAGCAAATTGACAAACAACCATTCACGCCTACAGACAATTTAGAGGACAGGTCTCGAATTCCCCGAGGGCGTTTATCCTGCATGTTTTAGATGTTTCCCTCCTCCAACACAACTGATGAACATGATCAGCTCATGGGCAAGCTCTACAGGAGCCTGGTAACGATCCCTTGAAGACCTAAGTTTGAGACTTGTGACTTAAGAGTCGAACGTGGGAGAAAAACTTCACACAGGAAGGCTGGTGCAGCCTTGATTCGAACCCACGACCTCTGCACTTTGAGTCTGACGTCTTCGCGAAAAATATATGTCCGCCATGTATGTTGTGACATAAATTTAATAACATAAATACGGTGCCTTACCAAAGCTACATGAAAATCGAGCTGCTTACAAGCTGAAAAAGCTCATTCTCGCAGACGGTGTTAAACTAATGCAGTAAGCCAACAATGAACTGAAATCTTCATGAACGTATCAAGGGAAACACAAGGCCACTCTATTTATATTTAAAAAGGTTACAAGAGAAAAACGGCCTTATCAGAGGGACACTGATACACTTTGCTTACACTAGATCATAAAAGCTATTGTCGTTCACGTCGTAGTCACTCATTTTGCTTTGCTGATTACTTCCTCCCTTTGTACAGAGCGCACCTTCTTCGCTTTCTCACACACTGCTAACAGTTTGCCAGTGTTTGCTGGTTATATAGGGAAGTTTAACCAAACAAAGAACAGTACCATGGAGAACCCACTTCTGATAATTGTCCATCATCCAGTAGCCTAGACTGGTTGCAATATACGCCAATTTACAGCCTGCGGTGAAATTCAAATTTCAATTGTCCTGGTTCAATTACAATTGGTATTCAAAGAGTCCTCTTCATCATGCTGCTTACATTTTGACACTATGACAAAACAACTGATCTCCGTTACGTCTCGAAGTTGTGAGGCTTCAAATAGGATGTTCTCAGAGGGAAGGAGACACTGATCTTAAATTAGCACAGTAGTTTCTGCGTCTTAGGAAACATTTTTATTCTATTGTTAATTGGGTTCAACACTGACGGTGGCCCGATGGCCCGGAGCCAATAGGGCATTGTATCTGTCCACTCCAGAAACCGGCCCAACTGCCCCAGTACAAATTTCATTAATAAATATGATGGAATCAACAGATTCTTGCTTTTGACCCCAAACTTTTGAGTTTGATCCATTTAACTCGATAAAGCCATTTGACGACACAAACACACATTTTTAAGACGCTAAAAATGAAATGAATCATTGAAACATTGATTCGGATCCATTTCAACCGTGTTGATTTGTATGTTTTTAAAATGTTATCTATCTGCGTGCTGCTTTATCCGATAATGCTGCTGTAATGCCAAAATTTTCGCTCTGGGTATCAAAGTGTTATCTTCTCTGTATTTCCTTTGGTTTAAATTGTATCAGCTTCGTCGCAGCAATCCTTTCTGTAATCAGCAGCAATGCTTTCTATAATCACACAGATTTTTATGGAGCTTTAACCTTGTGCCAAAAGGCGTTTTTCTTTTTTCATTCATTCCTGGATCTGCTGTGCGTGAATCACAGTAAAAATACCCACAGGTCGCAAGGACAAACATGTTGGTTAGGCGTAGTAAAATAAGTAGTGTGTTTCCGTAACATGAAATTTCAGCATAGGGTCGGTAGGTCCTACAAAGTTTTTTTTTTTAAATCTTTTTTTCTCCCTCCCTCCTCCATCAAAAACGTAAACAAAATAACCATAAAACATAAAACAAGGAGACATTGAAACCAGTGCCGGATGCTCGTCTGTCAAAGAGGGGAAGCTCAATTTTGGTCGACATCATAAAATGTGTCCGTTTATTTATACAGTACGTGAATTCTACTCTAGCTCCGTTCCTTTTCAAGAAAATGATCTGTGACCCTGTCATACCAACAAGGCGTCTTTTCCCGGTACTTAATTAGTGTCCTACAACTATAGGAACTACAATCAAACCCACCAGAAATAAAAGATTAATTTGTCGCTGGTTGTTTGTTTACAACAAAGAGTGTCGCTAAAATGATTAGGAGAAGTCTCCATCTCACCTCGGAACAAAAGGCGAGTTGAAAAATTGCTCGCGACGGATGTCTACACTAAAAGCTCGGTGACTGGCTCATTTCAATGTCAATCGAACTGGCACGCAGGCTCAGACAGATCATCCAATCGGATGCAGAAAAGCCTGGCGTCCGGTACCCTCCCACTGCCATCCAGTCCCACGACGAGCGTCCGTGGGCGGGAGAAAAACCAGCTTGTATCCAATGACTCGTCTCCGTTCAACGCATTGGGACAACCTGCCCTGAACTCACTACCCTTTAAAGCACAGCGAAGCTGTGGGATGAATGAGAAGGGAGTTGCGTCGTAACCAGTAAGAAGAAGCTGATTCGGAACAAAAGTTGAGCACGTTGTAGCGCATATTTAGTCAATGACATGTACACACAATGAAATTTACATTTATGTATTTGATCACTTATTCTTTGACATTTTAGGGGAAGCCGAGCTTCCCTTGCAGTCCGAGAGCAATCGCCACTGATTGAAACCCCCGCTCGGCGGCGAGAGAGTTAGGTACCCAGCGGCTGGGTGTTAGAGCCATCTCGTTACCTATGCGTCCCGCGTCCTAGACGGCCCGTGGTGGTCGTGGCCCGGCCTGGACTAGGGTGCCGTAAGACTAAGGCGGACGAGGGTCGACGTCGGCGAGCCGCTGGTCGGCGGTGGTGGCGGCGAGGAACGCCGAAGGCGCCTGACCGGGTAGTGACGGAGGACGGGCGGGGCGTGGAGGTGGCGCGGCGCACCGACCGACCTGACCCGCGCCCGACACCGTCCCCTCCCCAGCGCCGCCTCCGCCGCCGTCGTCCCGCCGTTCCGCGGCCGGCGGCGCCGCCGCCGCCTATTTGGGTTTCGCTCTCGCTCCGGGCTCGGGAGGCCGGGGCGCGCCTGGGTGCGCCGCCGCCGGCCTCGCGGGGTCGGGCCGCGGGGGCGGCCGCTGTGTGTTCGTGGCGGGGGGTAGAGTCGACGACCGGCCAACGACCGGCGCGCCGTACCACCACCCCTGCCCGTCCCACCGTCACGCCCGCCCCCCGCCTCTCCCCGCGGCCGACTTTGAACGTCGCCGCCACCGTCGCCTCGTTGAATCTTTTCGATACAGCAGTGGATGCTATTTTTTTAATATTATGGTGCGAGCATGCGACTGCAACACACAAAATGCGGTTTAAACTGTTGTCGGAGAGCGTGGCCGCCGCCATGATTCAATGTTGTTGACAGACGACAGGGCAAACGAGGCAACGTGAATATCGCGAGAGTTTGCACCAATGTAAACGCTCTAAATTCATCTTCCTTTTATTATTTATAATTTTGTCTGTGGTTTTATTGTTCTTGTTTTGATTGTAAAGCGTCCTTGAGTGTTTTGAAAGGCGCGTATAAATGAATTACACAAAAATGTAGAAGGTTTGAAAAAAATGCAGACCGTTAAGTTTTTTTTCCGAGGTAGAAATTCTCAGTCGGTCGGGTTACTGGAAACACACTACTTTTTTTTTCTACGCCTTAGTGTTTAACAAGACAGCGAGGATGTCCGGCGTGTAACATTAAAAAAAAAAATAAAAACAGGATGCCAAATCCCTTGTGTGCCCATTTTGCAAGGCCTCTGTGTGGCAAGCACAGGATGTTGAGCATTCAACTCCAGGGGGAGGGAGACATGGTAAAAAATAAACTGCATTCCTGCACCTTTGCACCCAAGTACGGAACAAGCTCCAAGTTGCGTGGACGTATTGTTCAATGAATACCTCTGACAAGGTTAATCAAAAGTGAGCTGTGTTATCTTTGATATAGTGTTCGGTCAGGGCAGGTGATCAGATTGGACTAAGCCACTCTGACTCCCCTCACCGTTGTCTGGACCGCCATCGATGCTGCTCGTGTGCCAAGGCTCTGGTCGTGCCAGACTCCCAACTGGCTGGATAATGAAGCAAGGAGGTTTTGGTGGTGGTGGTGAGGGGAGGGGGTGCTTCAATTGCAGGCCTGTATTGCACAAACTGTTGATTTACAGTTACCACCACAACAAACAAGACGACTACTACTATGGCCACGACTTCTGCACCGCACACCCTTTGAAAGAAAGAAAAAAAAAAAGCACAGCAGTTTCTCCACTGTCACTAAGGAAACAGATCCCTCTCTATTGGTCTTGTTTCCATTACATTCACCTTACCTTTTCTTGCGAGAACAATTTAGTTAATTGAAGAAATAATGCACCTGAACAACTAGTTCAGGTTTTCATTGACGCCTTTGTGAGTATGTGCGTGTGTTTACATCAAAACTACATTATGTAAATTTTTGGTCATATCACAGACCGGTCAAGGGCTTTAAAGAACTGAACATAAATGTCATTAAATAAAATTTACAGATTGTATACGAATGTACATTTTTGTAATCAAAGACCATTTAGTGCCTAATGCATCTTCAACGAACCCAACATACATTTTTGGTAACATCAAAGATGGCTTAGGATCTTCTATCAAGACAACATTGACAATAGACTCTTCGATAAACCAATTTTTTTTGTTTTTAACGGACACAAAGTAAACAAAAACTATTTTACACTCTTTATAGAGCCAAACTTAAAACTTGATTTCAAATATATAATGTGGTTTTGTATTGAGATTCGACTGTTACTCTTAGATGGATTTAACATCCATGTTTTGTACTGAACAAAATGAACCAAACTATTGTACTTTCGGGAACATCTAGAGCAATTCAGCAATTAACCTGACGTAAGACAGTTTGTAAAAACGATGACGATTCAGACTCCACAGTGAACGTAATGTGCCTTTTTCATTCAACAAAGTCTAGTCTAGGGGGGAACCTAACATTCTTGTTTTCATAAATATGGAATGTTTTAATCTTCAATGATTCTGATGCAAGATGCAAGTTTTCTCCACATCAAAGACAAACAGCTTTTAGTGAACCAAACACATATTTTGGTAAGAACAACCGATCTGAACACCGATCAACAGACTGACTGCTTTGTGTCTAGCCACCCTTCCGAACTTTTGACAATGGAATCCAAAGTCCAAACTTCAACATTGTCAGAAACAACAACTTGAGCATATGTGGCCAAGTTCCCCAAACCCAAGCAAGCACAACATACAAGCAAGCACCTACCAAAGTACTCCTTCTTCATGTGCATCTCCAACTCCTTCTCCAGCTCCAAGGTGAGCGCCTCCAGTCGCCTCTCCGCCTGACTGGGCCCGCTCTCCCGGCTCGGGGTCACCTGATAAGGCACCTTGAACCTCTGGCCCACAGTGGGTGTTTTGGAGGTCAATTCTAGGGACAAGGGGTGCTCCTGGACATGAAGACGCGGGTGCATCCCGTTGGGGTCCCCCAGATCATGCAGGAGCGAGTCGTCGTGTCCCCCCAGCATGGAGGCTCTAGGGGAGGGCAGCTGCAGGTCCGGGTAGGTGCTCATGGAACCCCTGGAGCTGCGGGAGCTTCTTGAGCTGTGGCTGGAGATGCTGGAGCGGGGACTGAGCACGCATACGGGAGCTCTGGCGCTTCCATCCTGGCTGCAAATGCTGGACCTGGGGCTGGCCACAAGCGGGGCGGCCCCCTCAAACTCATCCCTGACGTGGGGTCCGTAGCGTGAGTCCGAGTAGCTGGACCTGGGGCTGGTAGTGAAGGAGTACTGGCTGGCCGTGCTGGACCTGGGGCTGGCGTGCCTCTGGTCATAGCCCATGCTGATGCCGCTGGTCCGGTTGCTGCTGGGCTTGCTGCAGCAATCGCAGCTGTTCAGACTGGTCCTGGGGCTGGAGTGCTTGCTGGTGTCACTGGTCGTGCTCGCGTAGCTGGACCTCGGGCTCAGGACGCTGGATCCCTCGCAGTGCACCAGGCCAGGCACCGCCACCACCAGACTCGCCCGGGGGCTGGCATGCTTGCTTTGCTCCTGCGACGAGACGGATGAGGATGCCAGGCTTGAGCGCGGGCTGTGGTGCCTGCCGTCCATGCACACGCTGTTGCACCTGTTGCCGGGCAGAGGCAACGGCTTGTGGAGGGCGTCGAACGCGGAGCCGGTGCTGTACCGGTGCACTTCGAGCGAGTAACGTCGTTGCCTCTCGGAGGCGCCGGTGTAGCAGGGCAGCGCCACTTCGGACTTGCAGCAGCCCTCCTCGGCGTAGCCCGCCTCCCGTTGCGGGGTGCAGAAATCCACAGGGACGGTCCGGCTGCATTGCACCGGACGCACTGGAGCCGCGTTGTAGACTTTGTTCGCAGACGTGAAGTTCTCCACGGTGTGATGCTGCTGCCGGAGCGCGGTCGCCGTCGAGTCCAAATCCCTTCCCGCGGCGTCCTGTCGGCGGTAAGCGTCGTACAAGGAAAGCTCGTCCATCATTTGGCCGGCGCGGAGATCCACGTCGTGCTGATAGTGCTCCATGTTGTTGTTGTTGTAGTTTTTGTAGTCCGGAAACAAGTTAGCGTGGACCACTAGCGGAGGTCCATTCGGGAGGAACAAAACACGGCGAATAATACAAACGACCCGGTGCTAAGGTGTTTTCCCCCGTCGTCTCGAGCCACATATCCGTCCTCTACGCTCCTACTGCAGCTGCCAAAAAGAGCCTGAACCGCGCTACTGCGCCAACGGTTTGTCAACTTGTTTTTTTTTTTTTTTAAGTTGAAAGGTCCTTACAGTCAATGGCGCGCTGCGCGGAGGAATTTCACCTCGCTGGTTGGTGTCTGGCCGCCTTGCATTGCTCCCTACGCGGACAACAAAGTGAGCGGGAACTACAGACGAAATAAATATGAAGTGGGTCGAAAAAAACCACGTTACCGAAAGAGTTTTGAGAGTGTAAACGGAAGCCGAAATTAGTTTTTCCGAGGAGGGAGATTGGGGGGACTCGTTCGCGCCAAAGGAATGCGGGGGATGGAGACGGGATGCGCTGCGCCCCAGTGGAATGTGGTTAATGCTGCGGAGGAACAATGATCGCGACCAACTCAGTGAGGGGCTGCCGGCCCTCCGACACAACAAGGGGGTAGACCAACATGGGGCCCCGGGGGGCGTATGTGGCCCAAGAGAGCTTTTAAAACGGCCGGCAGTGCCTTTACATGAGTAAAATGCTGAAAACAGTCCAAAACAAGGTTAACACAGTGCAGAACACTAAATGATTTTTTTTTTTTTTTTAACGGAACAGTACAAATTAGGATAAAGTTAGTGGAACTGTGTCCCGAAACAGGCTCCAAACTCACTGATACGTCATTGAAGTCAAATCCAAATATGTCATCACGTTCTGTTCTATGTGCCCCCATTAGTCTAACACATTATGATTTAAACTGAAACATCTAGCTGCTTTGAACCATTTTGCCTTTTACTGGTTTTGATCTCATCTTTCACAGTTTTATGGACTGATGAGAGCAAGATAAACCTCAACCAAAGTGATAGAAAAGCCAAACTATGGAGTAAGAAAGTATCCCAAAACACACAACGACCCAAAAACACACAAGCCCATCTGTGAAGCATGGTGGAGGTCATGTCATGCATTTTTCTTCCAGAAGAGGAGACTGACAAGGAACCCCCCGACCACTCCCAGAAATTAACAAGAACTGAAAGAGACTGCAGTAAAGGCCTGTAAACACATTTCAAATGAAGAATGCAACACTCTGGTGAAGTCAATGAGTTTCAAGCTTGATGCAGTTTTTGCAAGTAAATATTAAATGTGACTCACTTCAGTTCATTTAATAATGATTGCTCCACTACTTTTGCTCACTTAGGTGCCGTCAAATAAATGTTCCTTTGTCCTGAGTTGGTTTACACATCTCTCATTCATTTTGTGGCATTACTTAGCCCCACACTGTAGTTTAAATTACATTAAATGTATTCATCATAAAACCTTAATTGGCTGTAACTTTCAAAATCCATTATAGCGACACTGCTAAATCAAGTTCAACACTGTATGGTCTGTGAAGGTATTTGTTAAAGTTACAGCTGTTGTAAAAGTGCTTAAGATGTATTGTATTGCATGATGGAACTAAGAGAAAGACTAAAACTACTCAGACGTTGCAGCCGCCACAGCAGAAAAAAAGAACAGGATGGCGTTTGCAGGGCTGCCACCTAGTGTTGTTTTCACCGTCATCCTGGAAGTTAATCAGTGTCACCAAATTGTGTAGTTTTACATTGGAGTACAGTAGTTAATAGTGCAAGCATGTAAGGGGAATTAATCAGGAATATTTGCCACATTCAGTCTGGTCTGGAAGGAGTGTTGTGTGACTAGAAATCAAGAGTAAAGTCAAATAAACAGTTCAATCACAAATATGGACAGAACCATCAGCGTGAATGAATGACAGTTTTATTCAAAGGTTCTTAGTTTGAAAAACAAAAGGTTCATTGGGGCATTTCGTACAAGACAATTTGCAGTCTATGATTGACATAACATGCATGATTTTCTTGGGAATGAGGGAGGTAGCTGGAGTATGTGGAGAGCACCCATAATCATAAGATGTGCACACACGTGCAACAGTCTTTTTTTTTCCTCTAATGCGTCCCTGCGCAAATATTTTTTTTTCCAATTGAGCTGTACAAACTCAAAATCGATTGAGATCAAGAATTGTTGTTGTTTTTTTTTTAATATCATGGGTGTGGAGACAGTTTATAACTTACTGTACACACACTTCTGGTGCATTTTTTTAACGAAAAATCTGGAGGCCATTTTTTTAGGGTAATGCTATAAGATCAGTTTGACATTTTAAACTACGGAATCATAGTTGTGGTATAAAGGTATATTATGTTTTAAATAATACAGAAAATTCTACACATTTACGGGTGCATAAATTGTTTTTTTTAGCAATTTGTGGCAGGGCTCGGTCCCACTTCCCCATGAACAGCAGAGGTGGTTTACTATTAAAAAAAAAAAAAAAGAAAAAAAAATCTGAAATATTATTCAAACACCTGAGAACTGTATTAAATGGTGATAAAAATGCACCTTATATGTGCTTTGAAATTCCATGACATACTTTCAGACCATCAGCTGCCGGCAACTGGTAAAAAAGAGAGCAACGCGGTCATAAAAGCAGCAACAACCAGAAGGTTCATCACCAGCCGACTGGCGCCGGAGCTTTGCCATTTCTTCACATGCCCCCTGCTCCGGAACCACTGGACCACCTCATCCAGGTCATACTCTTTGGGCCGGAACCCCAGATGGGACTGGGCCTTGGCCGTACTGAAGTAGTGCGTCACGCCCGTCTTGTAGACCTCAGTGCGGGTCAGTAGTGGCTGGAAATCGTAGAGTGGTGCCACCAGGCGGTGGACTGTTTCAATGAGGAAGGCGGCGAAGTAAACCAAGGTGAGGGGGAGGCGGAGCGTTGGGAAAGGGTACCCCAAACCTTCCACCAGGGGTCTGAAGAACTCAAAGTTGTTGACAGGATGGCTGTCGGAAATGAAGTAGGCCTGGCCGGCGGCGCGGTGATGCTTCTGGTCAGTCAGAGCTGCAGCTGCGAGCGTGTGCGCCGACACCAGATTGTCCACGTGGACAAATTCCACCAAACTGTTTGCTTTCCCGTAGACGAACCTGAAGATCCCTTTCTCGATGTATCCCACAATCCTGGGGAGGTGCCGCTGCTCCCCGGGCCCGTAGATTCCGGCCGGGCGCAAGGCGCATGTCCTCAGCACCCGGAACTACCCTTCAGCGCCGTTCCGTTAGCTTTGAGGACAGCCATCTCCGCTATGGACTTAGTCCGGGAATAGTGGTCCGGGTGGAGATCGAGCGGCAGGTATGGAAGGTTCTCGTCTCCATTTCGTATCTCCTGCCCTCCAAAGACCACGTTAAAAGTGCTGGTGTAGACGAGTCGCGGTACGGCACACTGAATGCATGCGTCCAAGATGTTCCGGGTCCCGTCCACATTCACCTCTTCGATGCGAAGCCTCTTCAGCTGCTCCCTGCCGGACATGCCGTAGGACGCTACGTGGAACACGCAGTCAACGCCCGAAACGGCACTCACCACTTGCGCATAGTTGCTAATATCTCCTTGGACAAACTTAATTCCCTCCAGCATATCACCTTTCAGAGGGATGAGGTCAAACAGGATGACTCTGGCTCCGTTTTTATGCAGGTGGGCTGCCAGGCTGTGGGGTGAGAACCATGCATTTAAAAAATGGGTGAAGCATCTGCACTCTCACGTCATACTTAGCTTTTATGAAATTACTGTACATCATAAAGGCACACCATTTCCTGGGAAATCTCTCTTTTTTTGTCAATCTAATGGCAATACGGGTAATTTTGAAAAAAGTTTAAATGTGTTGATTTTAAACTACTTGTTTTACCTACCAGTACATGTTATTGTTTACAATTGATCAACATACCAAATACACAATAAGATAACTGAATTTAAAAAATAAATAAATATACTGCAATTGCCCAATTTGAGGACAAATGGGTAATTATTTGGCCTTTGACTATTTTTGTTGCGTCACAGTTAAGAAAAAAGTTTTTGGGGGGGGCGGGAGGAGGGATACTAATGATCAAGAATAGCTGTTTCATTGACTTCTGTAGTACAGTATAGGAAAAGTTTTTTCCCTTTTTAGTATTAGTTCACATAATGTTGATATTATGCTGTAGAGGTCATTTTATTTTCTCAAACAAAAAAAGTTCAAATCAAATAAAGTTCATTCATATAGGTCGTTCCCTCAAAAAAAAAGTTAAAATGTGAACAAAATATATTTTTTTATATTACACAGATAATGGTTTCACTGTATTCATAAAATATAAGTAATGTAAATGTAAAATTGTTTACTCATAACTTTACATCCTATTTAAACCTTTAATGGACTTATAAAACATGCAAAATAGTTGAACTGATTTGAGTTAATTTAACCTTTAAGTTATGTGGTGCTGCCATCTCGTGATAAGTACCAGTAACAAAAACATAACGTTTAAAAGAAGACGTGTTACCGATAGCCGAAGTATCCACATCCTCCTGTTATCAAGCATGTTTCAGCACGTTCACTTTCCATCACGAGCCTGTTATTTTAAGAACACATTAAACAAAGCATTGTGAACACATTGCAGACAAAAAGGTGATCGTGAAAAATATGTGAAAAAAATCTGAGCACGGTCATGCGATTTTACGTATAGGCTGCTGAGCATAGCAAGCAGAGCTATGGCACGTTTCCAGCTAGCAACGGCGTGGTCGAAGTTACAGTACACCTTGTAACACACGCTATGAAACTAATAAAATGTCATAGTTCCCAAACTAAAGCAGAACCAACCGTGGGGGGAACGTAGCACAACACGATTAGAGATTAAGTTGGGGAGCACCAGTCTCGTCAAAGTTAGTCTTACCACGAAAGCAAAGCCGGTCCGCTGAGATGCAATAGCTACGCTACATCTTCCGCTGAGGCGTAATTTACTGGGAGGTGGCGATAACAACCCCGCTTTGGTCCAGCTTTATATTTCATATTTATAATTTATAAGCAAAACACAATAATATGCATAATACACGAGAGCTGGAACAAACAATGATAAAACACAAGGATGGGGGAAAAAGAGATAAACACACACCAGGGAGTAAAGTTCGCATCGAGTACTTGGTTCATTCACTTACGCTATTTTATTTTTGAAAAGCAACAACGGATGTGAGTACATACGGCATGAAGTTTCACTTTTGTGATTGGGCGCGTCACTTTTGCAACTAACAGGAAGTGGGGGGCGATTATTTAAAAAAACTGACGTGTAAATATGACTGCTTATATGACTGCTTAGATGACTGGTGCAATAAATACATACATAAAAAAGCTTCTTTTGTTGCAACTAAAATACAACGCACGTACTCTGGTATAAATTCCAAAGTGCAAAGTCGAAGTGGGTAGGATGACTTTTTAAAAATAATTGAGAACATAAATATGTGTTTTCCTGTTAAAACAGGTTTTCGAAAAGCAGTGAACGGACACGATGATCCTCCGAATGAGTAGAGAAACAAATGCAGGGCAATTTTGGACGAAAAGCTGTTGGAGTCTGCAAAACACCTGAAACTTAGATGGAGGTTTCCCTTCTTACAAGACAATGATGAGAAACACAAGCAAAATCTACAATGGTTCAAAACTAACATCCAGGTTTTGAATGGCGAAATCCGAGTCCAGATCTGAATCCAATTGAGAATCTGTGGAAAGATCTGAAAACTGCTATTTACCCATGCCCTCCATCTAATTTTTCTTAGCTGTCGCTGATTTGCAAGGAGGAATCGGCAAAAATTCCGCCTCTACATGGGCAAAAGAGAGAGACATAGCCTCAAAAGACTTGCCCATGTAATCTCAGCAAAAAATTTATTCTGTAAATTGAGGGTGCGGAAGTAAAGTTCGCATACAGTACTTGATTAGTTTGACGATGCTATTTTATTTGGAGAAGCAACAGCGGATGTGAATACACAGAGCAAAATTAACGACTTTTCGGGTTGGGCGCATGACTTTTGCAAGTAAAAGGTAGGGTGGAAACAACCGTTTTAAAAGTTTTAACACGCAACTATAAGTACTTAGATGACCGGTGGAATCCATAACGCTTCTTTTGTTGCGTGAATTTCGAGTGTTTTGTATGGCCGCGCCTTCTGAAACAATGCCATTTCTTTTTAATTTTAGCAACGAGAATGCCACGCACATACACTGGCACAAACGCCCAAGTGCAAATGTGACATAGGTAAGACGCCCCTTACCAAATAAATCCACAAAAAACTTTGTTCCTGTGTACTAAGACAACGTTTAGACAGGCAGTATGTTGATCCTTCTGCTGCGGAAGTCCCTCGCTGTTCATGTGTAGGCATCATTGCTGGTGACTACACTCGGTTCGAAGCACAAGACAGGAGACGATTCTTATTTTTCTTTGTGTGGTCGCTATCACTGAGTCGCTAAATACCTGGCGTGCCACAGTGCACCTTCACTGCCAGAAGCGAACTGCAGGGAAGCTCCACCCCCTTTATTTACATACACCCCAGAACATGGTATCCCTCCACACAAAATAGTACCAACACTAAACTCTAATGCTAGTGGCGTACATCGTCACCCAACACCCCCACTCGATGGCGCCACATACACTAACATTGCATTAGTTACCTATACACCTGTTTTAATGCTGTCAAGTGCTTTTCCTTGGATCAGACATATACTGAGATAGTCTACTCACAATCCAGCTAATATCAGGTCTAGTGCAGGTCATGATGTATATGAGGCTGCCCAGCATTGCTCTATATTTCCTCTGATCAGTTTTGTCCCCTTCTGGAGCCAGGTCACATTTGATTTCACTTGGAGTGGCTCTTGCTTTGCATTCAGACATGCCAAACCTTTCCAATATTTTCTCAATATATCTGGATTGGTTCAATGTGATTGAGCCCACATTTTGCTTGAAATCAATCCCAATGAAATGAGTGAGGCATCCGAGATCTTTCATCCTAAACTTACTCTTGAGTTTCTCTTTGATCTCGCATAAACACCTCTCATTGCTGGCAGCCACAATTATATCATCGACCCACACTAACAAAATTTCTTTTTCTTTGTCAGACATTTTGGTGTAAATACAGTGGTCTGCTTGACTCTGTACAAACTCGTTCATAAGTAAAAACTCATGAAGCATCATGTTCCAATTTCTCCCAGACTGTTTGAGGCCATATATGGATTTGTTTAATTTACACACAAGTTGTACACCATCCCTTTGTTTCACACAAAAACCTTCAGGTTGATCCATGTATAGTTCACAGTCAATAGGTGCATGTAAGTATGCTGCCTTCACGTCCATTTGGTTTAACAGCAACTCATACTGTGCAGCAAGCTGCATCAGTAGTCGCAGTGATGTCAGATTAGCGGTCGTGAAAATGTCTCAGAATAGTCAAGTCCTTCTCTCTGACTGTACCCTTTGGCTACATATCTCGCTTTATATGTTTCATTGCCTTTGTCATCCTCCTTTAAAGCATACACCCACCTTCCCCCACTGTCTGTCTACCCTCCGGTAATGGCACAAGGGTGAAAGTGTCGTTCTCTTTAAAAGAAGTCATCTCATCTATCATCGCCTTTCTCCACTTTTCTGACTTTGGCGATGCCATTGCCTCGTAGAATGTTTGTGGCAATCCACTGTTGCTCTATAGCAGTAATCAATTGTGATCTCATTGCCTTTTATCACACATTCATAATCCTCTAAATATTTTGGTGTCTTCCTTTCTCTACTAGAAGTACGAGGAGTCTCATTACCATTGGTTGAGTCCGTGTCGCAGTCAGGTTTAAGCTCTGGTTCAGTGTCAGAATCTTTTCCTACATATTCCGTCTGTAACTGACTTGCTTTAGGCATAGTTACCCACTCTACATAGTGGTCCTCCAGTTGGGTCTTCTCGGTCTGCGTCTCACTCTCAGTCACGGTCTTTGTGATGAAGTGGACCAGTCTGTGTTTCTGAACTTTGTTTGTCTCTGGAAAATAAATCAAATAAGCAGGTGAATGACGGTCAAAACCAACAAAGATGCCCTTTTTGCCCTTTGGATCTAGTTTTCTCCTGTTTTGCTCATACACCATGCATTCTGAACCAAACTTTTTCATTTTTGACAAATCTGGCCTTTTTCCTGTGAAAAGGAAATAAGGAGTCTCCCTTGTTCTTTCGCAGTAACATCTGTTCCGTATAACTGCTGCTGTTCTGGCTGCATATGGCCATAGCTCTTTGGGTAAGCCTGATTCTATCAGCATACACCTGACCATCTCAAACAATGTGCGCCAGTTCCTCTCTGCTGTCCCATTTTGATGTGGGGAGTAGGGCGCTGATCTCTCATGTTTTATCATATTATCTCGAAGTAGAGATTGATACTCTTTTGAAACAAACTCTGTCCCATTATCCGATCTCATTCGCTTCACTTTACCATATGGTGCTGTGTCTGCCAAGAACTGCTTTGTAGCCTTGACTGCCATGTTTTTGTTCCTGAGAAAGTATACAAAAACAGCTCCAGAAAAGTCATCAGTAAAAGTGATGGCATATTTGTACCCGTCGAATGACTCTGGGTCAATAGGCCCACCTAGATCCGTATGTACCAGCCCTAATGGCTCTTTAGCTCTCACATCACTTTTCCTGTTTCTATTCTGGGTGAATTTCCCTTGAATACAGGTTTCACACTGGTTAGGTCTAGTTTTGTTACTAATTTTCATACCTTCTACCACAGCTTCAAGCTTAGCAATATCACCATAGTTACAATGGCCCATTATCTCATGCCATGTTTTCATGTCTAAAGATGCATTGCAGGAGTCCTCACTGCATTCAGAATTTTCTGTGACAATGTCAAGATAGTACATTCGGTCCTTTACAATCATCTTGCATATTGTCCCATCTGAAAGAATCATTTTGTTGTCATTCTTCGCAAAGTTGAACTTCGCTCCTTTCGAAGTTGCTGCATCCACAGAAAGGATATTCTGCGGGTATTCTGGGATGAGGAGAGCATTTGTGAGCTTGACACTCACTACTCGTCCACTGCTGTCGGCCAGCTTGATTTGCGCGTCCCCTTCTTCTCGACACTTCCGGTGATCCGTCTTCCATCAGCCAGCTGCATGATGTGATCTTTAGGCGGAAACTTTCATCAAATCGGATGAATGCGGTCTTGTCGGTGATTATGTGGGCAGAAGCACCGCTGTCCACGAGTAGTCCATATTGCTGCGCTCCCTTGGGTCGCCATTCACTCACCCGAACAATAATGTTTCTTCTTCTTCCCTCGAAGATTTGGCTTGGTCTCTGCCACGGAAAACTTTTTCCGAATCGTCCATAACTGTAGCCACTTTATTGTTCTTATCAGCTTTTGTCGTTCGCTTGTGTGGTTTCTTATCCTTACTCGTGCAGTCTCTTGCTTTATGCCCCACTTTCTCACAAATAAAGCATTCTCCATTGAAGACGTATTTCTTGTCTTTTCTTTGGGCTTCGGCTTGAATGACTTGGCGGTCATTACTTCATCTGGTCTGGGCCTGCTTCGGTAGCGGAGGGTGCATTCAAAACTTCTCAGCCTAGTCTTGAATTCAGCAAAGGTTAACACTTCCCTCGTTTGAGTCACATGCACAGAAAATGGGTTGTACTCATCAGTGAGTCCTTTCAACACCATAGCCACCAATAGTGCATCGCTTAGGTTCTCTTTAGCTCTTTGTAGCGCGGCCACTAGCTTCTCGACACGTGCTAGATAGCCCGCTAGCTCTCGCCGTTATCCATTAGCATATTGGTTAGCTCTGTGTACAGCCCGACAATTCGCGGCTTTTCTTCGGACTCAAAATGGCGTCTCAATATTTCCAGACTTTTCTTACCATCTTCTGGTGCTTCATACAGGATGAGTGTCAGTGTTTTATCATCCAAGCAGCCGCACAGTTCAGCATATGCCAGTTCGTTTTTCCACACGGTTTCTGTTGCGGCCTGTTCGCTGGATCCCGTAGCTACATCACACCCGAGGATAGCATCTTTTAGCCCGATGGTTTTCAAGTATGCTAGAACCTCGCCTCCCAGATGTGATAGCGGGCCTCATCTCCGTCAAATCGCGGCGGTAATCCTCTCCCATGGAGCGCCGCTGTGCCTGGAACCCACCTGGGCCCATAACCTGTTGATCCTTCTGCTGCGGAAGTCCTCGCTGTTCATGTGTAGGCATCATTGCTGGTGACTACACTCGGTTCAACACAAGACAGGAGACGATTCTTATTTTTCTTTGTGTGGTCGCTATCACTGAGTCGCTAAATACCTGGCGTGCCACAGTGCACCTTCACTGCCAGAAGCGAACTGCAGGGAAGCTCCACCCCCTTTATTTACATACACCCCAGAACATGGTATCCCTCCACACAAAATAGTACCAACACTAAACTCTAATGCTAGTGGCGTACATCGTCACCCAACAATGCAAAGTCGAAGTGGGTAGGATGACTTTTTAAAAATAATTGAGAACATAAATATGTGTTTTCCTGTTAAAACAGGTTTTCGAAAAGCAGTGAACGGACACGATGATCCTCCGAATGAGTAGAGAAACAAATGCAGGGCAATTTTGGACGAAAAGCTGTTGGAGTCTGCAAAACACCTGAAACTTAGATGGAGGTTTCCCTTCTTACAAGACAATGATGAGAAACACAAGCAAAATCTACAATGGTTCAAAACTAACATCCAGGTTTTGAATGGCGAAATCCGAGTCCAGATCTGAATCCAATTGAGAATCTGTGGAAAGATCTGAAAACTGCTATTTACCCATGCCCTCCATCTAATTTTTCTTAGCTGCCGCTGATTTGCAAGGAGGAATCGGCAAAAATTCCGCCTCTACATGGGCAAAAGAGAGAGACATAGCCTCAAAAGACTTGCCCATGTAATCTCAGCAAAAATTTTATTCTGTAAATTGAGGGTGCGGAAGTAAAGTTCGCATACAGTACTTGATTAGTTTGACGATGCTATTTTATTTGGAGAAGCAACAGCGGATGTGAATACACAGAGCAAAATTAACGACTTTTCGGGTTGGGCGCATGACTTTTGCAAGTAAAAGGTAGGGTGGAAACAACCGTTTTAAAAGTTTTAACGCGCAACTATAAGTACTTAGATGACCGGTGGAATCCATAACGCTTCTTTTGTTGCGTGAATTTCGAGTGTTTTGTATGGCCGCGCCTTCTGAAACAATGCCATTTCTTTTTAATTTTAGCAACGAGAATGCCACGCACATACACTGGCACAAACGCCCAAGTGCAAATGTGACATAGGTAAGACGCCCCTTACCAAATAAATCCACAAAAAACTTTGTTCCTGTGTACTAAGACAACGTTTAGACAGGCAGTAAACAAAAACGCGGAGTTTGCATGTTCTTGTGAACTGGTTGCCAGGCAATCGCAGGGCACACAGCCGTTTCACCTGACAGTGATTGTGCGAATCAAGTGTTGTTTTACAAAGACAGATCCTGTAGAACGTGCATTCGGATCAATTTAACATTTCTCTCAATCAGTTAATATAAATGAATGGTGGCAATGTGTATCAAAAAGCAACGAAGCAACGGCTCGTAAGTTGATAAACTTCAAGTTTTCTGAAGTCATTGTACCACTGTATTATAACAGTTTTTGTCAAAAATATGTCCTTTCTTTTGCAGGCAAGATGAACCTTGAGGAATACTTCAAAAGAATCGGGTTCCAGGGCCCGCATGACAAAGCGGACCTTACCACGCTGAAGTTGATCCACAAGCAGCACATCATGTCCATCCCCTTTGAAAACCTTGACATGCACTGTGGCAGAACAATCGTCATGGACATAGAAGTCATCTTCGACAAGATAGTTCGTCAGGGCCGTGGTGGCTGGTGTATGGAGAACAACTTGCTGCTGTCCTGGGCGCTGAGAGAAATGGGCTACAACGTCATCGTGTTGGCCGCCAGGGTGTTCAAACCCTCCATCTGTGACTTTTCCCCCTTGGAAGGGCACCTCATTAACAAGGTGGTGATTGACGGGAAGCCCTACATAGAAGACGTCAGCTTCGGGGGGTCCTCGCAACTGTGGGAGCCGCTGGAGCTTGTCTCTGGGAAGGAGCAAGTCCAGGTACCCGGAACCTTCCGTCTCGTTGATAAAGGAGACTTCTGGATTCTAGAGAAGACAGACAGGAAGCCAGAGATTGTCAATCCTGAGTTTGCCAATTCCAATCTGGTGAATAGGCAGTTGATCAGGAACTTGTACTGCTTCACTCTGACGCCACGCAACGCTGGATATTTCATAGATGCCACTCGCAGTCTCCAGACGAACCCCGCCTCGCTGTTCATCAACAAGTCCATCTGCTCCCTGCAAACGCCAACAGGCTTCAGGGTTCTTATTGGATGGACCTACAGTGAAGTCACATTCCAGGTCAACCAGAGCGTGGACGTCTATGATATGAGAGACGTGCCCAGTGAGGAGATAGAGAGCCTTCTGAAAGACAAGTTCAACATCCGTTTGCCGAACAAACTACAGCCTGTGAACAACCAATACAAGTACACACTCTAAAGCAGTGGTTCTCAAACTGGTGTCGTGGGAACTTCAAGGGTCCGCGAGCCGTAATTTGCAGCAGATTATTATATTAGAATGTTTTAAAAACTGCCTCCCTACAGATCATGACATGCGTGCGTGTCACTAAAACAAACATAATAAAGTAGTTACTCCTCTCCACCTTTGGGTCAGGTTAAAGGGATTGAATACATAAATCTGCTTTCCCTGTTTTATTTTTTTTATTTTAAATGTGGATGTTGAACTATAATGTAACAAACAAATTTAGCAAACAATCCACAGAAGAATTATATATATATTTTAAAACTAATCTTGAGAACTGGCTTGATTTTCATCTGCAGTGAGTGAGTGCATTACTCGTAATATGTAGAGGAAAATAAATCACAAATGTGACACAAAACCTTCTTAAAGGTCGAAAGTTGCAATTTGAAATTACTTTACAGTAGTTTTGCATTGTGTCCATGTTTTGTTGACAAATTTAAACAACAGAATGAACATCCTCAGGGATTGGTGCTTCCATAGTTTTTTCCTGATGTGGAATTACATATTTTTGATTGGAAAATATGTATTTTGAATAAAATACTTTGATTGTTTTTTTTCCCTGTGATTACTTTAAAAAATATATTAAAGGCTTCGAATATGCACTTGACTTCTTTATATTGATACATTTATTGTCAAAGGTGAGGAATTAAAACAAGTACTAAAATTAATAATGGCGTTAAGTCAAATGTACTGGAGAGTGTAATATATATATATTGTATACACACACGCGCACACACACACCGGTGTGATTTCGGACTCCTGACGTCAGTCATTACACCATGCTGTTTAAAGGCATACATCATCACATATACTACTGTGTGCTAGTGTGTGAGTCACTTGGCATAAATCCGGTTCATTTCTGTCAATTATTTTTTGTTGATGTACTTACGTTTCACAATACAGTTCTAATTTCTTAATGACATTTTTATTACTATCAATAATAATAATAATACATGTACAGTATTTTATTTATTTGATTCTTTCCCAGCAGTGGCATCTAGTCTCAAGGTATGGGACTACAACAAACTTGATGATTGGGCCAGAGCGACGAAAAGGCGGGGCTTTACTCACTACATCCGCCTATTGAGCGAGAGTTTTATCAATCTGCAGGTGATAATTGGTCCGTTTGGCCTGTCTTTCATGCAAAGAGCAGCGAACGGCACAACCCACCGCCGGCTGCTGAAGAACACACCACGTGACCACGACTAATAGACATGAACTCATTGGAGCAGGCCGAAGGTAAGACGCCGTAAAAGGTATTTTATTCAACACTCAGCGATTTTATACAGCGACCTATTTGATTATCACTCTTGAATGTCAATATCACAGGAAGGCATTAAAATGAACGTTGAATTTAAGACTCGTCTCCCTTCGACGTTAGCATGTAGCATTGTGGCTGATATGTTAGCGCTTACGATCCAGATGTGCACATAATCTACTGTATAACACAGCATGACACATGTATGACCTTGACTCCGAATTCACAACATTGTTAATCACAATTACTCGTTCTTCCATCAGACCTGAAAGCCTTTGAGAGAAGACTGACAGAATATGTCTCTTGTTTACAACCTGCAACAGGCAGGTGGAGAAGTAAGTCAGGCAAAAGATACATACACCGCTTAATTATTTTTTCATAATAATTTCTCCGTTTTGTTGTTTTTTTTTTTCTCAGTGATTTTGATCGTGGTGTCAGTCTGCACAGCCACCGGCGCTTGGAACTGGTTGATCGACCCCGATACACAGAAGGTATGCATTCAATTCTTCTTTCAATGAGGACATATGGAGATGAAAACATTACTTTTTATTTGCTTGTATATAAATAGTTCAAGATTTTAGCTGGATTGTGATGCAGCAGTGCATTATCTCACCATGTTAGCAGATTGAGAACTGTGTCTGTAACTGTTGTGGCTGTGGTCCTCTTGTACCACAGGTGTCTTTCTTTTCATCGCTGTGGAATCATCCCTTTTTCACCATCAGCTGCATCACGCTCATCGCACTCTTCTTTGCTGGGATACACAAGCGAGTGGTGGCGCCGTCGATGTATCCTTTTCAGTGAGAACTACCAAAATTGAGCACAATATTAATTGTCCTTTCAAATGATTTTTTTCATTTGTACTTTTTTTTTTTCCACGCTACTTTTACTGTATTTTTATTCTTCAATCCTGTATTTATTCAAAACATAATTTAATGTAATAGAATAGAACTGAATAGGCAGCACCTTTCCCTTCCATCAAATTTCCCGTTCTACGGTTATCATATTCTTCCTTGACCCTTTTCACCTTCAGTATAGCTGCAAGGTGTCGGACAGTTTTAGCGGAATACAACATGTCCTGTGATGATGTGAGTTAATATGCATTTATTGACACGTGTTTGCGGGTCATTTTGTGGGTCTCAATGTGTTCATTATTTTTGACTCTTACCAGACGGGAAAGCTTATACTCAAACCACGGCCGAACATCCAGTAAGTGTACGAGTGTGGGTGATCCGAAGACATCTGAGGGGGGGGGACATTAACCTCTTATGGTGATGACGGTTTGTCAAGAAAGAGAAGAATGGACATGGCCAATTTGTACCTGTGCTTATGTTGAAGCTGCTCAATTCCTCTTAAAAGCACGTCTGTGTGTTTATGTTGATCATGTATTTTATCAAAATGTTTCTATTTTTTAAAAGTGTTTACTTAATAAATATACCAGCTATGAAAATGTCTTTGGTGTTACTTATTAATGCATTATTTTTATTATTGTCTCTGAAGGACTCTAACGCATAGTATGAAAGGGAAGAAGGAAAAAAAGAGTAGGAAGCAAGCAAGGATGTATGAAAGGTTGGGAGAAAAGGAGGGATGAAGTAGAAGTAGGATGAGGGAGGATGAATTAATTGAAAAGATGCAAAACACAGATGGTAACAAAGGAATAAAGAAATAACTGGAAGGAAAGATGGAAGTGTGGATTGATTGGAGGAAGCAAGGACATAGGGATCGTTTTGAAGAATGGTTAAACGGTGGTATGAAAGGAATGAAGGAAACAAGGATAGGTTTGAAAGATAATTAAAAACATAAGTGTACACCACCATGTTAATTATTTTTATTTTAAAACTGCATTCATAATCAAGCTACTATTATAAATTAAAACTTAATGATAATTTTTTTAATCGATGAGTGGTTACTATGAAGGTAATTATTACTTTTACGTTTCACATTATTACTGTATAGTACTGTATTATCTATTATCAGCTCTTGCAACACGATTGCGACACATTTTCTTGCTTTACGGTACAACAGCAAAACTCGCACTTTACGGCAGCTATCTTCCACATGGCCTTTTCCTAGTTCATCGTCATTACTGAGGGTTATTTTCTGAAACTTCCGATCGATTAACATCGAATTTTCCATATTTGCACTTTAAAACAAGTTCAGAATGGGTAAAAGTAAGACGACAAAGTTTAAACGTCCTCAGTTCAATGCTGTCGGACTACCTGTGACCGCCGTGAAGGAAGCGACTGCAGAGGAGGAGGTATTCGCGGACGACGACTGCCCGGCGGTGGAACTGCTGGAGAAAGTAGGAGAGAGCAGCAACCAATTTTCGTTTAAAAACGACTTTTACATGTAAACGACTTAATGACGTAACTCCCCTGTAATGCAAAACTAGTAAGTGTAGTCTATCACCAGCAAATTTGGAGAATTCCACAACATATTCTCTTCGCCAGAGTCGTCCTAGTGTTGTTCAACGTGATTTGTAGCTGTCAGTGCGCATAATCGCAATGTGACTAAAGTCCAACAGTGGTAAGCTTTGAGTATGACCTCACCAATGCTGTTCTGGATAGATGAACACAGAAAACTCAATTATTTCAATAGAATGACCTCGCGTCCTGTTTACTTTTTCCATTAATGACCAAATTCACGAAGTTTTTTTCCCGAGCTGGAACTAAGGCAGAGGTGGCACCATTTGTGATCATCACACATGCGTATGCATGTAACAAGGCGTGCAACTAACAGTTATTTCAATAATCGATTAAAATGAACAGCTTTTGGTTTCCATGCTTTTGTTGAAAAGCAGGTCATTATTTCAGATTGACAGACTAGAACATAGGTGTCAAACTCAGGTCCTGGAGGGCCACTGCCCTGCATGTTTTCCAACTCTCCCTGTTGCAACAC
Source organism: Hippocampus mohnikei (assembly GCA_026261675.1). NCBI lineage: Eukaryota > Metazoa > Chordata > Actinopteri > Syngnathiformes > Syngnathidae > Hippocampus > Hippocampus mohnikei. Next base: position 6,573,180 of record JAKGUB010000341.1, read on the forward strand.
ACCTGGCTGAAAATCTGAGGATTTTGAGAATTTTAAATTTAAACGGGTATCTAAATAAATAATCTATTATCAGAAAAAAATATTAATAGTTGTCAGCTATTCGATTAACCATTGCTCTTCTACATACAATACAATATTACATCTCAAACATCAGCTGATGTCTGAGATTGCCACTTTCAAATTTTATATGCTGTAAAAATCACATTAAGATAACGAGTGTTTCCATCCCTAGTTGGAGAGTCCCAGTGCGGATGTAAGGGAGTGTGCATGCGCCGGCATCTCTCGGGTAGTCCAGCAGAGTCAGAGCATCCCGAGCTTTCTGCAGAGGGACGCAGTGAGGCGGCTTGGTCCCATGTTGCTGGACAGCAGCCTGGCCGTCAGGGAGACTGCCGCCGGAGCACTCAGGTGCAAATAGAATGCTCCTCGTGGAGGCAGCATGAAAGTTTTTTTTTCTTTCCTTGCACTCTCAAGGGGCCATCAGAGGCAAAGCTTGCGAGCTAACTGCATGTCACATTTGCGCCGAATGGGGGGCTAATGCAAACAAAGGCAATCGGGTTCTTATATAAAGTGGGTGAGCGGCAACTCATTGAGGACTCAAATATATATATTTTTCTCAATATTGCAAGCTTTTGTACAGTATTGGGAGTTTTTTTTCCATTGACAATCTCCCCACAATATCGTGATTGTCTTATCGTGTTGGTTCATGTCATGATATCGTATGGTGACGTTTGATTATCGTTACTTCACTACATTTGAGTAGTACATAGTTCCAAGTCTTTGTACGTTTTCAGCAACAACAAAAAAATCGTCAAACATGTATTATGCATTTAGAAACAAATCACTGAATTCACTTCACAGGGTCTTGAAGCTTGCCAGACTCCAGTGTTGTGTTTGTATTTCTCTGGTTTAACCCACAGAGGGCGCCTTGTAATAGCAAACCAGCTCATTCATTCATTCATCTTCTGAACCGCTTGATCCTCACTAGGGTCTTGCGTTTTGTCATCGAGTTACCTGTGTCGTCTCCGCCGATAGCAAACATTTCATAGACAAATAAGAACTATTACTTAAAATTGAAAAGTTGCAAAAAGCAATTCACCATCAAACATAACAAACTGTTTGCACTTGGCGTTTGTGTGTCCACTGACAGAAATCTGAGCGCGTGTGGTGGCCCGCAGGTGTGCGAGGACATGGTGAAGTGCGACGTCATGACTCCTCTGACAGCACTGCTCAGAAATGTGAGCACTTTTCACCACTGGCCGCATCACTTCTTTTTCTTCTTGCTCAGCAGCTGTCTAAGCATTGGGCTGACGGCAGCCATCGGCATCATCAACTTTGTTTGCTGGGATTGAGCTTCAACTTGATGTTTGAGTCATTTTTAACGTTGCTTTTCAAATGGTATGCAACAAATTTTGCAGCTATTTAAAAAAAAAACCGAGCAGCTTGTCTTATATGAGTCACAAAGTAGTGATTTCCTTCTGGTATATTCACCTATTTGTCTTTTTTTTTTTTTTTGTGGGGAACCTATCCATCGCTATTTGGTGAAAGACTCACCTATTTGCAGTATTTGTCTCAGGCCATGGCCGTGTCTATTATAAACAATTGCTTTGGCACCATGTTGTGACATCTTGGTGCCAAGGAACTACCGTGAATGAAGGTGAGGAGCTTCATTTAGACAGGCCATGTCTAGTGTTACATAAAAGTAGTGCTTTACCACCATCTTCTTTTGGGGGTCCGTTATTTACGGATCCCTCTACACTCTTTAATTATACTGTAGAAAAATGTTTTATGCCACATTTATGTTATGAGGTGTGCTGTGAGATTTTTGTAATGTAAAAAAAGGGTATTGTCTCAAACGTGTGGATGGCACATGGCAATGTTATTTGATGACTAGCCAAATTAAGCGGATGCATACTTTGGAGTTTTTTTTCCCTGTCCGTTCAATAGAGCGATCTGTTTCCTTCCCAGTGTTGCGTAGGTTTCGACGGTGCCGCAGAGCCGACCAAAGAGCCAAAGAACCGAGCTGAGAACGTCCTCAATGAGGCAGTGAGCCTCCTGTGGAATCTCTGGTAAGCACCGCTAAATCCATCGGCGGTTTGTGTTTCGGGAGGCGATGATGCGGCAGTGCACGGCCTGACTGCAAATATTTGGACAGCACCACAAATGGCTGTTATTGTGCTGCGGTGGTCATCCGGTGGATTATTTTAACATGGAAGCCCTCAGATGTCCTCAAAGCTCTGATGGTGTGCCAGACGCGAGCAGCCGGCACTATTCAAATTTCAACTTCTATTTGTATTCTTTCTATGATTTACTGATGTTTCAATCCATCGTGAATGTGAGACACCCTCCTCATGGTATTGTTATTGTGGCCTTTCCACAAGTGAGTGTACCAATGTTCGAGTCCTTTATTTATTTATTTATTTATTTATTTCACTACACAAATCTTACTATGCATTTTCCAGATGTTACTTCTGTAAAAATAAGGTAAATACCTTTTTTTTTTTTTTTTTTTTACAGAAGGCCAACATCCCAAACCATATCCATTTCTTGTCCTTTCAGGCATTGCATAATTTATCCGTCATTATATGACATGTTGCTTGATTCTTTGTCATGTCCTTTCCAGCGAGAGCAGCAACCAGGCGCTGTTCCTATTCAACAAATCAGGTCTTCTTGACGTGCTAGTCCATTGTCTGGAGAGACACCCCCACAACGTGGAGTTAGCCACTTCTGCTGGTGACAATTGACATTCAATCCAAAGGTTTGGTTGAAATCCCCAAACCTTAAAGCTACAGCTAATGTTTTATTTTGCCGTTCAACAGCGCACTGTTTGCACACGGTGTCGGAGGACAACCCCGAGCTGCTGTGTAGCATCAATGACCATGTGCATGGAGCTCTAGAGGGCATACTGCTGTCAAACCAGCCTGGCATGGCGCACACTCTCCTCAGGACACTGGCTGCAGGTGCTCTTTATCACTTCTTCATGCCCTCATTTAGTCCTAAATATGTACCAAATTCTAAATGGTTGTGATAAATTAGATTATTATGTTATGGTCGCATGTAGTCAAAAGCATTGGAAAGGTAGCACCGACACAGAATGCGGGTGTGAAGCTGATGGCGGGGGGTTGTACTTCTCCCCTATGGGAGAAGTAACAATTCCACAAGCCTATTTCACGCTGCCTGTGGAATTGTTATTTTCCTGCCTTTCTCTATATTTTTACCTTTTATACTGAGCAGTGAGTCAATGACACAGAAAAAGATGCAGGCCAAGTTGCTGATTTGACTTCATCGCATCATATTGTGTTTGAACTGTTCACACAAAACATTGCCTGAACAAAATTCTAATTTTTTGGTCAGTGGACACAACAGCTTCTTGTTTACTTTCAAACTTGTTGCAGATGGGTGCACGTTTTGAGACTGACGTTGCTGATTCACTGGTCAAAGGACACTTTGAATCTCTCCTCTTTCATCTAGAATTGCTTTAAACAAAAAAGCGTCTGCATGAAAAGTGGCAAAGATTGCATGAGTGTCCGTGTTTTAGGTTATGTGTTGTGTTATCTTATTTTGTTATTTTATGTTGACTGAAAACTAGCATTTATGCTAAGTCCGGCGCATTGACACTGTTTATTCATTTGTTGATTAAGTGCACTGCCCCAATGAAATTAAATAAATAAATAAATAATCCGTCTTTAACAGGTAGTGTGAATGGGACTTTTGATGCTACATCGAAGGTCTACTTCATCCACCCCACTTGGTTTCCGTGCCTTTAATCCAGGCCAGATCGTGTAAAATGGGTTTTTGATACTTCCTCCAAAGGCAGAAAATTACAGGGTTGACTTCTCATAGGGGAATGACGTTGACCCGGTAGTTTTTGTTTCTCCCTTGAAGGTACAGAAGCCCCATGAAAAGCTTGTGCTTTTTCTGAGATTCCGTGTTGCTGAGAGAATGAATGAATGTGCACACAATTGCTGTAGTATATGGAGATAAATTGCTTGGATGCAGCATGCAGGTAGATTATATAATGTTTCCATGAAATAAATCGTCTGAATGTAATGTTTTGGCACAGGATCGCTGTGGAACATGATGGGAAGCCTCCCCGCTGCTCGCCAGGCTCAGACCCTCACAGCTGTGCTCACCACAGTGTCCCAATGTCTGGATTTGGACACGGGTGAGCTCATCCCTCAACTTCACAGAGCAGAGGAGGCACGCTTCAAGGATGCTCCCCCCGCGTCAGGGATGGAGGCGCACGCGAGCGGGGAGCCCGCTGTGGAGGAGATGGATGAGGAGGGAACAGCACAGCGAGTGAAAAATGGAGATTCCGATGATGACTTTTCTGATCTCTTGCCTGTAAGTTCACTATCTGGTTTTGATCAGCATTTTATTCTATGACAAGAACTCACACGATTTAAAACTAAATATCCTAGCATACACCTTTTATACCAAATTTAACGAGGATGACAGTCGTCTCAAATGTGTGACACACGATCCTCCGTACAGATAGTTAGTTGAATTGTGCCAGTTTCTGGAGAGAAGTATGAACACTGAAAAGTCTTTACAATCCAGTAGGACAACAAAAGTGTGAAACTATACTCCTCTACTATTTCAGCATTTTGGAATATACTGTCTCACACACCAGGAAGTTGAAACTGAAAAGCACTTTCACTGAAAAATATTCACATTAAAGGGAAAGTCAAGCCCCAAAACATCTTTACAATAAGATGTTCATTGTGACCCCACCATTCTAAATGTGGTATTCTTGCGAACGTTACATGACCAAACCCAGAAGACAGGTGAGCCTTCGGCACTGTGATGTCATTTTCAGTCGACAGCAAGTGACAAAATGACCGCCCCGAGAGATGGATAAAAATGGTGAATCAATATTGTATCACATTCAACAATGTGATACACTGCAATATCAATATTGTGTCTTGCCGCTGTTAGACACTGCTACCACCAAAAAAAAGACATTTTAATATGCTTATATTTTATAATTTATATTTATATACTTTTTGTTCTTATCTATGTATACACACACACACACACACACACACACACACACACACATCCATCTTCCTTTCCTAATTTTGCTGCTGTAAATTGGGAATTTCTCCATTGTGAGACAAATAAATGTTTTCTTATCTTATCTTAAACCAGCTGTCATGTTCAGACTGGTACTTACTGTCTAGGGTACCCAGTAGGCGAGTACCACGACCTTGGCTAGACAGATGTGTCACCCTCAGCCATCTCTAAAGTGATGAGATTGAAGTGGATGTTTGGTATGTTGCAGCCACTCCAAACATCCATCTGAGATCCCCCATTCAGGCTTTGTGTATTCAAACACACACACACACACACACACACACACACACACACACACACACACACACACACACACACACGGTTGTTGTGATTTAACCAGCTGAACAATCTTGGCCAGTGTCTTCACTCACAAGGCGGCTTGTTTACGTCCAGAGGGAGCTGGAGGAGTTGAGGGAGGCGGCGGCCTTGCTGACGGCCCAGCAGACATCCCTGGAGATCCTCGTCAACATGTGCTGCTCTGACGGTGAGGCTTACACTGACATGATTCCCTCTGACATGGCCGCCATGTTATCATTTTTTTTTCATTCCTTTTGCATTTGGCGAAAGCTGTAATGACGACACCTTCTCGAAGAGCCTTGTGATGTGTGTCCATTCAGATCCCTCAGACGATGAGTGGGAGGAAACATCAAGCGGCGACGAAAGTGAAGTGACGGCTGATGGATTTTCTAGCCTCATGTCACCGCTATGTTTGTCGGCAGAGGTGCATGCTGCCCTCATCAACCACAACATCCCAGAAAAGGCAAATTTGAGAAATATACAGTACAGTGAAATCTATTTGTCATGTACTTGCATGGGTATTCATATTTCAAAAACATGCATGTTGGGGTCATTGATGACTCTTTAATTATCCATAGGTGTGAATGTGTGTGTGAATCCCGTGTGTGTGTGTGTGTGTGTGTGTGTGTGTGTGTGTGTGTGTGTGTGTGTGTGTGTGTGTGTGTGTGTGTGTGTGTGTGTGTGTGTGTGTGTTTAACCTATTGTCAGTAATTAGCAAAGATTTGGGGCTTTTGGTTGTATTGTTGTACTCAGTAACATTAAGATTCCACAAGATGCCACCAAAGTCCTCTATAATTATAAAATAGCAATTGAAAGTCTGAAGAAGTGACAAGTCTCAGTTTCACTTGATTTAATGTCATGTTTGATGAGTTGAAATGACATTCAAATGTTTTGGGATTATAGTTTGTGTGTATTATTTATGGTTGAAATAGCAGTTCTAAACACTTTTAGGTGGGGGGGTGTCAGTTTACTCTTAACTCTCTCTCACCCACACGTATGCATGCACAATTTCCTGCATGGCTCAGTCTCTATTACTGGAGCCTACTTCTCTTGCTCAAAGTCAGCTAAGATAGGCTCTGGCTCATCTGCAGCCTTAATGAGGAAAATCACTGAAGGAGGTGGATCAATATGTTTTAATATAATGAAAATAAGAGTTCAAGGTGAACAGTCCTCTCCCAAGGCTAAACCAGAAAGTCGCTGTGAGTGTGAAAGATTGGGTGAGCGGAGTAAAAAACAACTGCACCAAGAAAGAACAAAATGTCCTCACTGGAGGAGGTCAACATGGTTGTGAAGGTGAATGCAAACCTTTATAATGTCCAACCACGTACGTGCCTGTGCATTCATAACACATGTATGTATTATTTGTCTTCAATTTGTACTATACTAATATTTGTTGTCTTGCTTGAAGGTGCTCAAAAAGACGCTGTTCCCCAAGCAAGAAGCCATGGACGTGTGCCGCCAGACTACCAACTGGAGAGGGCTTCAAAAGAAGTAAACTCACTCCTCGCGAGAGGTTTTAAAGCCATTGGGATTTCAGTGACGCTGCTCTTTTCCTTGGACAGAATGCGGCGCGTCCAGTCTCGTGCCCTCACGTGCCTCCACAGCATCCTGTCCGGCATGGACGCCGAGTCTCTGGGCGGGGCAGAAGCCCTGCAGCAGGCTGCACAGCACTTGTCTGCACTGGTTTTTGGAGCACCAGGTACTGCTGTGAACTCCATTGATCTGGATTATTGATAGATTGATTCAGTACGGTTAGAGACACGTAGTACGTACAGTATATCAAGAGTGTCTGGACTTGACTACTTTTTCTGTAGCCAAGCTTCAGAGATCGATCAATTCACTGTCAGCATTGCAAACCCACGCATTTTCACCAACCTGCAATAACCAACGGCACAACACTTTTTCTTGTTGTCATCCAATCAACGAGACATCACATTGCACTTTGTGCGCCTTTCGCAATAGTGTGCACACTTTTTGTTTTGTCTTTTTACCACTCTCAAAGAGATCCCTAAAGATGAGGAGTTCCTGGAGGCAGTCATCAGTGCGATGCGGGCTCTTTTGCAGATGACCGCCTCGAAAAACATCCCTCTGGTAACATGAATGTCAATTTATTGGGGGGGTGAGGAGGGGGTATTGCGATATCATCTTTATTGTTTTTTTTTACAATTTTTGTTTGATTTCTATTAGTCGATAAACTTGCAGCAGCTCATGAGCCTCAGTGAAGCTGCTTCCCGCTGTGATGTTGTCAGCGTGAGAGTCAATGCAGTCGCCATCCTGGGCATCACTGGCAGCACCCTCGCCAAAGAGAAAGGCTCAGCTCCAACCCTTGAGGTTTGTTTCACATTGCCTGTAAAAGTCAGAATTTTTCTTTATTTGGTTATTCTATATCAGTGGCGCAGTGAAAAGCTGTCATTTTCTACCAGTTTCTCCTTGTTGCTGTTGTGTGAACTGCACCGACGCAGTATGGGCAGAACAATGCAGTTTTCCATCTATACATAAAGTGATAAATCCCACTTTAGTTATTTTGTAGGATCTCTCTGTGTAAAACAAAGGTTTGTATCTATTTTAAAGGACCATTTCTTTCACAGATGATTGGGAGCGGCTTGCTCCAAGTCGCAACCAATGATGCTGACCTGGTAGTTAACGGCGAGGCCTTAGACGCCCTTTTCGATGTCTTTGCGGATGGCAAGGAGGCCGAGGCAGCGGCCAAGAGCATCCAGTTACTTCCTGCTTTGAAGATGCTTCAGCCTGTCTTTAAGGCCAAGGTACTGTATTTTTTGTTTTTGTTTTGGAATTCAAACCGTTGCACGTGACATTAGCAATTCTTGTGTGTGCATTTTTTGACTGCATTTGAGATGAGACGTGGTTGTAGGTACATATGCTGCTTCTTTTTTGTCATCAGATCCGGAAGGCAAGCAGAGACGAGTACAGCCCGCAACAGCTGTGCGTGCTCGACAACGTCAGAGTCAATCTGAGGCGATTCATCGGCTACCTTGAGACTCTGGCCAAGAAGTGACCGCAATATGGTGGTGAAAACCATCCAGTATTTATTATTTTTAATGTTGTTTATTTTGGTTTGGCATGACTTCTAAGTTTTTATTTGAGGTTTCTTTACTGTGAAGAAAGCAACTGCTGGTTGAAGTTGACGGTAAGAGAGAAATGTGGTGTCTCATTCTTGATTGATATCATAAAGCAGGGTTTCCGAAACTGAGACTGCAGGATCCTAAAATGGCTTCCTTTTATAATTTATTAGGGGTTTCCTAAGTGTCATAGACTATGTAATAGACTTGGACAATTAATGCATCAAGTGCCTTACAGCAGGCTTCTCATCCTTTTTGTGTCCAGGAACCCCTTACGAGGGAGAATTGACGTGTCATAAAATTATCGGGTTCTTAGTTTACAATTGAGCCATGCTCAATTTACTCCATGCATGGGCCAAGTTGTGAGACAAGAGGGTTTTTTTTACAAGCTCTATTAACAAAACTGTTAAGTCTGATGGGTTGTAGAAGGGCCCAACATCATGAAATTTCTATTCCTGTGTTAGTCTTCCCCAAAACATAAACTTACCTTCATGTAGTAATCATCCAAAAGAAAAGTGGCACAAGTCAGAACGTGCCCCATTTCATTAGTAACCAACGCTAGTGTACCGTAGTTGTAAAGTCACAATTACAGTAAATATTTGAATAACAGCATGTGAATGTGAAACAGTAAATTTGGCAATGAATGATCAATTTTTTTTTTCATAACCTCATGTCGGAAACTGAGGACTCCACTGAAATCACCTTGTGCTTGATGCCAAAGAAATGTACCAGTAATTAAGGAGGAATACACTGTTTCCGTAATTTGAAACTGTCCCCAGGTGTTTTGGTAACATGCCTATGATATGTCTTGGTCATAATACACCTGGGATGAATAATTACATATTCTATTTTGAGCCGAACTGAAATTAGGCTGTTTTGAGAGTTGACCACTTGGCTGTGTCTCATGCAAGTGAGCTACTGCTCCTACTGCTTGGCCAATGGCAAGTCATCACTAAGACGCTTAATTACACTTGTCGGGTGATTTGAAAATTTCCCCCTGATGACGCATAGTGTTTACAAGCAAAGCTACATCTTTACCTGTCTTGCATCATGTCAGATTGATCCATCTTCTCTATTATACAGTCTATTTTTTGATGACAATAACAAACCTGGCTGCGCTGGTTGATGTATCCCTGACATTTTACAGTCATTGTCAAATTTTGACAATTACATTTTCAAGACACAACTTTTCAAGTGTGACCCCCCCCCCTTTTTTTTTGCATGCCACATCCTCTTATTTTTATGAAAACGAAGATGTGGTTCTTAGATATTAGTCTTTTTTTTCAAATGTGCTGTAAGCGGTTGGACAACTCTGCAGACTAAAGTTTTTGTGAAATATTCTGTAAAACCGCAAATGTTTTGATCTCTCATAGTGTGCCTATGTTTTGTCTCCTAAAACAGAAGGTGTAAATGGTCAAATTAGCTTTTTTGATCTGCAAAAATAATGTACATTTAGCATATAACTTTGTAATGGGGATACTCGTAACATCGCTTAATGGAGGACAATTGCAATGTCTGCCAACTAGTATCCTGTGATTGTTTATATCTTGTGACTGCCTTTTTTAAATAAAAGCAGATTGTGAAATGTATTTTGGTTGACATGTTTTATTGAAACAACATATGGACACATGTAGCGCACCGTTCATTTAATCATTTGAACACAAAATCACAAAGGACACTTTTGTCAAACTACTGTTCATACACTATCGTACATACATATAATACACACCAGTACAACAATACCCATAAAACTCCAATAGGTTGTCGGATGTCAGACAAAAGTTGAGCAGGTGGGATCTGCAGCACAATGTTTAAACACCATATATACCATTTATTCTTTCTCTTACAAGCTTTTTGAATACGTACTTTGTCACTCCAGGCTTTTCAGCAACATTTCACTGGGTTCTTTATAAAAGAAAGGGCAATGTTTATCATGAAGTGCAAAAAATGTCCCCGAAAACTTAAGTTGCATTACATTGTCTATATAGACACTGTAAAAAGATTGTTTCAACGTTTCTATTTTTTGTGATTAATTATAAGTTTTTTTTGGTCCGTATCTGTGTGAAATTGCTGTAATGAATATTTCAGTCAATACCGGAACACTGAACATTCTCAAACGCAAGAAATGACACCGCAGAAGGGCAAATAAAGGAACGCTCAGAAGTAAATCGCAAAGTATCCAACTACATTTTTATGTTCTTGATTTGGTTTAGTGACACTCTTTAAGACGGTTAAGACCGCTTGGTGGTCCAATACATCAGATCTCATGAGTGCACTTGTCCCCCCTCCACACACACACACACACACACACACACACACACACACACACACACACACACACACACACACACACTTTCAATGACAGTACTGCATATTGTCGATCGATGTTGCACGATTTCATCCGAAATGTTTTAATACAATACATGAGCCTAGTTTCAAGTAAACATAATTTCGGACTCCTCAAGATCAATTTCTTCAGCAACACATTCGATAATTGTATCTTTGACCAGATACTATCTATTTTTACTTTGTAAATCCTATCTATCTATCTATCTATCTATCTATCTATCTATCTATCTATCTATCTATCTATCTATCTATCTATCTATCTATCTATCTATCTATCTATCTATCTATCTATCTATCTATCTATCTATCTATCTATCTCAGCACATCTGGAGGGTTCACATAAACCAGACGTCGTTACGTAACGAGCACGCAAAGAAAAAAAAACGCTATTACGTAACAAGCTCTCCCCGCCCACTCCCAATTCGCGCATGTGCACTACGCAGCAGCTCGGCCAAGCTCCGCCATTGAGGGAGTTACGATTCCGAGGGAAGGGTCAGGGAGAGAGAGAAGCTATACATCGAAACCGCACAGTCTCGTGTTCCCCCCTGGGGTGATAAAAAAAAAAAGGAATAACAGCCGTACAGGTACCGGTAACTGTCTCTCGGTACTCTCGTCGCCTTCCTGTGCTCTATCGCCGTGTGTCTCAGCCACCTCCAAGGGACTAAATTGGAAGAAGTAATTGGGGGGCAAAGCAAGGCGAGCTAAGGCTAGCTTGGCTAGCTGTTCACGGGAGGGAGGGGTGGGGGAAGGGGGGGGGGATTCTTGTCTACTCTCGTTTGATGGATCCGCGAATCTCCTGGTTCCAACCAGAACAACGCGGACCCGCCAACAACCTGTGGATGCAGATCTGGGAGACGACGCAAGGGCTCGGCTATCTGCACGTCAACAACAGCTTCGGCATCCTGAAAGCGAGCCTCAACGCGGCGTCAGGAGCCGTCCTCCTCGCTGCTGGGACCGGGCCGTCAGAGTCGATCATGACAAGTCCAACCGGGGACGGCGAGATCATGGAGCAGCGGGACTTTTTGCCGCTGGAGACCGGCAACCGCAACCATCGAGCGACCCCGCCGAGTAGCAGGGGCCCGGCGGAAGGGCACCCCAATAAGCGGAAACGGGACAACAAGGCGAGCACCTTCGGATTCAACTACAGTCTCTTGAACGGTAGCCCCGGCACGGAGGGCCGCGACGTGTACGCGGGCACGCCGTGGAAAAGCAGGAACTACTCGGAAGGGAATCGTTGGGTAAGAGAAAGTTTGTGTTTTGGGGTGCATATTTTAAACAATGTAGGGCCCGAGGCCAAACCAATCAACGGGCCCTCCATATCCTTACGTTGCAAATATTTTGCAATAAATATGTGTTTATCGTTAATTAAAAATAATACATTTGGGACGATTCTATCATTTGCTGAGTTCGATAAAGTCCTTCGAATCTCTATTAATGAATATCTAACAAAAACATAATCTACACGCTTTACTGTAATTTAGAGCGACACCTTTTTATTAAAATTACACATTTGTCAGCTTTAATCTTCAAGGTGAAAAGCATCACTTTGTCACCGTCCACTTCATCTCGGATGACTCTGACAGCAGTGCTCCAGCGACGGCACAAAGTATCTGGCTTGTGCTGTTGTCTGTTGGTGTCACCCCGATAAAACTTTAAACCTTTGGTAGTTTTGTAGAAGTTGTTTGTTTTGCACTTGCTTTCTCCTCTTCTCTGCTCCACTGGGAAAACTCATTTTCCTCGCCAAGCACCAACTCGTTTGTTTTTACTTGTGTAATACCAAGTTGGACTAGTCCAATGCGCGAGAAGGGAGGGTGGCAGTCACAAATTGTCATGATAAACATATTTTTAAAAAGGGATGTCATGTACAATTTTTTTTCCTAGACCGACACTAATTCAGAGTATACTCTTTTTATGTACTAACTGATATTGTACTTTTGGAATGTAACATTTAATTGAATACAATGACAATGAATTGTGAACACAGATTTTTATTTCTGATACGTTTCATGTTTTGCATATTCTATATTCTACTTTGTTTATTTTGTTTGTATAATTTTCACATTTAGTGATTCTTACGTGTACCACGAGTTATATAGTTAAAAAAAACGGATATAAAATGTAATCATTAGACTTTACAACTATATCAAAACTTTCAGTTTAATGTTATTCTGAACTTCCTCAATGGTCCAGGCTTTGTGGTCGTGGGGCTTTAAGCAGGTGCTTGTTTGGCTCATGCCTTGGGCCAGCTCTGCTGCATATGTACACAACGTGCAGCCAATGCGACCGAGTCCGCCCACTCCTCTCCACTCCATACTTGACACACTAGGCACGTGATCCACCCACTCTCGAACATGCATGCAGTACATTTCACGCAGCATGTGCAGAGGTCGTATTTCAGCAAGTCTCACGGGCCTTCAAGTCATGTGCATGCAGAGTTGCGGTGGGCAAAGTGTGGTCCGCAGGCCATCTCTGGCCTTCCGTGCCATTTTATGCAGCCTGGTGAAAGCTTGCTACATTTTTTTCCGTTCAAGCTATAACATTGATGATATCCCTCTGCAGCTACATTTATGTAATATGGTTGATGTAATTATTTGGGTTTCCACACAGAACATTTTGCAATCAAGCATAATTGAGATTTTATTTCAAGGGAATATAACCAAGTTGATCATTTTTGTGCTCGTAGTAGATCCTGTAGTTGAAACTGTTTTACGATGCTGCCTCAGGCACGTGTACAGTAAGTCACATGCACAGTGTGTGTATATATATATATATATATAGTAGGATGGCATGTTAGTCAATATGTCAAACGCCGCCCTGTGTTACGGTATAGTACAAGTGAGAGCGTGGTCGCCCTTGGCTGAGTGACAAGACGTATTGTTTTACCACAGGTGCTGCACCGCAGGAGAGGTCAAGTTGACTAGCAATTATTCTCATAGGAAGTCACGGGAAAAGAAAAAATGGATTCCAGGTTCACATTGTAGCCATCATAAAACCTTCAGCAAATATACAGACAATATTTGAAGTCGCCTGCTTAACTTAATTTTCATACAACTGTAAAAAAAACAAGTTGAAACTGCTAGAATGAAGTAAGACTACTGAAATCTATCCCATTTCAAATGTGGCAGTGTGTGGATGTTACCTTTAGCTTGATTTCACTTTATAAAACACATTTATATCTGTTTTATTGTCGATTAGTATGTGGGGAAAATTATTCTCATGTCTGTTTCTTACTTAAGAGAGATTGGAAAAGTTGTGACCAAATTGCTGAGTTGACATGAACATGGACTGCTTTTGTAAGCAAGCTTCTCTCTGTTTGCAACCATGTTGTTTGTGGAAGCAGTGCACATCACTTGCGATGGCCAAAATAACAACATGTAGCTTTGCAAACACAATCATCAGCGGACTGTATTTTTAAAATTTTGATTTTAATTTGGAGCCCCCAAAAAAGATAGCCGGTGTAACGTGTGATGCATGGAACGATGTTTACATGGTGTGTAACAGAGCATGACTGAGCTTTCTGTTTCCATGCTAAGACTCGTTTGTAAATGGAGACAATTAATCATGGCACATTTTGTTTGTAAAGGGAATCGTTCGTCACCCGGGTTATTTTGTGAAGTTTGTATATTGATTTTCTTTTGTAGTTTCACATAGGTTGTTTTTTTGCTGTTTATATGTGTGTTTGGGTAGGCGTGGGCAAGTTATGTTGCTGGAAAATCCTTACATTATCGAGTTTATACCCACATTTGAAAGAGGACATTGTGACCTGAAAATGTCCGGTTCCGTCTTGGTTTTCTTTTTCCTTCTTTATGCTGCCATTGCGCGTAGCTGATTTTCACCACTTGAGAGCGAAAACTGCAGTTGTGTCACATGAACCACGTGGCTATAAATCCAGCCCAAGAGCTTTGAAGGGTGTGCTTGTTTGTGACTCGGGCTTGTTTTTTTGGACTAATGGAGCCTTTTTTGTGCTGCTTCTCTTTGCATTGCACTGCATGAATTCATCTCTCTGTGATTTGAGGTTACAAGTTGCTGAAAATCTGCGAGCCATCGCAGCATGATTTGTGTCCTCGCAAGCAAAGGCGAGGAGGTTGAAGGTGGGCGTACGTCTTGAATGCAATTTTCCGCCCCGGGTTTCGTCTACGCTATATTTGGACATGTGAGACAAAGGCATGTGCTTATTTCTTTTCCACACCCACTTTTCTTGTTCTGTCTCTCCTTCTCTATCGTTCTGTCGCTGTTTCTCTCTCCAAGTCCAACCCAAGCGTCCCGTCTGATAATTTTGACATGCTCTCTACGGACCCGACTTCCGCAAACCCAAGGCAGAAACCTGAGCCCCCTTTGTGAATGCCCAATAAGGGGAAAGTTCCCTCCCCTATTTGTTCTCCTATGTTGGTGTACCTCCGTTGTTGAGCTGCTTTATATGGATCCAGGAAGTCAGCATAGCCAGGGAGAGCTTCTCACGTGAACTGTGCTCTGTAGTCGGTTGTTGTTGAGCTGGTCCAAATTAAGGAACTTCCAGCAGACGCTGGCCCAAGTCCTGTTTTAGTTTTCCCAGTATGAAAAAATGGGAATAGAAGTAATCTGTTCCCTGGTTTAGCTGTGGCCACCGTAAAACCTCTGACTTCTGGTACGGGCACATTTTTCTAATTTTCTTTGTGTTCGGACATAGGTGGAAAAGACATTAACCGCTGTTTATTGTAAAAACGGTCTAAAACAGGTGACACATCGAGAGCTTACAAACGTAACACAGCATCGATGGGATATAAAATACAGTGGATTAAAAAGTCAACACACCCCAGTTCAAATGCCCATTTTTTTGTGTTATTAAAACATGAAAACATTACAACAGTTAAAAAAAAATGCTCAGGGCTCAGATTTTAAAAAACTCAGCAGGTTTGATGTGGCCCACAGGCCACACTTGGACCACATCTGTTCAGCTCCTAAAATGGCGGTTGAGGCAAAGGCAATGAAACAATGCCCGGTGATTCTGGGCTAATGCACTAAGCGATTAATCACTTAAGCATCTGTGGTTTAATTGTCCCAGCACACCCATACCGCTCCTGTACACAAATGTGTCAATTACTAAATACTGTACTGAGTGCCTGTCTTGTGTGCCGTGACCCCATCCGCCTGCATACTTGGTGCCACCAGGTACAGTCTGAGATGCCTGTGGACAACATAACTCAGGCCTCCCGTGTGGTTCTTATCCAGCGGATAAGCCTGCATGTGCCCCACACTGATACAGCCAGTAACGTTTGCACTTTTTGTTCAAGGGGTCGGACACAAGCTGATTGTTTGAATGTTTTATTGCCGGCGGGAGATGGGCCGTTGTAATCGATGACTCTAAAAGAGTGTGTGAAATTGATTAATCATGTCTCCAAGCACTTGTGGCGGAATGGAGTGCGCCATGACTTTGATTTTGGTCGAGTTTTAGTTTGCTCTCTGAAAAGGGACAACAAGATTTCCGCTCTGGCCAAGCAGTGGTGGTGATAGTACGACTTGAATATGGTGTTTCCCAACTTTGTAATGAGCCAATGCACATATTTTACACTGCAAATCTCTCACCAGCACGTACCAACCCATATTCTTCCATTTTCGACCAAACATGAGACTGATGCTGTTCTATTGTTTCCTGGTGTACTGTTTTCATGTAGTTGTACAGTATTATTGTTATTTTGTGTGTGCTTTGTTACAACTGCAGCTGTTGTGAAAAGCGCAATCTTAATTAATCAAGTTGTATTGCATTGTATGGTGTTGCTATTTCGATGTGGGCTGAGTTGTTCGTATCTCAAGTTTGAACTTGCAAGGCAAAGCCAAAAAAACCCAAAACATCCAATTGACAGCCCTTAGCTCAAAAAATTCACAAGTGGGCTCACTCAAATGTCAAGGCACCAGTGTACTTTATTCATCCACATGGGAAATTCAGTGTTCCAATAGTCCCCGCAATGAAAACAGCAAAGCAGTTAGGGCGAATTACTAATAATGTGAAAACTATGAAACATAGCATCTATAAATGTATTTCCAAAAACATTGAAACAAAACAGACGTTTACGAGTTTATTAGAAGTTGTAACACCCGAACATCTCCCCAGTTGTGCTGTAAAAAAGTATTTAATGCGTCATATTTTCCTTGAACACTGAGGTCATCTCATATGTGATTGTCGTATCCCGGTGTGAAAGTACACCCACCTTTCCTGGGTTCTGTGTTTCCATATCTGCTGTTATGACTCTGCTGCAATTTTCTCCGTGTGAAATTGCCTGGTTGAGCGCACGGCCAATGAGGCTGCCTGTCATTACAACAAATGAAATTCTTTGCACCTCAAGTGTGAAGTTGCATCTTATTGCGATTCCCTCCATCCAGATCAGCATTAAAACATGACTCAGCAATGTCCCTTTGTGGCTGCCATTAACTTTTACAGTAGAACACGGTTACGCTAGATTCCAATTTTAGGCACGCAAGCTTGGACAATAAAATTAATCAGGTGCTGAAAGCAGAAAACGGTCTTAGACAAACACCGTAGTCGCTGGTGTAACAGGAGCTGGTGCTGCGTGTCCCTGCGGCCAACAATTAGCACCTCTGATCAATTCATGGATTAAACATTTAAGAATCTGCCATCTGTGAGACATGGACACCTCCTTGCCTCTTGTTTATGCTTGTCGTCTTTTTAAAGAAGCAGCGTGCCATGTACGGTTCTTCCACCTCGAAGTCCAGGCTGGTGGTGTCACGTGAGACTTCTGAATCTCTGGTCGCAAAGGTTGGGTCACATCGGTCAAAATAGAGTTATGACGTCAGGTGACACGAAAGTAGAAGACTCAAATATAATGACAGACTTGAGGGGCCACATTTTGTTATTTTGGTTTCACATTCTGCATTTTGGGGGGAGGAAATTTTAAAAGCATTCCAATGTGTCTTAATAGATAAATGTATGCATGCGCTAGTTGTTCGTTAACATGGCGTTGTATGTGGTAACCAGTTCTGTTGTTTAGACGGTAACACAAACACCTCAGCCAAAGTAAAACAATCCGAATATTGATCAGCATCAATTCTCTGTTTCGCTCAAGTTTTATTTGGTTTCTTTCGCAAAATTAGCACTCGGTGAGAAATGCTACTATTCACAGCAATCAAGTGGAGCGTAATGGTGTTTTGGAAACACTCGTTTTCCTTCACCCAGGAGCACTCTGTTATTTATTTATTTGTTTTTTGCAAAAGATTACATAACTTTACTATAATCCAGCCAAGTGGGGATTAATCGGATAAACGGTGCCGCAGGGCCACAGGAACTGTAATTCAGTCCAAGGAGATTGTGTGGGTGAGGAGACTTTCTGTGGCCTGGCCTGTTTACCGTGAAATGAAACTTATGAATGAAATTTAAAATGGAGTTATGCTTTGCTGGATTACTAAAAGCCTTAATTAGTCACCCCCCTCAATATCTATCAATCAATCGATTGATCAATCATTTTTTTTCAAAGACATTGAACCAGCATCATGTATGAAATATGTTGTGCCATTTCATTTTGGCCCCAAAAGCTCCAGAGCCATGTTGTGAACACGCAGAGTGGAAAATTGACTTTCATTTAGTGTCAAATGAAACCTAATGGTCCTGTGATGGGAGGCTGGATACTGCACTTTGCACAAGGGAAGGGAGAGAAGGAAAACAAAAATAAAAGGGATTAGTCGTTACATTGGAGCTTTGCCCAGTTTGCTATTTTGGCTGATTTAAAGCAAACAAACTTAATCTCTGTGTGAAAGCGACTCAAAATGGGTTGTTTTTGGTTTTATATTGTCGTATATGAAATAAAACTACAAGATGTTTTTTTTTCTTCCTTGAAGGGGAAGTCAAAAAAATCGTCTGTACTATATTTACTATAATGTGTTCTCTGCCCCCACCCCACATGGTATTATGAATAATATTGCCTAGCCTAATTCCAAATTGTGGGTGGAGAAACTCAGTGTGGGGACAGTATTATATACATTTGTTGACTCGTCTTGGCATAATTCATCAGGGCTCACACACAAAAACAATTTCATAAATGGCAATGTAGTTGAACAGGCTCCTCAGTTGCAAAGAAGTGAATGTCAATAATGGGCGTCGCTTTGAATTCTGATGAGGTGGCGAACACTTGAAGACCAGTCATTGACACACTTCACTTACTTTCCCTGACCTACACCCAACAAAGTGTGACTCCTTTGAAAATAGAGGTGCAAGGATTCCTCAACAACTAAAGGGATAATTGATCATTATTTTCAGAATCTATTCATTGTTGAGAGAACTTTTTGTTTCATTTTTAAATTCTAGTCACATTTATTTCGATAGCCCTTAATTACAAACAGTCTCAAAGCGCGTCACATGCCCACAGTTGACAAGTATTCATGACATCCCCATCCCCTCACCTTAACCCGCAGGAGGGAAAGGAACCCCCCAAAAAAATATCTGGGGAAAAAAAATGAGAAACCCTGAGAAGGGGCCGCAGATGGGAGAATCCCCCTTCCAGGATGACCAGGCTGCAATGGTTGCCGAGTGGGCAACATTTGACACAATTTTGTACTACACGATGATCGTTGCAGTGATATAAAATCCATTTAAAAAGATGAAAACGCTGCAGGGAGACACTTAAAAATGTCCCAAACCTTGAAATTTCACATTCCCGTGGTCCTCCATGAAACCAGGCTAGTTTATCTTGGTATTTTATCAAAATAAGACTTTTTTTTTTTTTTTTTTTACTTTGGCAAAGCATGGCCAACATTTATGCATATTTTCTGAAATGTTACAGACCAAACCTGTAACTGAATCCTAATTACTTTGCCTTTTCTCTCCTGTCAATTAGAATACAGTAATGCCATATTTTGAATGAAGTAATGGAAAGGAAATCTTTTTTTTCCCCCAATAAATCGACAAAATAAATGACAGATTATTTCGGTTACTGAACTAATCATTGGTTGTGGTCCTACATACTGGGAAAACATACTTAGATGATGAATCTGAATGGAACCAACCAGCTTATTTGATCTCCAAACCATTCTCAAACGGGTTCACAATCCACTGATATGAGTCGTTGTTTATGGCTCTTGTGAGTTTTTGGAGCAGTATTTCAGCGGCTGTTTTTGCAGCCGTGCTCGTTGTTTTTTTTTTTTCCCTCCGCAGATAAAGGCGGTCAGAGAAAGAGGTCGCCGTATGCGGGCAGGGTAACCCGTTCTCAAGGACGTGTGCCCTCGCCACTGCGGCCACATGACACCGCCGATGGGCCGCAGCTGGGATTCCTCATTTTGATTGTTGCCTGGTTGCTAATTAAGCTGCAGGCTTGCGCCGTACGTTCTCCTTTGTCATGGGTGCACATTCCTCTTTTGTTTTTACTAATTATTAACTTCCCGCGTTATGAGTAAAGGTCAGTCCATATGAGCGTTTGTGGCTTTTTCTGCAGTAGCAAAACGCGACCCGTTGAACAGTTTTTGTACCTGTGTTTATGTACCTGTGTGCACCTTACGTTTATTTTTCATTTTTCTTGATTTATTTTCTGGAAACCTTTGACTGGAGGTATGTGCTGTCAAGCTGCACGTGTTCATTGCTTGATTTCTTGTCATGATGGGTTTGCGATACAAATTTTTGATTCCGATGTACTATTCATTGACGACTAATAGTAATATTTGACTATTAATAGCTGCAAGTTTTTAATTGCAGTTTCCCCCCCTCAAGGTTACATGAAGAGATCAAAGACTTTTACGCATACATCTCGCCACGTCCAGAAGAGGAGAAGATGAGGCTGGAGGTGGTGGACAGAATTAAAGGCGTCATCCACAACCTTTGGCCGAGCGCTGAGGTATAGCTACTCCAGAGTCTCCGCTTGAGTACAACGCATTTCAACTCTCAGTCTCCCTTCGATAAAGTTCTGACGATATATGTAACATTTGACGATATGTAGCTAGAAATGACATAAATGACCACAAAGAACTGAGCTCTGTCTTAGCTCTTGATGCTGCAGATGTCCCAAGCACACATTTTTGCAAGAGTCTGACTCAAGAGTCCCTCCATTTTGAATATCTGCTAATACAGAGCACTTCCAAATCGTCTCAATTGTAGAAGTGAAAGTATTCATCAACAATTATAATGATGTGTGGAGCAGGGGTGTCAAGCTCATTTGTGTTGCGGGCATTTGACATTTCGGTCCAGATTTTAGTAAGGATAATGGAAGGTGACACACATGATTTGCTTTCGTGGGCCACAGAAAATGATGTGGCGGGCTGGATGTGGCCCCAGGTCCTTGAGTTTGCCCCCCTGTTGTGAAGAGACCTTGTTAAACTTAAAATTGTCCGAATCCTCTGAATTTCAGCCTCTCACCAGGATGTATTCTCAGGTTTCTCTGGTGCTCCATGAAAGCAGATTGATTATTGTGAATCATTTTCATACAATGGAAACATGGAAGAAATAAAAATAGAGCACTCCTAAGTGGAAGAAAAAAACCCAAAAATGTTTTATTGCAAAATTCGGCGCCACACCCCCCGTTCTGCACTCCCATTGAGTTGGCGCACCCCCTGTACTCTACACACACCCCACACAACACTAGCCAGCGAGGCATCGCCGTGCACAGACTGCGGACGGGTAGCCTGGGACAACCGGTCGGCTTGAGTTCATTCAGAAACACAGTTCTGCAATCAGCTTAGCCACGTCCGTGCACACACAGACACTACGTTTTTATTCTCGGGCTTTAAGAGAGGGCTTAAATCTATTTGTGTTCAGCAAGCAGCGCGAGTTGCTCAACAGGAGGTTTAAAAGGTAGAAGGTTGGACGAGATCATTGGGTTTAAGTACTATTTTTGTCTTTATTGTCACTTCTGATTTGCTCCACGACATGCTCCTTATTGGAACTGGCTGGAAATTGGGGTGGGTGGAACCTGATGAACTTTACCAAAAAAAAAAAAACAATGTTCGCACCACGCCTGTGGAATGCTTCATGGGAGTATGGAGAACACCATTTGCGTAAAAAAAAAAAAATAAGATTTTCGGGTGGGGGGGATAAACTCTTTTATAGCTCTTTTATTTCCAGCTGTCCTGTCGTCGCCAACTACCATTAGCCCGTAATTGTTACCGATGTTTTGCTGTATTTGCATGTTTGCTTCTGTTGTGTAATGAATGTGGTGCAATTATATTTGTTCCTTATAGGTGCAGGTATTTGGAAGCTTCAGCACAGGTCTCTATTTGCCAACAAGGTGAGTCACGAACACTTGTCGGGATCAGTAAACAATTATTAAATAAATGCACAGGATTTTTTATTTTTTTTTAAGTTGGCACAAATAGTCAACTGAGGACAAATACCACTAGTGGCATTAACCTTTTCACTCAATTCACGCTAGTATACAGTACGTTAAAGCCTTTGAAATATGTTGCTAACCAACTAGCAGCACTGACTGAGGTACCCAAACGGTCTCTCAGGTTGAATGGGGTGTTATTGTATTTTATATAATCTGCCGAATATTGCTGCATTTGCACAATAGCCGTTCTAATTTAGATTTTCACTCGACAAATATTCAACTATTCCATTAAAAATGCATGTTTTGTCAAACAAATGCCGAGCCTGTAATGCATGAAATGAACACCAAAAAAGTACACTCTCAACCTTAAAGTAGTTTGCCTGCGTTTTTATAGTCGTAGCTGTCCTACAAGTATAAAAAGAAGTGAACAGAGATGTGTGTACCTCTTGTTTTTATTTCACAATTCGTTTGTTTCATCCATCTCAGTAGAGACGACGCCTTTAATGGCAGTTAGCGTTCCACGTGACTCTGACAATGTAGTTACTCCCTAGTGTTGTGTTCGGGCCCGAGATAGTCATTGCGCCCGGTTTTGCTGCATTTCTTTCCTTTCAGTCTCTTTTTGTTTTTTGTTTTTTATTGTTTATTAAACTCCTTTTTCACCTGACACAAATTGTCCTGTACCATTAACAATATATTTGTACAAGATGTCCCCCAATGCACACCTCTGCCCATCTGCAGTTTGGTCAGTAAATTCCCGGTAAAACGGTACAAAGAAGTTGCCTTACATGTGTTACATTTTTCTTCTTTTCTCATCAATGGTAATCTCTGGTTCTGACATCATCAAATTTCAAAAACAAAAAATAAAACACCAAACATCATGGAATCTGTTTGCTTGCCCAAGTTCTGAGTGTTTTTTTTTTCTTCTGTGGTCTCCACAGTGACATCGACTTGGTGGTATTTGGAAAGTGGGAGACACTCCCCCTGTGGACACTGGAAGAGGCTCTGCGAAAGAGGAACGTGGCCGACAAGAACTCGATCAAAGTTCTGGACAAAGCCACAGTGAGCGTGAACATACTCTAAGTACACATAGTCTTCACTTTTCGAAATAAAAGTGAGAAGTTGTCAGATGGGGAAACCCCAAGGAATGATCTCCCAGGCTAATAAGGGCTGTCTGTGATGGCGTTGCCTTGTTTGCCCCACTTTCAGAACATTCCATCCCTGTATTTTACAAGTGCTCGGTTTTCCTTCCTTGGACAAGGAACGAGTAAGGTGAACGCGTACGACAGTGTTTTTGTTTTTCTCTTTCTATTGCAAAAGATGTTTTTTTCCCCTCTATTGTTCTTAGGAAGCTTTCATTGTCTCATTATTTGAAGTAGTACATCATAATTGTCCACCATTGATGAATAAACAAACAATTGCGGTTAAAATGTCAAAGCAGGTCGCCCCCAGGGACCACATGAGTTGCCTGCGGGCCTCTTCTAAAAATAGCTCACTCGTGATGGGACATGGTAATTTCCTAGGAATGTTGTAGAAGTGGTTATTTGAAAAACTCTTGAACTCTTGTAAAGATTTATAGAAATGAACAGTTGCATATTGATGTGCAGCGGTGAACCAACTTTGTCAAATATCTTATTTTTCAGACGAAGTTGCTCCACAGGTCGTACCTGTCAAAAAAATGCATCATGACGGAAAAAAAAAACCGTGTTGTGCAAAACACAAAAACGGAGACCAATAACAACAGTGCTCGGACTCACACCCAAAATCTCCATTCTCTAATCGTGTTAACAGGTGGATTCGAAACTTCCACTTCACACAATGGCAATGTTTGTTTTTTTTTCTTTTTAATTTAAAATGGCTGCCCTCAACTAGAATCCTGTGTTGCATTGTGGCCAAAGGTGGAATCCTGCAAGGTCGTTTTTCCTTTCAAATGTATGCAAAGTATTTGCCAACTGCCAAAATAAAGCAGAAATTAAGAAGAAATTCTTGTTTCATGTTGAGAGGGAAGAAATTTCATCTGTGCTGTATGTTACACATACAGTACATTTGACAATAAAGTTTATCCAATCCAATCCAATCCAAATTGAAGTAGAAGTAAAAGAAGTGGTGGTAGTAGTCATGGCAACTAATGTGTAATACTCAACTGTATATTGTACGTTGCCATGACTACTTCTTTTTCTTCCTGTACTTTCTTTTGGCAGTCGGCAAATACTTTCGAAACCGCGTCGCATTAAAAAAAAAGAGTTTCAAAGAGATGGGGAAAAAAGTAGGATATTACAATTGAGTTCTCATTGTCATTGGTGTCCTGTCTTCCCAGGTGCCCATCATCAAGCTGACAGACTACTTTACGGACGTCAAAGTGGACATCAGCTTCAATGTGAAGAGCGGCGTCAAAGCGGCACGCCTCATCAAAGAATTCAAAGAGGTACTGTTGCTTCAAGAAGCCTTCGCTTTGAGGCCACCGAGATATGCCAACATGCTCTTCCTGCTGTGTAGAAATACCCAGTGCTGCCTTACCTGGTCTTGGTGCTCAAGCAGTTTCTCCTGCAGAGGGACCTCAATGAGGTTTTCACCGGCGGAATCGGCTCCTACAGTCTCTTCCTCATGGCCGTCAGCTTCCTGCAGGTGTGTTCATGCTCCAAACACACTAACACAGTGTTTCTTAAACTTTCTGGATCCACTGGGAATGTTTGTTTTTTCAAGGGCCAACTCATTATTTGAATGCTAATTATACAGGGGTTTTCCTGGCTCAAATTGGGGGAGACAGACACCATGCTGATTATATGCACATGTGCCCCTGACTGGCTGAAATATTCTTTTCTAAAGTATTTACACTACTGGTACAGTATCTTATTGTTATTTAACATTTTGTTTCTTCAAACACTGTCCCGTTATAGGGTATAGGAAAAAACCCTGCCACCATTAGTGAAAAACTGCAAGTAGCTGACCCCCGCCCCCCTCCAAAAAAGGTTTATAATTGCCTATACCACACGTATGTAGAGCTGGTTATTTTTTTGTAATTTGTCACATTCATATCAGAGCTTTTAAGTGGCCCAAAGTCAACAATGTGAAGAGAAAGTTCGGGTCCGCGTGTGTATGTATGCAGTTTTATAAATGATGCGTCAAAAATGATTTTGTAGCCCCTTAAGTGATGCCTCACAAACCAGAAGTTTGAGAGTTGCCTTACTAATCCACCAGGGCCACCATTTACACTCCTGGACATTGTTCTTATTTTCGTTCCCTCCACTAGCTCCACTACAGGGAGGACGTTTGCAGCCCCAACATCAACTTCGGCGTGCTGCTCATCGAGTTCTTTGAGCTCTACGGACGCAATTTTAACTACTTTAAAACCGGCATCCGTATAAAAGACGGCGGCTGCTACGTGGCCAAAGACGAGGTTCAGAACATGATGGACGGCTACAGGCCCTCCATGCTCTACATCGAGGACCCTCTACAGCCAGGTGGGAATTTATTTATTAACACGCTACAGACATTCTTTTGCACCAGTTTCCACTTTGCTGCAGCGGTCATGTTTCTCGTGCCGCTCAGTCATGTGAATGAAATTCTAAATTCAATATAGTTTATCATTTTAGGATAAGCGTCTAGAAATGACAAAAACAAAATACGTGCGCTAACATTACCTTTACCTATGGACGCTGCGGTATTGAACTCCACAGTGTCCAGTTGGCTGCAGCTTCCCGTCTTCTCAACTATGTTCTTGCTATCCGCGCAGACAACGACGTTGGCCGCAGCTCCTACGGTGCCATGCAGGTGAAGCAAGCGTTTGACTACGCCTTTGTGGTGCTCAGCCACGCCGTGTCACCCATCGCCAAATACTACCCCAACAATGACACAGAGAGGCAAGCGCATGTCATTGTTCATGGCAAATAGCCAGCCTCATTTATTCGGTAGTTTGTTTTGAAGGCACGAGGAACCGGGGGCATAATTGCAGGTTCTTATATACAATCTTATTGCCTGCGTTTCTTGTAATGAGACTTTAAATACTTCCCATTCCGTCGTGCGAGCTCATCTGTGGCGTTCTGCTGTGTCAACACTGTTGTTCCTTACTCGCAGCATACTTGGTCGAATCATCCGCGTGACTCAGGAAGTGGACGAGTACAGGGAGTGGATCCGAAAGAACTGGGGGAGCTCGTCCCAGAAGGATCTGCCGCTTAACCGTACGTCACCCAAAACAAAAGTTCACTCACACTCAACGAGGGATATCCAAACATTTTTTCACTGAGGGCCACAGAGAGAAAAATCAAAGGCAGATGGGAAAAGACCGTCAATACATTTCCTGTGTCAATTAAAATTTCATATTAATAATTAATATTTAAACAGTCCTACACTTGTTGTGTATTTTGCCGTTCAGCTCCTTAGAGAAGAAGATGTGCAAATATTCCTGTCACTGAACAGTTGGATGTTCAAAAGTTTAGAGGTCAACTGAAGTTCACCTGTAAATGTCATGCTTTCTAAGCTCATTTTGAAATTTCGCTTGAAAGCCTTTTTGTGACGAGTGTCTGCACTAGGAGCGGCAATTAAGTGTTTCAAATAAAACCTGTGATATCTCGTAACACTCAACTTTTGTTACATTTGTATTTTGAACCTGATGCATTTTTGCCCCGTCTTACAGATTTTGCGGATTTTCTCATCAACTTTTGATGCAGGTCACATTTAATTTTATGGTATGAGAATAAGTGGGAGGCCCCAAAAAAAAAAACACATACTGCAAGCTTTAAATTTGCCTCGAAAGCCTGAAATCTTGGCTCATGAATCCCTTTGGTGCTTATTTCAGGAAATGATGTGACACTGTTCGAGTCCCAACAGCTGGACCAGTGCAACAACAATGTTCCGGACGACGACGAGGAGGACGACGTGGTAGTGATCCTGCCCACGAGGAGCAAAACCTCATTGTCCAACTCTTCTTCGTCGCCGTCTCCTTCCCTGCGCTCGTCGCCGTCCTTGTCCCCGCTTTCGCCCTCCACCACATCCTCCAGCTCCAGTGACGGGGTTAGTCCTTCATCTTGAACCTCATGTTCTTGTTTCATGCAAGTGCAGTGGGGACACCCTCAAAACTCTTTTGCAAACATCGCTCAGGATTTTTCTTTTCATGCCTAATGGAAATGAAAAGAACATTTTTGATATTTTTGTAGTAGTTTTCAGCAGTGTAAAAAATGGGGGGTGGGGAGAAATACAACAAAGCCCCTAAAGTTGGAAAAAAACGTGCTTTAAAAAAAAATCTGTATTTAAAAAAAACATTTTGATGACATCAAACAACAAACAAATGACATGTAAATAAAATGAAATGAAGCCAAACATGGCGACAACAGGAAAGGATTTATTTATTGAATGATTTAGTTATTCAGATTCAGAAAATTTATCCCTGTGGGGCAATTAGAGTTTTATATTTATTATTTTATATTATATTATATATATTATACAATTATATTTATTTGCTTGTTTGTTTTCATCATTCTTTTGCGACCTAACAAAATCTAGATTGTTAATCTGTTTTGTTTTTCTGGAATAAAAAAAAAGGGTTGGCGTGAAGGTGAAAACAAAAATCATCTTAAATAGCGGCGTGCTGTTTTACTGCGCTTTTCATTGTTTCAAAGCAAAAAATGTTGCAAGTAAAACAACAAAGGAAAGTTATTTTGGTGACCCAGAAGAGAGACATACACCAGACATCTACCTTTCAGGAAGTCATACATGTCAGCGAGCTCAAAGGGAGTGGTTGGCTGCTTCCTGTGAAAGCTGTCAGTTTTGTTGTGGAGAGTAAAGACACATGACTCGCTTTCCTCTCCTTGTGTCATCTCATCTCCACAATTGGTGACTCTGCAATAATATCGGAATGCGACCGTGACAACAACGTACATGTGGTGCCTACACACAGCGATGCTCACGAGTCAACTAATTTCAGTGCCAGCATGCATGCCATGACAATCAAGTTGCCCGATTTTTGCCAGCGCAATCTGCAGCTGTGGTTGATGAGCAGCTTTCTCTAAGATCTCAAGTTAAATTCTCAATTGGTTAACGTCTGAATGGAAGATCTTAGGCCACTGTACATTATTCGGAGTTGTGCAGCGGAGTCCTCATTGTCAACCTGTGTTTTTTCCCAGGACTCGGATGGCACACCATGCAAGACGGCCAAGCAGCAGTCTGGTCGACCTGCCAGCGCTCACAGAGAAAAGTCAGCCGTGGTGACCAATCACCGGACGCAAAACCGCACGACTAGCACTCCAGCAGCAGGCAACAAGGGAGGAAAGGTGTGCTCCGCTAACATGATGTCGTTTACGCAGCAACATCGACCTGAAAGAACACTCAAGTTGTTCAGCTTTTAATCACAATTTAATCACAAAGTAGGCATGGTGTGTTAGTGGTTTGTGTGTCTGACTCACAGTTGAGGGGTTCTGCCTTCAAATCTCTGCTCTGGCTTTCCTGTGTGGATTTTGGCGATGGTCTCTAGTACGCTACATTCACGAAACGCTCAAATGTTTTGGGTTTTTTTTTCTTCCCAAAAATACATACACTAGGTTCAAAGCTAACGTTTGTGGTGAGACCTATTCCCCATCGATTGGTTGCCAATCATTCACAAGGCAATACAGCGGGCGCTTAGTAACCTTTTTTAAATCGATTATCCTATTATTCAATCGAAAATTTTGGTAATTGGACCCAGGGAAAAATAGGTTTGCAGTAATAAAATGTTATTTTTGTCCTTTTTTTGTGTGTTTTTGTTGTTGAAAGCGACCCCGCACCATGTGCATCTTTTTACTTTTTCTGAATTCCTCGATGACAACCATACCCTATTGACTGAGTGTGTGCCTCTGCAACAAATGTCCGTGCGGTGAACTTGGGACAGTGGCCAAACATTGTTCTGAGTGGCGGAAATAGAGTTTTATTATTAGTATTGAGCAGAGTTGGCAGATCCAAACCTGAACAAACAAATAAATACCAGATTTAAATTTGCACCTCCAGACAATACAGACTAGTCTTCAATGAACTCAGAATGTTTATTTTTGAACCAGAACCTCTCAATTGCGCGGCCGAGATGCTAACTGTTAGGACACTGCTCCACTAATACATCCATCCATTGTATGAACTGCTGACCCTCACTCAGGTCGCGGGTGTGTTGGAGCCTATCGATAGGCAAGCTGTCATTGGGCGGTAGGCAGAGTACACCCTGAAATCCTTGCCAGGGCACACATAGACGCACAACCATTCACACTCAGTCACACCTACGAACAATTAAGAGTGTTCAATTAAGCTACCGTGCATGTTTTTGGAATGTGGGAGGAAACCGAACCGGATTACCCGGGAAAAAAACCCACACAGGCACGGGGGGAAACATGCAAACTCCACACAGGGAGGCTGGACTCACGACCTCTGTGCTGTGAGGCAGACGTGCTAACTAGTCAACCACTGTGCCACCCTCCCCCGATACAGTGATTGTGATTGAATCAATGCCTTCAGGCAATCATCATACACCCTTTCTCCCTGCGTCTACCTTTCAGGCCCGCTCTCATCACAAGGGCGCCCAGCAGAGCTCCCCTCGCTCCTCCGGAAACAGCAAAAGTCAACCAAGTAACCGGCCACACCACCAGGGCAACGGTAAAAAGAGGAAAAATCTGCGGGACTCTGCAACAGAGGAGCTCTGCAGATAGGGAAGTCGCCTTTGTCACCCCACCCGCCATGACTCTTTAAAGGAGGAAAAACAAAGGAGAAGAACGAGCAGTTTTCTCTCTGCGAGCCAGCACTCTATTGTTCTTTTTTGTCTCTAGCGCCTCCTGATGTACAGGAGAGGAATCTTCTCTTTTGGAGCAATACACCACAGACTTCTGCTGTTGGGAGAAAAAAAGTTTCTATAAAAGGAAAAAAATAGTGGAAACGACTTCAAATGTACAAAAAAAATATTGTTTTTTTTTAAGACAGCATTGAGGTGTAACTTATGCATGATTTTTTGGGGGGGATGATTTTTGTTGTTATGTCTGAACAGGTCATAGGACAGTTTGTAGGAAAAAAAACACTAAAAAGAAAAAAATAACAAACTGTTTCATAGGATGATCTTTTTACAAAAAAAAATTCACCCACAACTTTTTTTTTCTTTCACGGGTGTCTCGTTGCCAAGCCAACATGACCAATCATCATCAGCATCCTTCTTTTTACTGTCTGTGTTTAACCTTTTTTGGTATTTGCACGTGTCCGTATATGCCAGGGTTTCCCCAACCTTTTCCACACAAACCTACTGAAAATGCACATGCTGTACATAAACTAAAAATACTAAACAAAAAATAAAAATGGACGATCAATTAAACACCGATTTCTCGCCCGGCCCCTGACTACATCGTTCGGGAAACCCTGCCTTATAGGGTGGAGTTTAAGCGGAATTTACACAATTTTATTGAGATCTATATACATTAAAAATGTGTTAGCGACATACTTGTGTATTTGTTAAATGTATTTATTTTTTTTATGGATTATATGGCTATAGTATATGGATAAATATACAATATGAGCCCTTTGAGGAGGCTATATGTTTAGATGCTGCGATGTGGGGGAGGTTTAATCAGGTACAATAACAACAAATATTTTTTTTCTTCCTAATTATTATTGGCAGTTGTGACCAAGTTGACAAGTGTGAGAGACCATTTTACGAGTCATGATATATATATTTTTTTGCTTGATTGATTTTAATGTGGCTGGTCTACTTGGGTGAAAAAAGGGAGGTTACATTTTGTTGTGTGAATCGAAAGGAAAATTTTCTCAAACGTTCAATAATTTACTACAACTGTGACAACGTTTGCCACGAAAGTGTGTTTGGATGATCATTAAAATACCTCAATACCCCTTCAAATTTGGGAAAACCGTTTTTTAAGACAGCCCCCAATTCAGTTGTCTTTTGTCATTGCAGTACAACGTGTAACCTGTAGGCGGTGCTAGTACCCCACTGTGAAACCACAACCCTTTGGCCTCGTACTGCATTTAAATGTTCGACTCAATATCTGTCTGCAAACTATTAATTATCAACAATGAGAAATATCCAGTTGTTATTCCTTATAACCACATTACAGCCAGCAAATACAGACGTCTGTATTTTACATTTTAGAAAATCTTGCCAGCCATTTTTAATACAATACTAGATTTAAATGCAGTACCTAAGCACTTGTGTTGTGGTATATGAGGACATGGCGATATGATTTTGTTAACAATAGGAGTACGGGACAAAGTTGGGGGGTCCCTGAAAGTTGAAAGGGTCGGCCGTGTAAAGTGTGAATGTCCCGAAGCGAACACAAACCTTCCAGGTCGTCGAGGAAGGTTCCCAACTGTATCGACTGTATCGTCTTTGCTGCTTTTCACCAATTTCATGCAATAAAAACAAACAACAACAACAACAAACAGTATTGCCAATAGATGTTTTCTACCCTTTATTTTATATATTTCAAATTTGATTTCCTAATTTACATATATACACTGTATGTACTCACGTATGTATGTGCTGTGCTTGTGTGGGTTTTCTCTGGGTACTCCGGTTTCCTCCCACATTCAAAAAGATGCCTGGTCAGTTATTTGAACACTAAATTGTCCCTCAGTGTGATTGTTTGTGTGTATGCATGGTTGTTCGTCTATGTGTGCCCTGCAATTGGCTAGCAACCAGTTCAGGGTTTACCCCTCCAACTGGCCGAAGACGACTGGAATAGGCTCCAGCATGCCCGCGACCCTCTTGAGGATAGGCAGTACGGATCTATCTATCTAGACAAGCACATACATTCACATTGATTAACAATTTAGGATATTCAATATAAACATGTATGTTGCTGGAATGTGAGGGGAAGCCACAGATTCAAACTCTCACTGTGAGGGAGATAGACTGTATAGAAACCATTACACCAGGCTGTCCCAATACAAGGGTTAATAAATCATTAAACCAATTTAAATGCCATTAAAAGCTGAAAACTCGGTAAGCACAACCTGGGAAATCCACACAATAAGAATGTAACCAATATTACAACACGGAAAGTCAAAACATGTAACAAAAAAATCAAAAAGGCTTATCAAGTACATCAGATATTATTTTTAGACAAAACGACAGTTTTCTCAATTTACAACTGTTTTGTTTCTGGAGTGGGCGGGGTTATATTTGACAGACAGGGGTGAGGGGGCGGGTCTTTGGACTCTCAAAGCTGCAGCGCGCGTCGGTAAATCCCGGAGAGCTTCTGTCATTCACAAGCACGCACCCACGTATACAAGCTCACACCAATTTACCCACGCGCACACAAACGCGTATCCGGAGGATACCGTATACAGTACTCGCTACTCTTGACCCGGACGATGGCACCACCTTCCGCGTTCACTTCGGGAGCATTCGTTGGTGGGACACGTTGGTGATGGTGGAACACAAGGTAGTACCCCGAACTTTTTTTTGTTGAATTTTGATGTATGCGTTCTGCTTCACTTGGTTTTTTTCGTTTTCTTTTTATGTTGATGTTACGTCAAGGTTGCACACGTTTACGCAAACGCGAGTCGCTTTCGTCAATTGAAAAAAGGCAAACTTTTAAAGGCATCGTTTTCTATCTTAACGACAACAATCGTTACAGAAAAAAGACGAATGGCTGCTGTGGTTGTTGAACGAGTGAAAGGGGAATTTCCATTTGATCGACGTTCTCGGTGGTTGTCGCTGTACGTGTCTAACTGACTGACAGGTGCTGAGTGATTCTAATTATTGTTGCATAATATTCGGAGAGATGCGGCAGTTTGGGGAAAAATAAGGGAACAAATCATTTTAAACTTAGTTCTTCATCAGTGAACATTTGAAAATGCATTGCTGGAAATGACCCAAAATATACTAATGTTAGTTTATTCTGTTGTACTCCACAGTCTCCACTTGGCCGCATCACTCTTGTTTTTCTGTCTGAGTTTTCTCTGAAAAATATTCTGACGTCTTTCTAACTTGATCCTACACAGTAAGGAACTAAGAAAAAACACATAATCTTGTACCCTGCAGTGTCATACTTTTCAGTCTCCACTTGGCTGCAAAGCTCCTGTTTCGCACTGCCCTCAGTCTACTTGAGTAAAATTGCAGCATTGTGGTAACGTTTGAGGTTAGAAATTACAAAAATGAGGAGGAATGCCAAAGTTAACTTGATATGCTGCAGCCTTATATTCCTTCGTCTTCACTTGATACAAAGGTTACATTTTCTTTCTGTCTTCAGTCTCCTCTTGAATAGCATGACAGCATTGCATTTAAGGATACAGGGCAGAAAATGACAAAAACAAACGTACGCTAATGTTGGACTTATGATTTCTTGCTACTTTCACTATCTTCTTGGATACAATATTTGTGTCATTGTAACACTTGTCGTTACGCAGCTCAAAATTAAGCAAGTGGGACTGCATTGTTACCTTCCACAGTTTACACTTTTAATGCAGAGCTGCGTTTTCCCGCTGCCTCCTGAATAAAATGGCCGTAAAGTTTTGTTTGTGGAAATTTGGCTGAAAATGACAAAAGTATGCACACATGCTACCGTTAACTTTGTATGCTGCAATATTATAGTCCGCAGTCTCCACTTGGCTGCAATGGTCCCTCAGTTTTCTCTCGAGCACCACCTCAGTGTCGCTGTTAAAAATGATCATTGCGGGGGAGGGGGGGGGGGGCACGCATGTCAACATTTTACCATGTTGTCTCCACAGTCTACACTTTGCTGCAGTGCTCCGGTTTTTTGCTTCTCTCAGTCTAATCGCAAGTAAAATCGCCACATTAATGTAACATTTCAGAATGTGCAGCTACAAAAGACAAAATTTGCACACGCTAACTGTTTTGCTGTTGCAGTACTGTACACACACTCCACAGTCTCCACTTTGCTGCATTGCGCCGTTTTCTAGTCTTGTGCAGGTGTACCTAATGTTGTGACTGTCGAAAGTATGTAAAGATGGTGCAGTTTAATACTGAACTGCTACCTTCCTTCCTCATGCGATTTCTGCTGTGATAACATGTCGGTTGCCAAACGCCTCTCTCGCAAGCGCATGATTTCACATCTCTTTCACATCCTCAGATCTGCAATACAGGCAATGATAGACATCATAACCTGGAGTGGGTATGAACATTTATTTGATATCCATTTACAAAGCTCTAGATTTCACTGGTTGAAGGACTCCGTCTTACTAGTTATGTTTTTTTTTCATGACTGTTGATGTAAAGTTGTCCTATTAGTGAGAACAAAGATGCTAGTCCATGGACCTTAAGCGTGATATCAAGGATATAAAATAAGAAATGCCTGGAGGACAGCTACATGTTGCTTGTGAGGCAAAATTACGAGTTGGCATTTTGATACTACAACAAGGGTCATAGTTGCATAGGTGTGCACACCCTCTTAAAGTCAGAATTATGCTATCACATTCAATTTCATGCTAGATTAAATCAGAACACACCTGCCACCATTTCAAGTGCCTCTGATTGAACCCCAAATAAAGTTCAGCTGTTCTATGGCTATTGCTAATTTTTTTCATCTTTGCCACCACGAGTGTCTTTTTGGTGGTGGAGTCACACCAAAAAAAAAAAGGCCAAGAATATACATGATACACTCGACAAGAGATAGACGCAAAGGCAAACATGATATCTTTTGTGCTGTGTAAATAATTGATTTGTTTTGAGTGCGTGCCTCCACTCAAACACATTCCGTGGCCCTTAGTGCATCTGAAGGCAGATTAGGTAATAATGACACAGTGGGCGAGGGAGAGGTCTCCCAGGGAAACTGCAATAGCAAAGGCTTTGCGGTAGAGTGGAGAGACTTTCCTAATTGCACTTGATAGCGACACATCGGCAAACAGACGTTACAGGGCTCACAAGTTGATGTCCAGTCGCCACCAATGTCTTTGAACGTGCTACCGCTGCCGTTATGGAATTGGAATCATATATACAGGCACACAAAGACAAATTCAAACACTCATAAATTCATCCCTTGATTTAAAAAAAAAAAATCTAGATAAATAAGAGAAAAAATAGATCCGTCCACTTTCTTTACCGCTTATACAGTACTCACGAGGGTCACTGATGAGCTGGAGAACATTCCAGTTGACTTTGGGCAACCTGAATGACCCTGAACTGAACTGTTAAAGATGACAAGGCAAATAGTTTGGGATTTTTCAGGATTTGGGCGTTCTCTGCCATCCTTTGTCTCACTAGAATAGATACACCCCTGCACTGAGCAGCAGTCAAATCGCATTTCCCCATTCTGAACCAAAATGAGTAATCTCTACACTGAGAAAAAAAAAGGTGTGTTGAATTTTGATACATTTTTAAGTAGATATACATCTACTTAATGAATATATCTAGATTCAAATTATTTTATTTAGTGCATGGTATAAAATGAGTGAATTCAATGTACCATTTTTTTCAGTGTAGTAAGATGAGTAATTTTAACGAGTAATCTTTATTAAGACTTTTTTTTAACTGATAACTAATTTAAAAAATTAAAATAATTTATTTAAATTGAAAAAAATGTAGTTACTCGGTGCTGATAAAATTTCACACCTTGATGATGTAAAATTAGAAAATCTTTTCAGAAAAAATAGGCCTTTCTCGTTAAATAGTATAAATTGGAAAAAGAGTGACAAATGTACATTTAAATATTAATGCAATTTATCAGATATCTTGAGTGAAAAAAACAGTACAACAGTTTTTTTTCTTTTAAAAAGTGTGACGATTATCATACACCTGGAAATGGAACTTTTTCCGAACCAAAAAAAAGTCCTGGCTTAACTCTTCAGAGATTAATGTTCTTCTTTTGGCTTTGTTGTGATCCCTCCACTGAAAAGCAAGAGTGATGGCAATTCAGAAAATATATGATGATAACCAGCAAATTTATGATTGTGCTTCATCAAAAAGGAATTCATTTTCTCTTTACCTTTTTGAATGTTTTTTTTTTTTTGTAAATTTTTTTTTAAATAATGCCAACACTGTCGGTTGGTTACCGGAAGAAAAGCAACACTTGTCCTTGTCTCTTGTTCACCTCTCCACCATTCAGTTAAAAAAAATCCTTTCCATAGACCAAGCAACAAACATAACCTCCTTTGGTGGAGGGGACAACTTTCTGCATTGAACGCTGACCCCTATTTGCTTCAACGAAAAGAGCCGGAAGCGCACACTACGAGCCAATGTCGGGCCTCCTGTGGATTTCGTGTTTGAGTAGCACAGGCGGTGCAAATGTGTGGGTGTCTTGTTCTTCTCTCTCTTCTCTCTCTCTCTCTCTCTCTCTCTCTCTGCAAATGTGTGGGTGTCTTGTTCTCTCTCTCTCGCTTTCTCTCGATCTCTCACTCTCCACATTTTGAATATTTTTCTGCTTACTTTGGCTCAAGGATGTTATGTAATGCCGGTGAGAGTCTCATCTGGACGAGGGCCTTCGGAAAGAGCTTAGGGCCAGTTTCACATACCTGGGAAACGACACCAAAATGGACCGTCATCACCACTTTGTCTTTCTTTTTATTTCCGCACTGCAGGGCTAATCGGTTATCTCTTTCATGGAGAACTTTCCAAGATTTAAAAATGGAAAGAGCATAATGAGTGATAAGCCTGTCTGTTGGTACAAAACATTTCATTTGAATAGACTGGAGTGGGTGTAAAAGGGTGGGCCATGAGACTGCATGGAAGCCATAAAAGCCGAGGACATTAATAGTGTCATGATAATTCTTCCTCCTTTCGTGATGCCTGGGTAACTTTTTTTCCAGATTTTTGGTTCGATTCACAATAATACTCATTTGCAGCACACTTGACGTCCGCCTGTAAGACTCAGGTTGAAATCATTAGATTGGGGGGGGTTCTATTCACGACAGGGCAACTTAAATGACGGAGGGAGCCACAATTTTTCATTACTTGGGAAAACTGCCCCCCAAAACACACACAAAATCCACATGTGCCGAACCGCGAGTATGTGGGGTTATACTGTAGTTGAGGAAACATGTTTATGTTATACCCCCGCCAATTAAAAAAAAAAAAGTAGCATGGGCCACCCAGGTTGTGTATTTGTTATCTTAAAGACAGGAGGTGGGACGTTGCGATAAGGCAAGTGGTTACTTGTTTTCAGACAGCCCATGAAAATCAGAACATTTCCCTTGTGGGGGCAGTACTCCATCACCAACCATGTTGTCAGCTGGTCTGCGGAAGGAACACACCACCAGACAAAAATGCTGCCTGCCCCGACCTCGGCAAATTTAAAGATTATTCCAGTATGGGTTGTTTATGAGAAGAGAATCCTAATTTATGATAACACCGAAGCTCCGCTTACCTGTTATCTTTGACATGATAGTGTTTTGTATGAGTGTTGTAGAAAACTGGGCACCCCAGTGGTTAGCGTCTCATAGGTCGTGCATTCGATCCCAGCTCCGGCCTCCCTGTGTGGAGTTTGCATGTTCTCCCCAGGCCTGCATGGGTTTTCTCTGGGTACTCTGGTTTCCTCCCACATTCCAAAAAATGCATGTCAGGCTGATTGAACGCTCAAAATTGTCCCGAGGTGTGAGTGTGAGCACAGATGGTTGTTGGTCTCTGTGTGCCCTGAGATTGGCTGGCAACCGATTCAGGATGTCCCCCGCCTACTGCCCGAAGATGGCTGGGATAGCCTCCAGCACCCCCCGCGACCCTTGTCAGGATAAACCGGTTCAGAAAATGGATGGATGGATGGTATGGAAAACTGTTTGAAAATATTGTTTACGTGTGTTAATCTTCACCTAGCCTAAATCCTGGGCAGATAAACCCCCATGGCAGGTACGACTCTCATTATCTATACAACGGGTTCATATATGAATGCTGAATGGATCTAGTTGAGAACTCAATTTTGAAACGAGAGCTCATTGAGCCCCAATTGCCCTCCTGTATTCTGCGAGGCCCTAATTGTTCACTGGGTTCAGGTTCCTGTTTTTTTCGTTTTTTTTTAAACATTTTTTATTTATTTATGTTTTTGCCGAGTCGTCCTTGCAGCGTGAATGGGGAAATGAGTCACGCGGTTGCCAAGGAAGTGAGAGCGCGTGCGGTCAACTGTTGCCGTTGGCCTTGAATCTTTCTCTCGGGGCAATCGGTAGTGCTTGTTCACGCTGCTGGATGAAATCGAAAGGGTAACCACAAAAAATAAATAAATTTACAAAAAGAGTGGCGACAATTTTGTGTTACTTCAAGTACAACGCTGCATGTGCCTTTGAGTGCCCCAGTCAGATTTAGTTCCTATAAATGTTTTTTTTCTTTTTACATTTGTGTTACATGAAATTAGGTGGACATACAGTATCTATCGTAACAGGATGCACATGCACAAAAACAACAAAAAAAGATCTCAAGAACCCATGTCCTAAATTGAACAGGAAGTCTGCCATTTTGGTTTAAAGCAGTCATTTTGGTCAAATTTCAAGGCTCTTGTTTTGACAAATTCCTACAAGGGAATTCACCCAAATCTGAAGCAAATCATCTCAAAGAGATGGTTGATGCAAAATTGCTTTTTTTTTTTTTTTGCCTACACCATCTAATGTGGGCGGAGCATGGCTCAACACGTGAGAACCACTTTGAAGATTTACCAGAGGGTAAAGGTTGAGAAAAATATCCAGCCCTCGACACCAATTTGATGAGTCTTCATGAAATTGGGCGGGCACGTCTATCGTAACACGACGCACAAAAAAATCTCAAGGACCAATGGCCAAAGTTGAACTTGGAAGTCGGCGAGTTTGATTTGAAGCAGGCAAATTCCAGGACTTGAGGAACTTTTAGGGAGTTTATTGCCAGCTACCTACAGCAGGCTTGTCATTTGTCATCCAAAAATGTAGTGGGGGTTTTTTTTGTGCTTGCTGTTTAAAGGTCATTTAAGAATATCAAAAGCGTTCCTCAAAACATCGCCCGGCCATTGAATAAAGCTTGTTCTGATGGCGACAGTATTCTCAGAAACAGCTTGTTTGGGACATCCTGGCCCTGTGGCGGTTGAACTTGGCTTCGGGCAACTGGGCTGAAAAACGCCTCTCGGCCACAGAAACCTCGGGAAGGCTGCCGCGGCCTCCAGACATTCCTTACTGTTGAACTGTTCAAACAGCTTCCAACCTTCCTACACATTCCTTGGCTCTGGACGGCAAAACATAGAAGGTGGCCTTTCAAAGAAAGCGTAACCTGATCCCGGCCACGAGCTGTAAACTTTGACAGGACCTCCATTGAAAATCCGCCCTAGTGCCATATTGAAAAACGTCTCCGAGCGGTACAGGAGTACACCTCGGCAGCTGTTTTCGTCAAGACAAGGATGCTATTATATGCGAATCCTGTGGCGCGAGCCCTTCTCCAGTCAGCCATAACTCCCAGGAGTCATTTAAGGTAATGAGATCAGCTTGCTCTGCTGACTTCATGGCTCCTGCACAGATGACATCTATGAGGTCTGAATCCATACAGTGAGCATTTCTGTTTTTCTTCCCCTCACGTCCCCACCACCCAGCTTACTGTTCAAGCAGCTGTACTATCCGCATATTGCGTCTAGAGCGTTTAAATTAGTGTACGTCCCTATAGGAAATCACGTCAATAGGAAAAATCTGTTCCAGGTTCTCTGTCGCCATCGTAAAAACTTTCCTAACAGGTCAAGGATGTTTCAAGTATGAAACCGCTCTTAATATCACAATATAATCGTACGGCTTATGTTTTAGCGCTTTGGGTTGCTTAAAATGAAAATAAACAGAAAAAAAACCCAAAAAAACCCCCCTGAACTGTGATAAAGTGATGACTAATTTCTTTATACTGGTAATTTCAATGTAACACCATCTACACAAAATAACACAGTCCTCTGACTTTCTGAACATTCTTACATCTAATAACTAAACGCGCCTACTTTACTGATAGCCAAAGAAGCTGCAAAATGCATCTGTGGCGCGGTTCCACGATGCTGTGAGCGTCAAGATTTAAACAGCTGTTATCGGACGAGCTCGCTCGTCTGTCACAGAGAATGCACTCTTTAAATATTTACAGCAATTGAATCCTCTGTGCACGCATGCTACCACATCCTCGTGGCTAACCTAATTTACACGCAGTCTGTTTCTATTTTGGAGATATTAACGGTGAGCTGTCCATTGTCGTGGGACGCGATGGAACAGCCGGTCTATTAAAAACAAAACAAAAGCGCAATCCAAAGCCTATTTTGTGGTCCATCCATTCTCAAGCCTGTTTCACACAGAGATGCTGCGAAGCAAGTGCATCAACACGATGCGGCTTTGCCTGTTACACGGAATCCAGTGAGGGCAGGATTTGGTCCACCTTCCGAGGTTGCATATCAGGTGGAAGGCTGCCAGTGTGTAGGTGGGACGCAAAGTTAAACACCAACTCTATTATGCCTCAAACTTGTTTTTTTTTTCTTTTTTCGGATTCTCTGTGTGAAATCACTTTTTTGAGGGGTCACTGTGTGAAACTGGCTTGTGTACAAAAACAGAATGTCCACTGACTATTCCAAACTGTGGCATGGAAAGCAATTGTGGCTGTCTAACAAATATTTTACAAGTCACCCCAGACGCTTGCGTCATCTAATTATCCCATGGCGGGATGCTGTGTCATTGCGCTAAAGCACACAAAGTTCCAACAATATCTCACTAGGCTGGGCTCAGCATCCTTGAAATGGGCAAGGAAAAAAATATTTCACCCTTGGTTTTAGTGGGCAATGTAAAATGCGCACCAAACTATATATAGTTACTTTATGGCAACGGTTAAGGGTGAGAGGAAAAAACATTTTAAATTCCATGTTGATGGAAAGGATGTTGAGGCTCCCTCTTGTTTTTAAACAGCGAGCTATATGTGTCAAACGGACTGAAATAAAATGGGGACTTGTTTATTTTGGTCTTCAGACTGTGTGCCAGTGTCACCATCATAAGTATTATTCTAATCAAATTATTCCACACACACACACACACACACACACACTGTAAACAGATTGGTCATCCGTCATTTTTCTTGAGCTCTTGCGTCATACGTACGATATAACGCCCCTGTCAATCACTGCCGGCTACCTCCATTCAACCTTTATTTTATAATGTTATTATGGAAAATCAGTGCTCCACGTTATTCTGTACCAAAAACTATTTTTCTTATTCTTTGTTCCAATTTTTTTGACATTGTATTCCTAACCACTACATTTCCAACAAGTGAAACTTCCAATCCACAAAATTCAGGACATTCATGGAACTATTTATTTTTTTTTTTAAACATTCACTAAAATCTCCAGTCCAACCTCCCTATTCCACTTTTTCCACCTTAAAATAAGTAAATCAATGAAACGTTTGAGGGAAGGAGG
This sequence comes from Hippocampus mohnikei, assembly GCA_026261675.1. NCBI lineage: Eukaryota > Metazoa > Chordata > Actinopteri > Syngnathiformes > Syngnathidae > Hippocampus > Hippocampus mohnikei. Next base: position 6,614,496 of record JAKGUB010000341.1, read on the forward strand.
CTTTCCACAAAAAGTTCCTCATCTTCACTGAACCTAACTTTAAACTGTTCAGTTCATTCAGGACATCTTCAGAACAATTTTTCCCATCCTCCAACACCACTCCCCCCATTTTCGTGATTTTTGCATTTCCCACGACAACTTTCCCAAATCAACACACACATTTGACCTCTTTACCTCCTCCTTTCACATTTCCAAACCAGTGAAAGCATTCCAACTTCAAACTGTCGAGGTTTTTGGATTGGATTGGATAAACTTTATTGTCAAATGTACTGTATGTGTAACATACAGCACAGATGAAATTTCTTCCCTCTCAACATGAAACGAGAGGAGCCGCTGCGGGTGTCCGCGCCGCCATCAAAAGAAAAGTTAACAAAAAAGACAAAATACAAAACAACACATGAGACACAATCGTGCACTCCTAACCACTTTCCTGCATACACTTTGTTGTCTGAAGCAGTTGTCCTTTTCACCAGTGGATCAGAGACATCATGCTGCAATGTGCACACATCTGCTACAAGCTAAACTTGAAAGCAACAAGAAGCAGTAGCATCCATCCATCCATCCATTTTCCGAACCGCTTGATCCTCACTAGGGTCGCGGGGGGTGCTGGAGCCTATCCCAGCCATCTTCGGGCAGTAGGCGGGGGACACCCTGAATCGGTTGCCAGCCAATCGCAGGGCACACAGAGACGAACAACCATACACGCTCACATTCACACCTAGGGACAATTTAGAGTGTTCAATCAGCCTGCCATGCATGTTTTTGGAACGTGGGAGGAAACCGGAGTGCCCGGAGAAAACCCACGCAGGCTCGGGGAGAACATGCAAACTCCACACAGGGAGGCCGGAGCTGGAATCGAACCCGGCACCTCTGCACTGTGAAGTCGACGTGCTAACCACTGGACTACCGGGCCGCCGCAGTAGCATCCATTAACGAAAAAGAGATTGGCTGTCTTCTCCTGTCCCATGTAAGTCCGCTTCAATTTCAAGCCGCGACTCCCAGTTCCACATACGCATCGGCGCTCTGCGCTGACGCTCCCTTCTTCTCATCGTCGGCTCCTCAATCCATGCATCCATCCAGCTGCAGACTGTCCATCAGCACCGACCTTTTCGCTGAACAAAGCGGGGCTGTGAAAATGCTGCCTACTTCAGGCGCCCCGGGGATGTCCAGCAACGACAGTCAAATGGCGCCGACATTCCTCCCAATCAAGAAATCAGTGCTGGTACGCGTGTGCTGCCGAGAAGCAACCACCAAGCACAGATTCTTCTTCTTTGACAAATGCCATGGCCAAAAATACTGAAAACAGTCCACTTCAGGTCCACACGACGTAAGAACAACACCATGTGACAAAACAAGACAAAAAACAACAAAAAAACAACAAAAAACGCAAAGCTCTTGAAGAGCACTTGCCGACGGCTGCCTATCTGGGCGCCATCTTGGGGGGGGGGGGGGGGGTCATTCAGGACATAAACCAACTCTTGAGCCCAGTCCCCAAATTCTCACCTATCTCCAAAATTTTCTCCTGGGCTGTTTTAGCTCTTTCGTTCCTTTTTATTTCTTATTCCTGCCAAATTTCTTGACCACTTCTAACCATTCCAATGTCCACTCTCACACTCCACGGTCAAACAGCTCATCAGCATTCACACGCAATTTCCACTGCACAAACATCCAGTTGCTAGGTAGGATTCAAGATGCATTTTCAAAACAGAGAGGTCATTTTTTTTCCCCTCCTCCAAATGACATTTTTTTTCACGACTTAAACCAAAGAATGCAGGACAGAACGTACAGTTTGGTGCCGCGCTCTGGATGTGACGATAACAAGGTTTTTCCTTGCGAGGACAAATACAAATCACACAAGGCACATCAGAGGAAGAATGCTTTGGCGCTGTCCAAAAAAACCAAGTGGGATATCATAAACCTCTGCTTCGCTTTGTCATGATGAGTCACCATTGACGAGGCTTCAGTCGCCGCTTCCGTGTTGTTCCACCACAGTTGAGCTTTTTAACTTTATTTTTTTTAAATTAACGAATCACAGCAACTGACGTTGCGGATCGTTTGCGCAGCCACATAGATCAGAATTCGTACTTCAATTTATATGTGGCCATTCACGGGACCTGAATAAGATTTAATTTGTGTCCTCAAGCAAAAGTGTAGCAATATTCTACGGTTTTTGTTGTTGTTTTTTTGTGTGAATTAATAAGCAGTTAAGGACGATGGATGAATCAGTTTTTCCGGAAAATTGTATTCTTTTTCTTTAGAGAAAAAGTAGTAAGTAATGAAGTTGTTTTATGTTGTATTTTCAAAATAAAATAAAGTTCTATTTTTTTCAGCAGATAAAAGTTGTAATTTTACAATCAAGTACTTTTTTTTAACTTCTATTTTTCAAGGTGCGTAAATTGTTATATTACAAGAATAGACTATTAAACCCACTAATTCACATTGTTTGCTTCTTCTCTGTTTTAGTTTGAATAGAATATTTTATTTGGCGCGTTTTATGTTAGAGCTTCTGTCCAGCACTTTGGTTACAGCTGCAACTGTCCCCCCCCCCCACCCAAGTGCTCTATAAATAAACTCAAGTTGAGCTGCGCTGTTATGCCATCATATCAATTCAGCAAGTGTTTAGTTCTGGAATAAAAACAATAATCAGAGTCATTGAGTTGTATTTTGAAGGACAGAAGCAGCAATCTTCCAAGTTGTGTGTTAGTGATGCTCTGCCTCAAGTAAAATATAGCCTCCATGGCCGGAAGCAAACTCAGAATCGTTTTTATTGTCTTTGTATCCAAAACAACAACATTTGACCAAAGAAAGATTGCAACATTACATCGTGCTCACGAAACATGTACGCTGTAAATAACTTCCTTATTTAAGGCAAGCGCGTGTTGTGCTGGTACGGGACCAAAAATTGGAAGGTGCTGGAAGTGAACGTTCCAAACGTGCGAGCCAAATGAAGTTCCAATCAAGCCCCAAATCGGTTCGGCAAAAATCAAATTAGTCAATTTGAATCCTTGCGACCTTTCAAACAAATCAAGTGAAGTTATTACTTGGATTAAGCAGGTCATAAATCAAGTCATAGAGGACATTCTTGTTCAGTTACATCAACTATTCACACATGAGCCAATTTGAACTCAGTTTCCGTCCTTGCATAAGTTATTTGTGACACGAAGCTTCGTGAAGCTTTGAATCAGCTATCGGTAAACTAAACTGAAGTGAATGAACGTACTAGGAGTGAGTTTAGTGGTGATCGATAGCATTAAATGTTGTAGTTTGTTGCCATTTGCTTTTTCCCGATTCAATCAAAAACCTCATCCTGTAATCCAAACGTATTCTTCGGCTCCGTGATCCTTGTTTCTTGAGATGACCTTTATACTCCGCCCTCCTAGCCCACAGGTGGGTTGCCAGGTTTGAAGTCATTCTACAAAAAGTCACTTTTCTTTCAAAAACAAAGCAAAAAGCGCGACGTCTGGAAAATTGCAGATTTTCAAATGTCACACGAGACTCACGACTTGTGGTTGAAGTCCAGTCTTGTTAACACCGTTGGTGTCCCCCACCTTTTAGTCTCTTGAAGTCTTGTCCCGAAGCGGACCAATATGCGCCTTGCCCCAGGCCGCCGACGCCCTCTCCTTCCTCAAAGTCTCCTGGAACCGTCGCCCACGTTCTTTGTTGGCGTCGAGTTGCGCCGCCTTGGCCGCCAGCTCTTCCTCCAGCCTCTTCTGGTTGTCCCTGGACTTGATCTGGAACAGTTTGATATCCTTAAGGAGGTCCTCCCTTTCACGCCTCCGTCGGGCTCCCGCCCGCCGCCTCTCCTCCGCCAAACACTTGGCCGCCTCCTCTCGCCGCCGCTTCCTCTCCGCGTTGGCGTCGTTCCTCTCGGCCTGGAGCCGATTGGTCAGGTACTCGACCTGCTCCCACAGGGGCTTGTTGTCCTTCTCCTTTCGCTGCAGCTCGGCCGAGAGCTCCTGCACCCTCTGGCACTGCAGCTCCATCCTCAAGTTCACCATCCAAAGCTGGTCCTTCAGGCCGTTTACCTGCTTCACCAGAGTACCAAAAAACACACTCACCACCACTTGCGTTGCCATCCTGTGGAGAAGCGCCAAACCTTTCCACAGGCTGGAAAGAAAGGCCATCTTGTTGCTGGGTTAGCCTGCTCTGGTGGCAGGCTGGCAGTACCCTTCTTGTCGCATTTGGGCTCCTGATGTACTAGGATGGTAAGTTGGGTGCGTAAAGACCAGCACGGAGGCTTTGAAGTCCTTCTTTAGGAACTTTGTGAGGTCGTAGAATGACAGAATGTCGCCGTGGCAATGATGATGTTGAAAACATGACCGAACCAGGGTCTTGAAGACTCTTCGAGTCACGTGATTACATTTATATTTTTTTTTTTTATCATTAAGAACCGAGAACTGTATGGTGCAAAGTCTCCCTTGGAATCACTTATTATTAAAGTAGTCCCCGCATATTAATGGAGAGTGTTTGCCATTATTATCTGAAACTCAAATTTTAGCCCAAACTATGATCCCAAAACAATTTATGGAAATTTCAATAGGCGATTTCACAGTGCAGAGGTTCAATCCCAGCTCCGGCCTCCCTGTGTGGAGTTTGCATGTTCTCCCCGGGCCTGCGTGGGTTTTCTCCGGGTACTCCGGTTTCCTCCCACATTCCAAAAACATGCATGGCAGCCTGATTGAAGACTCTAAATTGTCATTAGGTGTGAGTTTGAGTGGGGATGGTTGTTCCGTCTTTGTGTGCCCTGCGATTGGCTGGCAACCGGTTCAGGGTGTCCCCCGCCTGCTGCCCGAAGACAGCTGGGATCGGCTCAGCACCCCCGGCAACCCTTGTGAGGATAAAGTGGATCGGAAAATGAATGAATGAATAATTTCAATACTCATTCAGATGGTTTTTTTTAGATAAATGCACCCAAAGTGATAATAACACTCTGGCACGTGTGTCACGTTCACAGCCAGTGACACAAAATATCTGTGGCTACTTTCTTACTGACCAGCTCTTTGGCAGCATTTAAGGCCTTACAGAAAGAGCACAAAAATACGCTGACAGCCACAAATAGGGGAGTTGTTCAATTAATAGCTGCGCGGAGGTTCCATGGGGAGAAATGCAAAGGGTTTCAATATGCCCAAAAACTCACCTTTTTCACAATTTTTTTGGTCCCAGGATTCACTCACTATAGTGCCCCTGGGGGAAAAATAAGCCCAGGACATCAGTTTCATTAACATTGAACATTAAAATAACTGTTAGAAAAATGCGGGACCAAAACTGCAATCCACGTCTTCAATGAATATCCTCCGGAAAAATCGTTCTACAGTCATTCAATAAACAAACAAAAAAAGCCTTCTTAACTCATTCACTCCCAAAGACGTTTTAAACGTCTTTTCAGACTTGGTCCAGAATTGGCTGGTACTGAATGAGCTAAATAAGTGGGACAGAAAAAAATCATCCGTCATTTCCTCGTCACATTTAATAATTTGTCCTTGGCTCGTTAAGTCAAGCATCGGCATAAGCGATGCATGATAGCATGTTTGTTTTGTGAGCGTGCAAGTGTTTTTCAATACCAAACAGCATTTGAGAAGGAAATGGCCCCGACGTAATTCAATCAGGGCTATTTCAATATCGGATTTGCCTCACAGCTGATATGTTTAGGCCCCATTCTATATGCCCTAAAAATCAATAATTCCTTCTTGGACTCAACAATTGTCAATTAATGGCCACACGGTTCCGGCGTGCCGAAAATACTCGAGCGTTTAATCATCAACGCTTTATCTTTGTCTCGCACGTCGGTTATTTATTATTGTTATGAGTGCGGCATTTGTAATCAACACTGATACAGCGTTGTGTTAATGTTGTTAGTGGTTCCAGCATCACAACGAGGCTAATTCAATACCGGTACACGAGGCTGGGAGCGGAGCGTGGGGGGCAAGGACCGAGCTCCTAATCCAATCTGCCTGCTGCATTGCTACACTCCCATCAGTCATCTGCTGATGGAGGTACATGAGGTAGTCTGGGAAGGTTGCCTGAAAGTAACGTCGACCTCGCATTGGTCACAGCTGCCATTTTATGTCAATCGGGTCTCACTTGGAAGCATGGTGTACTATTGCTTGGCACGTCTGCATCACACTTCTGAGTTTCGATTCAAAGGTTTGTATAGTGCAAGGTCGTTTAAAAAAAAAAAAAGGGACATTTTCCATGTTTCACTTTTGTGCACGGAAGACAAAGTATTGATGTTGCACATTACGGTTCTTGGGGGAGGGGAAGGGGCTGTTGATGTGTACTTTTCCAAAAAGTGAAAACACTGATTTGCACTGTACTTCCCTTTAAAGAAGAAATTGTCAACGGTTTACTTCCCTGAAAAGAAGACAGCGTTGAGGTGGAACTTTCCATAAAAGAAAAGCACCCTTAAGTTTTGTATTTAGATACCCAAGAGGAAAAAAAAACAAGCACAGCCAACCGTGATTTCTAGTGTATTGTTACACCCGTAGTGGCCCACAAGAGAATCCTAATTGGATGAAATCATGTGTGCACTAAAAGAGACATGAGAGGTTTGGGGCATTTGTTCACGTCTGCCTTTTTTTTTTTTTTTTTTACGACGTTTTTTCGAGCCCTTTTGACGGTAGCTCAGCACAGGCTGAGAAATGTGTCTCTTGGCTTTCCCTTCCAGAGGTCACCCTTTTGTCTCTTATTGAATGCCAACACAAAGAGATGAAGCAGGTCATAAATCAAGTCATAGAGGACATTCTTGTTCAGTTACATCAACTATTCACACATGAGCCAATTTGAACTCAGTTTCCCGTCCTTGCATATAAGTTATTTGTGACACTAAGAAGCTTCGTGAAGCTTTTGAATCAGCTATCGGTAAACTAAACTGAAGTGAATGAACGCATTACTAGGAGTGTGAGTTTAGTGGTGATCGATAGCATTAAATGTTGTAGTTTGTTGCCATTTGCTTTTTCCCGATTCAATCAAAAACCTCATCCTGTAATCCAAACGTATTCTTTCGGCTCCGTGATCCTTGTTTCTTGAGATGACCTTTTATACTCCGCCCTCCTAGCCCACAGGTGGGTTGCCAGGTTTGAAGTCATTCTACAAAAAGTCACTTTTCTTTCAAAAACAAAGCAAAAAGCGCGACGTCTGGAAAATTGCAGATTTTCAAATGTCACACGAGACTCACGACTTGTGGTTGAAGTCCAGTCTTGTTAACACCGTTGGTGTCCCCCACCTTTTAGTCTCTTGAAGTCTTGTCCCGAAGCGGACCAATATGCGCCTTGCCCCAGGCCGCCGACGCCCTCTCCTTCCTCAAAGTCTCCTGGAACCGTCGCCCACGTTCTTTGTTGGCGTCGAGTTGCGCCGCCTTGGCCGCCAGCTCTTCCTCCAGCCTCTTCTGGTTGTCCCTGGACTTGATCTGGAACAGTTTGATATCCTTAAGGAGGTCCTCCCTTTCACGCCTCCGTCGGGCTCCCGCCCGCGCCTCTCCTCCGCCCAAACACTTGGCCGCCTCCTCTCGCCGCCGCTTCCCTCTCCGCGTTGGCGTCGTTCCTCTCGGCCTGGAGCCGATTGGTCAGGTACTCGACCTGCTCCCCACAGGGGCTTGTTGTCCTTCTCCTTTCGCTGCAGCTCGGGCCGAGAGCTCCTGCACCCTCTGGCACTGCAGCTCCATCCTCAAGTTCACCATCCAAAGCTGGTCCTTCAGGCCGTTTACCTGCTTCACCAGAGTACCAAAAAACACGCTCACCACCACTTGCGTTGCTATCCTGTGGAGAAGCGCCAAACCTTTCCACAGGCTGGAAAGAAAGGCCATCTTGTTGCTGGGTTAGCCTGCTCTGGTGGCAGGCTGGCAGCACCCTTCTTGTCGCATTTGGGCTCCTGATGTACTAGGATGGTAAGTTGGGTGCGTAAAGACCAGCACGGAGGCTTTGAAGTCCTTCTTTAGGAACTTTGTGAGGTCGTAGCATGACAGAATGTCGCCGTGGCAATGATGATGTTGAAAACATGACCGAACCAGGGTCTTGAAGACTCTTCGAGTCACGTGATTACATTTATTATTATTTTTTTTTATCATTAAGAACCGAGAACTGTATGGTGCAAAGTCTCCCTTGGAATCACTTATTATTAAAGTAGTCCCCGCATATGAATGGAGAGTGTTTGCCATTATTATCTGAAACTCAAATTTTATCCCAAACTATGATCCCAAAACAATTTATGGAAATTTCAATAGGCGATTTCACAGTGCAGAGGTTCAATCCCAGCTCCGGCCTCCCTGTGTGGAGTTTCCATGTTCTCCCCGGGCCTGCGTGGGTTTTCTCCGGGTACTCCGGTTTCCTCCCACATTCCAAAAACATGCATGGCAGCCTGATTGAAGACTCTAAATTGTCATTAGGTGTGAGTTTGAGTGGGGATGGTTGTTCCCGTCTTTTGTGTGCCCTGCGATTGGCTGGCAACCGGTTCAGGGTGTCCCCCGCCTGCTGCCCGAAGACAGCTGGGATCGGCTCAGCACCCCCGGCAACCCTTGTGAGGATAAAGTGGATCGGAAAATGAATGAATGAATAATTTCAATACTCATTCAGATGTTTTTTTTTAGATAAATGCACCCAAAGTGATAATAACACTCTGGCACGTGTGTCACGTTCACAGCCAGTGACACAAAATATCTGTGGCTACTTTCTTACTGACCAGCTCTTTGGCAGCATTTAAGGCCTTACAGAAAGAGCACAAAAATACGCTGACAGCCACAAATAGGGGAGTTGTTCAATTAATAGCTGCGCGGAGGTTCCATGGGGAGAAATGCAAAGGGTTTCAATATGCCCAAAAACTCACCTTTTTCACAATTTTTTTGGTCCCAGGATTCACTCACTATAGTGCCCCTGGGGGAAAAATAAGCCCAGGACATCAGTTTCATTAACATTGAACATTAAAATAACTGTTAGAAAAATGCGGGACCAAAACTGCAATCCACGTCTTCAATGAATATCCTCCGGAAAAATCGTTCTACAGTCATTCAATAAACAAACAAAAAAAGCCTTCTTAACTCATTCACTCCCAAAGACGTTTTTAAACGTCTTTTCAGACTTGGTCCAGAATTGGCTGGTACTGAATGAGCTAAATAAGTGGGACAGAAAAAAATCATCCGTCATTTCCTCGTCACATTTAATAATTTGTCCTTGGCTCGTTAAGTCAAGCATCGGCATAAGCGATGCATGATAGCATGTTTGTTTTGTGAGCGTGCAAGTGTTTTTCAATACCAAACAGCATTTGAGAAGGAAATGGCCCCGACGTAATTCAATCAGGGCTATTTCAATATCGGATTTGCCTCACAGCTGATATGTTTAGGCCCCATTCTATATGCCCTAAAAATCAATAATTCCTTCTTGGACTCAACAATTGTCAATTAATGGCCACACGGTTCCGGCGTGCGAAATACTCGGCGTTTAATCATCAACGCTTTTATCTTTGTCTCGCACGTCGGTTATTTATTATTGTTATGAGTGCGGCATTTGTAATCAACACTGATACAGCGTTGTGTTAATGTTGTTAGTGGTTCCAGCATCACAACGAGGCTAATTCAATACCGGTACACGAGGCTGGGAGCGGAGCGTGGGGGGGGGGGGGGGCAAGGACCGAGCTCCTAATCCAATCTGCCCGCTGCATTGCTACACTCCCATCAGTCATCTGCTGATGGAGGTACATGAGGTAGTCTGGGAAGGTTGCCTGAAAGTAACGTCGACCTCGCATTGGTCACAGCTGCCATTTTATGTCAATCGGGTCTCACTTGGAAGCATGGTGTACTATTGCTTGGCACGTCTGCATCACACTTCTGAGTTTCGATTCAAAGGTTTGTATAGTGCAAGGTCGTTTAAAAAAAAAAAAGGGACATTTTCCATGTTGCACATTACGGTTCTTGGGGGAGGGGAAGGGGCTGTTGATGTGTACTTTTCCAAAAAGTGAAAACACTGATTTGCACTGTACTTCCCTTTAAAGAAGAAATTGTCAACGGTTTACTTCCCTGAAAAGAAGACAGCGTTGAGGTGGAACTTTCCCTAAAAGAAAAGCACCCTTAAGTTTTGTATTTAGATACCCAAGAGGAAAAAAAAACCAAGCACAGCCAACCGTGATTTCTAGTGTATTGTTACACCCGTAGTGGCCCACAAGAGAATCCTAATTGGATGAAATCATGTGTGCACTAAAAGAGACATGAGAGGTTTGGGGCATTTGTTCACGTCTGCCTTTTTTTTTTTTTTTTTACGACGTTTTTTCGAGCCCTTTTGACGGTAGCTCAGCACAGGCTGAGAAATGTGTCTCTTGGCTTTCCCTTCCAGAGGTCACCCTTTTGTCTCTTATTGAATGCCAACACAAAGAGATGCTATAAAAGCAGCAATGTGCTTTTTTTTTTTTTTTTTTTTGCGAAAAGGAGCTGCTCGGCCCCTTTGCTGCAGAAGGGATTTAAAAAAAAAAAAAAAGAAATAGCCGAGCTGAGGTTTGGCTAAAGATTTGACCACATCATATATTAGCGATCCCAGAAGAAGGAAAATCTGTTCAGTCACCACACAATAACAGACTGGCCTTTGCTTGTTTCTATGGTGATCATTTCAAGTAATCGTGAAGTGTTTTGGGGATGCAATCACCTAGACCAGTACCACCTACATTACAAATGTCCATATTAACAGATAGAATCCGACAGACGTCTGCTCTTGAGTCACTGTTTCTTTTTTTTTTATCACTTTCTTTTGGCTTTTTAATACTTCTACTCCTTTTCATGAGATGAGTTGGTTGTGATATAGGCAACAAAAAATGGTACGTGTGCCCAATTCCAATTTGATGCCTATATCCATTTTTTTAGGATCTATCGTACATGTACATATCGTATTTGAGTATAGTGTATGCTTCAATCTCATTGGTAAATTTGTATCCACATTTGGAAGAGTCCTGATTTCTGATGTGACAATATCAGATTCCCCCAAACACCAACCTTGCTATCCTTTGAGATATATATATACACACACACACACAGTGGCCGACTTTTTATTTAAGATATTGCATAATATGCTGCTGTAGCTGCTAGAAAATTTGCATATACTGTAAATAAAGGCACGATTATCAATAGACGTTTGAATTTAGTGCCTAGGTTGACAGGGAAACATAACAGTCGTTTAACTGACGTGATGTTGGGAAAAAAAATGATGGGATGTTAATCAAGACAATGCTTGCGAAAGATTACATGCGGGCAAATACATGATTTACTTTGTTATGCTTGTGTCCTATTAACGAGAAGCGTATTTTTGAAAATTGGGACTTTGGTGTGAGATTTGGTCAAAAGAGGAAGGAGACTTGGAATTTGCAGTTTGGCTGGTGTTTAGTTGATTTTGTGGTTCGAAAGAAACCGGAGGAGAAGTGGATTTTGACAGAAAATTTCACAAAAAGGACATTTAAAAATGAGCAAAAATGTTCAAGTCTATCAAGAACCAAATGTTCAAGTTACAGTATGTTGTTAAGCACATGAGGCTCAGAATGTAAGCTGCTTGAGCATGATACTTTGTTTCAACCTTCTGAACTCCAAAGATAAGTACACACCTGCTTACTTCGTCAGGTTTGAATATTTCCAGATTTTTTTTCCTTTTTTCCCCCCCAATAATTTAAAAATATTTTCAAAAATACAAATGTTGTTGACTGAACGACAGGAACAGTTGGAATTGATTTTGAATAACTGCGACAAGTCCAGTGGCGAACTTGTGAGTAGCAGAGGAGTTGGTTAACCTGAAAGTCCAGCTAAAGACCAGTTCACTTCATGGTCCCTAAATCCAGTTTTTGAAGACTGGAAGCGCTTTGGGGCCAGGTCACAGTCACACCTATAGACAATTTCGAGTCATCAATCAACCTTTCGAATCTACAACCTTGAATTGTGAGGCAAGATGCACAAACGGTTATTTTTACCGACCTACTCGGGTCTTTGCTGACTTAACAGACTTGACAGTATTTCTTACAGCATGAAAAAAAAGTAGACTCCAATTTATTATTTCTCTCTCTCTTTCTCTTTTTCTTTTCATGCCTAAGTGAACAGCATCTCGGACACCGAGTCCTCGCTGACGTTCCTCGGCTTTGTTTTCAGGGTTCGGTGACGCCGGTCGAAAAAGGCTGCGATGCCGTCGCCCTCCGTTGCCAAGCTTTGAAAAGACCCGACTGCCCATTCATCCCCCCTCTCAGTCAGTACGTCATCGGCCCTCGCTGTTGTTCCTTCTTCGAGACTGGTGGGGCCATGGTAACGTTAGACGTGGTGTGGCAGTGAAATCTTCCGTCCTTGCGTTGCAGATGCAGATCTTGGCGAAACACAGTGCGCTATGAAATAAATCAGCCACATTTTGGGAAGTAGGCAGCTCACAAAAATTCTATTTGGTTGTTTAATTTTAAACTTGACGGATGGGCAAAAACTCGAGAGAGCCAACACTTTTTTGTATATACTATTAAAAACCCAATTTCCCCATACACTTTAAATTCATATTTAAACTCATTTGTTGCGTTCATGGACCTGATATGGATGTCTGCCTTTAAATCGTCAACACGGAACGTTTTCAAGGACGCCACCATAAAGACACACATATATATATATATATATATATATATATATATATATATATATATATATATATATATATATATATATATATATATATATATAATATGCCTAACCTATTTCAACAGGAATTTCTGGTGACATTTACAAGAAACAGTTTTACGCCGCTCTCATGTACAGTCGGTTTGATAGTACATTAGATATGACATTTAGTGGCTGACTGATGAGTCCTGCTGTGTAAATAGCCAGGAAGCTTTCTCCAAAAACGAGCTGCATCAGAGCTATAATGAAGCGGCGAGCATTTCTTCCAAATACCAATATTTTGCCCTGCAAGGTAGCATCAGGTAGCGTCCGTGCCATAATCGAGGCAGGATACCAGAGTAAAGAAGTTAAAAAAAATAAAAATAAAAACGCACGATCTGTGAAAGTAGACATATTGTTGACTTTTGTTGCCATGGGTTAACATGTCATAGAAAGGTGCCGAAAGCTTTGCGGGATGCGGTGTTGCTTTGAGAAAGGCCACGCGGTCGGTTATCGCACTTTGCTGGGTTATGCGTAAAAGTCTGAGGCATATAACTGTCTGATCGCTTGTTATGACTCTGGTACTGCAATTTGCTGTAACTCTTTGTGAAAGAGGCTACAGATGCCAACCGGGGGGTCGGGTCAGCTTCATTCCTCTACTCCATTCAGAGCAAACAGCAACACAAGGGGAAAATGGTACGAAAAGCAACAGCTTTTACAGACAAGGCCGTGATTCCCCTACCTCTGCCTACGTGCGTTGTCTTCCGCTGCCTGGCTTTTAGTAAGCCACACATTGTGTTCATGGCATTATCTTTAGGCACAGTCTGCTTTGTTATTGTTGTCCGGGCTCGTAAACTCCCCAGTCATCACGCCCGCTCCATGATGACGACGCGCTTCATCGCGTAAAGTCCGTTCCCGTACGCCGTTCGGCTGCTCCACTGCCTGACCCTCCTTCACTTTTTATGGCACGTCACATCTGTTGCTATGCAAAGGACAAACATGTCCTACACATATGAACAGCTGGCGGAAATGAGCTTTCTATTGACAGTGGCGCAAAGTCCACCTTGTCTCCGGCGAGCTTGCAACCTGGTTGCCTCGCTCTGAAAATAATTAGCTGGAAATGTACAGTTGGCGCGGCGCGCGATGGACTAGTGGTTAGCACCTTACAGTTAGGGTTAGTCACGGTTAGGGCTGGATGGAGTTAACTAGAGCTACGTCACTCAAGTCACATTAAAAACTTTTTTAAAATAGTCATACAAGTATGCTAACCAAAATTTTTACAAAAACTTCAAAAGGAGTTGAATTAATCCGTCCACGCTCGCGTAGCTCTCTTGCGACTTTAGCGGCATATTGTGATGAAAGGTTTGGCAGTACAAAGAGGGGGTGGTTTGGGGGGGGCGGGCGGGGGTCACAGTACACAACAGTATTACTAGGAATGTCGGTGTATTCCTGTAAACTTTATTAATTTGCATGTCAGTAAGTCACGTGCACGGGGTGAGGTCATGGCGGGTCATGGGAATACGACATGCTCACTGTCAGAAGTCACCTTTTATGTTCCCATTTTCAGTTGATATTGTTTTATTTTTGTCAGGTCAGCCGGGGGTAACGTCAAGTCATGTGGGTTGCCTTGCCACTCCTATAGGACGTCATTCCGTTCCGGTCTATTGTTTGTATTATGCTCCCAATAAAGGACAGTAATTGGGCAGCATTGGCCATTATTAATGCGGCTGCTTTCTTTAAGCCAAGGACTAGGAAACGCATGCTGGTGTGTCCATAAACACGTTCATAGTTTATTTCCAAACACATCATTGAGGCTACTGCTAAAACACACGGTTAAATAACACTTGGAACGTCAGTCGAAAGCCCAGAGCACATTGTAAACAGCCCAAAAATGAAATCCAGATAAATCAAAGTACGATTACAAAGAGTGAACACTATGTCAATGTCTCTGACCGTGTACAACACGTTCCTGCTTTCAAATCGGTTTTCAACACTTCTTACCCACAATTCCACAATACAATCACACAATGGACCAGACTATTGTCTGAGTTAAGCCTAAAATGTTTCATTAGGGCTAATTTGTTTTAGGTTTAGTTCAAGATTGGGTTAGTTAGGGTTCGGTTTAGTTAGCATTCACATAAGGGCTAGTTCAGGTTAGCTAAAACAGCTGCCTTGAATGGAGACGTTCATCTCTCTAATTGCTAGCTACAATACAGAAAAAGCAAGCTTTAATGACTGATTAACTCTGATAGTTTGATCACCACCACAGCTATGCAATTTTGGATCGAATTCAAACCCGAGTTTATCTCTTCCATTCAGGAATATTGCCAGTATGAAGCCACCATCCTTGTTGCTGCGTCGCGAGCCCAATCCCGGCGTTGATGACCTCTTCTGATGCCCTTGTCGGCTTCTGTTCTTCTGTTTCCTCTCCTCCCCAGTCTCCAGTCGCCCTCCCTCCTGCATATCTAAATCCTCAGAGCCTCCCTTATTACTCCAGAGAGCTGTAGCTGGCAGACACAACTTCAGATTCAAGAAGTAGACAGGAGTACATTCAAGATGCAAGATGATGGGGACAAACTTCATTGGGAGTGCCATGAGCTAGCAAGGACCACAAACCTTTTTTTCATTCCTTTTTTTTTTAATTGATTTTTTTTTTTAAAACACCAACATTTTTACCACACTTGGCCATGCCAGCCAAAGGGAAATACTTGTTGAATGACCAGGAACTCAAGAACGAGGCACTCTACCGCAAGTTCTCATGCATCAGCCAGTACCAGCCACTGGTGCTCCTGCTGGGCCTTTCCATGATCTCCTGTGGTGTCCTCCTGGTCCTCTTCTTCGCTCTCGGACTGGTAAGTCTCGGTTTACACATGTACAGTACTGATTTTTTTATTTTATTTTTTAACATCTTTGCGGGAACCACATGGTGAGAATATAAGTGTGCTGACTGCGCTCCTAGGGCCCGATTTACTAAGGTCCCAAATTGCGGGAGTAAATTGGATGTTCGCTCTTAACAAGTTGCTCAACGGTGTGCTTGATTTATAAGATTCTCATCTTTTACTAAGATCCCAAATAGGCAGCACTAAATTGCATGCTCACCTACGACAACAGATTGCGCACACTGTTGGCAATGCGTGTAAAAGTGGCAACTTTGACTTGAAGATTAAGACAGGAAACTACTTGAAACATTCACGCAAAAAGTTTGTAATTGCCTTTTTTCTTTGACTGTAAATAAAGATATGGCATGCATGTAAACGACAATTTATCGAGTCCGTAAAAAAATGATCGTGTTCACCCCCCCATTTGAGCAATGCATCAATATAGTAATTATAGTGACTGTTGTTTATGGTAAAGGAAACCTGTGCAATGTTAAGAATAGAATAGCTAGTGGCCTTTCATGTGGCTTCCGGTACAGTTCGTTCATTCACAAGGATTGGCTTTTTTTCCCGCCTATGCCTTGTCAAGTCTTCCAGCGCAAAATAAGGAGCAGTGAGTGATGTGGGGCCTTTAAAAAAAAAAAAAAAGGTTGCCGTGGTAACCAGGACGCTCCAAATACCCCGCGCTGACGGCCTTCACCAAGCAAAGATCCATTACTACAGATTTGGAGCAGTCTGTTTTTAACCCCATTGCTTTCCCCCTACATCAGTGGTGTCAAACATATGGCCCGCGGCCCGGAACCGGTCCCCAAGGAGCTTCGATCCGGCCCCCGGAATCATTTAAAAGTGGGGGGAAAAATGCATTAAAGACACAGAATGAATATTTTAAATAAAATGCAATTTGCGGATTATCCGCTAGGGGGCACACTGTTTTGATCACAGTAGAAGACAACATTGTTTTGGTTGGGGAAGAAAAAAGCAGTCTCAGTCTGTCACCGATACAGACCCAACGCAGCAAATGATACGAAAGCGCCAATCAATGCTTCTTGAGACCAAAACAAAGGAAAGAGATGATATTTTGGCGATTCAGAGCACAGTATGGTATCATGTTAACGGTTCGGCCCACTTGACATCTACTGAGTCCGTATGTGGCCCACAATGTGAAATGAGTTTGACACCCCTGCCCTACATCGTCTCTTCTAAACCACGTGGTTGTATGCTGAGCTTTGGCCTCCTATTCAGCGCAGCACTGCCAAAAACGAGTTCAGAAACTACGTAGCGTTTTCCAAAGAATAAAAATTTACAGTTTAACTAAGCCCAGTAGGTACGACCAACCTTGACGATGACAATCAATGAATGAACGTATGAATGCTCAGTTATTGTTGCTGCTGTTTTGTTTGTCTGTCTTATACATTTCTTCATAATATTCAACTCCTACTTCAATATTATTGATTTCGTTTCTGTTGTCATTCATCACATCTTTTATTAAGTTCAAAGAAAATAATAATGATGGATGGATGGTCTGTTTGTAGCTGAAAGCCAAAAAAATAAAAATCTATATTTCATTTCTCCAATAATGTCCCTTGGGAAGATGTATTAGTAGCTTGTTGAGCTTATAATTACATGTTTTTTTTCCCCTCAGCATTTTAGTGGATCTGTACCTCCTCAAAGCCATTAGGAGTGTAGTCGTGCTCCGCTATTGATTTTGCAGCCGCTCTGATGGCTGAGTGCTCTTACATAAGAATGTCCGCGACCGTCTTTATTGTCCTTTTGCTTTCCGAGGTGTTCATGAGGCTGTGAACTTTTTCAGAGCGCCCAGGAGCACTGCGCCTTTGTGAGCGTGGCGAGCGCCGGCCTGTGCGTCTTCCTGGCCGTCTTCGTGCTGGTGTGCACCGAGATGCTGTCCCAACGTTGGCGCAGGCCACTGGGCCTGCTGGTGTGGGCGGCGCACCTGGCCATGGGCTTTACCTTCATCTTCAGCGGGCCCGTCGTCCTCCCGTGGGACCAGGTGAAACCGCCACTTGCGCAAAATAAGTCAGTCAACAAAAAAAGGTTTCGTGACTAATTTATGAGAATAATGTAGAGATTGTTGCAAGAGCGATTTACTGAGGAAAAATGCCGCACCCACACAAAAAAAAAAGCGATATGTATTGTTTGTTTTAAGTTTTTTTTTGCAAGAATAATGTCACAATATTGCAAGAAAAACAACATCAGGTTGTCAGTAAGATGATATAATTGAAAGAGAAAGAACGTGACTTTTTGGTTCTAGGGTAATGCCGCGATCTTGCAAGAGAAGAGCATTTTATGGGGTGGGGACAGAATATTACAAGAATGTCAGTGCAAAACTTGTCTTTATATTTTGGGAATATTTCAAGAAAAGACTACGAGAAGAGAAGGTGTCATTTTGTGAGAATGATGGACCAATAGTGTAAGAAAATATTTTATGAAAAAAAGTTTGAATTTGGGGCAAAATGGAAATTAAAAACAAACAAACAAAAAAACTAATTAGGACTATACTATGGGTAATTTTGAGAAAGTATAATGATTTTGCAAGAAAAAATTGAAATTTTGCAAGAAAAATGTAACGGTAATGCAAGAAAATTAATTTTATGACACTGCAAGAAGACAGGAAGATACCATGAGGACTTCATAATAAGAGAAATATGTCATTTCATAAGGAAAATGTACCACCCCCAACCCCAAAAATGAGTAACAAGTAAACACAGCTTGCGTGATTATACCTGTCGCAATGTGCCGTTTTCCCCCATTTCTGCAGAAAATGACTTTTATTGTTTATTTTTCCCTTTTTCCCTTAGGTGCCATTCTTCCTGTTCATCATCTTCACTGTGTACACCATGCTGCCATTCCCATGGTGGTACGCAGTGGCACTGAGCGCGCTCTCATCGCTGTCCCACATCGTGGCACTCACATTGCGGCTCACCGTGTACAGCGACGTGCCCACGCCGCACCTCGCCAACCAGGTGAAACATTAAGCGGGGGACCACACTGGACAACTTATTTTTTAAACATATGAACCCATGTGCCAGACCCCGCACATGACCTGAAAAATATCTGCATCTCGCCTTCACCACTTGCAAAAAAAAGTTGGAATGTTAGAAGAATATTATAGCGATACTGCAAGATGATGTCATTTTATGTGGAAAAGTATACACTTTGGCCACTTGGAGCATATATATACACACAGTAACAGATAGCCAAAAGGTAGGCAACATTTATGAAAGGAAAATTTAAAAGTATGTAAAAGAAGAAAAAAAGAAAACACTCTCATCATCACAGTTGTATGCTCAAAGGAGTAGGAAGAAGTAAACAACTTATCTAGTCCTACCCCTTATTGTATAGAATATAAATTGATCGTTTTCAAAACAAAGAAGAAGAAGAGAAGTCTACATATCATCAAATACTTTTACCATTGTGGTACTTTACTTTTCTATTTATACACCTTTCGGTTTGTGTATTATAATTATTCTTTGACCTTTTGTTTCAATTTCTCATAATCATTGTAATTACTGCATTTCTTGAGTACAAATGATAAATTAATCAAAATCCAAAACAAGAACAAAGAGCTGTAATACTAATTTTATAAATGTATCAAATGTATCTTCTTAATTGTGATTCTTATAGTTTTTTGTACTGATCTTTTGAATTTATTTTTGAACTCCTCCAGCGATTTACTCATTTTCAGGTCCGTTTCAAAGCTTATTCCACAGGTTAACACCTGTTACTGATACACACCTTTGCTTAATGTTTGTTCTTGTTCTGGATTTTTTGTATTGATTAGTACCCCTTAGATTATAACTGCTTTTTCTCTAATTTCAAAAAGCTTCTGAATATTTAGACAAAGGAAATTGTTATGTGCTTTATACATTAATTGGGCGATTTTGAAGTCAACCAGGTCATAAAATTTAATTGTGTTTAATTTGATGAATAGTGGATTTGTGGGTTCTATATATTTAGACCTATTGATTGTTCTAATTGCTTTTTTGTAGTTTTAAGACAGGGGGAGTGTGTTTGTTTTACAGGCATTCCCCATATTTCCACACAATATGTCATATATGGGAGTAATAATGAATAATATAATGTGCACAAGGAACTCTTATTCAACACGTCCCTTAGTTTTGTGGAGTATCCCGATAGTTTTGGATATTTTTCTTTTAACGTTATCTATGTGTGGCTTCCAGGATAGTTTGGAATCTATTACTAGTCCAAGAAATTTATTTTCATTAACTCGTTTCTATTTCAATTGAATTTATCTTTATTTTGACTTGTTCTTTGATTGGTCGCGTGCCAAAACAACTATCTTGGTTTTTGTTAAATTTATAGATAGTTTATTTCTGTCAAACCAGTTTTTTAATTTGGTTAATTCATTTTCCACAATTTTCAGGAGTTGTTCCATGTTATTTCCCAGAGTAGTAGAAGGTTGTGTCATCGTGAATAGGACACATTTGAATAGTTTTGAGACACTACAGATATCGTTTATATATAAAATGAATAGTTTAGGTCCAAGCACTGATCCCTGAGGCACTCCATGGGTAATTTTCAGTGAGTTGGATTTTTATGTTATTAAACTGCACATACTGATATCTGTTTTCTAAATAACTTTCAATCCATTTATATGCTGTGCCTCTGATACCATATCTCTCTAATTTATTCAATAATATTGTATGATCTATTGTATCAAAAGCTTTTTTTAGATCTAGAAAAATCCCAACCGTGAATTCTTTATTGTCAATATTAGTCGCTATTGCTTCTACAAACTCCATTACTGCCATTAAGGTGGTCCGTTTTTCTCTAAAGCCGTATTGATTTTCACTTAATAGCACGTGTTTATTAATGAAGTTATCAAATCTGTGAGAAAATATTTTTTCTAATATTTTTGAAAATTGTGGTAGCAGTGATATTGGTCTATAATTTGTAAAGAATTGTCTTCTCTCCACTTTTAAAAATTGGAATAACTTTAGCAGTTTTCATTTTTGATGGAAAAACACCGGCTTTAAAATGATAGGTTGCATATGTATGTAAAAGGTCGGGACTACAAATTCTATAATCTGTT
This sequence comes from Hippocampus mohnikei, assembly GCA_026261675.1. Taxonomy (NCBI): domain Eukaryota; kingdom Metazoa; phylum Chordata; class Actinopteri; order Syngnathiformes; family Syngnathidae; genus Hippocampus; species Hippocampus mohnikei. The sequence continues at coordinate 6,635,029 of JAKGUB010000341.1, forward strand.
TTATTATTGTCATGTCAATATTAAAACAGTCAGTTGACTTTTTACTTTTTATATGTTTTTACAATATTTAATATTTCATTTTCATTCACAGCAGTAAGAAACATTGTGGAAGAATTTTTTCTATGTATTTATCTATTTCAAAAGAATTTATTGGGATCAGGAATTTGTTTTGCTAAATTACTGCCGATATTAACAAAATATTCATTAAATTCCTTTGCTATTTCTGCAGTTTCCTCAATAATGGTATTTTTATCTTTCATAAAGTACTCGGATAATTTACTTTATTAGAGCTGTTTCTAATTACATGATTTAAGATTTTCCATATTTCTTGAGTATTGCTTTTATTTTGCTCTAATAATGCATGAAAATGGTCTCTCTTGCTGATTTTTATAATGTTTACTAATTTGTTTTTATAAGTCTTATATTTTGTTTCAGCTTCTTCTTTGGTTCTGGATTTTAGAAACGATTTGTATAGATTATTTTTCTTTTTACATGCATTTTCTATGCCTTTTTGTTATCCATGGCTTATTTTGGTTTTTGTACTTTCTGGTGACCTTAATTACTGGGAAATGCTTGTCATATAAAGGAGGTTATGGTTGACTGAAAATGCGTCAAACGCAGTATTTGGATCTTCATTTGTGTAGACCTCTGACCAATTTTGCTTGTCTAAATCGAGCTTGAAAGCTGCGATGGAATGTTGGGTTTCTGGGTCTTATTTCTGAGATGTGGGTTATTGATTTAGTTATTCTATCGAAGTAATTGTGAAAGGCTGCAAAGACCGGTAGATGGTCACTTATATCAGTTATGAGAAGTCCACTTTCCTTTTTATGATCAATCTTATTTATAAATATATTGTCTATTAATGTGGTTGTATCTACTGTTATTCTGGTGGGTCTCAGAATAACTGGGAAAAGACCGTTGCTATACATTGAATTTATAAAATCTGTTGTGTTTTTGTGTCCATTTGGGTTTAATAAGTCGATGTTAAAGTCGCCACATATTATTCGTGTTTTCTTGTCATTAGAACAGCTCAGCATATCTATCAGTTTTTTATTAAATGTGTCAAGACAAGATCCTGGTGTCCTATAAACGCAACTTATAATGACATTTGATGCATTTTTAATATGTATTTCAAGAGTTAGACATTCCATTAGATTCACTGTTGTATTTGTCAAGCTCTCAATTTTACTACATTTCAGTGTTTTATCTACATATATTGCAACTCCCCCTCCTTTTTTATCTTCCCTATGAGTTGCATACATTTCATATCCATCAATTTTCATTTCACTTGTTTTTCATCATCAAGCCAAGTTTCAGATATAGCAATTATTGTAAATTTATTAAATGTGGGCCAAATATTCTTTGATTTTGGTGAAATTTTTATAGAGACTTCTACTATTAATGTGTATTAATGAAAGTGTATTTTTCAGTTCTACATTTGTGTTGAATTGTTCATTCGTATAATACTCGGAGTTTGTGATGCTGTAATTTTGATTGAAGAAATTATTGTCAGGGTCCAAATTGTTCTCTGGGTCGAATGTCTTGTGTTCTGCATAATCAAAGATTTTGAAGTCCATGTTTGTGTTGTATGTTTCCTGTATCAATTGAGTCAATGAGTATTTTTAAATTTAAGTTTTTTTTGCAAGAATAATGTCACAATATTGCAAGAAAAACAACATCAGGTTGTCAGTAAGATGATAAAATTGAAAGAGAAAGAACGTGACTTTTTGGTTCTAGGGTAATGCCGCGATCTTGCAAGAGAAGAGCATTTTATGGGGGTGGGGACAGAATATTACAAGAATGTCAGTGCAAAAACTTGTCTTTATATTTTGGGAATATTTCAAGAAAAAGACTTCGCAGAAGAGAAGGTGTCATTTTGTGAGAATGATGGACCAATAGTGTAAGAAAATATTTTATGAAAAAAAAAAGTTTGAATTTGGGGGCAAAATGGAAATTAAAAAACAAACAAACAAAAAAAACTAATTAGGACTATACTATGGGTAATTTTGAGAAAGTATAATGATCTTGCAAGAAAAAAATTGAAATTTTGCAAGAAAAATGTAACGGTAATGCAAGGAAATTAATTTTATGACACTGCAAGAAGACAGGAGATACCATGAGGACTTCATAATAAGAGAAATATGTCATTTCATAAGGAAAAATGTACCACCCCCCAACCCCCAAAAATGAAAGTAACAAGTAAACACAGCTTGCGTGATTATACCTGTCGCAATGTGCCGTTTTTCCCCCCATTTCTGCAGAAAATGACTTTTTAAAATGTTTTTTTTATTTTTTCCCCTTTTTCCCTTAGGTGCCATTCTTCCTGTTCATCATCTTCACTGTGTACACCATGCTGCCATTCCCATGGTGGTACGCAGTGGCACTGAGCGCTCTCATCGCTGTCCCACATCGTCGTGCGCTCACATTGCGGCTCACCGTGTACAGCGCGCGTGCACGCACGCCGCACCTCGCCAACCAGGTGAAACATTACAGCAACCCGTCATCTTTTTTTTTTTTTTTTTTTTTTTTTTTTTTTTTTTTTTTTTTTTTTTTTTTTGGGGGGGGGGGGGGGGGGGGGGGGGGGGGGGGGGGGGGGGGGGGGGGGGGCCCCAAATTAAGATTTCCATAATTTTTAGGCATTCACACCTGCTCACCTCATCCCTATTTTTTCCCCCAGAATTTCAAAAGAAAAGGCAACTCGAACTGCTCCTACTTGAAACTCTTCAGCTCATTACTATATATATATTTTTTTTAATTCAAATCATCCCAACTTTAAGATGTTCACATCATTCCGCATAATTCAGTAATATTTCATTATTACTTTTGCATCCAGCATTTCAGCAGTCACGTTCAATCCAACCAGGAATTTAATTCTCCTATTTATTTATTCATTCATTCATTCATTCTTCTTATATATATTTTTTTTATTATTCTTTTTTTTTCCTTTTTTTTTTCTCCCGTATTTTCACTATTCCTCATGATAAAGTCCTGCCTTTCTAGATGACAATCCACGCTCCACGATTTATTTTGCTTCAGAGTAACATTTCAGATTCAGGACTCCCAAATGTCTGCATCCCACCGCTGTCCAACATCAAGGCAAGTTCCACAAATGCGTTTTGGTGTTTTGCAGGAGAACCTGCTGCAGTCTGTGCTGCCGGTCTACATCTCCATGAAGATGAAGCTGGCCATCATGGAACGCTTGCAGGACTGCAAAGACAAGGAGGAGCAACAGCGGCTGGTTAAAGACAATAACTTCCACAGCCTTTACGTCAAACGTCATGAAAACGTCAGGTACCAAATACAAATGCCGCTCAAACAAACGGATCCATTTCTGTCTGGATGATGGATTAGTTTGCTGATCCACCTACACACCACAATTGTCGTGGATCAGCCTGTAAGAAATCCCATATATATATAAAACACACACACACACTTTTTTTCTAATGGATGCTGAGAAAGATGAGATCCCCGCTCTGCTTCATTCATGGAAATGCCCGAGTAGGAGTAAGCATTTTATAGTGCGTCTCCTGGCCCAACCAAACGATTCACTTGACTTGTTATTATTTCCATTGGGAAATGAGTTAGTGTATGGTACTGTATTCCTTTTAGTCTGGCCTGTCTTTATATTCACCAGGGGATTGATCACCAGTCAATGAGCACTCTCAGTGCTGTGTGTGTGTGTGTGTGTGTGTGTGTGTGTGTGTGTGTGTGTGTGTGTGTGTGTGTGTGTGTGTGTGTGTGTGTGTGTGCGTGTGTGTGTTTGAGAGAGACGGGCATCGTGTGTGTGTGTGTGTGTGTGTGTGTGTGTGTGTGTGTGTGTGCTGTGTGTTTGAGAGAGACGGGCATCGTGTGTGTGTGTGTGTGTGTGTGCGCATGTATTTCAAGAGGAGGCCGCAGAGGCATCAGTCAGTCTGTCTCACAGTGAGAAAAGGTGTTGAGCAAACGTTACAACTCTGCCGCTACACTTATAATTTCTCCGGTCAAATCATTCATTGTGGATTTTTGTGGCATGAGTCTCTCCTTCAAGAACCTGACCCATTTTGTCCAAGTTATTATGGAGAAAGAGAGGCGATGTGGTTTTTTTTTTCCCGCCTTAGCAGTCCAGGCTGACAGCTCGTTCAATTTTCCCACTAGTATACTGGACAGTGGAAATAATGGAATTCAACATTTGCTGCGTCAAACTGTCACCGCGTAAAATTTTGGGGATTTCTTTTTCGTTAATAATTTATGCATTTATTTTATTTACAGTGCATCCAGAAAGTATTCACAGAGCTTCACCTTTCCCCCCATTTTCTTACTTTACAGCCTCATTCCAAAGTGGAATAAATTGTTTTCCTCAAAATTCTACACACAATACCCCATAAAGACGTTTTTTTTCCCCCGTATTTAAAATGTTAAAAAAAGAAATCACATGTACATAAGTATTCACAGCCTTTGCCACAAAGCTCAAAATGGAGCGGTCTTCTGTGGAGAGATGAGAACCTTCCAGAAGGACAACCATCTTTGATTCCACCAATCAGAACATTTTGTGGTCTGATGAGACAAAGACCCTAATTAAACAGCCAAGACAAAAAAAGGAAAGGCTTCATGACAACTCCGTGACTGTCCTTCAGTGGCCCAGCCAGAGTCCCAAATCTGATTGAACATGTGTGGAGAGATCTGAAAATGGCTGCGCACCAACGATCTCCATCCAAATCGATAAAAAGTGTGATCGGCAAAACTTTTCAAAGATAGGTGTGCCAAGCTTCTAGCATACTTTGGTGCAACATTAGATGAGTATTTCCATTGTAAATTTATTAAATGTGGCCAAATATTCTTTGATTTTGGTGAAATTTTTATAGAGACTTCTACTATTAATGTGTATTAATGAAAGTGTATTTTTCAGTTCTACATTTGTGTTGAATTGTTCATTCGTATAATACTCGGAGTTTGTGATGCTGTAATTTTGATTGAAGAAATTATTGTCAGGGTCCAAATTGTTCTCTGGGTCGAATGTCTTGTGTTCTGCATAATCAAAGATTTTGAAGTCCATGTTTGTGTTGTATGTTTCCTGTATCAATTGAGTCAATGAGTATTTTTAAATTTAAGTTTTTTTTGCAAGAATAATGTCACAATATTGCAAGAAAAACAACATCAGGTTGTCAGTAAGATGATAAAATTGAAAGAGAAAGAACGTGACTTTTGGTTCTAGGGTAATGCCGCGATCTTGCAAGAGAAGAGCATTTTATGGGGGTGGGGACAGAATATTACAAGAATGTCAGTGCAAAACTTGTCTTTATATTTTGGGAATATTTCAAGAAAAGACTTCAGAAGAGAAGGTGTCATTTTGTGAGAATGATGGACCAATAGTGTAAGAAAATATTTTATGAAAAAAAGTTTGAATTTGGGGCAAAATGGAAATTAAAAACAAACAAACAAAAAAACTAATTAGGACTATACTATGGGTAATTTTGAGAAAGTATAATGATCTTGCAAGAAAAAAATTGAAATTTTGCAAGAAAAATGTAACGGTAATGCAAGAAATTAATTTTATGACACTGCAAGAAGACAGGAGATACCATGAGGACTTCATAATAAGAGAAATATGTCATTTCATAAGGAAAAATGTACCACCCCCAACCCCAAAAATGAAAGTAACAAGTAAACACAGCTTGCGTGATTATACCTGTCGCAATGTGCCGTTTTTCCCCCCATTTCTGCAGAAAATGACTTTTTAAAATGTTTTTTTTATTTTTTCCCCTTTTTCCCTTAGGTGCCATTCTTCCTGTTCATCATCTTCACTGTGTACACCATGCTGCCATTCCCATGGTGGTACGCAGTGGCACTGAGCGCGCTCTCATCGCTGTCCCACATCGTGGCGCTCACATTGCGGCTCACCGTGTACAGCGACGTGCCCACGCCGCACCTCGCCAACCAGGTGAAACATTACAGCAACCCGTCATCTTAAGCGGGGGACCACACTTGACAACTTATTTTTTAAACATATGAACCCATGTGCCAAACCCCGCACATGACCTGAAAAATTTCTGCGTCTCGCCTTCACCACTTGCAAAAAAAAGTTGGAATGCTAGAAGAATATTATAGCGATACTGCAAGATGATGTCATTTTATGTGGAAAAGTATACACTTTGGCCACTTGGGGGCAGTCTAATACAGACAGACAGATATAAGGTACTGGAGAATCCACTCCTCTTTGGGCTCCTCGGTACAGCAGTAATATTAGCTTTTCACATCACACGATTTCCATCTAATGATTCTGTTTGCTTTCACTGCGTTTTTTGTTTTTCTTTCTGTTTGTGCATTTGTGTGTAGCTGCTGTCCAATGTGGTGGTGTTCCTTTGTGGCAGCGTGGTGGGAGCATTTCACAAGGTCCTCATGGAGAAAACCCTCAGGCAGACATTTCAGGACACGCTCCGATGCCTCAGCATGCGCATGAAGCTGGAGATCGAGAAGAGACAACAGGTTCGGTTGGGTCCTTACGGACACTCTGTATCAGGCCAGGCAGCATTTACGTTGACTTACCAGGGACAAAATGGATTCCGAAATGTCTCGTGATTATGAAACTCGATCACTTGTCATTAATAACAAACAGTTGTCATAATAACTGAAATTTCCATTTAATAATCACACATGGTGTAGCAATTGAAGTGCTGCCTTCATGAGTGAAAATGTTTTTAATGACTTGACACCTGATCGCTTTGCCCCCCCCCCCACACGCACACACATACACTTTATGATTCTAACGTTATTCAGTTGGATATAATAAAGCACAATATTTCTCCTTTTTATAAATTTTACTGCTTTGATTTTATCTCACTGAACAAACACAGAAAGCAAACATGGCAAACATGCAGAGTTACCGGTAATAAAGAGCATCGCTACGATGGTCCTCTTCATCTTCAGCACGGTTTACTTTGATCTCCGGAAAGCTCCATCCTTGGCCGGCCCCCAGTTGACCTCGCTTGAGGATGTTTGTCATTGTGACGAGCCAAGTCTGCATTAATTACATTTTTCTGCCTCCGCCGGAGTCATCTTTTGAAATATTTCTCAATTTTTGTCAACAATGCTGACGATGACCACCGTGGGATCTTTAACACTGCATTTGTGGACTTAAGTGTGTGCGTGTGTGTGATCGCCTTCCTAATACATTTTTCAAAATGGCAAATCAAAGCCAATTATTAGAATGTTACTTGCTTTCTGATTTCATTACAGATTCAAACCGTTCCATGTTTAAAATGTTCTGCTCATCCCGACCACATTTTTTTTTCTAAATTACTAAAAGTCCAAAATTTTAATATTTTGGAATAACCTCAAATGTTGACATTTTTTTTGACTGATTAAAAATGTTCCAACTTTAAACTGCTCAGTTTATCCCTACACCACATTTTTGCTTGCTTCAAAAATAAAAGCCCCAAATTAAGATTTCCATAATTTTTTAGGCATTCACACCTGCTCACCTCATCCCTATTTTTTCCCCCAGAATTTCAAAAGAAAAGGCAACTCGAACTGCTCCTACTTGAAACTCTTCAGCTCATTACTATATATATATTTTTTTATTCAAATCATCCCAACTTTAAGATGTTCACATCATTCCGCATAATTCAGTAATATTTCATTATTACTTTTGCATCCAGCATTTCAGCAGTCACGTTCAATCCAACCAGGAATTTAATTCTCCTATTTATTTATTCATTCATTCATTCATTCTTCTTATATATATTTTTTTCATTATTCTTTTTTTTTCCTTTTTTTTTCTCCCGTATTGTCACTATTCCTTATGATAAAGTCCTGCCTTTTTAGATGACAATCCACGCTCCACGATTTATTTTGCTTCAGAGTAACATTTCAGATTCAGGACTCCCAAATGTCTGCATCCCACCGCTGTCCAACATCAAGGCAAGTTCCACAAATGCGTTTTGGTGTTTTGCAGGAGAACCTGCTGCAGTCTGTGCTGCCGGTCTACATCTCCATGAAGATGAAGCTGGCCATCATGGAACGCTTGCAGGACTGCAAAGACAAGGAGGAGCAACAGCGGCTGGTTAAAGACAACAACTTCCACAGCCTTTATGTCAAACGTCATGAAAACGTCAGGTACCAAATACAAATGCCGCTCAAACAAACGGATCCATTTCTGTCTGGATGATGGATTAGTTTGCTGATCCACCTACACACCACAATTGTCGTGGATCAGCCTGTAAGAAATCCCATATATATATAAAACACACACACACTTTTTCTCAGGCCTGCCGGTGTCTTTGCCCAAACATGCCAAGAACTGTGTGAAAATGGGCCTGGACATGTGCGAAGCCATTAAGTGAGTTATGTAAATGATCAAGTGACTCCATTAATAACAAGAAAACAAGAGACGACATGGTGGTAGGAGTCTACGTTACAAGCTGTCACTTGTCCTTTTTTTTGGTGTTTTTAATTTTATGTTTTTGCATTGTTTCATCGGCCAAAATCATATTTACATGCAAGTTTTAGATTACGCCATCCACATTAGTGAAGTAAAAAAAAAAAAAAGACTCCCAGTAAGCCGACAATACTTTCAGCCGTTTATTGCACTGTACAAAAGACAAACCCAAATTTTCCGGATGCCACTCAATTGGCCTCGCCCCTTTAAAAGCGCCCAGCTGGGGCGCACTGTTCTTATTGGGACTTTCCGCTTTTTTTCAAAACACAGAAAACTACCCCATTTCATTCCCTTTTATTATGGTTTGATGTTTGTGTAAAATACAGTGCTATTTCTCCTTATTAAAAATGCGTAACAGCATTTTGGAGGTGGTTTTTAGAGGGGGACTTGAACTGATTAATGGAATTCCAATTGATTTCAATGGATTACATCGATTTAATTTGAGTCAAGTGCCTTTTTGGACCTTGGCAAATTCAACTCGGAAGTCAAGGTACCGCTGTTTGGTATACTGGGCTTTTAGGAGAACTTACAAGCTGAACCTAAAATGCACTATAACTTCTCAACCTCTCCAGGTGAACTTAATTTGGCCTTCTCTAAACGTTTGAATGGACACGTCCACCACTTCAGTGTTTCAGTACTTTTTGCACACTTTGATGTTCTCTAGCTAAACATCAAAGTTCACAAGTTTTTGATCTGTGGAGATACAACTGAATTTCTTCTTAAATCAGTATTCATATTTCATGAATTCCTCTCTCTTCACAGTTTGACATCGCTAGATCAGGATGATGCATAAAAGTTGACTAACAGTAGCTATTAGTAGATTGTTCTCAGGGGAAGGTTCGTAGCAAGTTCTGCAAAAATTACGTTAGTGGTCGTGGTAAAGCCTTGTTTTTGTGATTTTTTTTTTTTTTTAAACGTGTGGCAGGCAGGTACGAGAGGCCACCGGCGTGGACATCAACATGAGAGTGGGCGTGCACTCGGGCAACGTGCTGTGCGGCGTGATCGGTCTGCGCAAATGGCAGTTTGACGTATGGTCACATGATGTGACGCTGGCCAATCACATGGAGTCGGGAGGCCTCCCGGGGTAAGTGCCGATAACTACCATGCAGGTGAAATTACATATTTATTAAAAAAAAAAAAAAAAAAATATATATATATATATATATATATATATATATATATATATATATATATATATATATATATATATATATACATATTATTTTTTCTGGGGGGGGCGTCCCATAATGTGAAAATACATATTTTACTTGACAGCCACGCTAATATTTTCTTGACATTTTTCTGTTGTTGTCGCATCATTTACTAAATGTCAACTCACGGCCAAAAGCAGTTACAAAAGAAAGAAAAAAAGCAAATATTATCGCGGTCATTCCAGACGTGTTCACATCACCGAGGCGACTCTGAAGCACTTGAACAAGGCGTACGAAGTAGAGGAGGGCGAGGGGCAGCTGCGGGATCAATATCTCAAGGAGCTCAACGTCAGAACCTACCTCGTTATTGACCCTCGGGTGAGTTTACGACCTTCTGTGTCACTTGAAAAGGCGCTTGATGGTTGTGATGCAGGCACTTTAAAAATGTATATAGCCATCATGTGTGGGTGTATGGAGGCTGATCTGAATACGAATATACTGCTCACTGTACATGTCAAATACTGCGGCGCCTTGACTTCTGAGTGCTCCAAGTGGAACAGAAATTGGTAGCAAATAAGGGAACACGGTTTGTTTCTTTATAGTTTATACTTCTTTACATATATTTATAAATAGATTACGTTTTGTGACTCCGATGCTAATGCTGCGACAAGTCGCTACTACGTCAGCATTTGCCAATATGTGCACGCCAGCCACCAGGGGCGCCGTCATCTGTCCGCCCCGCCGAGCGACACTTTGCCACTGAGCGAGTGCAGTGTGAAAAGGGTATCTACCGCTGCATCACATTTTAAAAGGTGATGTATACCTCTGATGAGTCCAAAGATCCGACGCAGAGCGGCCGCAGCGTCCCCAAGCCTCGGGTGAACGACGGTCTGAAGATGCGGGCGTCCGTACGCATGACGCGGTACCTGGAGTCCTGGGGGGCCGTCAAGCCATTTGCACACCTGCAGAGCCGAGAGGGTTTCGCCGTGGAGCCCCTCAGCAATGGAAAGTCACTCAGTAAGGTAAGCAGGAAAGCAGGACTTCAGAAAATCTGCCAATGATTAGTTATCTGTGACAATTGCCACCTTGCAGAATAGAAATAAACAGAATGGCTCAGTGGCAGATGTGTGTGACCAAAGACCTCCTGTAGCACCAGCTATTGGCAAGGAGGACTTACTTGATGCGTTTTGGTGTTTTGCAGGAGAACCTGCTGCAGTCTGTGCTGCCGGTCTACATCTCCATGAAGATGAAGCTGGCCATCATGGAACGCTTGCAGGACTGCAAAGACAAGGAGGAGCAACAGCGGCTGGTTAAAGACAACAACTTCCACAGCCTTTATGTCAAACGTCATGAAAACGTCAGGTACCAAATACAAATGCCGCTCAAACAAACGGATCCATTTCTGTCTGGATGATGGATTAGTTTGCTGATCCACCTACACACCACAATTGTCGTGGATCAGCCTGTAAGAAATCCCATATATATATAAAACACACACACACACACTTTTTTTCTAATGGATGCTGAGAAAGATGAGATCCCCGCTCTGCTTCATTCATGGAAATGCCCGAGTAGGAGTAAGCATTTTATAGTGCGTCTCCTGGCCCAACCAAACGATTCACTTGACTTGTTATTATTTCCATTGGGAAATGAGTTAGTGTATGGTACTGTATTCCTTTTAGTCTGGCCTGTCTTTATGTTCACCAGGGGATTGATCACCAGTCAATGAGCACTCTCAGTGCTGTGTGTGTGTGTGTGTGTGTGTGTGTGTGTGTGTGTGTGTGTGTGTGTGTGTGTGTGTGTGTGTGTGTGTGTGTGTGTGTGTGTGTGTGTGTGTTTGAGAGAGACGGGCATCGTGTGTGTGTGTGTGTGTGTGTGTGTGTGTGTGTGTGTGCGCGCGCGCATGTATTTCAAGAGGAGGCCGCAGAGGCATCAGTCAGTCTGTCTCACAGTGAGAAAAGGTGTTGAGCGAAACGTTACAACTCTGCCGCTACACTTATAATTTCTCCGGTCAAATCATTCATTGTGGATTTTTGTGGCATGAGTCTCTCCTTCAAGAACCTGACCCATTTTGTCCAAGTTATTATGGAGAAAGAGAGGCGATGTGGTTTTTTTTTTCCCGCCTTAGCAGTCCAGGCTGACAGCTCGTTCAATTTTCCCACTAGTATACTGGACAGTGGAAATAATGGAATTCAACATTTGCTGCGTCAAACTGTCACCGGCGTAAAATTTTGGGGATTTCTTTTTTCGTTAATAATTTATGCATTTATTTTATTTACAGTGCATCCAGAAAGTATTCACAGAGCTTCACCTTTCCCCCCATTTTCTTACTTTACAGCCTCATTCCAAAGTGGAATAAATTGTTTTCCTCAAAATTCTACACACAATACCCCATAAAGACGTTTTTTTTCCCCCGTATTTAAAATGTTAAAAAAAGAAATCACATGTACATAAGTATTCACAGCCTTTGCCACAAAGCTCAAAATGGAGCGGTCTTCTGTGGAGAGATGAGAACCTTCCAGAAGGACAACCATCTTTGATTCCACCAATCAGAACATTTTGTGGTCTGATGAGACAAAGACCCTAATTAAACAGCCAAGACAAAAAAAGGAAAGGCTTCATGACAACTCCGTGACTGTCCTTCAGTGGCCCAGCCAGAGTCCCAAATCTGATTGAACATGTGTGGAGAGATCTGAAAATGGCTGCGCACCAACGATCTCCATCCAAATCGATAAAAAGTGTGATCGGCAAAACTTTTCAAAGATAGGTGTGCCAAGCTTCTAGCATACTTTGGTGCAACATTAGATGAGTATTTCCATCCCTCACATCTTTCTTGAATTCCGAGCAGTTTGGACTTGCGTGGCATTGAGCTTCCAAGGTTGGCCATAGGTTGCGACGCATTTTCTAGGATAACGTGTTCTTCTTTTCAGTATTCTCTACGCCGACATTGTGGGCTTCACTCGATTGGCCAGCGACTGTTCCCCCAAGGAGCTCGTCGTCATGCTCAACGAACTGTTTGGAAAGTTTGACCAAATTGCCAAGGTCAGTTTGTATTGACTTCTTGCAGTCTTCTTTTTATTTTGTTTTGACTGTAGTTTCACTTGACATAAATTGTGATAAGACCGTTGTATTATTTCGGATCTTTTTATCTCTCAGGGTAATCACCGCCTGTTATTGTGAAAATCAGTAATGCCCTCTCATTTGGGGAAGGAGAGCCACACTTGGCATTGCACTGTTCAGCTGTTTATTAAACAGGAAGATTCAACCACAATGAGCAAAAAAAAAAAAAAAGAAATGCAGAAGCTGCTGTCAGCCACAGCTCACACACAGTCACTCTCAGGCGCCTCTTAAAGGCGCATTGTAGCACACGAACGCAAATTTTATTGATCATTCTATGCTTGCAATTTTGTTTGTGTTCAAAGGAGTGAAAATATTTAAAAAATATATTCATGTGGTCTGTCTATATTGCAGATTTTTACCAACAGTGTTACGGGCGAGACAGTAAAATGTCAACCCGCCATGAACAGGGCGGGGCTTCACTAAATACTCTTAATTCGTGCACATCTTTCCAGGAAAACGAGTGCATGAGGATCAAGATCTTGGGTGACTGCTATTACTGCGTCTCAGGCCTGCCGGTGTCTTTGCCCAAACATGCCAAGAACTGTGTGAAAATGGGCCTGGACATGTGCGAAGCCATTAAGTGAGTTATGTATACCTCTGATGAGTCCAAAGATCCGACGCAGAGCGGCCGCAGCGTCCCCAAGCCTCGGGTGAACGACGGTCTGAAGATGCGGGCGTCCGTACGCATGACGCGGTACCTGGAGTCCTGGGGGGCCGTCAAGCCATTTGCACACCTGCAGAGCCGAGAGGGTTTCGCCGTGGAGCCCCTCAGCAATGGAAAGTCACTCAGTAAGGTAAGCAGGAAAGCAGGACTTCAGAAAATCTGCCAATGATTAGTTATCTGTGACAATTGCCACCTTGCAGAATAGAAATAAACAGAATGGCTCAGTGGCAGATGTGTGTGACCAAAGACCCTCCTGTAGCACCAGCTATTGGCAAGGAGGACTTACTTGATGTTTCGCCTCAAGTACAGTATCGGTGGCTACTATCGGCATCGTTCATGAGTACCTGATACTTTGAAATAAGGCCGGTATCGGCCTGATACGGTGTCTGATGTCAGTACTCGCCCATTCCCAGAAAAAAATCCAGTTTGAAATAAAAAGTCTGATTGTTTCTTTCTGCAGTTTTTCACACTAAACAGTACATTGCATAAGCCATTGTTTGCTTTTCAGGACATCCCATTGCGAACAGCACCCAGCTCCAAGATCCCTGAGAGGTAAAAAATAAATCTAAAAAAATAAATAAATCTATGAAGTGAACTTCCCGTTACCTGTATTTTGATCATGTATTGCAGCATCGCTAAAGTCAACTTTGCTGTAAATAGTCAACATTCACATGATTTCCAAAGACAGTCAACCAGCTCTATTTGTGCCAGGGTAGTGATTGTCCGTCGATTGCCATGGCAGCTCCACTACCTGCTGTGTTTGTGATGTGCTTTGTGTTATTACTTGTTGCACTCCTCCTGTGACAGCTTTGATGAGTCACTAGAAGAGCGGTTCTCCTTGTCCACGGCCTCGTTCACCAGCCATAAGTGAGTTTGGGCCCCTGGCATAGATCAGGAGTTCTCAGCCTGAAATTAAGAAACGTGTACTTTTGGAAAAAGTACCGCTCTGACTCACTAATTCATTGTATTGTCGCAAATAGTGGGGCTTATATTTGTCAATTTATGGAATACAGTGTTCCTTTTCATCGCAGATTTCAGTTTTAAATGTGTTACTTTGTTGTAGCATGTGTCAGGTGTAAGGCAAAGCAGGGTCATTCATATAGCGCATAGAAAAGGTAGCTAGCTCAATGCGCTTCACAAAGTTAAAAATAAACAATTACAAAAAAAACCTCAGAAGCATAGAAGACATTTAAAAGCAAAGTAAGTGTGGTGGGTCTGGTAGGTGTCCTCATTGACCACTATTTGCACCTTGAAGAGCAAAAATCCCCAATTGAGGCCCACCCAAAAATGTTTTTATAAATTGCCTGTAGATGCCACATGATGGCGATCAAGCAGTTTTTTTTCCGATGAGACTAGGACCAAATGTATCTCCTCCGCTCCATTAAACATATTTCAAGATGCCATCAGGTGGCGCTATGCCAATACAGTATTTTTCCATTAGACATGGATCGGGCCTGAGTGCGAGAACCCGAGAGCCTGATATCTCAAACTTCTCTCGAGTTGTGCATGTGCCTCGGCTCAACAAAAATGGCGCAACACTGTATTCGAGGTATGGCCACTATTTGAGGTAATACAATCATTCATTTGAGTTGATGGCTTTAACTTGAAGTTGGGTGAGAACTACTTTCGAAGCTTCCAGTCCTAACGCCCCAACACTAACCTCGGCAGGGCCGTTGCACTCTTCGTTTCTACTCATCGCGTGACACCGCTAATCCTCCTCTCAGAATCACGCCGACGCGCTCCCCTGAGGTCGAACCAGGGCGGGGTGCGTATGTATCTGCTGTGTGCATCTGTGCAAGGGCTTCCTTCCTGCCAGATAGCCTAAGTGGGCTTTCCATAGCCCCCTGAACCGCTCATCTAACTCACAGCATCCGGTTAACTCCCTCCCCCTCGGTGTGCACCACAGGCATGATCTATACAGGCACCGTCTCCTTTTTCTCTTTGACTAATGTGCACAGAGCGGCCATTAACGCCCCATCCCCGGCCTTATGTCTCTTTTTCTTTCATTAATGGCGTCTGTTTCATCGGCGCAGGAACAAGTCACAAAAGAGTCGCTTTGATGAGGAGCTGCACAACGAGATGACAACCACCATCGATGAACTGGGCAGCAAGTAGGTCCATTCCAAAGGCAACCTCAGAAACCAAGACAAACACAAACCCCATAGAAAGTCATGGAAATGGGATCAAACCATCCCCGGTTCAAACCGCCGCCCTCATAAAGTCTTGATCCAGTTTCAGCTCTCATCCAAGTGTAAGAAACGAATCCTCCAAATTTGCACGATGGCCCATATTTGACCCCAGAACCTCTTGACTGTGAAACATTTGTGCCAAACAAATGCCCCGACGTGCCACCAGTGTGGCAGATTGTCATGTGATATGACGGTATGGTCAACATTGTACACAGGACGGCCTGAGTTGATCCTGAGCTGAGATTTGAACCCGGGTGGTTTATTTTAAGAACATCATTATCAATTTTTTTAACCCATTCAATCGTGGTAAATGAATTATTTGCTTGAATAATTAGCATAAATATATAGTTGTAAAACACTTTATTTTATGAAAAAGAATTTTGATTTTAATACTTCTCATCATCCATTACTTCTCGGTATTCTGTTTCACAAAAGATCACGATGCTTTTAGACGGCAACTGCCGCACTTAACACAGCGGTCTGTTTTATTTTTGGTTTTCTCCTCCTTCCCCAAGGCAGTGGTACAAGTCTGAGGAGAGCAACAGTTTAGCCATCTGGTTTCCAAAGAAAGACCTAGAAAAACAGGTAAGTTGAACCAACCCCTCCCCTTGTACCCTTGTCCTCATTTTGGTTCTCGTTCAAATGCTCTCTCATTGTTTCCAAAGTACCGAGCCTTGGATTTGCCAATGTTCAAGCACTACGTAGGCTGCGCCGCCGTCATCTTCCTCTGCATCTTTTCCATCCAGATGTTAGTCACCGGGGAGTGAGTATCAGCAGCAATGAAATAAGTGCAGAAAAATGGGAGGCCAACTGACAACCAACCGTTTTGTTTAACTGTCAGTCGGCAGATACTCGGAGTGACGTTTGTGGCGTTGGCGTGTGTCCTGCTCCTGACCCTGGCCATCTGTTTTGCAGCTCATATACAGGTCGGCGCGGCGGGCCGGGTCGGACATACCTTGACGTGTTATCTTATAATAATAACTTGGTTTGACATCGAGCTCGAGGATCCAATGCTGAAAAAGAATTCATAGTGAAAAGGAAAACAATTCTGTTTCACCTTATAACAACATCTCAAACCAAAATAGAGACCAGGACAGCCAGGTAGGGCAGAGGCGACGTCCCTATCAAAGGCAATGGAAGGACCTACTGTAGGTGGCGTTGGCGGCCATGTTGGCAGTTTTTCAATTTAACTGACCAAAAAAAACTACAAAAAGAAACAGCGTCATCCCAGTGGAATGGAGAGGAGGAGAAGGTGATAGAAATAACAGTTTATATCAAAACAACCAAAGGCTTTAACCTTTATCGGGTGACACCAAATTTGTGAGCGGAACCCAAAGAGCCAGTCGCTCTTGCCAGGAGCAGTAGCACTGCTGTCAGTGTCAGTCGAGGAGAATGCAGTCGAGATGAGGTGAAGGGTGACACGAGTGACGCTCTTATACTGCTCACTGTACATGTCAAATACTGCGCGCCTTGACTTCTGAGTGCTCCAAGTGGAACAGAAATTGGTAGCAAATAAGGGAACACGGTTTGTTTCTTTATAGTTTATACTTCTTTACATATATTTATAAATAGATTACGTTTTGTGACTCCGATGCTAATGCTGCGACAAGTCGCTACTACGTCAGCACTTGCCAATATGTGCACGCCAGCCACCAGGGGCGCCGTCATCTGTCCGCCCCGCCGAGCGACACTTTGCCACTGAGCGAGTGCAGTGTGAAAGGGGTATCTACCGCTGCATCACATTTTAAAAGGTGATGTATACCTCTGATGAGTCCAAAGATCCGACGCAGAGCGGCCGCAGCGTCCCCAAGCCTCGGGTGAACGACGGTCTGAAGATGCGGGCGTCCGTACGCATGACGCGGTACCTGGAGTCCTGGGGGGCCGTCAAGCCATTTGCGCACCTGCAGAGCCGAGAGGGTTTCGCCGTGGAGCCCCTCAGCAATGGAAAGTCACTCAGTAAGGTAAGCAGGAAAGCAGGACTTCAGAAAATCTGCCAATGATTAGTTATCTGTGACAATTGCCACCTTGCAGAATAGAAATAAACAGAATGGCTCAGTGGCAGATGTGTGTGACCAAAGACCCTCCTGTAGCACCAGCTATTGGCAAGGAGGACTTACTCGATGTTTCGCCTCAAGTACAGTATCGGTGGCTACTATCGGCATCGTTCATGAGTACCTGATACTTTGAAATAAGGCGGTATCGGCCTGATACGGTGTCTGATGTCAGTACTCGCCCATTCCCAGAAAAAAATCCAGTTTGAAATAAAAAGTCTGATTGTTTCTTTCTGCAGTTTTTCACACTAAACAGTACATTGCATAAGCCATTGTTTGCTTTTCAGGACATCCCATTGCGAACAGCACCCAGCTCCAAGATCCCTGAGAGGTAAAAAATAAATCTAAAAAAATAAATAAATCTATGAAGTGAACTTCCCGTTACCTGTATTTTGATCATGTATTGCAGCATCGCTAAAGTCAACTTTGCTGTAAATAGTCAACATTCACATGATTTCCAAAGACAGTCAACCAGCTCTATTTGTGCCAGGGTAGTGATTGTCCGTCGATTGCCATGGCAGCTCCACTACCTGCTGTGTTTGTGATGTGCTTTGTGTTATTACTTGTTGCACTCCTCCTGTGACAGCTTTGATGAGTCACTAGAAGAGCGGTTCTCCTTGTCCACGGCCTCGTTCACCAGCCATAAGTGAGTTTGGGCCCCTGGCATAGATCAGGAGTTCTCAGCCTAAAATTAAGAAACGTGTACTTTTGGAAAAAGTACCGCTCTGACTCACTAATTCATTGTATTGTCGCAAATAGTGGGGCTTATATTTGTCAATTTATGGAATACAGTGTTCCTTTTCATCGCAGATTTTAGTTTTAAATGTGTTACTTTGTTGTAGCATGTGTCAGGTGTAAGGCAAAGCGGGGTCATTCATATAGCGCATAGAAAAGGTAGCTAGCTCAATGCGCTTCACAAAGTTAAAAATAAACAATTACAAAAAAAACCTCAGAAGCATAGAAGACATTTAAAAGCAAAGTAAGTGTGGTGGGTCTGGTAGGTGTCCTCATTGACCACTATTTGCACCTTGAAGAGCAAAAATCCCCAATTGAGGCCCACCCAAAAATGTTTTTATAAATTGCCTGTAGATGCCACATGATGGCGATAAAGCAATTTTTTTTCCGATGAGACTAGAACCAAATGTCTCTCCTCCCCTCCATTAAACATATTTCAAGATGCCATCAGGTGGCGCTATGGCAATACAGTATTTTTCCATTAGACATGGATCGGGCCTGAGTGCGAGAACCCGAGAGCCTGATATCTCAAACTTCTCTCGAGTTGTGCATGTGCCTCGGCTCAACAAAAATGGCGCAACACTGTATTCGAGGTATGGCCACTATTTGAGGTAATACAATCATTCATTTGAGTTGATGGCTTTAACTTGAAGTTGGGTGAGAACTACTTTCGAAGCTTCCAGTCCTAACGCCCCAACACTAACCTCGGCAGGGCCGTTGCACTCTTCGTTTCTACTCATCGCGTGACACCGCTAATCCTCCTCTCAGAATCACGCCGACGCGCTCCCCTGAGGTCGAACCAGGGCGGGGTGCGTATGTATCTGCTGTGTGCATCTGTGCAAGGGCTTCCTTCCTGCCAGATAGCCTAAGTGGGCTTTCCATAGCCCCCTGAACCGCTCATCTAACTCACAGCATCCGGTTAACTCCCTCCCCCTCGGTGTGCACCACAGGCATGATCTATACAGGCACCGTCTCCTTTTTCTCTTTGACTAATGTGCACAGAGCGGCCATTAACGCCCCATCCCCGGCCTTATGTCTCTTTTTCTTTCATTAATGGCGTCTGTTTCATCGGCGCAGGAACAAGTCACAAAAGAGTCGCTTTGATGAGGAGCTGCACAACGAGATGACAACCACCATCGATGAACTGGGCAGCAAGTAGGTCCATTCCAAAGGCAACCTCAGAAACCAAGACAAACACAAACCCCATAGAAAGTCATGGAAATGGGATCAAACCATCCCCGGTTCAAACCGCCGCCCTCATAAAGTCTTGATCCAGTTTCAGCTCTCATCCAAGTGTAAGAAACGAATCCTCCAAATGTGCACGATGGCCCATATTTGACCCCAGAACCTCTTGACTGTGAAACATTTGTGCCAAACAAATGCCCCGACGTGCCACCAGTGTGGCAGATTGTCATGTGATATGACGGTATGGTCAACATTGTACACAGGACGGCCTGAGTTGATCCTGAGCTGAGATTTGAACCCGGGTGGTTTATTTTAAGAACATCATTATCAATTTTTTTAACCCATTCAATCGTGGTAAATGAATTATTTGCTTGAATAATTAGCATAAATATATAGTTGTAAAACACTTTATTTTATGAAAAAGAATTTTGATTTTAATACTTCTCATCATCCATTACTTCTCGGTATTCTGTTTCACAAAAGATCACGATGCTTTTAGACGGCAACTGCCGCACTTAACACAGCGGTCTGTTTTATTTTTGGTTTTCTCCTCCTTCCCCAAGGCAGTGGTACAAGTCTGAGGAGAGCAACAGTTTAGCCATCTGGTTTCCAAAGAAAGACCTAGAAAAACAGGTAAGTTGAACCAACCCCCCCCCCCTCCCCCTTGTACCCTTGTCCTCATTTTGGTTCTCGTTCAAATGCTCTCTCATTGTTTCCAAAGTACCGAGCCTTGGATTTGCCAATGTTCAAGCACTACGTGGGCTGCGCCGCCGTCATCTTCCTCTGCATCTTTTCCATCCAGATGTTAGTCACCGGGGAGTGAGTATCAGCAGCAATGAAATAAGTGCAGAAAAATGGGAGGCCAACTGACAACCAACCGTTTTGTTTAACTGTCAGTCGGCAGATACTCGGAGTGACGTTTGTGGCGTTGGCGTGTGTCCTGCTCCTGACCCTGGCCATCTGTTTTGCAGCTCATATACAGGTCGGCGCGGCGGGCCGGGTCGGACATACCTTGACGTGTTATCTTATAATAATAACTTGGTTTGACATCGAGCTCGAGGGATCCAATGCTGAAAAAGAATTCATAGTGAAAAGGAAAACAATTCTGTTTCACCTTATAACAACATCTCAAACCAAAATAGAGACCAGGACAGCCAGGTAGGGCAGAGGCGACGTCCCTATCAAAGGCAATGGAAGGACCTACTGTAGGTGGCGTTGGCGGCCATGTTGGCAGTTTTTCAATTTAACTGACCAAAAAAAACTACAAAAAGAAACAGCGTCATCCCAGTGGAATGGAGAGGAGGAGAAGGTGATAGAAATAACAGTTTATATCAAAACAACCAAAGGCTTTAACCTTTATCGGGGTGACACCAAATTTGTGTAGCGGAACCCAAAGAGCCAGTCGCTCTTGCCAGGAGCAGTAGCACTGCTGTCAGTGTCAGTCGAGGAGAATGCAGTCGAGATGAGGTGAAGGGTGACACGAGTGACGCTCTTCGTAACTAAGATGTGAACGTTAAAGCGGTCGTAGTGGTCAGCTCGATTCATGTTCTTATCAGTGACAGTAACGATTAACTTGTTGTGTAGCAATTCTCAAGAAGGATATTAAGGACTTATAACTTGCTCTGAAAAATGCTGAAGATACTCTAATTCACATTTTTGGTTGATGATAAACATATTCCAAAGCTTTGCAGATGTGGAGGGTCTCGGGGCCCCAAATAATAAAATAACACCGCTGCTTTCTGTAGCTAACCCAGTGATTTGCGTCCTTGACGGGAATAGTCGACCCTCACATGTGACAATGAAAGTCAGATATCTTCTTTCTCCATGGAACTTCTCTGCCTGCTTGTGTGTGTGTGTGTGTGTGTGTGTGTGTGTAGCGCATGTTTCCAGAGAAGCTGTCAGGCTGCCAGTGGCTGGCGTCAGTCTCTGAGGCGGTGGTGAAGAAGCCGTGTGTGCGCCTCCCCCTGGCTGCCGTCACCACTGCCGTCATCATTCTCTTGGCAATCTTCAACCTGGTGAACAAGACCCCGTTTTCATTAAAAAAAAAAAAAGAGGTTGCTCTTTGGCTCAGTTTTCCGACTTTCCTTCCTTTCCATCCTGCAGTGCTTCGTCCAGACACATTTTCTAGACTGTTCCAGCGGTGACGTTTCTGCCCTGGGTCACAGAAATGATTCCCAACGTCTGGGATTACAGGGAGGACTCTTCTATCTGCCCGTGAGTCTTTTTTTTAATCAAGTTTTGACATCTACTTTTGTTCAACACGCTAATAGGTATGACTTAAAATTGTCTCCACTGTGGCTCTCCCGCCAGTACTCTGTGTACTGCTGCATCCTTTCCCTGATGGCTTGTGGCGTGTTCCTGCGCGTCAGTTTGGAGCTCAAAGTGCTCTTCCTCGCCTTGTTGTCCAGCGTCTACTACATCATCATCCTCAGCACCAACAAGCGGCTCTTTGTGGCCTACGCAGATGTCCTCCACGCTCAGATTACCGGAGAGGGCAACTGCAGCAGGTGGGACTCGATACCGCGATAAGGTCGGTAATGAAATAATAATTAAATAAATAGAAAAAGGCTCCTTGTGGAAAAGCCAAGTATCTGGTCGCATAGAGGAGGGATTTATAGCCTTGCGCTTGTGTAGAAAGACTGTTACGCAACCACTATTGTGATGGACAGGTGGTCCGGAGCAAGCTTTCCAGGCCTTATGTGGGTCATGTATAAATCCATATTAAAATGTGCATTAAAAAAAAGCTTACAGTACAGATGTAGAATTTAGCTCCATTTAGTAGTGAACTGATAGAATTAAAGGACCGAAACTCGAAGCACATGCATTTTGAAGAACGCGTACTACGGTGCCCCAGAGTAACCATATTTCACAAGCAGACCGCTAATGTCTTCTTTAAGAAAAATGTCATCCAAAATGACTTCTAATATTCCCTCAAGTGATGCAGTAAATGCATGGCCTCTGTTACACATGGTGTAGGCATCATGTTGAGAACTACGGTCACTAAGTTTGTCTCCTCCGGGTATCTGTAGCAGAAAGATGGCGGTGAAACATGGCAGTCTCCTGTGGGGGAGGGGCGTCCTATGTAATACAATTCGCGATTACTTCACCTACAATCACACAAAAAGTTTATGTTGATGTAATCCAACGCATGGAAGTGGTCTCCTAAGAAAAATAAAATGAATGCCTTCCTTAAATAAATTGCTGCATCACATTAAAAATAAAAACTAAAAGAGAAACTGAAGAAAAATGTGAACAAGGCAAACTCAAAATAAGAAGTTAAAATGCAAATTTACAAAAATGACCAAAAAATGCGAATTAAAATGAAAAAGTAAAATGGAAATACAAAATAAAAAATGAATCATAAAAAAAACTAAAATTAGGAAACTTAAGTCATTTACACGAAATGAGAAAATCAACAAAAATTTAACAAGAATTAAAATATATAAAATCTAAATCTTTTAAATAAAAATACAAATTAAAAATAGATATTAAAAATAGGATGTCAGAAAAATGTCAATGATTGAAAATACAAATTCTCAAAGTAAAACTTTCGAATATAAAAATACAAAAATGCAAAGGGCAAAAAAAAAAAGAAACAACATAGAGCCATAAATAAGATATATGAAAGATAAATATTTAAATGTAGTAAAAAAAATGTGTTTCAGTGTCTGAAAAGTCTTTGTTGTCTGCAGCCTATCCGACGAGTCGATGGTGAGGCTGGTGGGCCTGGTGAAGCACCCCCAGGTGATGAGCTGCATCTACATCACCTTGTTCCTCGTCACCATGCTCATCATCTCACAACAGGTGCTCGCCCACTCTACTCTTCATCATCATCATCATCATCCTCGTTTCCAAACCAATCCTGGTGTGTGTGTGTGTGTGTGTGTGTGTGTGTGTGTGTGTGTGTGTGTGTGTGTGTGTGTGTGTGCGTGCATGTGCGCATGCGTGTCTGCGTGCGTCCACGCGTGCACGTCAATGTCAGAACGAGTCGTGCTTTCGCCAGGACTTCCTACTCAAGTACAAGAACCGCACAGAGCAGGACGAGATCGAGACCCGGGAGAACCTCAACCGCTTGCTGCTTGAGAACGTGCTGCCCGCCCACGTGGCCTCGCTCTTTGTCGGCGAGAACAAGAAAAACGAGGTGAGACGTCAGGCCGTCCCCAAAACGGCAGCACATCCTTATTTGTATCGGGAAGCATTTGTAATTATGTGACTGTGTTAAGCCGCAACGGCTGCGTGAATGCACGCTCTGGAAATCTTCTTTCCTTCCCCCGAATAGGATCTCTACTACAAGTCGTATGACTGCGTGTGCGTGATGTTCGCCTCGGTGCCCGACTTCAAGGAGTTCTACACCGAGTGCGATATCAACAAAGAGGGCCTGGAATGCCTGCGGCTTCTCAACGAGATCATTGCCGACTTCGACGAGGTTCGCCAGAGGCGTCCCGTTGCTTTTTTGCTTCTGCGCGGATTGGGAGCACGCGATTGAATCGTGGCCTGACAGGATGATGGCGTTCTTCTCCCGACAGCTGCTGTCCAAGCCCAAGTTCAGCGGTGTCGAGAAGATCAAGACCATCGGCAGCACGTACATGGCGGCGGCAGGACTCAGCGGGACGCTCGGTCAGGAGAACAACCAGGTGGGGTGGCTGAACGGGGGCACTGTTGCATATGAAATCCCCCCCGGGTGCTTTCCCAGTGTAAAAATAATACAATACGTACATCGGGCAACCGCTATTTACGGGGGATATTGCACGAATAGTGAAAATCCTTTTTTCCCTTCTCCTCAAAAGTGCTGATAAACATGCAACGTGGATTTTCCATTAAATGTTTGTTTGTTATATTATGATGGGAACCCCCGACCCCATTAAAAAAAGGCTTACAAAATATATTTATAAAACAAACATCTGCGAAAACTCCAAGGATGACGAACCATGAGTATGCAGGACTCTAATGGAAACAAAGAACAGAAAGCAATGGGGGCAATTGATAGCTATTGATGCACTGTCACCTCCACTTGGTGGAATTCTTTTGTGGATGCATTTGACCTTTGACTTTTCAGAGATATTCTCCACAACTATTTTGGCTTTCTCTGCACTTGGTGACCAAATGCGTGGCATCTCGCCGAACGCCATTCGTTTGTTCCAGGACACGGAGCGTCAGCAGGCGCAGATCGGCATCATGGTGGAGTTCGCCGTGGCTCTCGTCGGCAAGTTGGACGGCATCAACCGACATTCCTTCAACAGCTTCAGGCTGCGCGTGGGTGAGTGTGTGCTCAAATCGACACGCTAACTGTTGCGAGCGAGAGTATGAGGATGGAAGCTTATGTCATCTCCCGTGACTTACCCACTGCCAAATTTCATCAGCACTTGACAATTACGCACTTGATTTATCAGCCTATAAAAGACATCATTTTCCTGCCCCCAATGTGCTGCTGTTCTATGTGGATGTGCCTGTGGACACACACACTCTCACACATAGATAGATAGATAGATAGATGCAGCACGGTGAACAACTGTTTCGCATGTCCGCCTCACAGGAGAGAGGTCACGGGTTCGAAACTGGCCCCGGACTTCCTGTGTGGAGTTTGCACGTTGTTCCCGTACCTGTGCAGGATTTCTCCACGCACTCTGCCTTCCTCCTACATTCCAAGGGTTGATTGAAGGCTCGAAATCATAGGTGTCTAACGCAAGGCCCGGGGGCCAGATCCGGTACACCACGTCATTTTATGTGGCCCGCGAAAGCAAATCATGTGCGTCAACTTCCTTGATCCTTGCTATAATCTGTACCAAAATGTCAATTTTTCATGTGTGATGAATCACATTAAGATTTTGGAATAATTTTGTAACCCTGTTTAGACTCACTTGAACAATAATTGAACAACCAACCAAAAAAATAGTTTGTTTATATTATATAAAAAATTTTGTGTATCAGTAATAATACGATGTGATGATTAAACATTTACTCTATTTCATTCTCAGAACGGCCCTCTGAGGGAAGACATTAACTCCAATCTATTCATCAAGTATTTCGTGAATAATTTTTTTTCCGATTTCAGTTTTGCATTAGTTTTCGTTGATTAACATAACCTTGAATGCCATTAACGGTGCACTACCACCACCAAAAGCCATACCGTGGGTCACGCACAGGGACGTCTGCCATTTGTCTTCGACATTTTGTCTGCTTCCGACCAAACTTCAATCACGACAAAGGGGCAACTCTAAATAGCAAAACATTTGAATTTTGGCCATTGCGTGTGGCCTGATCACAATGGCAAAAATGTGATGATCCACCAAATTTAGCAGGTGTGTTCATC
Source organism: Hippocampus mohnikei (assembly GCA_026261675.1). Classification (NCBI taxonomy): domain Eukaryota; kingdom Metazoa; phylum Chordata; class Actinopteri; order Syngnathiformes; family Syngnathidae; genus Hippocampus; species Hippocampus mohnikei. Next base: position 6,660,847 of record JAKGUB010000341.1, read on the forward strand.
ACGGTGAAGGTTTTAAGTTTTCTTTGTGGTCGGTTGATCATCATGCAGGTATTAACCACGGTCCCGTGATCGCCGGCGTGATCGGTGCCAGGAAGCCTCAATACGACATCTGGGGCAACACGGTCAACGTTGCCAGCAGGATGGAGAGCACCGGCGAGCTGGGAAAGATACAAGTATGTCTGAGCTTGGAATTTTGGCAGGCAACGCAAAGAAAAGTTGACCTCACGCTCAGCTCAAGTGTCAAGCCAACCAAAAAAAGTGAGTGAATCGTGTGCGCCTTTGACCCGCAGGTGACGGCGGAGACGTCGGACGTGCTTCACAGGCTGGGCTACTCATGCGAGTGCCGCGGCTTCATCAGTGTGAAAGGCAAAGGCGAGCTCAAGACCTTCTTTGTGTGTACGGACACAAGCAAGCAGCAAGGAATGGGCCTCAGCTGAGATCGGGAGGTCACGCTCCCAAAAATGCAACACTCGCTCGTACGCGCGAGGCAAGTGTTTGCGCGCCCCCTCCTCCCGCAGCACAAGGAGTGACTGTAATACAGCTGTGGGCCGATGGTGGTGCTGCAAATACAGGAAATTGTGTCTAACTGCGCTGGATGAGCTCAAGATGGGTTATATTTCAAATGAACTGGAAATTGGGGTGGGGTCAGTCCAAACATAAACGCCCGAGAGCGACTACCTGTGCGTTTCCTGGCATAGGTTCTTTGTGGATTTTGATGCATCCTTTTGTGATAAACATCCATGCTGAATGTTATCATTTGCTGACACAATGATGACGGGGACGCAACTGAGTTGTCGTTCAATTCTGGGAAAAGGTCTTTGAGACATCTGTGCGACTTTTTTTTTTTGTCACGCCCACCCAAAATTCGTGTAGATCGGTGCTACTTATGTTGTGGGGCTGATTTGGGGGACTCATATTGTGGACCGCCAAAATTCCACTCATTTACAGAAGGATACATGCACTTGTTAACTTGTCTTATGGCCTTTGGAGGACAAGATAGGGAAAGGTGGCCTGTAACTTTTGTACTTTAATGACCATGAAAGAAAATCTCATGTACTAAACCCTTTTTATGCAGACTTTTTGTGTCCGATAAAACAACGGATTCTATTTGTGGATCATTTTGTCGGCTTTGTTACTGTGTAATGAGCAAGACACACGTGTTGTGGTTCGGCAGGTCATGTTTTGTGTATTTTTAATGGGACAATCTGTATAGCTGTGTCATCGACAAGCATGATCTCATGTCCGGTGTGTTGTCATCATGCCTGCTTCTTGCTTACGTGTGAGGCATTACTCCTCTCAAGAAGGAGCGATTCTGGAGCATTCATCTCGTGGCCTTATTCCACCAACCATCGTGTCTGTAAGTGCGTGGATATTATGATTAACACCGTTATATAGTTGACCGTTTCTTGCTTATGAACAAATGTTCTAAATAAATTATTCACAAGGGGTCTGAAGTTTGTGAATTAAAAATAAGTTTATTGAATGTGACACAATGAGGATTTTTTATCTACGTACAAAAAAAAATTTAAGTTACTCAGCGGCTGTGATGGGCAGTGCGTCCTGACTGCTTGGCATGGTGTCCATGGGTTCAGCCATCTCGTGCACTGAAACGAACGAACAGTCAGGTTCAAAGCAATGCTGGTTACGTCAGTCAACAGCAAACTTTATATAGAGATGGATTTATGTGTCGCTTAAATGTGTTTTTGATGCTAGTTTCAAAAATGTATTTTTTTTTCCCTCTAGCACATGAAGGTTTTTGTGATATTTGTTTTGCCGTTTGACCATAAACGCTTGCGCAAGACGAAGGTCTTCACCTGTGGTGAGGTCGATGAGGTGCTCGGGAGGGAGCAAGATGCCCATGGCCTTCCTGATGGCCCAAATGCTGCTGATGTCACGCGGGGCCACTCGGCCCGTCAACTCGGCCAGGTTGCCCATCACCTTCTCGGCTGCAGACAGACAAAAACATGGTTTGAAAAACAAAAATTGTACAGTAAGACTTTTCTGTTCCACATCCATTGTCATGTGTGTGGAAATACAAGGGGAGCCCAAAAATTTGACGTCATTTTAAAAGCAAACACCTTGAAAAGTCCAGCTCGCTGAAACTGAACAGGTTAGAGTGCTGATAATCTGGTTTATTGTGAATTTATTGTCAATATTTGGCAAAATGATCGGCCTTCAAAATTATGTCAAGTTTTGGGGGACACTGTGTATGTTTAAAATGCATTTCAAACGAGTTGAAGTCGCAGGGCTCATACCAAGTGGAAATATTAGTGGCTTGTAGTCCCGAAATTACGCTACTAATAATATACAGGTACAGGATTATTATTATGATTTTTTTTTTTTTTTACCCAGCTCCAGCTCCTTAGCGCTGGGCGCATGCAGGCAAATCATGTTGGGCGGCTGTCTGGCACTCAGACGTTCCCTCTGCGCCTCGTGCAGTTCCCGCAGGAGCCGCGTGGTCTCGTCCAGTTTCCGCTGCACGTCTGCTGCCACGACAACACAAATGCACACAATCAATGTTATTGATCCTCAATGAGGCACAACTTTTTTTTTGTGTGTGTATACCTCCAGAGAGCTCCTCAGCAGCAAGAGGCTCCGTTTTATTGCAGCCCGAAGCGTCAGGTCGGAGTGGCTAAAGTAGGAAAAATAAGCACTCCATGTGGGACAACTGAGGAAACGTGAAGGTACTGATGATACACTCGCTGCCGTTTTAAGTCGGGAGGCAACCATGTTAACGGAGTTTAACATTTCTGCCAGTAAGGACAGTCTCTTAATGTCTTTGTTTTATGTCTAGTCATACATCGTTGCCACCAGGCTTTGCCCACATGCGATGACAAAAACTCATTGGTTTCATATACAGTACTAGCATCGTCCATCTGGCTAATATTCGTGTTTCACTTTTGGAAGCATTTGAACAAAATTGCTACGATTGGTTTTTTATAGGGTCTCTACAAATGGCCTGTAAAACGGCAGTTTTAAATGAGACTTCAAGTGCTTTTTCCAGACACGACTTCTTCAGACCTTTCTTGTGAGCTTTGACGACTCGTCATCAGGCCCAGCAAGTTCACCTTTTCAGTTTTAGTGGCCATTTCGATTATTTGTAGCCATTGCTCAAGGCAGGGCTGCAGCTATCAAATATTTCCCTATTTGATTATCCATCCCAATGCAAATGCTATTCAAAGATAACATTGTGAATATACAAGATTTGACATTTATACGAGTCAAACGGGTGGCGTGACGCCGAATTGTAATAATTTTTTTCTATTCTTTAATGCATCCAAACTTGGACCACTCCCACTATGAGAAACAAGGAGTCAGCCATTTTAGTCAAGAAGCGGCCATTTTTGGGGGGTTCTTAAATAAGGAATTTCGAGAAAATTTGTTTGATCGTCGCCAAATTTAAACCACATATACTAGACTGATGTGCGACATTGAGGTATAAATATTTGAGTTTGTTCAGCATGGCAGCAAAGTTTGATGACTGGCTATAAACCTGACGACAGCAGCCGCCTTTTGAAGAGATTTCACAGGCAGAAATGTATATGTGGAATAAGCTGTCACTGGCGAGCTGAGAGGATGAGAGTTAACTGGAGGGAGGCCAAGAATGGCAAACAATACAGACTAAGTGTGTGCGCGCTGTCAGTGGCCAGTCAGCAGGCGGCAAATGAAAACACAAAATTCCCCTCCAGGGTCTCGGCTGGCTGTGTTTTGAAGATGTTTCCATTTGGATCACAGTGAGCGGCCGCCATGTTGACACAGCTGCTCAGTAGAACATGCGCATGCACAAGCATGACATGCGGGTGAGGCTCTGCTCTTTTTTTTTCCCCCTCTCCACTTTCACTGACATTTTGCACTGGAATGTGAGAGGCGGCAAACAGGCGCGTGGACCCTCTGAATCCAAAAACACACTTGACTCACCTCTGCGTCAGCTTTTTCCTCTTGGGAAAGCTCCTCCACCTGCCGGGCACACGCAAACACAATCAAGTTCCTGTTGTGATAAGCTAAATAGGATATATTGTTTAAAAGAAACAGGGGCAAAGGCTTACTGGTTCGGTCTCCTTCAGCTTTTTCGAATGCTCGCCATTAGTCATGGCATCCAGAAGGTTGTCGGCCATTTTGTACACATACTCATCTGACTTGGACAGGAACTCCGACAAGCTGCTGACCACACGCGTTGATCTCATTTATTATTTATTATAATAGCTATTGAATAAAGATGGGAGTAAGTCACGTATGTGCAAGTCATCAGTAGGTCAACGAGTCTAAACTTTCAAGATTCATGCAAGGCCCTAGTTAGCGCGGTACAAATCGAGCAAGTCGAGTCAAGTCATTTCTTGTGTGAAGCAAGTTATACGATAGTTAAGTCCTACAATCTCACTCGGTCACCCAAACACTTTGTGCTCATTATTATCAAGGAGGTTCACGTCACGGTACTCGACTCAAATGCTTCTGCTACGGAAGCACAAACTGACCTGTCTGAGCCCTGCAGGCTGGACTCGTCCCCGTAGAGGCTGAAGATGAGGTCCGAGTCATCCTTACTTACATTGGAGAAGCTGGAGTCGTAGGCGGGCGCGTAAGATGTGAACGGCCCGTAGCTCATGTAAGATACTGAGAAGCGGACAAGATGGTTTTGTGTCAGCTTCAGTGGAGAATTTAAGAGTATAGTTTGGGGGGAGGGGGGGGGGTACCTGGGTGATGCGGTTCCTCTTGTCCTCCCGGAAGCCCTGGAGGCAGTTGACGCCGCTTTGCAAGCGGGTGGACATCATGCCGAGCTTGACGCTGCAGTATCCCGCCTCTGTGGAAGCGATCACATGAAAGGGGTTCAAAGTTAAAGGCAAAGGCAGAGAAATTCTGAATGATTTGTTTCGGCTCTGATGCGACACTTCTGCTATTTTGTGTGTACAGGAATGCTGGAAATGGAGGGAACAAGGGGTGGTTTCTTTATTTAATTTTAAGCAACTGACAGTCCCTTCTCCCACGCGGGTGTGTTGAAAGCAATTATTGTTGTTAAGACTTTTTTTTTCTTTACATTGCAGCAGAGCCTGTCGCTGACACGGCTAAATATCTGATTCAGAATGTAAAGTTGTGGCAATATTCCACTTTTGCTGCAATATTCCATTTATGCTTTTCTGTATGTGAGCTCTGTCTGGAATGTGATTTAAACATCCTAGATGTCTTGCAAATATGCCCTCTATTTGCTTTAAGCATCTTATGCACGACAGCAAAGGAATTTGAGTGGATGCTTGTCTTCGGTGTTTTGATCAAGAAATGCCACAGTATCACCGCCGTTGTTTTTAATGAGTTTACCTCCTGCTGACGGATCGGCTGGGTTGACAAAAGCCAGAGTTGTGGAGCCATCAGACTGCCTCTGCCTGCTAAACTCCAACTATGGGAGAAAAAAAATGGAGACAGACCTCGATCAAGGCTTTCATTGCATTGTGTCGGACATGTTTGCTCACGTCGCACTGCAGCACTCGGTTGGACAGTTTCCCCCCAGACTCCTTGATGACCTTGCGGATTTCCTCAAGCTCTTTCTCAGTCTCTTCTTCCTTGACGTCCTTGTCTGGTCTGCCCGTATGAATGAAATGAAAGGCAACAAAAGAGGCTTTGGTTTGCTGTGCTACTCTTCAGTCTGCTCAGAGTATAATGTGAATCATTAGGACTTCTTTTGTGGTTGCAAAACACTTAAAATATAAAAAAACATGACCATTTCCAAGCAGAATGCTAGCTTGCGAACGTCGAGCATGCTCGCACCCACCCGTATTGTATTCTGTTTCTACGGTTGAATGGCAATATTCCAACAATTTGTATGGGATCAACCTGTATTAGATGACGCGGGTATCGGCAGGTTGCTAGCATTCTCGCTGTGAACAAACTAACAGTATGTTGGCATTTGGCTGTCGATACAATTCCACTTCCGAAGTGTGCGCTTGTAATTCCCGTTCCTGCAGCGGTGTAAATGACTTAAGAATTCAGTGTAACCAGGTGGGAAAGATGTTTCTGCACACCTGCCGGTTTAATACTTGGCGTCACATGTGTTTTTGGTAGTCAACAGAACGACAAAGACGCACACAAAGACGTCACAGAACGAGACCGGACACGCTGAAAAGACATTCCTGGCGTTCTCTGTCTGCGGCCTCGCGCAACAAGCGTTTAAAGGGGGAATCGGAGCTAATAAAAAAAATGACATTCCGGCAGATAATGAGTGTTGTAAGATAAAAGGTCAGAGAAAAGTGCTCAGAACAGGTTGAAGGGAACCTGGGCGTGCCGGGGGTCTGCGAGCGCTCGCTGCCCTCGGTGCTGGCTTCTCTTTTGGTCACCAGGCAGGTCAGCCCTTGAGCCTGGCACTTCAGAGTGGCCTTGTCAGATGGCTCCAGACCGGACATGAACTCAATGCTCTGCTTCAGGCTCTCCAGACGCTCCTGTAGGTGGAGGAATGGCGTAAAGCGTGGAAAGCGTTCTGCTGCCCCAGTGTGGTGGATCTCGTTTGTGTACCTTGCTGAGGATTTTCATGCCTGAGTGCAGCAGCTTCCGAGCAGCTTTGTGGTAGATGGTTTCGGGCTTGTTGTACGCCATGGCGTTTTCGCACATTGTCCTGAAGTCAATCTGCAACATTGAAGTCAATGACAACATTGACAACTGGAGAATGCAATTTTGGTATAAATTGCAAAGCTGAACTAAAATCCTGTGCAATTAATTTCAGTTACTGTATGTATTTATTTTAAACATGAGACTGAAAAAAGAAGCTTTGTTTTAAATAACTGAGGCACATTTTTACAATTTATCTCTTCATTTGGAAATGTTGTCATGGAAAGTGTTTCTATACTAAAAATGTTGATCATCCCAAGATGAGCTGTGTGAGCTAATGAGGTTTGAACCAGTTGAAAAAGGTGAAAGGTGAAGGTAAAGAAATATGTCTACTTTTCTTTTGGAATGTTGTCAGGTGGTAGTTTTGGGGAGGGGAAAAATGCTATCCAAGATGTCCTGAATTTTATGAAAATGTTGAAGTTGGAATGGTTTTGAATCGGTTGAGTATTGTGGAAGGATGAGTTAAAGTAATCAAATTTCCCCCCTATCATTTTTATGGGGTTTATTTACATGAAAAAAATAAGAATTGTGGTAAAAGTAGGAAATTTGAGAATGTTGAAAAATGGTTACCATGCTGTCCTGAACTTTAACTGTCCTGAATTTTGTTAACTTTTTGATGTTGATGGAAAAAAAAAACATGACAGGAATATTTTCTTAAATGGGTCTTCAACGCACAATTTGTAATAAATTTGGAAAAAAATAAAATAAAAAATATTTGGAAAGCTGTCGTTTTAGTGTGTTACAGTGAACCCTCGTTTATCGTGGGTGTTGCGTTCCAAAAAGAACCTGCGAGAGGCGAAATCCGTGTCGTAGTCAGTGTAACTGCTCCTTGAAGGTTTTCTTCCTAGTTTAGAAAGACTTGACAAGTCGACCAATGTTCAACAGCCTTTATTGTCCACACATCCATGGCTGATGAACACCATTTTTGAGTTAATCAACATTAACCACTTCCATGCCACCCAATGCAACTCTTAAATGTAACAGCAGGGGGCACAATAACCTAAATAAATGTGAGTCTGGCATTTTACCATCATGTAAAAGGCTCCATTATTTTAATATTACCATGAACTTGTAGTGCATACTGAACAAACACTCCTACCTTGAGTTCATCCAAGGAAGTGTAGTCTTGTTTCTTGACTTTGTCTTTCATGGTGCTGAAGTCCATGGGCTGCTTGATGATGGCCGAGTAGCCCGGAGCGATCAGGTCTGTCACGGGAAAGGTGAAAAACGCACTCGGGTCTTTCCTGTCCATGACAAAAATCACATGACATTATTAATACATAGATTAGAATAGTGGTTACTTGACTTAACTCGTTCTGTGACCAAGCTCACTCGTATATTCGCCACTGAATGAATTAAAACGCTATTAATCCATTCCATACAGTACAACCTAAGACAACAAAAAGAACACCAAAATGCTGTGATGAGATCGCCATTGTGGGGGATCGATAAGGTGTGAGTTGTCAATACTGTACCGCTCATACCACTAAAGGCGCGTTCCCACGTTGCAATTTGTCTTATACAATGTGTTGCATAAGACAAATTGCAAATATGATGTTGCAAACCGAATGTGTTCCCACGTTGCAATGTGTTGCAAACAATTTCAAATCTCGCGGGAATAGTTTTCCGAATGCGCGTTTAACGTTATTTCGTTCTGTGACTATGGCGGCTAATTGTCAATACGACAGCGACGATGATCTCCTCGAACTGGCAGCTATCGGTCTACTAGCCGAGCTAGAGGAGCCAAAACCCAAACGGTCGTTTTGGGTACGACCGTGGATCGAGACGGAAAGAACTTGGCGCCATAACGCTCTAATGCAGGAGTTGGCGGCCGAGGACCCCGATAATTTCAGAAATGTCATTCGAATGGATCGCACCAATTTTGAACTTTTGTTGTGCTCATTATTTTGGCAAAATAGTCGCCGAATAAATTAAATTCGGTAATCTTTCTCACTCCAACCACCCTACAATATTCGACAATAAGTAATTATGATATTATTGTCGACATAATAATCGAAGACGCTGCCTCGATCGCCATCCATACCTGTCATGCAGTCGCCCATCAACTCCGATATGCTAGTGTAGGCAGCTTGTCGGTGTTCCCTCCTTGAGTAGAACTGGCTCCCGACGTTCCACAAGCAATCATGCGAATGGTAATAATTAATAAACCTTTCGGTGTCGCCCCGGGAGAGCTCGATTTTTTTTATTTCTGTTTCAACGCCATTATACTTCCCGCGTTCCGTGTTACGACGCGATGTTTTTGTCATGTGGTAGACCAACGCGTTCTGATTGGTCGGGTTCATGCCACACGTTGCAAGAAAATAGAACAAGTCCTATTTCATCCAACACGCATACAACACGTATGCCACAAAAGTCTGTCCAACTTTGGGGTTCACACGTTGCAATGTGTTGCATGCCACAAAACTTATGCCACAAATTGCAACGTGGGAACGCGCCTTAAGATTGATTTTCAAACTTTAACACAGATACATTTAATACTTTAGTTATTTGACGGACTATGCCTGCAGAATCTTAAAGGTAAGCAGTGCCGCTATCAAGTAATAGACTCACACAAGTAGCACACAATTTCCCTGCAGCAAAAGACAGTTAATACAATGCTTGCATATGGCTGCACAAAGCAAAATAATTGACCAGGCAACAAAAAAAAAAACATTGAAAAACTGCCAATTTTGGGCGCCTGAAGGTTAAGATAGTGTTGTAGTTGTGAGCAATAACCATCAGGGTGTGTCAACAAAATGGTGGCATACCTCTGAAGCTGTCTGATGAGCTGGTTCGCCGCTTCCTGTAGGGGTGTTTGTTCTTTCTCTGCTGAAGATGTCATTAACAAAATAAAATAAATAATAATAATAACATAATGAACTGTAAAGACTGATGCTTGTACCTTCCAGTTTATCCAGCTCCGATCGGATGGGTGTCCTGCAGTTTTCCCGTTCGTCTTCTCCATCCCCGTCATGGCCCTTCTTCTTTTTGATCACCTACCATCACAACCGCAATTAAAAAAAAAAGTCACCAAGAAAACAGATGCTTCATTACCTTCTTCTTCCCTTTGTCGCTTTCAGGTGTGCCACAGTTCCTCTCTTTGTACTTCTTTTTCTTCTTCTTCTTGTCTTTGGCCTTATCACAGTCCGGCGACTGGTCATCGTAAAAAGTGTCCCGGCTGGAGCTCCCCGTGGTCACCTCATTGCCAGACACTTTTAAGACCAGTTTGAGCGGTCTCTCTGCGTATTCTGCACAAACAACAATGGGAGACAGGCAAGAACTGCATGATATGGCCTTCAAATAAAATGTCTGTTTTTTTCTTCTACAAATAACATTATTGGAAAAAAAAAAGCTTTGGTGAACTTTTTTCTTTCTGGGTTTGTAAATTTCAAACCCTTTTTTTTTTAACAGAATGAAGTTGGATGAACTCAATTGAAAATGTCTTGATTTCTCGTGGGGCAACATTCCTTTTGTGAACAAATGTAAACATAAGCCCTAATAAAGTGAAATGTTAAATTAACAATTTTAACGTGATAAAATGTAGACGTATGCAGCTGAGGGGGGCGATTTTTAAAAATCATTTTAAGACGCATTTTGGGTTTTTAAATTAAGTGTCACTTGAGTCGGCCGAAAAGTAGAAGCAAGATTGCTCTTAATGTTAATGTTAAAATCAAATGCGTCATGTCGTCTATACTACGTCATAAGTGAGCTTGACAATCCAAATTATACGTCTGACTGGACTGTTTAACAGCTCACGACTCAAGTAGACTTAATTCACCGGATTTATGACTTATTTAGACCTCTGTACGCTCATGGGCAGCCTTCGCTTCAGCAGCATACGATGTTATATCATAAAATTGAAACGCGGCGGTTACTAGGCAACGACAACCAGAGCCCGACAAACGCTGGACAGACAACGGCAAAAGCCCAGAGAGACACGCTTAACTAGCTAGCTGCCAAACTAACGGCAAAACCCATTGAAATGCTGACGCTCAGTTATCTGCTAATGACAACATTCTAGGCAGTGAAAGCTACAAACGTGTAATTACCGTAAAGGGAACAATAATATACACACCGGGAAGTTTTGATCTAAAAATCATCTTTCAACATTCAGTTTAGGATTATCACATATATGTGGTTATTAGTTTAGGTTATGATATTAGCATCGAAGCTAAGTCCTCGGTGAACTAAATGACCGTTCCTTCGCGCCTGACCATCAAGTATTTAAACGACAAAGAAAAATAGTCCCTTGAGTTGCGAGGAGTTAAATATATACATTGATCAAATACCTTCATATGCGTGTTTGTCCGACTTGTGTTTCTTGTGTTTCTTTCCCATTGTTTGTATTTTGTTCAGGCAGTACCGTCGCTAGGGGCGACTTTGGTCTGTCTCATAGCAGGCAGGAAGCTCTGCGGAAGTGCATCCTCGGTCGCCACTTAGTGGCGAGGCGGGGGCAATGGCGCTTGGCGGTTACTTATTTTCTGGCCACCAGGGAGCGGAATGACGCTTCAAACCCTACTTCTCGTGTTTTCCATCAACTACGCGTGCCCCCAGGAGCTTCAAAAGTTGAGGTAGGCTCCGTCCTGATGTCGTGTAACTCCAACCTTTGTCCCAAACCCCAACATCATAAACTAAACCCTAACCTTTAATTACAAAACCTAACTTCTGCCATCAACTGTAATTCCTTACATTAAACACGAACTCAAGCCCATAAGCCCAAGTCCCACTGCACACAGAGCAACACGGCCGAATGCGAATGAAATAGGCAATCGGGCAAAACGTACAGTCGACAACTTACATCTGCACACCAGGCGATTGACACTCACACACATAAAGAACTCACCTTCAACCTTTGTCGTTCTTATTGGGGAACCACAATTTAAATCACCACCGGGGGCAATTCTAAGGGTCAAGTGGTTTTAAGCGTTGCCGAGGTCCCGACCGGACAAGATTAACTATTTTGAACATGTAAAATAAATTCCCAAATTCATGAAAAAGAAGCTGTTAACGTTTTTATTTATTTATCTATCTATCTATCTATCTATCTATCTATCTATCTATCTATCTATCTATCTATCTATCTATCTATCTATCTATCTATCTATCTATCTATCTATCTATCTATCTATCTATCTATCTATCTATCTATTTATTTATTACAATGGACAAATGTTTAATTTGTACATCAGTTGTGTATCAATTAGTGTCTCATCGCATACACTGTCAAATCAAGACTCGCATGGATGGAATAAAACTTTTGATTAGCTCTCTACATTTGTGACTGATGCTCAACCTCGCCTTCAAAACTCAGCACGTAGAAAGAAAATGCTTTCGAGCCGCTGTGTACTGCAGTGATTGATGTGCAACTTTCACGTCAAGACTCGTGCATTTCAAAGAAAACAGCTTCTGAATATCTGTCCACCCCAGTGATAGATGTGCAACTTTAGCTATCCATTGTAGTCAAGGCAAGTTTATTTATACAGCCCTTAATCACAGACTCCCAATGCGCAAGCATTTTTTCCCAGAAAGCCCTTCCCGAAATCTACAACATGGCCAAAGCCAAATTACTGTTGGTTCAGATTGAATTTGCTGAAAAAGCTAATTGTTGCTGTTGTTATTGTTGTTGTTTTTAATTGACCTGCTAGTTCAGAAATCATAGAAAATCACCAAGGATTTTATATATTAGTAAATAAAAGATAATGGAGACCAATATATATATATATATTATTTCAATGACTAGGTAAAGACAAATTATTTTTTAAAATGAAGTAGCCACAAAGTGAGGAAAAAACAAATCCTGAACGAGGGGAGAAAAAGGTGGTGAGAATCATAAAAAGAATTAATATCATGATATTTATGATATCAATGCCAAACTCGAACACTAACACTTGTGCATATAAATACTGTAAAAGAAAACTGAAAGTCATGCACACAGAATAAAATGAGTTTAAAAAAAGGTCATAAAACAAGTCATTGTGGTGGGCAGAGCTTTAAACAAAAATGTGTTGGTTTTTCAGTAGGGATAAAAGGAACATTCATCACTTGATTCCTTCAAAGGACAAGAAGCCAAACAAGCAAGCCTACCTGATGTTTTCTGTTTTTAAATTTTATATTGTTGTGTGTGTGTGTGTGTGTGTGTGTGTGTGTGTGTGCGTGTGTGCGTGTTTATGTGGCTCTGATGCAGCATCACATTACACAAGCCCTTTGAAGACACTCATTGCCGTGGCCTCAGAACGGGGCCTACGCCATCTGTCAGGGCTGATGGCAAAAAGTAGCGTGACGGGGGCTCCCACCTCCGCTGCTCGCTTTTGTCCAGGCGCACCTTTTGTAAGCCATTCCTCCACGCCACAGGAACAGTACAATAATGGCTGCTGGTAATTGAGCTTTACTCGCCGGCCGGGCATTGCTTGGCCCAAACCAGACAATTATCGTCATCCCGTCGCGTATATGTCCCGTTTCCTCCCGTATTGGAATTTCAGTATCATGTGGCTCCTTTTATTTTGACCAGCAGGGAAGATGTTAGTGCTTGCGGGCTCACAGCAGACTGTTTTGTTTAGTTGTCGAAATAAGTTAGCAGAACGAAGTTGTAACATGACGAATAGGTTCTGTCGTAAAGTGAGGAAGACAAAATCATGACATGACAAGTGTAAAGCCACAAAATTAATCGAACTATAGCGTGGCTTACTGATAATCGGTGCATTTTGAGATTGATTCGACCCTTCTGCAAAGGTCCAATTGTCTCCAAAGATTACTTTGAGCGATTATCCTATGGTGTGGGGTGTGTTCAGAGTCTTTTTTCCCCATCCTATAGGTTCAGAAAACAGTTGAAGCCGACAATCGTAAATGTCCATCCGTCCATCCATCCATCCGTTTTCTAATCCGCTTATCCTCACACGGGCCAGCTGTCTTCGGGCAGTTGGCGAGGTGCACCCTGAACTGGTTGCCAGCCAATCGCAAGACAATCGTAAATGTTAAACCTGTTCAACATTTACGATTGCATATCCATTGGTAACTATCGAAGACCGATTTTGTTTTCAGTGTATTTCAGATTCACAAGGATGCAAGAAAGGAGCCAAAAAACGATTCAGAGGTTTCGAAAAAAGGAAGATTTATTGAGTATTCAGAGATCTAAAAAGTATATTAAAAAAATCATTGCTAAAGATTGAGATTGTTTCTTTGAAGGAACGTAGCAGTGGGGGTCTGCTCCAAGCTCTAAGCCTGCTGAAGTGGGTAATTTTTTATTTTTATTTTAAACAGACAGCAGGTTTGGACCCCTTACTTTTTTTCACTGAGGCTTTCTTCTGCTCTCGAATCAACTTTTCAAACGTGAAAGGATCTGATGCACTGTCGACACTGCGCTCGCTCGCCCGCCCGCTTTGAACGCACCCCCGTCCCCAAGACCCCCATCTGTCTTCAGATGCTCGGGAGGAGAATCGAGGCTGTGATCGTCAGAAATCCTTGGTCTTAACGCACACACACCTTTCTTGTATTGCTCTCACACACACACACACACACACACACACACACACACACACACACACACACACACACACACACACACACACACACACACACACACACACACACACACACACACACACACACACACACACAGCATCTCCCTGTTGTGTATGACATGACACCCGCCTCCTTTTAAGGAACCCTCAGTGATAATTGAGTCTCCAGAAACGGAATAATACATTACAAAAAGTAGAGCATGATGTCGTATATATACAACATGATAAAAGTGAAATATACATAACAGTGATTGAATGAGAGAGTGCACACACATGCAGACAAACCTAAATAAGGATGCCTAACTATGACAACCAGGCATATGCCTCTAATTTTGTTTTCTTGTGACATCACGATATTATTACAGTACTAACAAGCTCAGGAAAAAGAAAACTTAAAAAAAAAAAAATTTCCGTAATATCATAAATTTGGAATTTTTCCTTAAACGTGACATTTTATTGCAATATCACAAATTATTATTTCAAAATTATTCATTTTTCAGAATATAAATCACACTTTTCGTCAATAGCTTGGATGGTCCTGCGATTTATATTCAGGTGTGACTTGTATTCACCAAAATTAGAGCTCGGACTGGCGCTCAAAACCCTTGTGCTCAATTCGTGTTGACAGTAGCAAACAAGTTCTGGTTGGATTCAAAATTTCTGCTCCTGAGTATGGACACTTTTTTCTTTTTATCTTAAAATGGCTTACCGTAACTTGAATCCCACGTCGCATTGTGGCCACTGGTAGAATATGGGTCGGTTATTGTGGCTTTTGGTGCTGTAAATACTTTGTAGTAAATCCTTGCCGGGGTGTAAACCGCATGCTAAACTTGCGATTTGTCACGCCTTAGTGGCCATGACTACTACTTCTTGTACAATTTCTTCTTCTATTTTGTTTTGGCAATTGGCAAATGCTTTTGGTCCATTGCGGGCACTTCTTTTTAGCTTGCTCCCCGCAACCCTCTGATGGATGAAACTATTAATTAAATTGTGACATTTTCTTTCATTATTATATGATGGTATTGCAAGGGCTTTTTTTTCTTGATTTTTTTTGTCTTTTAATATCACAATATATTAATTTAGTTCTTTTTTACTTTTTTCACCTAATGTCGTGACATGCTTTTAAAGATTACCCTAGTTTTTTTTTCATTATTTTTGTGGACTTATGGCTTTCTGTGAAATTATGGCTTTTTCTTGTAAAACTGAAATTATTATTAATTATTCTTGTTTTTAAATCCATCTGTTTTTCTTGCACTTTTATGTAACATTTTTTTACCTCCTTCATTCAATCCTTGAGCAATGTGGGGGCGGTGGGTAGTTTGAATTCTTGGCGTACAGTATACGGTTTTACATATAATGTGCGCACTGTTAGCAGACGTGCACCACCACTAATGTTGACAGGCCTCCACAGTCTACTGGCTTGTCAGGGAGGAGAAAAAAAAGGGGGGAAAGGTGTCGAAATGAAGAGTGCTCCGCTTATTATAGAGGGGCGAACAAAACCCTCAGCTCTGAGTGGGGGCTGTGCAGTCTGTGACGGATCCAACTCTCGCTCCACTGAACCAGTCAAACTGTAAAGTGGTGCGCCCCCTCAGCCCCCCACCACCAGAGATCACCAAGTTGTCAACACCCGCCGTCATACACTCAGTCATCCATGTGGAACATTCACAATTTTTATGGTGCTAATGCGTCAATTCTTTGTCTGATAGACACAATATTAGGTACACCTGCAATGAAGTAGGCTGTAGATCGAGTATGTATGCTGGATGGCGATAATTGCTTTTAATGCAACAGGGTGGAAGAAGGGCGTGTCCGGAGCACCACAATTCATCGATCTTCTGTGCTGGAGCTTATCTTAGCTGTCTTCGGGCAGTAGGCGGGGTATACCCCGAACTGGTTGCCAGCTAATCACAGAGCACACATAGACAAGCAAACGTTCACGCTCACAATCACACCTCGGGGCAATTTCGAGTTTTCCATTAACCTGCCATGCATGTTTTTGAAATGTGGGAAGAAACCGGAGTACCCGGAGAAAAGCCACACAGGCACAGGGAGACTATACATACTCCAGACAGGAAGGCCAGAGCTGGAATCGAACCCTGCACCTCTCCACTGTGAGGCGGACGTGCTATCCAGTCGCCCACGGTGCCGCCCTTTCAACACTGCTTATCCTGAATAGGGTTTTTTGTTTGACCATTTATTTTCAATTTTTGTCAAAATGAAATTATATTAGTTGGTTTTAGTCAAAAAGACATTTAGTTTTGAATATTACAGTATTATTGGACTTCCTTGAATTGACTTTTTACTCATTGAAGAAAATATAAAATTATTTGTGGTCCTCTGAGATTTGTATTTTTGAGTACCACTGTGCTAGACAATTTTAGTCCAGCATTCATGTTGTACTTGCTGATTATTGAATGCAGCATTCGACAGAAAAACAAGACAGTATTTGCAAAAGTCTCATGAAAAAAATGGCTTAAAGGGAGCAAAAAGACTTGCTGGAGGAGCACTTTGATTGTTGACACTCGACAATCCAAATAGCATCCCCGCAACGGGGAAGCGTTGTCGTCGTTTTCTCGCGACCGTCAGCGTTTTTCGCACGTTTTCCAGACAGCGCTCGTTAAAGAGCCGACATCAAAACGAACATTTGAATCGGGAAGTGGGAGAGCAGCAGACAAGAGGAATTCTGCTGCATCTGTGCTGGCAATCAAACACATACATGTTTTATTTAGCATGCAAAACTGACAAACCTTCAGGCTTTGGTGCACTTAAGGAGGCAAAGACTTCCACCAGGTGTTTTATTAACCGGCTGTGAATTGCTTTTGACAAAATATCCTTGGATAAAAAGAGTTACAGACATTTTCCAACATTTTTTTTTTCGAGTCTAGCTGAAATGACTTTTGTCCCATAAAAGTGAGCCACTGCTTACCCCACCACCCTCTGCTGCGAGCTTTTAACTTTTCGATCCCAGAGTTGAGAAAAAAAAGAGAGCGCAAAGTGCTCATGAGCCACTCATGAAGGCAGGACTTTAAAGAAAACATGGTGAAGCAGCATTTTGCGATTATGCCGCATACAAATCTCTCTGGAATTACCTCCCACCGAACATTTGTCAAGCCTCCTCGCTGCCCATCTTCAAAACCCTCCTCAAAACTCACTTGTATTCTGTGGCATTCGACTCAGCATGACTTAGATTTGTTCTTGGTTTTACTGTTTGGTGCTTTCTCCCATCTTTATTACCGATTTGTTTTACTGTTTATTGTATATGTTAAATTGCTCCATGTACAGCACTTTGTATGCGGCGATGGCTGTTTGAAAGTGCTCTATAAATACAGTTGACTTGACTTGACTTGACTTGACAAATGGAATAAACTGCCATCAGTGGTGAAGTCAGCCCTCGGTGTGAATGCTTTTAAGTCCAGGTACAACACGTTTTTTTTTTCCTCATCCCTATGATTGAGCTCTTTGAAAGCATTTTAAAAAAATCTTTATCTTGCCCTGGATATTCTTTTAGTAATTTTTGTAAGCTATCTGGGGAGCTTGACTTCAAGGTCTTGACAGTCACACTTCAGGATCACGTGACCACTTGGATCAAAATGAATTTTACAATTTTTGGATGCGAGCATGCAGGCGGCTTCAGGCCTCCATCGTAGTCTGAGGCACATCCGAGAGAAGAAAAAAAAAGGGAGCTTACATTTTCTATAAAATTAAAAGCGAAAGCAGCCTTTGATCTTTTAATCCGCCCGCTCATAAGGTTGCGAGATAAGCAGCCGTGACTAACGTCTCTCTTTCTAATAGTCTTGAAAGAGCCGAGCCCACATAATGAGCCCTTTTAGTCCCTTTTGAAGACATATTGGAGTCAAAGTCCATATTTAGTGGATCTGGCTGGCATTCACTGGAGAGTCCAGCATTGGTGTCGTGATAAAGTCCCAGCAGGGGGCTCCTGATATCTGTTTGAACCTCCTTTCTGTCGTTATTCATGTGGGCTTGTGGAAATCACCAAGGTCACCAAAAAAAAAAAACTATTCAAAAAGAGATTGAGGGCACCAAGAAACTGAGGTAGCTAACTGGAGACTGCGGAGTAAAATACTGTATAGCAATCGGAGAGCTAACAGGATGTCCTAATGCAACAAACGTGTTGCAAACCAAGTATACTGCCTTCTTTGGATCTTCTTTTACCATGACTGTCATGCACGATTTCTTTTATGGGATCGCCGCATGAAATAGGCTACTCCTGATGTCTTGAAAATGCCACACCCCCGAGCAAAGCCTCCTGACGCCGCCTCAACGGGTGTCATGTGCCCCCTTGCTGTTAACATGTAACGTAACTGATGCTATTACCCTGTTAAAGACGCTCCCTGCTTGGTGAGCTGGGTAATACGTCTTCTCCCACTGTGTGGAATCTTAACAGGAGGAAGAACTAATGCTTGGAGCTGTTACAGACACAAAACCAGATGTTTTGTTTCACCAATCCATGGAGGAAGGGGCCGGTAGTGGCTGTTTTGATAAGGAAAATCTCTTGCAAAAAACTATTTATTCAAACCATTAAAGATACACTTTGCATCACCACGCCAACATGTGAATGCTAGCAAACATGCTAATGGGAACATGCTCTGGTGTCTTAATGCAGTCAGTCTCGTCTTGAAGGAATCGCAGCGTCATTGTAAATTCTGAGAATACACTGCTAGAAATTACGAAATGAAAAGTATATATATAGATCACACTGACTTATTTTTTTGTTGTCGCAGTCTCACAGTCCACGGTGTTCACTTGATCGCAGTGTATAACATTTTAACGTCATTGTAACATTTGAGGATGCATGGGTAGAAATGACACAAATAAACATACATCTCAATGTTAGCTTACACTGTTGGGTCAGCTGTGTATTACCTCAGAATGCTGCGCTATTAAACACCACATTCTCCAATTGACTGCAGTGCTCCACTTTAACACTGCCCTCAGTCTCTTTGTGAATACATACAATTAAAGCTTCGTTATAACATTACTATGTCGTGGCGAACCCAGTTGCTACATTTTGGCTCTTTCAAAATAATACTTCTTAGTCTCCATTTTACTGTAATGCCCTTGTTTCTCACTGCCCTCAGTCTCCTCCTGAATAAAATTGCATACTCTTCATAAAATCTAGTGATTTGTGGCAAGATTACCTTGTAGCTGTGCCTTAGCTCTGGATGTTGCAGTATTATATTCCACAGTCTCCAGGTGGCTGCGATGACCTGCTTTCTGGCAGACCGTAGTCTCTTCTTGAATAAAATTGTGAGCACGCACAGATAGAAATGACAAAAATGCTCATGCAGATGTGAGCTCACCCTGTATTGCATTATTGCAGATCACCTGTTTCTGGTTGCCCTTATCTACTCATGGATATAATGTCAGCTTTATTGTAACATTTGAGTACACATACACAAATCCAATAATGTGTCAATGAACAAATCAATGCACATCAATGAAAAACCTTGGTGACGCTCACTTTTTATGAAGCATACCAGCAGTGGCCAAGGCCAAATACTGACAATGAACTCAAGTTGGCCTTCTTCTTCTCCCACTTTGCCGCCTCTGAACAACTTCAGGAATGCTGCCTGTGATTGATGTCGTCTGTCTCTGTCTCTTGGCAGCGCCTCTGCTCCGCAGATGTCTTCAGTATGTTGGCCCAGTATGCGTGAATGAGGAGTGAAAACACAGATGATGTGTGAACAATGACACGTACAATAGCAAACATAAGCCCCTTTCACGCCACATTCCCACTAAATGCGTGTTTGCGTGTCCCTTTAAATAGCTGACTTGTCTGATTGAGATAGATACCGCACAAAAAAGTGTGTTCAACTGACAAAACTTCACAATCTGATTTTGGTTGAGAATATGCAACACGGAATTACAAAAATAAATACACATGCTAACCTTTGCTCATCTTTTGGATATACCCTTGGTTTGAACACTGCAGTATTGTATTCCTGCTCCACCGACCCTCATTTTTCTCGTGTATACAATTGTAGGACCATTGTAATATACAACTACACATGACTAAATCAAGTACACATCCTAACGCTAGCTTAGCCTGTTGCTGTGCCTTAATTCCTGACGCTGCAGTATCTATCATCCCCCACAGTCTCCACTTTGATGCACCTCCCTCATTCTTTTGCATACAAATTCTGGACCAAATCTACAAAATAACATTTAAGGATATACAGCTAGTAAGGAAATGCTCTCCTTATTCTCCTCTTGGATAAAATCGCAGCACACTTGTAACATTGAATAATACTCGACTAGAAATGCCCACACGAGCATGCATTCTAATGTTAGCTTATCCTGCTGCTGCGCCATAGCTCTGGATGATGCAGTATTATACTCCACAATCTCCACATAGCTGCCTGTGCCCTTGTTGTTCTCTTGGTGTGAACTGCAGAACCACATTGTAACATTTAAAGATGTACAACAAAAAATGACAAAATAAAACATGCTGTGCCTCAGCACTGGATGCCGTTGTATTTTACTCCACAGTCTCCACTTTGCTGCAGTGATCCAACCAACAGCGCCTTTGCTTGTTGTAGAGAAGCAGTGCACTCCATTTTACTCTCCAAATATGATTCTCGTAACGACACATGTTTTCCTCCTTCACGTTAAACATCAATGCTTTCTCAGAAGTGGGGCCCACTTTCACTGGCAGTCGTCCCTTGGGTGTGTCTGAGCGGCGGTCCCGCCTGTCTGAACGGCAGTCCCGCTTGTCCAAGCATAAAAAGTGATCGGTCGGCTAATTGGCGGCGTGGAGGGGAAGATGGCGCTCGTCGTCATCTTCTTCCATCAAACGGATCGCAGCGGGGCTTTGATCGTCATGTTTTATTCATGTCATTACGACGCTGCCGTCGTCGACGCTGGGTTTGAAGATGAAGCGGCCCGTGTCAATTAAAGCCATCGTGCATTTTTGAAGCGCTGCGGCTGGCACAAAAGCCTCTGTCATGTGTAGTGTGATCAAATATTGTTTCCTATTATTGTTTACTCGCAAACAGGAGGTGCTCCAGTTCGTTGCGGCTCACTTCGAGGCACAACATCACAAGGCAGAACGGCGCAAACTTATCAGAGACTGCTTTCAAAAGCACGCTGCTGAGCCAAAGGCTTTGGAATGTGTGTGATCCTCAACCGGACTGCGCTGTCATCGTGCTTTCAACTGTGTCGCAATGGACACGTGCATTCCTTTTGCTGACTTACTCTGTTAAAACATCTGCAAAATGTCTCACCAGAAATCCATCCATTTTCTATAGCACTCGTCCTCATTAAGATCCTGGGTGAGCTGGAGCTGGAAAAAAAAAACGTGTACACCAAGGAGTGGTCATCAGCCCATTGCAAGGCTTATCGAGGCGAAAAAGTATTCACACAATTTCGTCTTTAGTGATGTTCTTGTGTAATCTGTTAAATCAAACTGTGCTGTTGTTAGTCCGCGAACCAAAATGCTAATGCTTTGTGAGGACCTAGTTGCTATCAAACTCAGCCAGCTAAGCTAACAAGTCTCACTATGTGCTAATGGGTTTTTGAGAAGGTCTATCCGAGAGGTATTTTGTTATGCGGCGATACAGCAGGCCAGGCGAAGAAGAATACAAAAGGCAATTCAGCCAGGATTCAGGAAGGAGGTTTTCCAGTTTTCTTTATTTTCACGAGTGACAGATGACCAGCCCACATGTAGCACTGCACTCCAAGTTGTCCGGCGCCCCAGTGACTTCCTCATTCCTCTTATAAAGGGAGTTCACTTGAGCTTCAGGCCAATCAGGTCCAAGCAACAATTGGCCTTTCCCAGGTGGTTGCAATTACCTCATCTGAAATTATTAGCATCCTACAAAGTGCATTAAGTACAACAGTTTTGGATGGAAAGAAATGTGCACCTTTCTTCCATCCAAAATCCACAAAAAACAGAAATTTTAACAGATGTCTATCGTCATCATGACATCGCTTACCCCCTCTCCCCCAGGTTCTGACAACCTTGACAAATAATCAGCAATAACGTTCTTCTTACCCTGGCAATGCTCAATGGTGAACTGGTATGGCTGAAGGGCAAGACACCACCGCAGTATCCTGGCATTCTGGTGTTGCATGGAGTGCATCCACTTCAGAGCGCGATGGTCAGTTTGTAAGCTGAATTCTCTTCCAAGGAGGTAGTACCGAAGGGAGTCCACAGCCCACTTGATGGATAGAGCTTCCTTCTCAATGGTTGAGTATTTCTTCTCCCGTTCAAAAAGTTTCCTACTCAGGAACAGGATGGGTCTCTCCTCACCAGCACTGCCTTGCACCAGCACGGCACCAAGACCAACATCAGAAGCATCCACTTGCACGAGAAACTCCTTGGAAAAATCTGGACTCTGCAATACAGGAGCTTGACAGATGAAAAACTTTAAGGCTTTAAAAGCTCGTTCACAGTCTGCTGTCCACGGTAGAGGAGATTTAATGTTCTTCCTTGTGAGATCTGTTAAGGGAGCTGCTAATGTGGCAAAATGTGGAATAAACCTCCTATACCAACCAATCAGTCCAAGAAAAGATCTCAGTTGCTTCTTAGTCTGGGGAATTGGTATATTCTCCACAGCCTTCACTTTCTCCACCTGGGGCTTTATCTTCCCTTTCCCGATCAAATGTCCCAGGTAACTCACCTCCTCTTGTGCCCAGGAGCATTTCCTCTCATTAATGGTGAGACCAGCCACCTGTATCTTTCCAAGGACAGTCTTAAGGTGCAGGAGGTGGTCCTCCCAACTCACTGTATATCACGACGTCATCGAGATAGGCAGCCGAAAAACTGGAACAGTCCTTGAGAATAATGTCCATTAATCTTTGAAAGGTCGCAGGTGCTCCATGTAGACCGAATGGTAAAACTGTGTAGTGGAAGAGCCCTAACCCCGGAATCTGAAAAGCGGTGTATTCTTTACAGTTGGGGTCGAGTGGGATCTGCCAGTATCCTTTACAAAGATCGAGAGTTGTGATGAATCTTGCTCTACCCAATCTTTCCACGAGCTCATCAATACGAGGCATAGGGTAGGAGTCAAAACATGAGATGCTATTGAGCTTCCTCATGTCTGAGCAGAATCGTAGTTGAGATGAGTCCTTTTTGGGTACCAACACAACTGGGTTAGACCATTCACTTTTAGATGGTTCTATGACCCCCATATTGAGCATTGCTTGTACCTCCTGCTTCAGTGGTTCCACCTGCCGCTCTGGAATCCTGTATGGTCTCAAACGCACAGGTTTATTTTCTTTGAGCACAATCTTGTGTGTGATGAGATCAGTTCGACCAGGTTTATCTTTGAATAGTGAAGAAAATGATTCCTTTACCTCTGCCACTTGAATTTGTTGCTCTGGGCTGAGGTGTAACGGGGTCACTTCAGGATTACTTCCTTCCCTCTTGGGTGTCACCTCAGCCTCATCCATCTCCTCTGTCTCAGTCACTGGAATTTCTCTGATGAAGAGACTTTGGGAGCTGGGTGTCTCCGATTGCTTCTCGGCATATAGCTTCAGCAAATTCACGTGAAGAATCTGCTTCTTCTTTTGTTTGTCAGGGCAGAGAATCTCATAGGTGACGGGTCCTATTTTCCTGGTCACAGTGTATGGGCCCTGCCACTTTGCCGTCTAGTTTTCTTTACCTTGCCTCCTGCTTGGACAAGTGTATCATCAAGATTAGGTAACGGTTCCAATCCTTTAGTTTGAGACCTAGTGATTGCCATGCATGTGCAATTTTTCGAGGTTTTCTGGATAACATGGTCCAATATAGGTAAGTCATCTCCCAAAACAACATCATAATATAAATTCTTCAATACACCAACCTTAAGTGTGAAAAACTGGCCCTCTATCCCAAAAGTCAAATTGGACGTGGGATAATCCTGACTGTCACCATGAACACAAGTGATATTTACAACCTTCTCATAATTGAGCAAGTCACTACTGACTAAATTAGCTTTAACTAGTGTTTGATTGCTGCCTGTGTCAGCCAGTGCTTTTACCACTTGCCCATTTACAGTGACAGAGGTCGTATGTCTATGTCTACAATGATTTTCTTGAAATATTTCTTGCCCCGCTCTAGGCACTGAACACAATTCTACAGGTTTGGGTTTTCGTACAGGACACATGGAAGCCTTATGGCCAGGTTGTTGACAGTTGAAACAAATAAAGTCACCTTTTGGTTGTAACTTTACAAACTGTCTCCGAGCCCCAATGTCAGCATTTCCCAAGTCTGCCGGTTGAATGGGTCGGTGTCCTTCATACTTGAGCTTCCCAGTTGGCCCCTTCTTCCTGTAGGGCTCCCGGTGTGCTGCCATGTAGCGCTCTGCCAACTCTGCTGCTTCCTCCCCAGTCTTAGGATTGTGCTCCTTTACCCAAATTCGGACCTCAGGTTGAAGAACTCTCAAGTACTGCTCCAGAATGACAATTTCTCCAATCTGGTCTTTGCTGCGATGGTCTGGGCGCATCCACCTCTTGTACAGTCCTTTTAGTCGGTTGTAACTTTCTCTGACAGTCTCTCCCAAGGGAACGATGGTGCTGCGAAACCTCTGCCGATATGTTTCTTCAGTTACGTTGTATTTGAGTAACACTGCCGCTTTAATAGCTTCATAGGACTCTGCCTGCTCTTCATCCATGCCAGCATATGCTTCAAGTGCCCTTCCAGTCAATAAGGTCACTACTCTGGCAGCCCACTCATCATGCCTCCACCCCCAGGTTTTAGCTATTCTTTCAAACCTAACAAAAAAACTTTCTGCATCCTCACCCTCTTTAAGATCTGGAATTCTGGGTTCTGATACCCTGGGAATTGCAGTTTGACTTACAGTGGGAAACGGTAGAGAATGAGCATATGGTAGGTAACCCTGAGTTGGAGTTCCTTGTGCCGGAGGAAGGTTTGTCAGCCTAGACATTCGAGGGTCAGGGGTTTGGGCATGTGGTTTAGGAGGAGGATAATGTTGACTTATTTGTCCATCGAATGTCCGTTCATGCTTCCTGGTGTGCAGCTGATCTCTTAACTCATTGATCTGTTCAATTAACATTTCCTCTGTACGTTTAGAATATTGCATAAAGTCTCTTATTTCTTTAACAATTCCCTCATCTAGTAGATCTCTGGTCGTACTCACTGTCACAGTCTTAGGCCGAACCACTGGTTCCATGTCACTTGGCTCAGCTCCACCCTGGGCTTGGGAACTGTCTGATGCATCAGGGACAAAGGCAACAGCTTCCTTTCGGGGTAACTCAAGCTCCAGGCTTCCCCCAGCCTCTTCAGCGCTCTCCTGTTGAGTCTGGTTTGGCTGTGCTGCTGCACGGGTTCTTCCTCTTCCTCCATTCCTCATCTTGGCTTCCTCTTTTCTCTTCGGCAAGGCGTACCAATCCCACCACTGCCACCAATTGTTATACGGTGATACAGCAGGCCAGGCGAAGAAGAATACAAAAGGCAATTCAGCCAGGATTCAGGAAGGAGGTTTTCCAGTTTTCTTTATTTTCACGAGTGACAGATGACCAGCCCACATGTAGCACTGCTCTCCAAGTTGTCCGGCGCCCCAGTGACTTCCTCATTCCTCTTATAAAGGGAGTTCACTTGAGCTTCAGGCCAATCAGGTCCAAGCAACAATTGGCCTTTCCCAGGTGGTTGCAATTACCTCATCTGAAATTATTAGCATCCTACAAAGTGCATTAAGTACAACAGTTTTGGATGGAAAGAAATGTGCACCTTTCTTCCATCCAAAATCCACAAAAAACAGAAATTTTAACAGATGTCTATCGTCATCATGACATATTTCAAAGAAGAATTTCCACTTAGTGAACTCACTTCTGTACCGTGTAACTTCAGATCGATCCCAGACATTCAACGACGACGATGTAGAAAAAACATTTGATGTTTGATCGAATTCTCAAAGGTGAAGAAGCAATGACGTTTATTTTTTTTCCACTGTGACCAAACAATGCGAGTGATAATCTGAAAGTAAGTGCATTTGATCAGCGCTCTCAAGCCACTGTGCCCCTCAAGAGGATTTACGTGCGCAGACGACATGAAAGCGGTGAATCCTCGAGAGGTTGAAGTTCTTCGTTTAAACTTAAGAAGATTTAGATCAAAAGGTTAGAAAGGGAGGGTAGAAAAAAAATACACTCACAGGACGGGGGAAGAAAGAAAAAAAAATTCACATAGCCTTCATGGTGCTAAGCTGCACAAGTTCACAGGCATGTAGGACGCGGGACTCGCTGAGATGAAAGGGGAGAAGACTGTCCGTTCGTTTGCATTCAAACTGACTGAACAAAGTCGAAACGACTGCTTTCTTGCACCACAAAGCGCTTCCATTGAGAAAAACAATTATTCACATAGGAACTAATGGAAATGAAAAAATGCGTTTGTCTTTCAGGGACAGCGGTTACAACAGTGGACAGCTTATCATGTTGTCAGTTTACAGGTTGCATGAAAGGGTTAAAAGATCCCAAGGAACCCTTTCTTCTTAGAACCCTAACTCTCTACCCCACTCTCACACTTACCTCACCTTCATTCACCCGAACCTTGACCTTCACCCTCATTCCAAACCTAACTTTCAACGTAACCCGAGTGCTCGCATAGCCTATCCCAGCGCTTCTCAATTATTTTCTGTCGCGCCTCCGTAGAAAGAAAATATTTTGCCTCCGTCCCCCACTCCCAACTTTCTGTCACCACTGTACGTAGCCTCATTTCTCTACGAAGTTGTTATAAGTACACCTATGCATACCTTTGTGTCATTATTAGCATTAAAGAAATTAAAATGAAAAAAAATGTGTGTGTGTGTGTGTGTGTGTGTGAGCCAATGGCCAAACTAATGACTGTGAGTGGTCTGCTTACTTTCAACTTGCAGTTGCTGAAACCTACCCCAGTGATGTCGTGTACCGCGTTATCCCAATAATAAATTTCAATTTGAGCAACTTGGAGAACCTCGCACTACTCATTCGAGATTTCACTACCAAAAAGGGAGCTGTTCTTCGCCCCCTCCTTTGAGAGTCCGACCACAACCGCAGACACCTTGAGAACACCAACAGGCCACGAAGAAACAGAGGAGGTGTTGCAGGGGTTTATTTATTTAAGATTTGTATTTTAAAAAGATAATAATATTTTATGTATATGTTCTTATTTAGTTATTATTATTATTTTATCATTTTTAACCCGACTCATCTTATATTTATATGGCGCTTTCACAACAGCTGCAGCTGTAACAAAGCACTTTCGAGAACACAAAACGTAAACACGGACATGTTTTTTGTTTGATTTATACTATAAACAGTACGACGCTTTGCTACAGCTCTGTCATTAGTTTTTTTTAAGCACTCATGAGTTGAGTAACTCTCAACCCTCCCCTTCCCCTAACCCTTACCTCACCATCACCCTAACTATAAACCTCACCCTCAAACTCACACTCACCCTCACGTTCCATGCTCTTTGTTGACATGGCAAAAACATTCCAGGCAGTCCTGGTCCCGCATTGGTGCTCAACAGGCTTTTTTTTTTTTTTTCATCTGGCGAACGTACAAAGCTCCATCACTGGCACTTTTGGATGGGCCGGGCGAGGGGTTCTGGTGCCAAACGAGCTGCGAGCCGTTGTTCTTTTCATCCCCCGTTAAGCCACTTGGCCCGAGGCGGTGGCGTGAACGACACACAGAAGAAAAGGAGGCCAAGGAGGGACACTTTATCCTCACACCCTCTCTCTCTCTCTCTCTCTCTCTCTCTCTCTCTCTCTCTGTTCAGCGTGAATCCTTTGGAGCTCTTCATTTACATGTATGCCAACAGGCCTTTTAATGCATTTAAAACTTGGACGGCGTTCAAAGGGAGCTATAATTCCTCCAGAAACGAGCCTTTTGAAGACTTTATCTTGTTCTTTCTCTTCTGGCTAATCTCGTCGTTCCTCGCCGCGCTCTGCCAATTTTCCTCACCGCCAATTAAGCTTGACATTAGCATAAAACTGTTTTTTTTCTTCCTTTTTTTGGGGGGGGGGGGTAAGAGTCGCGATGAATACCATTCCCCGGCCAATCCTTAGTCTTTGTCTATGTTTTTTTTTTTTTACAGTTACCTAACAACAATAACAAGGCCGAGGACTTCATTATTAACCTGTCAACATGTTTTCTCTTGCAAACTAGCGCTCCCCCGTCGCACGCCGTCACGATTCCAGCTATTAATGCGCCACATGTTGGCGTCCGCTTTCATTTCTCCCTAGACGGAAGGAAGAAGAAGAAGAAGCAGCAGTGTAATTGCCATGAGGAGCGCTATATGAATCAATTAATTATTGGTAGGGCAGCAAATTGTATTTTTTTTTTTTTTTTAATGAGCTACAAATGTGCAAATGTAACCCAGAGGAGAAATGCACTTGTACTTTTTTCATGTTTTTACATCTATTTTACCCAACTGCAGATGGGTTTTTGGAACAATATTAAACCAGAATGTAGAGGCTCCAGTTCACCTCCGACCCTAATGAGGACACACAGTACGGAGAAATGGCAACATGATTGGTTTTGAATCTCAGCTCAGGCCTTTCTCTGTTGAGTTTGTGTGTTCTAAATGTGCTTGTATGGGTTTTTCTTTTTCCTTCCACCTTCCTAAAACATGCACGTTAGTTTCATTGAAGACTCCACATGATCCGTAGGTGTAAACGTGACAATGCTTGTTTGCGTCCTGCATTCGCTGACAATCACTTCTGGGTGTCAGCTCGGTCCCCTGTAGTGATAAGAGGGTGCCGGTGTCACCGGAAGTCTGTCATTTGCAAACTCAATAATTGTCTTGGAAAGGAATAAGGAAGACTCTCCTGTGTGGAAGTAAATTGACAGAATGTAAAACCCCCTACCCTCCATGCCTGGAAGAAAAAGTGGGCGAGCACGCCATTAGCAGCAAGTCGCTCGCAGTGATCGTCAGCATTAGAAGGCGCTTTCAACTCCCGCTGGCTGTCAGCAACTCTGGCAGCTCTTAGGTAGCTTTAGCTTCGACTCGGCGGCTTTGCAAGAGAGGCAGCGGTCTGGGGGCCGGTGGAGGAGGGGATGACAAAATCAGTTTCTTGTGCCATGTGGATCTGTTAAAAGGGGGTTTGGGATCAAAGACGGCCTAAGTGGGTCAAAATTACCTTGACCATCTGAGAGCAGTCACATTTCCAGACGTGGGGGCGGCGGTAGCGGCGGGTAATCTGCAATGTAGAGAGCAGATTAACATTTTACAAAGAAGATTCCACCCCGAAGTCATTAGATCAAAGCTTTTTTTTTCTTCACTTGTTTTTCTCTTTTGCTTTTACACGGATGCCAGTGATTGGAAGTGCAAATACTGTACTTTGCCAGTGTATTCTAGTACAATTTCCAGGTATTGACACTATACTAGAACTCATCTTTTAGATGACTTTTGACAGCTGTACTTTTTACTTCTTACTTTGTCAAAATAGGGTTGATACATTTTTCAACCTTTGACCTCATGGTGTGAAAATATATTCATGGAGAGCGTGAGAGTCAATTGCAAGTTATGAACTTGATTGAAATTTGGAGGGATAAAACACTGCAAAATGGAACATGATGAAGAAACAGATTAGAGGAGGTAAGACATTGACCACTCAGGGCCCTTTTTAAGTATTGCTTGATGATGTCTGCCATAACAATGGTTCACGATGATAAATTCAGAATCAGAATCATCTTTATTGGCCAAGTATGTAGAAAAGACAAGGAATTTGTCTCCGGTAGAACACGCTGCACTAGTATCATCATAAACGAAGACATGACATATAAGTATGCAGAAAGACATTCCGTAATGTAAGTGAACCGTTGTGCGGTGGTACCACCCAGTGACAACTGTGAGACAATGTGTAAAGTATCAGTGGTAGAATAAAATACGATAACAGTTGGACAGTTGGTGCAGAAAATCATTGAACCATCACGTTTTAACTTCATTATTTAGAATTCATCTGAGTTCTAATGAACTAACTAACTATTTACTAAAATAAACAAAAACGCAAAATAAAAAGGAAAACCATTTTGATATTTGACTACACTGGGGAACAATTTGGAAAAAAATCCATTGAGTTAAATTGTTATGCTGATATAGCTAAAATTTCGAAATTGCAGTTGCTATTTTTTTTCTAGCACGCCAACTTTTTTCTCCATAGCTTGCCAGAAAAGCAAAATTCTACTGATTAGCTGGAGTAAACGTATTACAGTTGGACTCATATACAGCTACGTGGCAACTTATTTGTGCAGTCACAATTGAGACAGTACACTGAGAGGTGTGTGCGGCTCCCAATAGGTCAGTACTATCTATATCTGCAAACACAAAGCTAGCATAGTAGGAAATTAATTTGCAGGTTTATCTCTTTACTTTGTTACCATGGGCACACGTCCTAGCTGATTGGTCATCAATCCCAAACTGCGATGAGATTGCGTTCGCAAGTCAGCCAAGATGATCATGTCGATCACTCCACAACGTTTGAGTTGGACCTAGGTTGGCCTCTCCATTCTTCCGAAAGTTGCGTATTTCGTCTCCTAAAAACACCACTGTAGGGCACGCATTGTCCCAAAAGTAATGCAGGGGGGGACAAAATGCCTGTCTTTTGGTGAGGCAGAAATAAACCTTGGCAGTTACTCAATGGAAGCTCTTTGTGGGAGCAAGAAGAGTCATAACAGATTACAGTAATAGGGACGGAGACCTGCTGTGAATCATAAAAATTGAGGTTTATCATTTCCTATATTTAATAGATGAAACCATAATTATATCACAGAATGCGAACCCAAAAGAGTAAAATCTAATTTGAAACTAATCATAAAACAATACAATTTGAAATAGATGTCTTGCATTTGATTTTGAAAAAAATGCAGCCAGCTGAAGTCATTTGTACATGCCGTGATGACTCTCTTGTACGTTCGTCCACTTCTAAGGCCCCATTAAGCTCCTCTCCAACATGCCACCCTTGTCTCGGTCACCGTGTGTCACTTATACAAAAGTAGAAATACTTTTCTGTACTTTATACTACACTATACTTTTCTCGAAAATATAGGCACATATTCTTTATGCTCTAAATGATTATATCTCAGGATGTATGTCTGTACGCATGGATGTGTCTATGTATGCATACAAAATGTTTGTATGTATACATAAGAATGCTCCTTGTGGCCGGCCAAGTCTTGCAATCAGAAGGAGCATCACAATTTACCTAAAAAAACAAGCACCAAAATGCTGTTTAATTCTTTACAATTTATTGAATATATTTAATAAAATAAACCCAGAAATCAGACAATGATACGAGTGCAATTTATTTTTGTCCTATAATGGATTAATGGCATTTCTAAGATGATGGATGGATGGATGGATCGTCATAAATTTAATCAAACACAGTGTACTTTTATTTTTAGAGCGTTTATCTTTTTGCGCCAGTGCGAGACAATTTCATTGCCCACTATATGCAATGATCATAAAGATTCTAAATCTAAGGCTAAACTCCTAAAACGGAGTCCCACTGTATATTTTTCTTCCTTCCAGCTCGTTTGCATGGCTTTCTTTGCACTCCAATCACGAGCAATTTTTGGGCGAATTTACAAAAATCATCTTTCCGCACTCCATTAGTGTGTGGTGTAATTTGCGCCCTTGCTAATTTGAGCCTGGCCTTGGATGCATGTGAGACATCCCCCTTTAAAGGCACCTTTAAAAGCGTTTGAAGCCTGCTGGTCGCCTCGTTTCAAAGCTGCAGCTGTTTTTTTCCCCTCCTGGTGTTTGGTGGCTTTAATTGATGTTTATTTTGGCATTTAGGGTACTAATTCTTTCATGCAAATGTCCTACATGCATTGAGCACTGGGTCAAGGGATCGCTCAGCCTTAGCATGTGAAGACAAGAGTACTTAAGGAATACATAGTTCACGTGTCACGGCAGGCAAGACAGTTGCATTGCTCAAAGCAGCATCCAAGGGTACGTTTACACATTAACAACCTTGCAAAATGATTTTTTTGTTCTGTTTAACATACATGTAGTCAGAAAAAAAAGCAAACTGCTTTTCGTGTACTTTGGCACCAAGTACAAAAATGGCTATCCATCTAGTGTTACATATTTTGAAATACCAAATGAATACATCATTCCATCCATGATCTGAACTGCTTTATCCTCACGAGGGTCGCGAGCGTGCAGGAGCCTATCCCAGCTGTTTTCGGGCCGTAGGCGGGGTATACCTTGAACTGGTTGCCAGCCAATCACAGCAGATTAATATGTAAAGAGATACAACGTAGGAAACACGTGCACTTGGCACAGGCAAGACTACAGAGGTCTGTAGAGATTAATCAGTACAAGTGTCCTGTTTTCTCTTTTACTCAAAGTTGTGGAGTAAAAGTGTGGAGACAAGCCGACACGGACAAAGTCAACATTCCAACGTTTTCGACTTCGGATATAGTATCCAAAGTCACTTTCACCGCATCATCATAATGCAATAATATTCAGACTTTGGTGTAACTATTCTGTAGAAGCTCCACAATGTGGACTAAGTTGATACCAGAGATGACGTTCACCCGACACTTGGACAGTTTTTGTGTGAAAATGCTTGCATTCGCGCAATATCCTGCTTCATTGGGTTCCATGTAAAAGGCGAAAAAAAGCGTTAAAATCTACGTCTACACTACTGTGACGTTTCTGATATGCCAATTTTACTGCATCGCTGTGCGAAAGAGGCTACACGTCACTCTATCAGCTGAGAGGAGGTGTGGTGGGGGCGCTTTTGTATGGAGGTCGTAGGGTTTTGATCATTGTCACCACATTGTGTCATGGAGGTCTTCCACTGCTCCTCACCATTTTCCCACCAGTCCTGTTAGCCGAGCGATGGGCTGAGCTATAATTGGGAGCAGATGAGGAGGCCCCTGCGTGCCTCCATGCTGATGTCAACCCGGCTGAGGGAAACACATGGAGGGGCAGGGGGCTAGGAGACAATGAGCGAGGGAGGGTGCACGTGTCAGTTTTTCTGTACGTTTGCAGGTGAAGCCATGGAGAATTCTTGAAAAGGCTGGAATGGCCCTCCACCAAGGCTGGAGTGTGTGGCCCCGCTGGATTGCGACCTCTCAGTCTCTCAAGTGAGCATCATCTTCATGTTCCAAGAGGTGATGGTTTTTGTATATGTTGAAAATTTCTTGGAGACAAAAAACAAAACAAAACAGTTTGCAACCATTAAAACTGTTTGTGAATGTAAAACTTTAAAATAATTTAAGGGTGGGTTTCTGAAAGAGCTAAAAGAAAATAAATATTTAAAATGTTTCAAAGACCTTAATCAAAGGTATGGGGGGGGTAAGATTTTAACCTGGATTTAAAAGCATTTACACTTGGGCTGACTTCACTTTACATTAATGGGATGTTGAAGTTTCAGACATCCCATAAATGGATACTTTTTTTTTTAATGACAAAAATGGGCATATGTGTTTTTCACAGGACAGCCACGAAAAAGATCATGCGTCATTTTGTGATTAGCTTGTGTGAACTCAATTCTTTCACTTCTACAAAGTGAATAAATTGACTCATGTAATGAATGCAATTGCATCGCAACAAGGCGTGTATTAATGGTGTGTTACATGCACTTTCTAATGCGCCTGATTCAGGATGACATCACCGTTGACCTTCCCGAGCCCAACCCCCACATTTGTGGCCCCGACCTGCCTCCCTGGTCTGTGGGAACACCAGTTCATTACGTGGAGATGAATTGCCTTATTGTGAAAAGCTCTGGCGAAGTTGGTGCTGGACATCGGGGGGAATCATTCGGTGACCCAACTTCAGGGGTCAGTACACCCTCTGTTTGGAAAACATCTCACGTAACGCATCGCTGGGCTGACTGGCCGGCTGCCCCCCCTCCTCTGAGTCGAGGGCCCTCTCGCAGCCACGCCACCGTGATGAGGGACTGCACTGATGGGTTTGCAGCACACTAACGCAAAACCTCATGCACGTTTAGTTTGATTTTGATTGGATATATTCAATGATCATATGACCCCCTCCCCCACCCTACCCCAACAATGAAAGAACGTTGTTGATGGTCATTTACGGGCAAGCAAATCATGAATTGTTTTTATACCTGTGCCTCTAAAAGATGGCGCCTGGTGGGATGGAATGTATGCGAGTCTATGTGTGAGATTCTGGGTGTGAGCTGTGGCTGACAGAAGCTCCTACTTGAGTGTGCTCATTGTGTCTTTGTGTTTTAGAGTACTCCCGGAATTCAATACATGGCTGAATTGTGCACCAGGTTCTTCGGCTCTCGTTTCCGACATATGAGGGCATTATATTACGTAAGTATACTTTCAAAAAACAATCGTCTACAATTTGGAAATACAGTGTAGACGGAAACTATGAACTCTTAAATAAAACAAAAGTACATTTGCGCTGCATTTACATTGAAATGAACTTTACACTTAAGCTGCTGAAAAGGAGAAACCTTTCATTGTCTTTTCAGTTGAGCTTCCCACCATGGCCTCCTGATCAGTAGTCGCAGGGTTGGGGCATGCAGATGCCACGGTGATGTCCCGGGTAAACGAGGTCATCATTAACACCCAGATCCCCTCAAATCCAATGGGCTACCAGTTCCTCCCCACCGCACCAGTGGGTCACTCATCCAGACGAAAGTTTATTTAGCTAAGCTCGGAGATGAAGGGACTGCCGTGGAATTCATTACTGCGGGCCGTTAACAGCCTTTGATATTGCGTTCTCCGCAACCCAGTCGCAGAGGCACCTAGGTCGGATTGCAGCCGCTGTCGGATCACGCATTTCCACTGCTCGCGTGTTGACACGGCTTTCCAGAAAATCTAATTATTGGCTTGATGTTCAGGTTACATGTAAACACATTAGTTCAAGCAAAATGGGGCCAGATCACATTTCTCATGAGGGTTGAGCTGAGACACCTGGATAATGCAGTGCAAGTAGACTCCCAAGAAGTTGGTCGACCGGCATGCTCACTTGGTACGAGACACTTTCCAAAAACAGATTCATGCACGGTACAGAGCTTCGATACATACAACACAGTAAACCCCACACAGCTTGTCTCTCCGTCAAAATGGATCCCTTCACCATACTTCTTTGACAGCGATTACTACTTCCCTATGTAGCCAAGGCTTAGGTGCGATCTTGTGGCATCTGAGGGCATTAGAGAAGGAGCCCAATCAAGTTTTTTTTTTTTTTACTGAATAGCTCGTGATAGATTTCATAGGTTGGAAAAAAAAACACTAACATTTGTGAAGAGCGATCCAGTGACTAGGCAGGGGCTAACTTTACCCTGACCTTCAACCATATTGGAACAATATTGAAAAAATTGTCCACAGTTCGTTCCTACAGCAGCAGTGTAATCCAAATTTGTCAGACGCACCAGTCTACTTCCACCCTATGCTAACACAGTACTAAACACATAATTATTTGTAAATATTTGTAACCGAAACGGAACAGAATATTTGTTCACCCATGCTTGCATCAGTTTTGGTACTGAAGCCTCCTGCCACATTCCAATAACGTGTATGCTCATTAATTACTCCAAATTGTCCTTTGGTGTGAGCGTGAATGCTTGTTTATCTTTTTGTGCCCTGCAATTGACTCACTGATCCACAACGTTTTGCATGTTGATATATTCTCTGAATTGATACCTTCAAAAAGCAGCAAGTGTCCTTTTCAAGCTTTTTCGTTTGCTGCTAAATGTTGCATTTAAGTGCAGCCAAGTTCCAGCGCGCAGACAGACAGCATGCCTCTAGCAGCGCTGTATAAAACTTGAAATAATTCCACCACAACAAAAAAACAACATTTGTGTGTCGGTTCCTAGCCGCCCCACAGAATTGTGACTGTGGCGACTTGGCAACAACAACAACAACAAAAATATTTCTGAATAAAAGCAATAAAGGCTGCACTTTCTTCAGCCGCTGTGAAGTGCCTCTTACAATGAACAAATAAATAATAAAGCACATGTTTCCTTTTACGGCACTCTTTTTGGCGCAAGTGGAGAGTCGGCCTTGAAGAATAAGACATTAATAACACAACAAAGATGTTGGCAGCGTCACTTTTCTTCCTCCAGCTGGCTTCTCTGGCTCAGCAACCACTGGAGAAGTTTTTTTTTTCCACATTGTTCTAGCTCCTCCAGAGTGAAAATATAGCTATGTATGAAGATCCTACACATGCGTGTGTATATGAATAGGACCGACTTTGTACTATTCATTTCATTCTGTAGCCCCTTTTTCGCTGCTTATGAAAGCTATGAATGTTCCCTATATATATATATATATATATATATATATATATATATATATATATATAGGGAACATTTGCCATTTATATATATATATATATATATATATATATATATATATATATATATATATATATATATATATATATATATATATATATATATATATATATATATATATATATATATAATTTCATTTAGATATGCAGCGCCACCTTGACTTAAGGTTTTCATTCATTTCATGACCAAGTTAGTAACTTATATTTAATATCAGTTTTCCCCATAGAAATGCCAATTCGTTCCAGACACCCAAAGAACATGCCTTTCAGGGGCGTGGCCTCACGAACGACATCAGATCCTGCCGTCAGTCGGGTTGGCTGTTTACCGTGCGCATTGTATAGTTACTTTCGCATCCATGCTCTTTGTGTGTGTTAGTGTGTTTTAATCTATGGCTAAAAGTGCATCCTTGAAGAATAGGGTTCCACATAAATAATTTGCAATAAATAATGTTCTATCATTTTTAAAAAGTGCATACCTGCATACTCATGTGAAATTGTATCGGTGATGCAGGGCGACCCGGCCGAAGGTGCTCGCTTTGTCAAAACTCCCAAGTTCCACCCTGGGTCTTCATGGTAGTGAAACTTCTTTTTAGAAATGGCCCTGCTGTGAGGAGTGGTTCACTTGCATGAGACAGGATCACATCTCTCGAAATGGGCGAATTTCAGTGAGGCAATTATACAGGTAGATGATGTAAAGTGTCAAATAAATCTCGATCTTTGGGGGGAGGTTGACAAAAGCATGCCATACACATTTTGTTCAAACTTCTGGGAACTGTTTTAATTGGGAAGAAAAAACCCCCCAACATAATCTGTCTCTGTCGCCACGCCGCATGTGTCAAGTCCCTCTTGGCTATTATGTCGCTGGGCTTTGGATGTCCACCCAGGATGGGGTGTGAATTTTGCTATGAAGATAATGGCAATTTTTTTTTTCCTTCTTCGTTTTAACCCCTCGCTCCAGTGAGAGTCTCTTTGAAGCTGTTCTGTCCTGGTGGCTGCTCTTATCTCAGGAAGCCATTAGTTGATCTCCCTTTCTTTTCTTTCAATAGAGTCAGCTTTTATGGCCAGGCAACCTTTTTCGAGAGCTTCTCCTTGCCCTCGCCAATCCCCCTCCCCGTTCTGCCTTCTGTATCCTCACCCCTGCAACACATGACAGCCTGTGTAATTAATGAGCATCATAAACCCTCTCTTTTCTATTAGCTCACCATTAGTAAACCTGGCAAGCCTGTCATTTTGGACAAAAACACACAGCTCCTTCATTTGATCCCCACATCAAAGGGGGAACCCCACTGTTTTGGGCTGAATACACTAATTGTGTCCTCGTTCAGGATGGGCCGACAATCCCCCCACCCGCCGCTTCAAAAAGCCAGCCAGTACTGAAGGCAAATACTAGCCAAGTATCGATTCTGTCAGCCTACATTTGCAGAGTACCAACCATCAGTAGTGGGAAGTACCAATACTTTGGTACTGTACTTAAATATATTTTCAGGACTCATTACATAATACTTCACTTTTTTTTTCTTCTTGACTATATTTCAAAGCGCCGGCACGTTGGTCGACTGGTTAGCACTCACCCTCACAGTGCAGAAGTGCATGCGTAGTTTTTCTCCGGGTATTCCGGTTTCCTCCCTCATTCCAAAAACATGTGAGGCAGGTTAATATTTAGAAACAATGGTCTTTAAACATCATGCAACAAGTACCACGAGTTTTTTTCTTTGTGATTTGAACACTATACTGCTGTAAGGGGGAACCTACTGTATTTTTTCAATTTATCAAAGTGGGTATTTGTATATAATCGGCTGTGCAAATTTATTTTTGTATTTGCACCAAAGTGCAATTTCAGAGTCTCCGAGTAAAGGAATTGAATCTTTTGCATGCTTTAAAAAAAAAAAGTCATTTTTACTCATACTGTATTAAATGTTCATAATTAAAATGCAGAGTAAGAATACCTTTTCCACTTCTGCCAACCACCGTGTTTCATTTTGCATATTGGCACTAATCGGGCCTGTTTGGGTGTTTTATTCCCCAAATTAAAAACCCATAAATACAGTGAGATGTCAGGATTAAGCCCATTTCATGCTCAGTTTTATAAAGCTACATTATTAATGGTGCAATTTGGCGGCTAATCCCGTTCACAAGTTTTTGGGGTTTTTTTTGTATACTTTTTGATGTCTGCATAAATCAAAAGCCTCTCACCACCTTCACTGTCCTTTGCCGCGGCTTAACGATTTCTCTCCTAACCACGACAAAACAAATTAAGGCCAGAACGAGCTTTAAGGAGCTTTCTCTAACTCTTTGAACTGCAAATGACGTTCCTGAATATTCACTGGATGAATAGCATACATAAAAATACAGTCAAACCCCTAATGTTGAACACAATATGTTGCCATTTGACAGTTTTCCGCAATCATTTTTGGCCTGGCCGCTTTTGAGCCTGACTCGGTGGGATGTATTTCAGCCATCTGAGGCTTTAAGAGGTTTTAGTTTCTTGGCCCAAAATGTAGCTATGTATAATTATAAGAAAGACACTCGACGAAGTAGCATCCGTTTTGGTCACAGTCGTATTTGATCCCCAAACTTTCATGGGTTTTCTCCGGCTTCCTCACACATTCCCTAAATATTCATGTTATGTTCACTGAAGACTCTTAATTTGTCCATAGGTGTGAATGTAAGTCTGAATACTTGTTTGTCTATACTGTGTATGTGCCCTGTGATTCGCTGGCTTCAGTCCACTATAAAAATACGCCACGTCTCTCATAAATGCCGCCCTTTCATTCCAGGTCTTAGAATGGCGTCTGCCCACACCGCCCCGATCTCACTTGGCCTGGCCTGGCCTCTGTTGCGTCTCCATTCCAACAGTCGGCCATCACTTGGGGCGGGATCAACTGAATTGCACACTCCCAGTATGCGGATTTCTACCATAAGATATCATCAATAGCAAGTATGGCACCTGATTTTGCTTTTGAATTGCCATTGCATAATGAAAAAAAATCATCTATTCAATTGAATGAGAATGCGAGTGAGCCTCAACTGTCAAAATATCTCCTGTTTATGTCTTCAATTTAGACCACATTTTTCCATGGCAACCTGTGTGTTCCTTCACTGACACCGTGCAGTGTGCGCATCGCTGACAGAAATGCAAACATCTGCCAGCCACTCACATGACAGTGCCTGCATTTTGGAACCATCATGGAAGAGATTCTGAAGAGCGGTTTCATTGTAACCTCACGTCGTAAAAAATTGTAAAGGAATTGTAAAGTGACCTCAAAGGGAGGAACCATGCTGTTTCGGGGAAGAACCACTACAATTGAAAAGGGCCCAAAAAGTCAGCTGGAATAAGTTCCAGTTCCCCCGCCTCTCTGAGGAAAAGCCCTATAAAAAGGATGGCTGGACGATGGATCGATGACAGAAATAATGGAAATAGGAATACTTGGTAAGTAAAAAGCATGT
This sequence comes from Hippocampus mohnikei, assembly GCA_026261675.1. Taxonomy (NCBI): domain Eukaryota; kingdom Metazoa; phylum Chordata; class Actinopteri; order Syngnathiformes; family Syngnathidae; genus Hippocampus; species Hippocampus mohnikei. Next base: position 6,700,627 of record JAKGUB010000341.1, read on the forward strand.
GGCATCCAAAATACTCTAGCAAGTATAATTTATCCCACACGTTGCTTGAGTAAATGTAGCGTGTTATGTCCCAACTCTGCACCTACTCAAATTTGACTCAATTGTGCAATGTTTACGACATCTGAAATAAAATGCTAAAAATATACCGATATGGGAATACCCCTAAATCTGGGCTGTTGTCACCACTTCCTGGCAAGCAGAATGACCCACGCGCGCCAGGCGAGCTTTTCCCTCCCATGCGGACCGTCCGCCTGACACGCCGCACGCTGGGTCGACACAATGGAGCTTTGAGTCAGGAACCGACACTGTACTCCAGCGCCGATTGTCTTTTTTTTTTTTTTTTTTTTCATCTTTTGTTCCCGCGGATAAAAGCGACATGTCGGAGCTTTTTAAGGGCCCGGCAGCTGCTCTTCACATCCTCTCCCCTGCCCCATTTCCTCCCTCCATGCATCAGCCCCCTAGGTTGTTATATGGACAAACCACCAGGGTAGTTTTAAACAGCGGCTCCGATATAGTGCCCTGTTTTTAAATTTTTGACTGACCATGATCCGATCCCCGCCCCCCTCAAAATTTTAGCTTCCCCATTACTTTAATAGAGGGTTATTGTTGTCTCATCAGCCCATAAAACTCCCAGAATGTTCGAGTCTTGTTTCTTTGTTTTCATGTTGGTTCGACCTCGAGCTAGTGAACCTGTAGTATTCAAAGGCAAAATCCAAATCTGAAACGGAGCCCAGACATTCAGTGTTATTTCTTATTTGAATAATATTCCATGTTCTTTCAGTTTCACAAATGCTTGTTTTTTCACCCATATACAAATCTCTGATTTTGATGTTGGTTACCCCTTTAATTTGTATCAATCTCTTTTTCATAGGCAAAACTCAAATGTGGAACTTGGGGTAGCCACCCAGCACTATTTATGGTTTTAACAATTTTCCATATTCACTCAACCTCACAGTTGAGAGAATATGGATTCATGCATTCAGAGAATACCCCTAAGAGTCCCATGAATTGAGGCTAATGATTACTGTACCAACATCAGTTCAGTCTTTCAAATAATGGCCTCAAAATCATGGCGTGCCTAGTCGAAAAATGGCTTCCCGCAATTATGGGGATTCATCATAACGGGAGTCTTTGGGCTTCAAAGATGGATATCGAGGGCCGCAAGCCACTCCTCCATTGGCCCTCTTTCACAAGACAGGAAGTGTGTCACATGAACATGCCTTTTTCCCACAATATTCGGGGCCATTCCTGGAATAACAACTTCTCATCTGTATGTCTGGTTCAAAGGGCAGCCTGGTTCCTCTCGGTTTAACATGTGATGATAGAGTCAGGATGTGGGAAAACACTGAGTGGCACCCCCCGGGAGGGCAACATGTGGCCCAGTCTTTTATCTCATGTGAACTAGCTTGAATGAAAACTGGTGCCATTGAGTTTGGCATCACACACTTTTTTGGTGGGTGTGTGTGTGTGATTCTGAGGTAATGTGGCAAAAATATCAAACCCTTTGTTGGGTTATTGTTTGCAGTAGTGCAATTATATGCACTAGAATGAAGCCAAACAACCAGTTCCCCATTGATTGGTCAACACAGTTGTTACTACTCGTCTAATGTCATGTAGAGCCAATATGTTGAGAGAAACACTTAAAAGATAAGAATAACTGATTGAAGGTTGAAATTTTGACACCCTAATTTTTTTGCAGGGGATTTTGTTATATTTTCTGTTTTTAAATGATAGCTAGGCTACCTTAAATAGAACTATCAAGTTATCTTCTAACAACTGTACAATATTATCTCAGATAACACTGAAGGACAGCTGGTTTTATTTTGAATCATTGGTTTTACAAGTGGGCAAATATGATGTTAGCTAGGCTAGGCTAGCTAGATAGGTGAGAATGATCAATCGACCATGTTTCTCACAGTAAAGACTCTGCTTAAAACATGAAGATAACTCATTTGAAACTTGTTCTAACTGCAAAGACAAAATGTTTGACACAAAACTCATTAAGATTTGAAAATGTACTTTTAACAACATGACAGGATTTGCCAAAAATGTCAGTCTGTCAAACTGTACTTCCAACATTTTATTTTGTCAAATGGTAGCACAAAGAGAAATCATCTAAATCCAGACTTTTTAAGTACCGGTAGTCCATACAACTACGGTACTTCAAATGATAATATTTCGTACAACCACTTGATGAAATAAAATGTACTAAATTCAACAGCAATTTTTTTCAGTGTATGGTTGGAAGAGACTGTCATGATTCGGTTTGGGACCAACAGGTGGCACTGCCGGGCTCCCCATGCAGTTGCACACCTGTTGGTCATTTGGTAATTAGTAGCTTTAAAAGGACTCCCTCCCGACCACTCTGTGTCGGGTCGTTGTTGCTGTTGCTTGCTACTGTCATGTTTGTTTGTTTGCTGCCATCAGGTTTGTCATGTTTCGGTTACTGTTATGTTTTATCTTCAGTCATGATTTTTGTTTGCTACTTTGGACTTTGTTTGTTTTGGATTTAGTTTTCTGTGTTTTATACAATTCGTCAAGTTCACCCTGCTCCTTCCTCGTGCCTGCTTCTTGGGATCCACCATCACCACGCAACGTGACAGAATGATCCGACACTGAATGGTCGGGGTGGGAGTCCTTTTAAAGCACTAATTGCCAAATGACCAACAGGTGTGCAGCTGCAGGGGGAGCCTGGCAGTGCCACCTGTTGGTCCCAAACCGAATCATGACAGTGACACTTCCACTTTAGTACAACACACTAAGAATTGTAAAAAAATCATTGGATGGGTTCCAGAGAAATTTATTTTTTTGTATTAGAAAAAAAAGTGTTTTGGGGAATTGGTGTTTTTGTGTAATATCGCCTGTCGAAAATTTGATTAAAAAAAAAAACACCTTAAAATTTCTCAGCATATCTCTTCAATCCTTTCATTTCATCTTCTACTTGCAAAACCCCTTCTCTAACTGGTTGCCAAGTTGCAGTTAAAAATATCCATCAATAACCTTATTTGGGCTGAAATGCTGAGGAATTCTCTGAGTCTAAGTCAACCCGCCAAAATTACCGTGATGGTTCCAAAGGCATCGCTTGCCCTAAAAACTCGACTCTAAGTTACATTATTTGTGAGAAAAACAGTGTGGGCAGTATACTATATCGAAAAGGTCATGCATGTACATTAGTAATCAATTGTTTCTTTAATGAATGTATTGGTTATGGAGGATTTTAGAGGCTTTTGATGTGCCCATTCCATGTTTTACAAAAAATTCCACAAAGATGGTGGCCACAAGTCACATTGCTACAATGAGCGGACAGGTTGATTTCTTTCCTTCTTCTGAGCTATATAGATAACAAATTAGCCACAGATAAGACACAAAACAGAAGAATCATGTATTTTAATTTGAAATGTACTTCTACAGGTGGAGGAATTATGATGTTATTAAGTGCAGGCTGGGTTAGCATTTAATTTGATCCAACTACTATGCTACCGACTGTAGAGACAATACTGTAGGGATTTATGGCGTATTGATAAACTGTATTTTCGTTGTAAAGATGGGACTTTTACACAGAAGTTGAAAGACACATCTTGTGTTGTTTAGAGTGCTCTATCATAAAGGTAAGTCGAGGCATTCATTGAAGTTGAACAGTTCATCTATTATTTCAATGCCGTACGAAAGAAGCCACTCAATTCATGTTTCATTTGCGATCTTACGTGTGGGATTTATCAGATGTGACAGGAAACACTGTGTAAATGTGAAAAATGGATGAAGAATATTATGTGACACAGCCTTGTTCCACTTTTACTGTGTGAAATAAATAATAACACCTGCTATTTAGGGGCCATCTGACAGAAATGGGACAAGAAGCATCAATGTCATATTTTTGTCACGAGATGTCTGTCCGTCCATCATATTATGCCTCTGCTGCCTCCATGGCATCTGTCTTTCATTATATATTTGACGACTTCAAAAGAACATCTCGCCTCCTTTCATCTGCTGCCTCAGCCCCCCCCCCCCCCCCGGAAAAAGAAAAAAACAAAACACTAGATTTTCCAAAAAGAGTTTTTCATGTCAAAGAGCAGATGTGCACTGACCACAGGGCCTCCCCATGACACCCCTCTCATCCCCTGGGAGCCTGGCCTTTAATGTTAAATTCTTTATGAGTAACCACTCAAACAGCTTTTTTCCTCTTGGGGATTTTAAAATTACAATCTAGATATCTTGAACTATCCATTCATCCATCTATCCATCCATTTTTTTCTCTCGCTTATTGTGTTCAGGGCAACGGTCAATCTAAGGGCTCATACGTTCATGTCTCTGGATGGAAATGGGGCCAATTCTGCCTGCACTGAAGTGGACCACTACCTGATCAAGGACTCTTCAAGTAAATTACAATTATCCATCCATTCATTTTCTGTACCGCTTGAGCCCATCTCAATTGAGGCGTGCTGCACCCTGGTCTGGTCACTGGCCAATCACAGGGTGTATGTAGACAAACAAGCACCCACATTGACATTCACACATTTTAGTGCATGGGTCACCGACATGAGGCCCGCAGGCACTGGGTCTCCCCCAAGGACCAAATGAGTAGCTATTCCACCGTTTTTAAAATAGTACTGTTAGTCATTGTTCGTGGCTATAGTGAAAAATGGGACATTCTGATTTCTTAGAAATATTGTATAAGTGATAATTTACAAATCTTAACGCAGTAGAGATTCATAGAAACATAGTGTTGATTGTTGATATTTGTTTCTGATCGAGGTAAATCTATCCATCCATTAACCGAACCAATTATCCCTATGAGGGTCATGGCGTGCTGGAGCCTATCCCAGCTGTCTTCGGGCAGTATGCAGAGTACACACTAAAGTGGTTATCAGCCAATCGCAGCCAAGATAAATCATTGTTGATAGTTATTGTGACGCGGTCAGTGTCTTCGAGTAGATGAATATAAATAGTTTTTAATCAATATTCTATAACTAAAGGTCGTTTGAGCAATATGTTTTTGAAATGTGTGTATCAAACTGTTAGGCCTTTGACTTAATCAGTACCCTCTGAGTTTTAAAGAAGTTGGTATCATTGATTTAGAGTTACATAATATGCATCTTTTTGGGATGTGGGGGTGGGGGGAAGCCAAATATTCTGAGAAAACCCCCGCAAATATGTGGAGAAACTCCAAACAGGAAGGCTGGAGCTGATATTCAAAACTAGAGCTCATAACTGTGAGGCAGATGTGCAAACCGCTAGAAATTAAATGAAATTTGTCAGGAAAGAGAAAATAAGGATGATCTGATTACTTCTCTTCATATAGGCCGATATTATATTATGTCTGACTACAGTTTACAAAATCGTTTTAATTTAAGGTATAAGATCAATAGGCATATACAGTATAGACAAAAGGTGAATACAGTATTCAACGCGTGGGTACAAAAATGGACGATGTTTTATTGTGAAAGTCTCTCGACTAATCGTCTGTCTCCAAAAGACGGATTTATTTTATTTTATTTTGATAGCGTCTAAGCGGATGTTGACTGTTGTACTGCTGGCATCGAGCGAACCACCAGACCCTACAGCAACCTCAGACGTTTCTTTGCTCACCAGGCGTGCAGACGTCTGTGAGTGTGCTCCCGCCACTCTACCTTCTCCGCTGACTCATTTCGGATATCTCCCGCTCACTCCGCCCACCCCTTTTACGGTACTTTTCGGACTATATTACTCGTCTGATGGTGTCCACCGATGCCGAGAGATGGGGAAACTGCACTCGAAACATGGTGAGGCTTTTTTGTGATGTTGAAACTCTCGTAATTGTGGTACTTGAGTGTTCATTGTCTTCTTTCGTTCTTTTTTTCCGGTTTCCATCCACTACAAGCCTCTATTTGTAAAGCGAGAGAGAGCCCCGAAGGTAAGCAGCATGGTTTTAGGGAACATTTGGGTTACTTTGTGGAGAGAGGAAGGGATCTTGCTTGTGTGAACATGTGCACGGACGAGTTCCAATATAAAGCAATATAAAATCCGAGCTTCCGAGCAATATAAAATACACAATATTAAAGCTGGCTTCTGTTTCAGGCGACAGCTTTGTAGTTAATGCCTGTTTGGCTCGGAAGGGACTGGACGACTGGCTGGTAAAGCAGCAGGACTGTCATCTCAAGACCAAGTGCGCGTTGACCACCCGGGTGAGTCAACCGAGGGTCCCCGGAACCTCCACTAAACCCCCACCCCCCTCCTCGTTCTCGCCCTGCCTTCTGTTGTGCATAAACGCTCCTTTTTGTAGACCCCTTCACTTTTTGAATCCTCACTGGACATAAATGAGGGCCGCGTATGGTTTCACGAGCCATCGGTCGTACTGCTCAAAAGACAAGAGCTGTATCCAAAATTTTGCCATTGCGCCAGATTGATGACACTTTCAATGAAGAAATGAAGCCATGTGGTTGTCCGCGAGCAGCACGCCAAACGTCACATGACCTTATTCATCGACATGTTATACGAGTGAAGCACCGGCGAAAGGAAGAATGCAAGGAATTTTGACGGGCACTAAGACTGCACTTTGAATAATTTTCTCTCATTTTTTTTACATTGAATAAACCTTTAATCTCATTGACAACATTGAGGCGAATGGAGTTGCGTGCACGTTTAAAATTCTCTCAGTTTTAATTTTTTTTAAAATAAGGCTTTGCCTTTCCAAAATCTAACAATTACAGAATACACTCTCGGAACTATCTAATGAATTATAGCTGGCTTTAGTTACTGTACTATACTCCTTCCAAATTGATTAATTCCAATTAGTCCCTAAACTCGTTCATTGATCCTGGAAGGTTTGCTTTTATTAGATTATTATTACACTTATTTATATGTTTGTCACACTCATTTTCTGTTTGTTTCTGTTGTTCTTTATTATTTTTTGTGTTTTCTTATAAATATTTATTGTTCCCCGGCCTTGCTTGGAAAAGAGACCTTGATCTCAATAAGGGGTCCTCGTAAAAAAAAAAAGTTTAGAAAAATATGCTCAAAGCAATAACAACAGATGGAAATAATCAAGAAAATTAGAGATGCCTGCTTTTTAACAGTACTGCAACTTACTGAGGACTTAGTCTCATATATTACTCCTGTCATGCTGCTAAATAAGAGCTTGAAAATATTAGAAATGACTCCTGATATCATGCAGCGCAAATTCCCCACCATAATTATAAACAGTTATATAATCATGATTGAATACATTTAAAATAAAGTCAACAAAGGCATAACAACACCATTCACTGAATTTACATTTTCAAATTGATATAAAAAAATTCCCTTTACTTAAAGCTTGTATATTTTTGAAGGGTACATTTTTTAAAATGACATTAAAACCATTCATTTTAATTATTTGAAGTTTTTGTCATGCTCCTGATTAAAACAAATATGGTGATGCGTGCTTTGATTGTCCACGTAAAGTTACAATGGCAGAAGATGATACACATTTCCTAGATATCCCTGAACATACTCAATAAGTTTTAAATGAAACAAATTAATAAATGTTTTGTCTTGAGCCCTGTCGACTTTCAATGGATTCTTACTTTGCCCTTTCCTCACTCCTACATGAAGTATTGTGTAGATAGGTTACTGGAAGTAGCATTTTGGCTAACCCTACTCAGAAACAATCATCTGTGTGCCATAATCGTGGAATACACATCTCTCTCTCTCTCTGACAGCTTCAGTCACAAGCGACCACTGTTACCTAAAAAAAAAAATCCAACATTTTGGATACAGCTCTGCGACTGGGTCTTATTTGTGTGTGTTTGATGTTGACAATGCGAATTTCAACACTTGTTTGGTCTCTGCGGGCGAGTCAGATGTTGGTTTTCAGCCCAGTTGATGTTTCTTTTTAAAAAAAAGGCGACAATAGATCAAGCCATAGTTCAAAGCATTTTGGGATGACAGCCTGGTGACATGTGAGGATGGTAAAAAGCTGAGGAATGTTGGTCAGGCTCGACGATGTTTTTGTCTTTCGGCATTGCTGTAGACACACTCAGTGTTGTTGTTGTTGTCAAGTGCGGGGGAAATCCTTTGGAATTGCTTCAGAGGAGTCTTAAGCTTCTTTGGTTGGCGTCGTCGTCCTCAAACATTGAAAATTGTTCGTCGTGAACGAAAAGGAGAATAGAGTTCATCCACCACCCACACTTGTCTTTTTGCTGAATGCAGCAAGCAAGAACAGCTTTATTCTGTCCATAAGGAGGAATCCAAACCTTCGGAGACCCGCCATGGTTCGTAAAGGTCACGATAGTTTATTTTTTCCCCCCCCCAAGTATCACGTTGTAAAAATGAGCTCTTGTGATAAGAGCGTTTATTGGTGGGTTGACGAGAAGACAAGCTAATCCGGCGAGTCTAAAGTCCTCTGACGTGTTTTGTTACGGTTGTCTTTGGATGTCGCTTCGTTATCGGGGTTGTTGACACTGTAGTTAAGAATGCTGGATTGTTAGTCTAGGAATCAAGTATTTGAATAGATGCGGGTCCACGATTTATGGAGGCACGAACATATTTGGTTTTGAGATCATAAATGACCCGAAATGAGCTATTTTGCCTTCGGGCGTAAGAACACATAAGGGCTGTTCACACGGCGCACATTTGCTCCAGCGCTGCACCGGTGTATTTTGTTGCGATATATTTTACACCGGAACAAATTTTGTGGAACGTTCACACGTACAAAGCCGCTGAGCGTCGCAGCACCGGCGCAGCGTCGACGCTGCTCCACTTGCTTTCATACAGGCAGTTTCTGCTGCGGAGCAAAACGACAGAAAACAAATGAGCTGTCGTGTTGGTTCTTTTTAAAACGTATACACAACTCAAGCAACTACTGTACAGGCACGTCCTTCTCCTTCTCAGTCTCCATGCCTTCTGCTCGAGAGTGACCGCCCCCGAAAACGTAAATCAACGATGAGTCCAATGACACTCAGAAAAGCAAACATGTAATGCGCTAAACACAAAAATCAAGAGAGGAAATAACAAAATAAATTCTATGGGGCATGGGGGGGTTGTGAACACACACAACAAAGGAACAAACTACACTAACAACTCCGAGACGGTCCAGTCTCCGACAAAAGGAAGGATGACATTTGGGGACTATGCCCCCCACCCCGTTCTCATTGAGATGGTATAACCCAGGGGTGGGCAAACTTTTTGGCTCGGGGGCCACATTGATTTCTAAATTTGACAGGTGGGCCGTGTCAGGACAAGATCCGGCACATATAAAAAAATGTATATGTTGACAGTCCATACCAAACATCAACAGAACAAGTAGTCCCATACCTTTTTTTTTTTTTAATGAGAACAGTGAAACAACTATGGTATATGTCCTGTATGAAGGTTCAAGTATGTGAGCAACATACATCTGACAACACAAGCAACAAAGTGCAACAATATATTGGCCAAAAACTGCAGCAAGCAGTACAGGTATATGACAAAATATAACAAAGTTAGGACTATTTGCTACAAAATGAGTGTAAGAGACCTGGTGGCTTTTCTTTCGACTCACTCATTGTCTCTGACTTGACCTCCCCTCGATCACCACACATGACAGCGTTGCTCAGCTGATGTCGCGTAGCGAACTTTTGAAGCCAGACACGGGACGCTTTGAAGTCTTCTATGCTCATAGTTAGCGCTCTGGGACTCGCTTACTCTCTTTTTAGCGGTCCAGTTTGCGGAAAGTTTTTAGCACGATAGCAGTCAAACCATTCCAGGAAACTTTTATTTACTCGACTGTCCGTCGAGCATAAAGCAATTCACTCTGGGCATGGAAATAGCCAGAATCGGACTGAGCACAAATCACTTTCGTTTTCAAAGTCTTGTAGATTTGAGTCTTGCAGACTCCAAGCGTCTCCTGAATGTTTCGTATTTTGTAACTCGCTTCGTTTAATAAGATACACTTCACTTTCTCTTCCGTGGCCATTACTGTACCTTTTCGTTGATCATGCCATGATCGACAGGACGTGAAAATGTTCGCAATTGCAGTAAAACTCACTGCAACAAAGAGTCACTTGCATGTCGCTGTTTTGGATCCAATGAAAGAAAATAGCGGCGCGGACACACTTATTCCGTCGTATCGAGCGGGAGTTGCTTGAGTTGGCGCTACTGCTGGCTTCCGTATCGTCTCCCCCTCCGGATCCGGCCCGCGGGCCGTAGTTTGCCCACCTCTGGTATAACCCAAGAGGTGCTTTGCTACTGTTAGCAGCCATGTCTTGTGTCGTTATTAAACAAACACCTGACGGAAGTCCGACAGCGCACGAAAGCAACGCATTCTTGCCGTACGTAATCAACTCTTCTCATGCGCAGCGAGGCTTACCCCCCCACCCCCCAGCCCCCCGCAAACGAGCATTTGCTGTGGAGCAAATTGTAGCGTTCACACGTGCAAATTTACACCGGTGCAAATTTTTAAACCACCTCCCTGAGGTGGATCAAATTTGATCCGGTGTAAGCTGTTTTCGGGCGCTACGCCGGAGCAAATTTGCACGTATGAACGCTCTACGGGAGCAGTTTCGGCGTAGCACCGAAACAAATCTTGTCGTGTGAACACCCCTATAATAGTCACAAGAAGGCGCTCTCAGTTACCGCCGTACTTGCGGAACTCCGTCATAAACCGATAGTCAGAATGACAAAGTTAAAAGGTCCAAAATGCCGTAAGTGAAATTTACTAACACTGGTCAAAAGCAAATTTTAATCAGACATGGCTTTATGTGTCCTTCAACATGTTTTTGATGCTGAGCATGGGTCCTTAAGGCGTTTTTTTTTTAATGCGTTTTAGACCTATCCATTGAACTTTGCGAAACAGGTGTCGAGGGCTTATTTGTTCGATCAATGGGCCCTCATAACACCGGTAGAGAGACAGTCTTGCTTTGAATTATAAACACCTGCAATTTGTTAAAGAAGTTTTTTATTTCCTCGATTAATTGTTTTAAGTGTAAATGTGGTGAACTGTGAATAGGTGGGGAAACACCATACAACAAAAAGGAACAAAACAGACAAATTGATCAGTATTGGTTAATATCTATCTATCTATCTATCTATCTATCTATCTATCTATCTATCTATCTATCTATCTATCTATCTATCTATCTATCTATCTATCTATCTATCTATCTATCTATCTATCTATCTATCTATCTATCTATCTATCTATCTATCCATTTTCTGATCCACTTTATCCTCATAAGGCGTAGAAAAAAAAGTAGTGTGTTTCCGGTAACCCGACCGACCGAGAATTTCTACCTGGAACAAAAACTTTACGGTCGGCATTTTTTTTTTTCAAACCTTTTACATTTTTGTGTAATAATAATAATAATAATAATACATTTCATTTCATAAGCGCCTTTCAAAACACTCAAGGACGCTTTACAATCAAAATAAGAACAATAAAACCCGTGGAGATGTCCTGGAGGTGAGAGAGAGAGAGAGACTCCTCCAGTTGAGTGACCGCTGGCCCGTTTGGCTGCCGCTGCTCAACCCGTATTGTTTTGTGTTTTTTGTTATTGTAAAGTGTCCTTGGTTGTCTTGTAAGGTGCTTATAAATAAAGAGTATTAATATTATTATTATTATTATTAAAACCACAGACAAAATTATAAATAATAAAAGGAAAGATTAATTTAGAGCGTTTACATCGGTGCAAACTCTCGCGATATTCGTCGGCTAGCCCAACGGCTTCAATAAAGGTCTCGAAGGATTCCAACCAGCGGGGCCACGGGACAGGCGGCTCGCCAGGCAGGGCGAGGAACGGAGGAAGAGGCGAGAGTGGAAGCTCCATCTTCGTTGCCATTGTTGTGTTTTATAAAACGCGGGGAGTCTGGCTCTGTGCTCACTGCCGTTTATTGTCAGTACTGTAGTTACCTTTTCATATGAACACTTTTACGGACGTGACGTCAAGCCGCAAACTGACCCTGTGGCTGTGGTTATAACATGCCACAAATTTATAAGCGCCTTTCAAAACACTCAAGGACGCTTTACAATCAAAACAAGAACAATAAAACCACAGACAAAATTATAACTAATAAAAGTAAAGATGAATTTAGGGCGTTCACATCGGTGCAAACTCTCGCGATATTCACGTTGAGCGTGCGCGTGGTTTGCCCTGTCGTCTGTCAACAACATTGAATCGTGGCGGCGGCCACGATCTCCGACAACAGTTTAAACCGCGTTTTGTGTGTCGCGGTCGCATGCTCGCACCATAATCTTAAGAAAATAGCATCCAATCGAAAAGATTCAGCGAACTATTTGACGAACACCACGGGCCGTCTAGGACGCGGGACGCAGAGGTAACGAGACACCCAGCCGGGGGTACCCAACTCTCGGGGGTTTCAATAATAGTAAAAATGTCTCCTTGTTTTATGTTTTATGGGTATTTTGTTTACATTTTTGACAAAAAAAAAAGATTTAAAAAACCGTTGTCCGACCTACCGACCCTATGCTGAAATTTCATGTTACCGGAAACACACTACTTATTTTTCTACGCCTAAGGGTCGCGGGGGATGCCGGAGCCTATCCCAGCTGTCTTCGGGTAGTAGGCGGGGGACACCCTGAACCGTTTACCAGCCAATCGCAGGGCAAACAGACACGAACAACCATCCGCGCCTCACACCTAGGGACAATTTGGAGTGTTCAATCAGCCTGCCATGTATGTTTTTGGAATGTGGGAGGAAACCGGAGTACCCGGAGAAAAACCACGCAGGGAGAACATGCAAACTCCACACAGGGAGGCCGGAGCTGGAATTGAACCCGGTACCTCTGCACTGTGAGGTCGACGCGCTAACCACCGGGCCACTCGGCCGCCCCAATACACATCTATGTGTGTGTGAGTGTAAAAAAAAAAAAAAAAATAGAAATATATATTTTTTGTAAAACAACTTTTCGTTAGACTCATTGGCAGCCTTGCGCTATGTGGCGGTGGCGCGACAGTGACTGAGTGTTATTGGCAGGTGGGTCTTGACTTATGACATTGGGGTCATGTGATACCCCGTGTGCAGCCTGTCGTGGAGCCCTCCCTGTAAATAGCCACGTGTGTTATGTCGGTCCTCGTGTGTTACATTAAACAGCACACCCTCATTTCGAATATTGATGATAATTGTGTGCCACTTTTGAAGCATTTGTCTTTCATATTCCTGCAAAAAGAAAAAAAAAATCTAAATCAAGCCTGTCACCCCGCCCCCCCCCATTCCTCCTTGCCTTTAAAATCCCCCTTTCCACCTCCCAACTGGTGCTCCCTTCTGCCCTCGCAGACTCCATCTGTTTGGTGCGTTTACCCGGTGGCCTTGTGTTGCCGGATGAAACGAGACGCCGTTTGAAAGGGGGCCCTCATGGGGAGGTGTTCCCATTGATAGTCAAAGCTCCACTTGTATTATAAGTACAGACAGCCTCTTTCCATTTTTAAAAGATGTCTTTCCGCCAAGTATTAAAGTTCGGTATGGTTCAGATTGGCAAGTGCTGATCCAACTTGTTTCCCCCCATGGGCAGTGTCAATAAGTAAATGTAGACGGTCCTTGGTTGAGGACCAAGTTCTATTCCTATGAGGGCGCCTATTGAGGTACTTCACAAAGTGTGCTGCGAGCCATAATGTCCACTAGCCATAGGTTGAGCTACACTGTGTTTGTTTACAGAGGAGATGTGTGGCGAGAGCGCGAGCCAATTACACTTCCTGCGCCTTGCCATATCGGATGTTCTCTACCCGAAAAAACACAAATGGGAGTTATTCCCTAAGAGCTTTATCTTTACAGGTGAACGCTTATTATTTACAAATATTTATACATTTATATGTATACAGTAAACTTCGCAAATGATACCACGCTGATTTTTCTCGCGTGAACCCAACAAGGAGGCTCGCCTGCCTGTCGGACCTCTGCTTGAATCTGCCATCACGCTCCTGTTCACTGTCAAAGCCGACGGGGGATTATCTCGCCGACATTGTCAACCATACAAGAAACTTTTCAAAACATTAAGGACACCCCGCCCCCACTCTAATTTTTCCACGTTGGTTTCGCATTAGCAGGTGGTCTCATATGGAATCTTTGATTCTTTGATGAAAGAATTCTCCTAAGGGAGTGACCGCAAAACTCAATCCATGTCGCCGACTGTTTTTCTTTTTTTTTTATTGGTGAAGTAAACTATTTTTGGGAAGCAACAGGCCCATTTCAGATGTATTCCCTCTCCTCCAAGCGCGGTAAAAGAGGTTATGCTTTGGCTGTGTTTTTCAACGCCACAAAGCGAGGGCCTTCGTCTGGATGCTGAAAGCAGCTTTAACACCTCATCTTCTCCTTCTTTTTGTGTGCTTTTGTAACCCCCGCCCCTTCGCCCTTCTCCCACCACCACCAACTGGCCTCTTGTGTGACGTATGGTCGACTCCCAGCAGGCTTTACCCCCTCACTGATCCCATGGGACGAGGGCCTGTTGTTTGCTCTTTGAAGTGGCTGCAAGGAGGGTGGGGGTGTGTGTGGGGGGTGCAAATTTGGAGGCACATTCTAAAGGAAAGAAAAGCTTCAGGCTTTCGGGAAGGAGTTTGGGGGTTGAGGGGTAGCACCTGGCCGTAGCGGGGGCTATGTGATTTTTAAAGAAGTGTTCCCATGAGAGGATGGCGTGGAAATTATGTTGCCGGGGGCGACGTGCTGGTCGCTTTAATGCCACATTTGGTGGTGCAAAGTGTGAAAATAACTGTTTTACTTCCACTATAGATGAGAGAATTCCTTGAAATTATTGATTTGAAGGAATTATAGCGGGGTACCATGGTGAGCTAGTGGTTAGAATGTCCGCCTCACAGTTCTCACAGTTCTGAGGCTTGGGGTTTTGATCTCAGTTTGCTCTTCTTGTACTTGCATGGGTTTTCTCAGGCTACTTTGGCTTGCTCCCAAATTCCCAAAACATACCTTTGTGCAAGGCTGGCGTCGAAATTGTCCATAGGTGTTAATGTGAGTCTTAATGCTTGTTTTTCTGTGTATGATGTCATGCCCCAATTAGTCACCGGGTGCATTTCATCCACAAAGACTAAGGCGTAAAAAAATAAGTAGTGTGTTTCCGGTAACATGAAATTTCAGCATAGGGTTGGTAGGTCGGACAGTTTTTAAAAAAATCTTTTTTTTCTCCCTCCCTCCCCCATTAAAAACGTAAACAAAATAACCATAAAACAAAACAAGGAGACATTGAAACCAGTGCCGGATGCTCGTCTGTCAAAGAGGGGAAGCTCAATTTTGGTCGACATCATAAAATGTGTCCGTTTATTTAAAAGTGAATTCTACTCTAGCTCCGTTCCTTTTCAAGAAAATGATCTGTGACCCTGTCATACCAACAAGGCGTCTTTTCCCGGTACTTAATTAGTGTCCTACAACTACAGCAACTACAATAAAACCCACTAGAAATAAAAGATTAATTTGTCGCTAGTTGTTTGTTTACCACAAAGAGTGTCGCTAAAATGATTAGGAGAAGTCTCCAGCTCAACTCGGAACAGAATGCGAGTTGAAAAATTGCTCGCGATGGACGTCTACACTAAAAGCTCGGTGACTGGCTCATTTCAATGTCAATCGAACTGGCACACAGGCTCAGACAGATCATCCAATCTGATGCAGAAAAGCCTGGCGTCCTGTACCCTCCCACTGCCATCCAGTCCCAGAGACGCAGAGCGTCCGTGGGCGGGACAAAAACCAGCTTGTATCCAATGACTCGTCTCCGTTCAATGCATTGGGACAACCTACCCTGAACTCACTACCGTTTAAAGCACAGCGAAGCTGCGGGATGAATGAGAAGGGAGTCGCGTCATAACCAGTAAGAAGAAGCTGATTCGGAACAAAAATTGAGCACGTTGTAGCGCATATTTAGTCAATGACATGTACACACGATGAAATTTACATTCATATATTTGATCACTTATTCTTTGACATTTTAGGGGAAGCCGAGCTGCTGGCCGCCAAAGGCGGCGAGAGAGTTGGGTGCCCAGCGGCTCGGTGTTACAGCCATCTCGTTACCTCTGCGTCCCGCGTCCTAGACGGCCCGTGGTGTTCGTCAAATAGTTTGTTGAATCTTTTCGATACAGCAGTGGATACTATTTTCTCAATATTATGGTGCGAGCATGCGACTGCAACACACAAAACGCGGATTAAACTGTTGTCGGAGATCGTGGCCGCCGCCATGATTCAATGTTGTTGACAGACGACAGGGCAAACGACGCAACGTGAATATCGCCAGAGTTTACACCAATGTAAACGCTCTAAATTCATCTTTCCTTTTATTATTTATAATTTTGTCTGTGGTTTTATTGTTCTTGTTTTGATTGTAAAGCGTCCTTGAGTGTTTTGAAAGGCGCGTATAAATGAAATGTACTATTATTATTATTATTACACAAAAATGTAGAAGGTTTGAAAAAAAATGCCGACTGTAAAGGTTTTTTTTTGAGCTAGAAATTTTCGGTCGGTCGGGTTACGGAAACACACTACTTTTTTTTGTACGCCTAATGAACGCCTCACTTTTCTCATCCGGGGAAAACAAAAGTGTTGTGAAAGTGCTAAATTAATAGAGATGTACTGTTTGTATCCATCTCAGGGGGCGGCCATTTTACCACTTGCTGTTGACTGAAAATGACATCACGGTGCCTCAGGGTTCATCTTGTGTATATCGCATGACCAAACTCATAAAACAGGCGAGCCGTGATTAGTTGTTTCCTCAGCCCTGTGCAACTGTGGTGTCATTTTCCGTCAACAGCAAAGTGGCACAATAAAATCCATCTTGGATGGGGCTTCAAATATATCCTTAAGATAAACCTCACCATATCTCGTGGATAATAACGTTATTTCTCTCTGCATATGCAGTATGTTAATCATATTGCATGTGCTGCGTGGATGTGAGCATGTCCTGTCTGCAATCGGATATCCGGATGCACTCCAGAGATCAAAGTCTTCTTCGCGGAATGTGTGTGGAATCTCTGGGGATTAGCAACTAAGATTGTCCTCCCGCAGCCCGACCCCCTCCAAAATATACACTTGGCAATGTGGACAGCACCTTATCAACAGTGTCTCCTTCACGGTTACTTACTAGTACCCCCATCCCCCGCCCCCCGCCCCCCTCTAGCCCCCCAACGGATTTTGCGTGCAATGCTTTGTGGGGGGGATAGAGGTGGGAGTAGGGTGGCAAACCGGAGGTTGAGTTCCTTTCTTGCAGTTGCGCCGCTGCCGAGCTCCTCTGAGCCTGATGTGTGTGCGCTCGGCGCACGTTTTAATCACCAACTTAAAAGGCAGTGCTCAAGTGGCTGTTTAAGTGTTTAGACCCAGAATAATTCTCCCTTGTTTGTTTATCGTGTTTTCTCTCGTTACCCCCGCCTCCCCAACGCCCCTTCCCTATCCGCCTTGCGGATTACGCTCTGGCCCATAATGTATAATGCTGAATAATTTCACTCAAATAGGACAGGATCAGTATTATAATTGTAACGTCACATGACCAAATCCGGAAAACAAGTGAGCCGGTAGGTTTGCAGTTTAATGCTCATTAGCCCACGGCGTTGATGCACTACCCCGAAAAAATCATTCGAAAAGCTTTTATCCCTGCCAATTTATCCCCGCACGCCCCCATTCGACATTTTGACAGCGATCGCGCACCGCCCCTGTAAAGAGCCTTTATTTCAGATTTTTGAAGTCACACACCCCAAGTCAACATCCCAACAGAATTAGTGAACCTCTTGTCACACACACATCAACCTCAAAGTAGTCTAACAAGTGTGTATTGGAAACATTTTAAGATACAGATTGCATTAGACATCCCAACAGGTTTGCCACCACCCAAAATATCAGAAACGCTTTTATTGCAAATTTTTAAAGTCACCCACTTTCTTCAGCATCCTGACAGAGTTGTTGCACAACCTGGAAATTTTTCCTTGGACATATTGAAAAACTCATGAAAGTTTGGTTGCACTCTCGAACCCCTGTCTCAGACACACAAAACTCCCAGAAAAGCAGCGCAGTTGATGTGCTTAAAGGCATGTGGGCGGCTCCGTGCATGCACTCTGCAGGTTCCGTAAGCTCAGCTGGAGTGTTTATCCTCCACGTGTGGGAGAGCGCTGGTAACGGAGGCTAAAAGGCCACCCGAGGTCAATAGAATCAAGGAAGCGGGTGAAGGTAAACAGTCGGGAAAGCATTGTGACTGCTGCCTCCGAAGGGGCTCCTCGGCTCTTCCTGTGCTGCCCTGGAAGGATTGTGTGCTGTAGAGGAATGTTTTTTGGGAGGTGAGAAAAGACAAACAGACCATCTTCTGGTCGAGTGTTTATGCTCCGCGGGTGCCCGAGGAGGACCCTCACCCAGTGTACGCACATGAAAAACTTAGAATTCACCCCCTCCTACGCAAGATGTCATTGAAGGGTTTCACTGAAAGGACATTGACCCCAAGTAACCATCGCTGACGTCATCTTCTACGTCTTTCTACAGCAAACCTCTCAAGGAAATCAAGAGCTCATACATGGTTGTCTCGTTCTTGTCTTGAGAGCTTTTAGAATGGTTGTGGATTTGCAAAAATTTTTCTTTTTCACATGTGCTGCATGGCTGAATTTTTGGGGCAATTGACGCTGTCAGTCAAATTACAAAATGGCAACAACTAGTCATACCCTCTGGATATTTTAAAAGCAAACCCGGTGTGTTCAGTGCCTTGAAATGACATGAAAAGTTAAGTCAGGCATGATTTTTAGTCCATGTTAATTTTACTGTTGGAGCATGACTCTTTGTCTTGTACAAACACACAGCGTATTTGAAAGAAAGAGGGAAAACAAGCTCAAATTAATTTCAGAGTGGTTGTGTCTTGAGTCACAATTTTACACAGTATAGTTAGCACTAAAGTTAGCGTATAATTATACCCTGTATTACATAGTTGAGTTTAAAAATTGACAGTTGCTGACTCAAACAAATCAGTAATTTTTTTTCTCATTAAAAACAACTGCAAGAACGCAAAACAGCAGACGGTTATCCCTGAAGCTGCAAAATATCGCGAAAACAATGCATTGTCGTGCGTAGTTAGTCAGATAGCCAGCCAGAGTAAAGGCAAAAACGTATCTAAGTATATTGAACTTGCACGACTGGGGCCTCTCACCCCCTTTATCATGGCAAGGGTCACATGGACTTTTTTCTTGTGTCGTGTTATGATCGACCAAGCATTTTTTTTTTTTAAGTTCATGTTTGGAACTCATAAAAACATGCATGCGTGATTTAATGACATGTTGCATCTTTCAGTCATGCGTAGTACTCCAAGTTCATTATATAGGCAAGCCATTAATTCCAGGCTGGCTGGAAATAGAAACGCGCCACTCGTAAATGGCCACGCTTACGTACAGTAGTTTCAGTGTCTATTTCTAACACGGCGTTCACTCGCCTTCCTCGTGCTGTCTTTGTAATTAGAGATTTTAGGTGCACCGTTAAAAGGTCAGATGTGAGGGATGTTTATAGAGGTGGCGGCTGGCGGGAAGTGTTACATGCAACATGATTGTGGACGCTGGAGGGGGGGAAAAAGTCTTTGGCCAAGTGTGCAGTGATTTGTTGAACATGAACACTTGAGAGGTTTACAAGGTGTGGGAAATGTGAGTTTAGATAAGATGAGCTGGTAGTAAATCATGGTTATCGTGGAACACATTTTATCGCGTCAGATCACATGTTGCTGTGAAGGAATCTGATTCCATTAAATATTTACAGTGGAACAGTTGAACCTAATCTATTCTGGCACGCGATTTGCCATTTCCTCAGTTTTGGACAGTTAAGACATACGTTTCAAGGTTACGAACAGTGTTGTTGTTTGATTGCGTTATACAATATTTTTTTTTCAAATATAAATATTTACTGTAGTACCATGTATTCGGATCATAAGGGGCACTTAAAATCCTTGAAAATTCAGAAAAATTGACACTGCACCTTGTAATCTGGTGCGCTATATGTATGTATGTCTATTTACTGTCACACATCTAATGGCTAGCAGGTGTTCATGTTCTCTTTATACCGGAACGAGAAATACTTCCATGTCAAAGAATCATGGAAATTTAGTCTTATTAGTCTAAAGCTGCGGTCAGACTGAATGTGGGCCGAGTGTTTCAGGAAGCGTGTTCCAATGCGGGACCGCAAAGTAAATGACAGCCAGATTTAAAAATCTAAACACACAATTGTTCGATTCCGGAGCCGGAATCGAACCCTGCACCTCTTCACTGTGAGGCGGAGGTGCTAACGAGCCGACCATACTATGCCGCCTTCGCACAGTCTTGACGATTAATTAATTTTCCCCATCCCTAATGTGTATTTAAACCGTGACACTCGAGGGAAAAAAAACTAGGACTGATTTTAAAGGGGAGCCGTCTGTCTTGTGATGGATAAGTAAGCGTTTCAAGAGGAAATCCTGTGACTTTGACACAGCCAAGTGTTTCCTTTCATCCGTCTGGTGCGCTGAAAGGTTGAAGTACCCGTCACTTCCGCGCCGCCCTTACGGTAAGACTTCCTCGCCGCGACACTCGACTGGCAGTGTCAGATGAGTAACTAATTGTGAGGACCCTCCAGACCTTTCTAAGCACGCTCTGGGATGCTTAAAAATCAGAGAGGCTGCCACAGTCGTCTGGGCTTTTATAATCCATCCTGCTTTCCATTAGCGAGTGTGACACGTGTAAGCGTGGCGCCTCGCAGCAGGACGGTTCCAGAGATGACTCACTTCCTTTTCAGGACACCCGACGAAATCCAAGCGCATCCAAACAAGCTTGTGGAAATGAGACGTGTCATTTTGCCCTCCCCATTCTGTTTTTTTTTTCTTTCTCTGAATATTCAGTGTGCGGCAATTTAATAATTTGTCACTTTTGGCAGGCGCCAGGCACCTGTAGCTCAGGGCCAAGCGACAGTCTGACGCCTCGCTATGCCACAGTCTTAGCTTACCGCGCCATGCAGAATCACATTGTTTGCTGCCTCCATGAGTTGCCTCTGAGGGAAAGGAAAGGCTTGGCGCAGAATATTTAGTCCGAAAAATTACATTTTTTTTTTTTTAACGAGCTGCACCACACACTAGTAAGAAGTAATACCCTTAATCTGTGCAAATTAATTCAGCTAATTAAAAATCAACCCATAACTGACAAGTGATTTACATAGTCTAAAAAAAAATGCCACAGTCGCCTGAACATCAATACAGGGAATTCTGCTGAGTGCTCGTTACTGTTTATACAGACGTTTTTATGCACTCTGAAAGGTGCTTCTGTTACTCTGTCTTGTGCATGAAAGGAGGGTTGTGGTTTATCTAAATTTGCTGCAGGGGCAATCGTGCGGTTCAACTCTTGATCTTGACTTATTGTATCAACCCGCACCTCCCCCGTGCCGTGGTAGTGCTTTGATAAACAGTGTGATAGATGTTAATTGCGGCGCCTGTATGTTTTTCAAGCGCTAATAACCTACCTTGAGCTAACAGGTGGGGTTCACAACCCCCAGGGGATCGCTGACTTGGAAAAGAAAAAGTATAAAAGCTTATCTTTGCAGGTGTCGCAGTTGTCTAAATGGGTCAATAACGTGTTAGCCAACTTCATACATGAAATACCAAAAAAAGGGGGAGTGGGCGGGAGATTACTGTGGATCAGCATGTTTGAGAGGAGCTGAAATGAGGTTATTAAGTCCCACGAATAATCCACACGGAGATCTCAGGTTTGTGAGCATCGAAGGAATGGTTGCTTTTTCTTGGAAGTTTTTGTGGACACTTGGGAGACACAAAAGAAGGACCATTGTCAAACAGGTGATACGTTAGCATTCTTCGCAAAACTTCACTTTTTGTCTCTTTCTTTGGCTTTTTGTGCATTTTTAATGGCAGCTTTTGAAACAGACGGATCACGTTTCAGCACTGTCACGTGAGACATGAGGATAACTCACAGGATCTGCTGCTGTTCGCTTGCTTTTTCGTATGCCTTTATGGTGACACTTTGTCTGGAAAAAAATGGGCTTGATGTCAAGTTAGCATACCTCACATGAGTTCAGTTCAGCAAGAATCTAAGGATGAACTCGCATCTAGTTGTCTTTAGCTTTTGGCTGTGTTACTGCGTAACATATTCCAAAATATGGACGATCGACATGGATGTAACATGAGACATGAGTGCAACCTACAAGATAACAGTTCAGCAAAAAAAATGAAGCATTAACCCATGTATGGATTACATTAAAAAAAAAAAAAATTACTGCCCAAAAAATGAACCGCCGTAATCCCAAATTATATCTAACCTCCTTACAGGACTTCCGTTCAGCAAGAATCAAAGGTGCTATGAACTTGTTTTGCTTATTCGCTGGCTTTTATGAATGACGTCAAGGGAGATGTTAGCGTAACCCACAAGAGTTCAGATTATCAAGCGTCGCAGTTCAGGGAACATTGCAAGTTCAGCACGAATCAAAGGATTTACTGGCATTCGTCTTGCTTTTTTGAGACACTTATTTCATACGTTCTTCCTTCGGCTGCTCATCTTTGCGGTTTTCTGAACTTAGAACTTAACAGAACTTAAAACTCAATTCTTTCAATCCTCATTCTGCTTTTAAAAATCTAAACACAATTGTTCAAGTACACGACACTTGCCTATACTGTAATTATTTACTCTCAATATTCAGCGCTGTATTTATTGTCTATTGTGCTCATGTAGTTGGCCAAGACGTTTGAAACGAATCAATGACATTTCAATTCAGTGGGGAATATTGGTTTGAATTACAAGCTTGGTGACGTAACAAATTAAACTTGTTAGTCAAGGTACAACTGTATAGGCAATTACAGTATAAACTTTTTCAGTGGGGTGTCAATATTTTGAGGGTTAGTATATATGAATAAGTACATAATGTAAACATATACACAAATGTGCTGAACCCAAACAATGTTTCCTCCATACATGGTTCGGTTTGGAGAATCTTACCAACCAACCTGCATCGCGATGGGAATCCTTCTGGCATGCCCAGCTTCCGGTGTCGCAGAGCGTGCACGCTGTAATCACAGTGCTGCTTCTTCAGAACTGCCCGCCTGCTTGCCAACGGACGCCGACTCCGCGGCTATAATTTGCTTCCCGGGGAGCAGGAAGAGAGGTGGGTGTGGCGTGACTGAAAGGATGTCAAGCGTGGGGCCGAGAAGTCTGCCCGAGAGAAGGTATCTGTCTCGGCTAGCCAAATGGCACTGCCGCCCCCATATTCAGTTTCTCCACTTATGACTTGGAAGTTAGGCCCGGGGAAGAGCCCCTAATTTCAAGCGACGGCCGAGATTTGGAAGCGCGATCATGTCAAAGCCAAAAGCTAAGCAGTGTTGGCACAGGTTAGCATTTGCTAACGGGGTTAGCAGCACTGCCGTCTGCTCAGCTGCACATACACATCATGGTAATGCTAGCTGCATTCAGCATTGGCCCCATAGTAGAAGGGGGAATGATAAAAGCGCCTCATTTGCATAAGACACGAGAGTTCAGAGAGTCTGAAGAAAAAAACTGTGTAAAGTGAGCCTTGAATTTTTATACCCGTGGCGTATTTGATTAAAGCATTTCATAGACATGTCATTAAGACACCTGGGAACTGCTTCAAATGGTTAAAAAAAAAAATCATTTCAAATGAGTTATCGTGTCAGTGTTGCTGCATTGAGTGCATTTTTTTGACCTGACACTGAGAGTCAACTACTGTGCGAGAAAACACACAAGCACACTCACACCAGAACTGCTGTAGGCGCCGCTCACCTTCAGACACTCGCACACAGACTCACCGATGTCACCCGCCACCCTACCCCTACTAAGCCCTGCGTCTTAAAAGCACTGACATGTGCAACACACCGACACTGCATAAAATACATACTGTAATTTCTATACATTTAAAGATTGCAAGATTGATGTGAACGAGTAATGTACTGTAAATTCCGGACTATAAGCCGCTACTTTTTTCCCAAACTTTCAACCCTGCGGCTTATACAGTGATGTGGCCAATTTGTGTAATTTTTCTAACGGCCGCCGTGGGCGCTCGAGTAGAAAAGGTAAGATTAAGACCGGTGGAATATATGCGTCGAGAAAGACTGCAACTTCTTGTCTTGTGCATAAATTAAATTAGCGTGAACATACCCTCATCATGGAAAATGCAAAAAGAAAGGCATATGACGCAGCTTTGAAACTAAAAGCAATCGAGCTATCCGATAAAGAAGGAAACAGAGTTGCTGCACGTAAACTTGGCATAAATGACGGCTCACCGTGATTTTTACAAGTACCGGTATGTTCTTTTACCAGACCTGTTATACTGTGTTGCTATTCTGTTGCTAGCGTGTTGTTACGTTTTACTGCCGCGTCACTGGCACCGTTTGGGAAGAAAGTTATATTATTATTATTGTTAAGTTATATTATTAAAACTTTGAAAACTCTCTCTGTGTACCGTCTTTCTTTGTAAATATGTTTACATGTTTTAATGTGGGCACATGCGGCTCATATACAGGCTTGTGTATGTACAAAATTGGTTTTCCTCTAAAAATGTAGTGGGTGCGGCTTATAATCAGGTGCACTCTATAGTGCGGAAATTACGGTACTAGTGCATGTGCACTCATTTTCAATGTAGGGCGTTGCATCTGTGATTTTCAGTGAATATGGCGAGTCGCTTTTTTTTTTAATATGTTGCATATAGTATTTGTAAATCATTTCCCATGAATAAAGAACAAATAGCACATCAAGTTTTAAATCACAAATCTTGGAAATTGTTTTGAAGGTGTTAAAAATTCAATTTGAAGACCCTCCACAGTCCTCATTTCATTACTTTTTTCTTTTTTTAAGATATATATTTCTTTTTTTGTGTGCATATATTCTTCCGTGGTTGCACGACGTGGTTAGTTGCAGGCGGTTTTGTAACTTCGATGACCTCCTGAACAAGGAATTAGGCAAAAAAAACGAGGGTCTAATGGGCTTATCTGGGACAAAACAATTTCCTTGTGAGCATTTTAATCAAGATGTCAGTCGAGCTCCTTTGAGACTTTGGGTGGTCCTTATGCAGCGTGTCGTTCTTTGTTTTGCCCTTCACCGACGAGTGACAAGCAGCAGTGGCCAGAAAATAGGTGAGGTGTGTAAAAATAACACATCTACCAGGCAAATGGTCGTGTTGTGGAAATTGACTTGATTTCAAAGACCTTCTTATCAAATGCCTTAAAAAAAAGACTTGCCTTCATGCATCTTTTTTTTTTTTTTTTTTAGCTAGTATCCATGTTGTGTCCTGAAACCGGTGCAGCATACAATATTAAGCATCAGTTACAGATTTATCTTTCGGACTGCGGAGAAACACGGAGACATTTATTTGCCATAACGATCAGTCTTCCCTCCCTGCGCGCGCGGTTTGCGTCAGCTTTGCTTTGCAACGTGTTTATCTGAGATCGT
Organism: Hippocampus mohnikei; assembly: GCA_026261675.1. Lineage (NCBI taxonomy): Eukaryota > Metazoa > Chordata > Actinopteri > Syngnathiformes > Syngnathidae > Hippocampus > Hippocampus mohnikei. The sequence goes on from JAKGUB010000341.1 coordinate 6,725,952, forward strand.
TATTTCATGTGCAGAAAACGGATCCCCTTTGAAGGGCCAAGTCGGACTGCTCTGGCTCATATCAACACCCTCTATCTTGGCTCCATCTCAAGAGCGCTCTGGGGTTGGGAAAAGCCAAAGACCCTGCGGTGTTTAATGACGCTGGTTTGTTTTTGTTTTCACAATGTAAATTGGGAGCATGGGCGCTGTTTCGGGTTCTTGGCCTTTTGAAAGTGCTTCGACTTACACCCGGGGATGGTGGGAGGGGAGAGGCATTTCCTCTGGAAGTTTTTTTTCCTTTTCTTTTTTTTTTCTTCCTTTCAGTAATGCTACACCTTGACGCTAATTGGCAGCTTTCACATTGCTGTTTTACTTTGGTTTTGCAGCTGGACGAGAGCTTTGTCCACTTTTTCAATGCCACATAGCTGCTTTCTTCATCAGAGACTCATGGGCGGTCCACTATTCTTAAATACAATTCCCTTTTTTTTCTGTGGACTATCCTCACTAAAATATTGACCTATTCCCCTCTCTCACAATATTTGTATTAGAATTTTGTATATTTACATCTTAAGCAATTAATATAGGTAATTCTGAACATTTTGGGAGGTCTGTCACTGGTGGTTTTTCCCTTTACGCAACAGGGCTCGGTCCTCATCCACTCAGGCCATAGGAGACATTATGCACATTTTCAAAACAGTCCCCAATTGTTTTAACAGTGTATCTCTGACATGCTTTGCTTAAAAGACTTCAAGAACCAAGAGTTTTAGTATACTTTATACATAGTATTTCTAGTCCTGCTGAAATCGGGCCCCTATTTAGATTAGAGGCTGCCTCATGTAAGGGAGCCAGCTCTCATTCCGCCCCATGTTTGGCCAACTGTTACCATGTCAAACAAGGGCAAAATGTGAGCTTCTCAACTGCAAAGGCTTGCTTGTCTGGTTGCCTCTTGTCATCTCGATGGCACGTTTGGCAGAACAGCGGGATGGATCTCGGCAGTGATTGTGCGCATTTTGGCCAAAGTTTGGCTGAATCCTGTTCACTGTTATGTTCCAGGGGGGAAATGGAGAACGGCTTGCTCACAGACACATTTTCAGAAAAAAAGCATGGAACAATAGATGTACTTTGAGTTAATTTCACACTTGATGGGTGGGACAGCACTTCAGAGACCCAACTACAGTATTTGTCGAACCATTGAAAAGTAAATCTTGCCATTAAAAAATGCCCTCATAGAGTACTGTCATACTAAAACAATAACTAGTGAAACAGTTCCAGGATTATACAAAAATAAAAATTTCCCACAAGGTGGTGCATGAGCCAAAAAAGAAGCCATTTTGAATCTCTGGATAAAGGTGTCAGAACAGCAGTTTAGTTTGACCGCTTGGGTCATTATTACATTCAGTTTAATTTGAAAAGTCGTTATTGTTTTGTGTCTGGTGAAACAGTGAATCAAGATAGCTTCCCCCGCAAGCAATCTTTAAGATCGTGAGGTTATTTTTTTCACTCCCCCACAATGAAAAGTAAAGTCTTAAGTTAAAAAACAAAATTTTGGCAACGGGAGGTTTTTGATCAGGAGATGTCGGTCAGCTATGGGCCCGTGAAGCCCTTTGAGACTCTTTGGTGATTAAGGGACAAATAAACTTCACTTCACTTGTCCTGGTTTTGAAGTATTCACCACCCTCAAGTCATCTGGTTGGCATTCTCTAGGAACCAGAACTCATTCTGCTAATGGGGAAACACTGAACAGTTCGGCCTTGGCTGTGGCGTGCGCTCTACTCAGTCACAATCTATCATTGTGGTTCCCCACATTATTTTGGCACCATGACACAAAAAACAAAAGAAAACGCATTTCTGAAGGCGTTTCCTTGCGCCGGGTAAGGAGCCGGGCAGGAATCACCCAGTCACGGCCTTAATGAGATTTTGTCCGGGTTTTGATGGAGCGCCAGTAGCCGCCGTCGCCGCAGCTCCAGCGGCCTCCTTCGATCGGGGCCCTGGCTCTCGTTCAGGGGGAGCTGTCGTCGGCCGCATAAATTGTCAGCTTGTGTGGCGGCTCACCGAGGCAGAAAGCGAGCAGACCAAAGAGGCCTTGTGGGACTTTCCCACAATCACATTGAAATACATAGTAGGTATAATTTAATGTAGCCTTTTGCTCTCAAACACTGGCAGGAAAAAAAAAAAAGACAGTAAGTTCATGTCGGCAGTGCCAAACTTAGTATGGTGCCAGAGGCCACTTTCTGGCCACGAAGGCCTTTAAATTTCTCTAACTACTCCTCTCTTAAAGCAGAAAAATAAACAAACATCGTAATGAAGTACTAAGAGATGCTAAATATGAAATAGCAGAAGCAAACTGAACATGAAGATGATTTAACCCAAACACTTGACAATTGAGCGTGGTTAACAGTTATTCATAGGCCACCTAAATCATTATTTTGTGAGGGATTTCCCATACTCAAAAACGTAAGAAATTGTCCAGACGTGGTCGTTTTGATGAAAATTTAAGTTTGGTTGGCATGTCTCGACAGCCCAATGTACATTTTTTGAAAATCAGCTGCCCAAGCCAGTTTCCTTTTGGGATGAAAAATTTGGTCGGCATCCCTGTCATGAATGGAGTCACAAAAATGTCTGAAGAAATCATGCAGAAAAAGACACAAGATGGCAGCCTATTTGGTATGTGGTGGCCGTTTTTGGGTCATTTACTCATTTTAGGAAGAAAGGAAAAACATTATTTGCATAATAATTTGGAACACCGTGTATAAATGGGTAGAGTGTGGCAGCAAAATATGATGACTTGACGTATCACAATATCTCATTCATAGCTGCTTGCATCTTTTCTTGTGTTTATCAATGTGCTAATGGTTCTTTGGCACATTCAAGTTCATTACTTGCCCACCTGATGAGGTTTGCCAAGCCAAACAACCCAGACCAGCGAGGCATTTTGAAGAAAGGCATGCACACAAGCTTCTATGTTACAGTTGCTCATAAATCATTTTGTGCTGAAGCAGTTTGAACAAGTTTAAAACACCCAAGGGAGAGAGGCCGCACAATCCCAAAGTAACTCTGACGGACATGGCTGCTGTTGAAAACCGAGCACTTTTATGTCCATTCAAACACAATGTCTGGAAAATGGATTTGTTGGATGCGAGCACTGTTGTCGAGGTGTTGGATTATGACCAGAATCTTGCACCATATTGCATATACTGTGTGTGTGTGTGTGTGTGTGTGTGTGTGTGTGTGTGTGTGTGTGTGTGTGTGTGTGTGTGTGTGTGTGTGTGTGTGTGTGTGTGTGTGTGTGTTATGTATTATGTATGACTTTTTGGGTGGGAGGTCATCAGTTGGCAAGTGTACTTTTATTCCCCCCATAGTCTTCTCTTAGCCATCAACATTGAAGGACATGAGAAGGCACGGATGTACGTGCGTGTGTTCGTGGTTGTGTGTAAAAGGCCTGTGATATTTCCCATTTTCACGCTGACCAGAACAATTCCAGTGGTCACCCCGAGCATACTTAATAAAATGGTTTCCATCCATCACCGCAGACAACAACCAATTAGCACATTCCTGGTTCTCCTGTTTCTCATGCTGTTGACTTTACTTGCAATAATTTTGTACCATTCATCATCAAAAAAATCAAAGAAGACATCCAAGGGGCCTGATCTTTGTATATTTATGGATTAAAGGCATTAGTGGAATGTTGACCTTAGAGTCATGTTTGTCTTTGATGCAAGACAAAAATGTCATGTAAGTCAGTTAATTACTTGATAAAGTGGTGAAGTTTAAAAGGAAAACAAGCAATCTGGTGATGATGGAGTGCTTTAAGACATGCTTTCCTGATATGAAATCCACAGTTATTAAGGACTGCCTGGGACAAAATATAGTGGATTGTTTTTCATTTGGGATTCAGTATCAATTTTATAGCTGTCTGAAGTCCAAATACTCTGACGATTTTGATGTCTCGCTGTCTATCGAAATGGTGAATTAAAACATGTTTTCACTTTGTGTTTACATACTGCATAAGTCTAACAAACTTTCTGTTACATTTTTTGATGTGAATATCTTTAAAAGCCGCCGTTTACTTAAATCTACAAAGTATTTATTTATTCCAAAATAGAGATGGGCCACTTCGATACCCGGTATCGTATGGGGCCAATTTCATTGTGTCATACTAAACAGTAACAGCTGAACCTCGATTATTTTGCACTTCAGCGTATTTTTTTTCTTCCAATTTCCAATAAGTACTGCAGGTCGTTGTATTTTCTTCCTCGGAGACCACCCATGAGGCCGCACTATGACCGGCAGTATCTCATGGAGGGTAGGCTCACACATTTGTGAGCTTCCACCTCCATGGATGACCGAACAATTCAATGTGGCGCACCTTTGACTCCCACTCACATTACTTGGTAAACCTTGTAGTATTGTTTTGGCGGGGCCAAGAGAACGTTTTTAGTCAAAGTTGATGTGCTTTTGTTTCACTCGCAATTGCTAAAAATAATGTAAGTAGCAATGTGACAGGATTTCCCAGAAATGCAAATCTGTCCAATTGCTGAGTGTGGTTGGAGCGGTCACTTCAATCTAAATACAAAGAGCCAGGTTTTTGAAAATTGAATGAAGGGTTTTGGAGAAATTTAGCTTTTTGTGTGGTTTTAAAAAATGGCCTCTTTAAGCAATGTTTTTGTGTTATACTGCCGAACGAAAATCTGGTCAAACCTCTCGTTTGAATAACTGACAAATTTCAGCTATTATTATTATCCACAAATAAACTCATACAGGCCAAAATTCTGAATGGACTCCTTAAAATGACTGTGATGTCTCAAACAGCGGCACTTGGCCATCGCTAAAATTATCATGAGCAAAACAGTGTGTATTAATGCCTGATAATTGCACACCTCATCAGGTATCAACCCTGGCATATACGTGTATTTTTTTGTGATCATTGACATAACTCATAATGGGTCGATTCTCTAACAACTGGCGCATATCAAACAAGTTATTTTTTTAGCGAGAAGTCTGGAATAGGTATGGAATTTTGAAATCTCAAACGTGTAGGCATTCTGTGTACTGTCCCTCTTCATGGAAAGATGGTCTCTGTTTTCACGTCAGTGGCTGCGTACTTGTCAAGGATCTTGTCAACCAGTGAGCGATGGCTTTTTGGATGGATGACAACCCTGTGGATATCTGAGCCACATCGTGAAACCGAGGGATTTTGTGCCCCTTTAAAGCTCCGCATAGCAACAATCTGAGCTGGCTGAAAAGGGGGTTCTAGGACACCACTGAAATAGTTGTGCTCGCCCTCGATGTGCAGCAGCTTCAGCCTGACTGCCAGTCTAGTGTAGCGCGTTTCTGACCCTGCAATTATCCTCCCATGCTGATGTCAAACTTTGTTTGTGTATGTCCATCTGACTGCCCGTGGTTAGATGCTGGGATGCCACTCTGGGTAAGAATGCCCTGCTGTGGATTTGCACTGTTTGTTTTTATATGCCAGAATGAGAGACTCGCTGATATACTTGACAACACATGTTTATTTTTCTTTCTTTCTCTCTTTTCCAGGGCTCCATAAATGAAGCTCAGCAGATTGGTGATGAGCACTACCGCTTAGAAGGTAAGCCATCAAGCAATGCATACTACACCGCTTTTTATTCCATCATCGATTTTAAAGATTAAGAAAATACCATATATCCTCTTTTTGCTTAGGTGTTACCTCCCCCAGGTCCACGCCATAACTTTAAAGCCCCAAATGTGTGCTGACGAGGTCCCCTTTACTTTTACCCCCTCCCCCAATGCAAAGACTCCCCACTAGTGTGACATGATCCTCGGATTTGGATGCCTCTCCTTCCCTGTTCAAAGTGGGACTTAAATGAGAGCTTCCGACACCCACGCAGAATGCAAAAAGCTGATGGAAAATTGCCAAGGTTTGCACACCTTCAGGCACTATTATCCATAATTTCACCAAAAATCCAGTTGATGTTAAAGTGTATCTAATATGGCTGTGCATGAATCGGTGGTGACTTGAATTAAGATGCAAACTGACCATTAAGCACAAACGCCAAATCAGAATTTTTGGATTTGCGTGAGAACGGGTTATAACAAATTGTCCTGTGTATTGTCACAGAGGAATATTTGAGTGGCAACTCTCATTTCCCAGTATGGCATATTTATGTGGGGAGTAAACATGCGTGGAAGTAATAATAATAATAATAATAATACATTTTATTTATAAGCGCCTTTCAAGACACCCAAGGACACTTTACAATAACAAAAAACACAAAACAATACGGGTTGAGCAGCGGCAGCCAAACGTTCACTCAACCCGGAAGTCAGAAAGCAACCACAAGGGAGGGAGAGGGGAGAAAAAAACACGCTCAAACTATCCTCATTTTGAGGATAATTTGAGTTAGTGTGCTATGTTTGTGCACACCGCCCGGAAGCGGGAATAGTTAACCGGCTAATGCACATTAAATTCGACTATTAAGAATTTAGTCACTAAAGCCCAGCTAGGGACTATATTAACACCGCTGTCTTTTTTACTTCACTGCTCGCCTCTCACATGTCATATCAGCATACGGAGAGGGTTTGAGCGCCTTCAGTGCCAGACAGGAGATGGCAGGTTAGCTTAGCACTAGGTAGCTAGAACAACAACTGCCGTTTTTGGTGAAACCAACAGATGTCCTACTACTGACTGCGAAAGAAAACTTTTTTTCCAAGTGATAAAAAAAAGTCTACCCTTTCTTTTGGTAGGTAGGTTTTTTTATTGTCAAAGAACACAATAGTCTGTGCTTTTTGAAAGATAATATAAAACAATATGCTGCAGCTGTAAGAAAGCGCTTTCCAGATCAGTCCAAATGCAGTAAAACTTTGAAAACGGCTGACAGCCAATGAGTTAAGATACCTCAGAACTGTTTTGGATAATAAAAATGCATAAGGAGCCTCATTTAAAGCCAGTTGAGAAGTAACCCCAAACGAACGATGCTTTGTTGCTTACTACTTTTGGCCACCAATTACAATCGGCCGCTAATAAAAACCTACATGAAAAAAAATAAAGGAGCAGGATTAACTCCCTTGATCACCCGATGAATAAAATGTGACTTCTTCTGCCCACAAAGGCAGAGTCATCCTACTCATCGCCCATGTATTTAGCCTTGGAAGGGCAGGAGGCAGCAGATACGTGTAATACAGTAGCCAAGCTGGATGAGCTCGAACATGGCAGCTCTCCCAAACTGCGAGCCACGGATTGCCCTCGCCATGCCCCTCAGAGCCAATCCCACGGCGGCTTCTTGGCGTGTGGACTTCTAAAGGGGGGGGACTGGGGGAGTTCAGTGATCCTGCATTACTGTTTCTCCTCCCGGCGTTTCATTAGCTATCGCACCGCCATATTGAGCCTGCTGCCGAACAGATTTGCCCCTCGCACGCACGATCAAACAGCAGGAGCCGCCTCCTCTCTCAATATCCAGAAAAAAAAAGTTCCCCAGGATGTCGCCTTTCATTTCCGGCCTCCTCCCGACGCAACGGGGATGATCAGACGGTTCGGCTTTGATCCGCTTTCGGATGGCGCAGGAAGAAAGTGGGCCGTCGTGTTGTGTCTGCTGCCCCGGCTGGCGCGCAAACAAACAGTGTTTCCAATTTGACTCGGCTTATTAATTAGTGATTCTGTTTTTATTCCACGGACCGGAGTGATCCTCATCCAGAAGGTTGGAGAGTGGGGACTTCAAAGTGGGATGGGAGGAGAGGCTAAAAAGAGAGGGAGACGGGGGTGTGGTCTGAAGAGGTGGCAAAAGTACTCACATGAATTACTTACCGTAAGTAGAGAAGTACAGATACTTCTGTGAGCAAATTCTCTGGTAAAAGTACTAACACTCCTGTCCTCAAACAGATTTTACAATCTGTACTTTTAATTTTTACCCATGTGTTAAAAAAATGTTGAAAAAATGCACAGAAGATTGTTTCTTTTCTTACTTTGCAAAGTGCTTGTTAAAAAAATAAAAAATAAATCGCTGGACACAGTTTTAGGGCAAGCTCAATTCTGTCAGTATCAAACTGTGAACAGGTCCTGAATTTAAGTGTCTGCTAAATTTGCGAAAGATAACTGAAAAGAAAAAAAAATCCCTACATGAGGACGTCTATTATTCCGCTCGTGGTTTGCAAAAGTGTTCAACTGCACAGCCTTTTACTGAGAGCTGTTCCTAATATTTTGTTCAGCCAAAACAGCCATAATTAGACATAAAGTAATCATCCTACCAGGCCTTCTTCTCCGGAGGCTGAGGAGTGAAGCCCCACTATAGTTGGAACAAACCCTCTAGTCCCGTCACAAGTCCAGAGGCACTGTTCCGGTTGCCATCAACTGCCTCTGGAGTCCCATGAGCCAAAAAGGCTCAATAGAACGCCTTCTTCAACTAGACGGAATCCCTGACCACTGGTATCGATCAACGGGAACAGTCACCTACCACCTTAGGGCCATAGCTTGGGTCGGCTACCTCAATCAACAATGGCGGCACGCTATTCAGTCCACTCGGATTCATTGGCGCCCGCCTGCTACGGAATGTGGCCCAAGTTCTGCTAAACGATGGACTTCAAAACTCCTTCTCACAGGGAACTCTACCAGTCCTGCTTAGCAGACCCACAATAGGTTGGACCTACCAGGTCCCACCGACAAACTAATTGGATATTATATATGTATATATATATATATATATATATATATATATATATATATATATATATATATATATATATATATATATATATATATATATATATATATATATGATTTAATTAAAACCATGAATTGGTTTTAATTAAATCCCTATATATATATATATATATATATATATATATATATATATATATATATATATATATATATATAGGGATTTAATTAAAACCAATTCATGGTGTCCCCGCCTACTGCTCAAAATCAGCTGGGATAGGCTCCAGCATACCCGTGACCCTCGTGAGGAAAAAGGAGTTCAGATAATGGATCGATGAATATAATGAAAACACGGTTTTCTCTGGGTACACACGCGACAACCTATCCTCAGGTGAGGGCCGCACGCCATTTGAGGCTGATTATTTTCATGTGTTTATATGTCTGCAGTGGCTCTTCCTCCGGAGAAGACAAGCTGCTGCTTGGAGAACAAGATGATGCAGGAGCGGGATGGCAAGCAGGTCCAATTTGAAGTGAGTTTCTCACTTTGTCCACACTTAACGGGACCACGATTAACTTCCACGAAGAGGAAACTAGGCCAGACATACTGACACGGAGACGCGCACACACCTACTCATTCTGTCGCACACACACACACACACACACACACACACACACACACACACACACACACACACACACACACACACACACACACACACACTGATGTGGCTGTGCTGTTCCAGGAGCTGGAGTGCGCCGTGTCCATGGAGGAGGATAACCGTCAGGAGTGGACGTTCACCCTCTATGACTTTGACAACAATGGGAAAGTCACCAGAGAGGTAAACTGTCTTTTCCCAGAAGGGTGGGCTTGGATGGGCTTAGACTCTGGAGGCGCAAGTCTTTGATCGATGAATGAACAAGTAAATCAGACAAACATCTGCCAAGAGATCCCCACCCACATGAACATCTGGGATTTTCTTTTATTAATCAAGCTGGAGAGTTTAAAGTCATCTTATTTCACGAATAAAACATCAAAGAATGAGCACATACCTCCACCAAGGCTTAAATCCTTCAGGGGGGGGATGTCTCGTGACATGCTAACCAACAACAGCGAGCATCAACAAGACTCTTCTCTATTCTCGGTTTGTGTGTAGATAGAGGAAGACCGGCTGCCGCAGCAAAGTGGAAAATGTGGAGTTTGTGGTTTTACCTTTAAGCACATTTAGCAAGTCCTCACAACTCGCAAGTCTAGTTCATTGGATGTAAATGGGTCAACAAAGAACCATATCAACACTTTCCAAGAATTAAGTCATATTTTGACCCCCCCCAAAAAAAATTGGCCTTAAACTTATCTCCTCATGATGTTGGCCACCTGCTGAAATCAGCTGCATCCTTGGTTAAATCAATCATTCAATTCAACCTTTGAAATGGAATTATTAATAAAACATAATACTGGATGTATTATGTTTTATTATTATTATTATACATCCATACATATATTATATACATATATTATTATACATTATTATTATACATCCAGTATTTGTTCTATCAACGAATATTTTGATGTGGGATCCCACCGGTGCAACATTGATCAGCCAAACTGGCCCTTCACCAACATGGTGAGTGTGGGATATATTCAGTGCGGCACATGCCGTTTCAACATGGCATTGGCGCTAACAAACACACAGGGAAAACTCGTCTCGTCTCTATTCTCTCGGTACAAAAATGCATTTTTGTCGCAGAGGAGATTGAGAGCAACAGAAAAATGGGCCACCACAGCAAACATGAGATTGTGGAGAGTAATGCTGCAGTATCCAGTGAAGAAAGCAACATGATGTCCATTATGGGAACACGCTGCTGATTTTGGGGAAACACACACACACACACACACACACACACACACACACACACACACACACACACACACACACACACACACACACACACAGTTCTGATGTGGCGCCACCACACCCAAACGAAAAGTCTCCTGTCAAAAACCCTCTCCAGACCTATTTCGTCTTTCCTTGCTGCCAGGGAAGCCGTGCTTGGTGCCTGTAGACATTGAAGAGAACACCCAGAAAGTTTTGTGTTGTGTGTATGTGGAGCTGTTGCCGGTGGCTCCTTGACTCACGAGACGGCAGACGCTTTCTTTCTTCTCTAGCTCCTTTTCATGTTGTCACGCCACAGAAGATGTTTTTCTCCTTGGTGTCTGTACCTGGAACTGAAATGTGCACTCATTCCTGCATATTTAGCTCTTTTTGTTGTGAAGGGAGGGATCATCTGCTAAATTGGCAGCAGTTTACAATGGACCCCCGTTTATCACAGGGAATATGTTCCAAAGCCACCCTCTGTAGCTGAAAGATCGCAATACAGAGAGAGCATGTGTATCAGACTGAACAGTGGAACCCTTGATTTCACGGACCGGGAACCAAAGGATTTAACAGAGAGGAAGTGAGCACTAGGTGTCAACGTCTGTTTATATTGATTGACAATAATGTTTTACTGTCCTGGGCATTTTTGGGTGCACGAAAAGAGTACAAAATAATTTTCTACTGTAATGGACGTGTTTAGGACACAAAATAGTTGAACAGAGAATCAGCTCAGTATTAGGTCGTATAATTGAGGTTCCACTCTATATCCAAAATTTGGACAGTAATGTGAACAAAAGTCATGTCTCTCTGTGTGACCATCTTTTTGCAGGACATCACAAGTCTCCTCCACACCATATACGAGGTGGTGGACGCCTCTGTCAACCATTCTCCCAGCAGCAGTAAGACCTTGCGGGTCAAGTTGTCAGTGGCGCCAGACTCCAGCCAGAGATGGAGGAGTTGCACGCAGGGAGGCGCAGGTACCCCTTGGATGTGTGTGTAAAAAAAATTACATTCATCATAGGGAATGTGATAGATTGAATGACACAAAGAAGTTGATCATTCTTGTGAAAATTATCACGAATTTGTTCCCCCCCAAAAAATACAGCAGTAAAAAATTCCAAATAAATTAGTGAAAATTGTTAAAGTTGTAAAAAGTCAGTGAATTGACAGAATTGTGAAAGTAATAAAAATAAATTATGAATATTTTAGTGATGGAGGTGCACAAAAAAAAGTACATTGTGGAAAAATGAGTGGAACATCAAAAAATAGCAATATTTTTTAAATGCTGTTTTATTTGGGGGTCACACCTCTTTCTGCCCCCCCCCTCTCTCTCTTTCACGCTCTGTGTTCCCTCGCTTCTGTCCTGTTGTTACAGCTATAAATACACCTCAGGAGATTCCGACATAGCCTGCTCGCCCCTTTGCTTATTTCAGCCTGCGTCAGATCTAGCTGGCATCCTCATTAATTTCTCAGTCTCTTCTGAATACTTTTCCCCCCTACTTCTATTAGAAGTTGCTGGAAGTTTGAAACAGAATATATGAAGCGTTGTTTGAAAATGGTTAAAAAGTTTGAAAATTCTCTAAAAACTCTGCGAAAATTGTCCACAAGTGAAACATTGCAAAAAAGAAATGATGTCATAAAAATATAATTGATGTGCTTCGCTCACCTTATGGAAATAATGCCCCACAATATCGCCGCCAGTGACGGTGAAGGTTAGAGAGACCCTCCCTCAGGCATTTAAGCTCATCTGCCACTTCTTGCTCGTTAAAAATACTCGGTGTTGGTTTTTAATATCACCTACATTAGGTGTGTCATCTACAACTGTCAATCACTACTTGGCCCACGCACGTGCCTCCGTCCTTGTCCACACCATGGGCTCAACAAAACTTTTTTTAGTACGCTTTTTGTAAAAATTGCAATGTAATATGCTAGTGTGTACCTTGTTTACTGTTTCTGGTTGACCCTTTGCAAATGTTTGCTGTGCAATATGGCATTGTTTTTCTTTGTGTCCTCCTTGTTGTCTACGGTGTGTCTATTATCCAGCAGTAAATTGCACCTCTTACGTATTGTTGGACCCAACATGGACATACCCGTGCATAGAAAATGTTGCCATAAAAGTGAAATATATCAATATAGTGGTGCATTTTTCAGCTCTTATGCAGCTCTTTTCTTTTCCAAGGTTAAAGCAATTAATCCCTATTAATCGAGCCACACATTTAAAATTAATGAGGCCTCCCTTGAAGAAAATGTACAAAACAGATGAGACAAATTGGTAAAAAATGACTGTGGTAAATAATATAAAAGAATCAGAGTGAAAACGGTCCAACATATAAGTTTCCTAAAATGAAGTCTGTGTAAATTGCCCCAAAAATACAGAAACTTCTCAGTATATGATAAAATAAAAATGTAAAAAAAAAAAAAAAAAAGAAGTGCCGGCATAAAAATGAATGAAATATTGCTGAGAATGTGAGTGAAATAAACTGTAAAACATGAATAAATGAAATCATCAATAAGCCAGTTGAATTTAAGAATAAATGAAAAAATCCAAATGGGAAGAAATTTTGTGAAACAACAACAAATCAATCAGTTAACAAAAAGTGTAAAAAAAAACAACCCGAAAATCAAAAGATGAGGATAAAACTATCAAAAAAATATGAGTGAAAAGCGAGCTGTCAAAAAAAAATCTGATGATGTTCACCTTTCTTTATGACGACTCGGGAGAGGGAAAAAAGTAGCACAAAAATATACATCCATGTATTTTTACCCACCTCCGTCCTGTTTTTACAGTTATAAATACACCTCAAGAGATTCCGACATCGCCTGTTTGCCTTTATGCTAATTTCAGCCTGCGTCAGATCTGGCGTCTTTATTGCTAAACTATTTCTCAAGTCTATTCTAACTCTATTCTTTCCATATTTAATTTAGAAGATGCCGGGAGTTGAAAATTGAATAAATGAAGCAGTGTTGTTTTTTTCCTTCTTCCCCCTCCTCTGTAGATCTTCAAAGTAAAAACCCAAAACAAAGGTTGCTTTCTTCTTGTGTGACTGTAGTTGTTGTTGTGCGTGTGTGTGTGTGTGTTGTTCTCATTGATCATAGCCTTCTGTTTTTTCCCCCCGACACAGATGCGTCCCACCCAAGGGAGAGAAATGACAAGTGTGTCGAAGACCCCAAGGGCGCAGACAAGAAAAGTCGAGCGCTGATACGGTAAATCTGCACTTTTGCCTCTTGTACTTCTTTGCGTCAGTCACCCTATCCCCGGGAAAATGTTTACTTGGTGTGTTTGTTTCTGAGACCTGTGATTTTCCCCATCTGCTCCAACAATGGCTGCCTGATCACAAGGGAGCAATCGTTTGGCCTGTGACGAACCTCTCTTAAAATGATTGGTGGTGCTTCCTCCCCCCCCTCCTAGGCGCCACCACAGCGACCAGCACGGCCACGCCCAGCCGGGCTGCCAGCGCCACTGCGTGGACGAGAACCTGGAGCGACGGAACCACTATTTGGACCTGGCTGGCATCGAGAACTACACATCCCGCTTTGGAACGGGTGAGTGGACCCTCCCGCATGCTCCGGAGCTACTAGTGCAAACATCTGGGCGACATACAACATTTTTACCTTATTTAAAAATCTTTAAGTGTTGAAGATCTTTTCTGTGCCATCATTTCATCGAAATACAGAGTTTTAGGAACCAATCCATGTTGGGAAAAGTGAAAAAGATGCGAGCATTGACACTCCTTCAAAAATGTTATAATAAGCTAAAACTATGAACTGATGCTAACCTGTGCATTTGACAAAACTAAAAGCGGCTGTGCTTAACTTTTGACGAGTTAGCCAGCCGAGTATCACACCCTTGGGGGATGTGGGCATTTTGACATGATAATGTTCCATTCAGTGTAGTCTGGCTGTTGATTGAAAGTGGCACTGTATCTTTATCAGAGTGGCTTACGAGTCATCGGCGGTGAGGGAGTAGGGGGGGGGGGGGACACCTCAAATAATCACCCTGCGTGTATTTGTCTCAAAGCGACTACAGAGCAGACCAAGGCAGAACCCCAGACCCGGTCATCCAATCAGACCCGCTCTAGATCCCACGAGCCAGAAAACGGCCACTCCCATCATTCGCAGCCTCCCCATCATCGCCGTTTGCAAGCTGCCACAGAAATCAGCCCTCCCGAGGGCCTCAATCTGGGTCGGACACGAGGCCAAGACTCTGGGAAAGCCGCTGTTCGCTCCCCCAAGACTCACAGCCGCACTCCCCCTGCTCAGCTCAGTGGCCGGGTGATGCGGAGCAGGGGTCTGCCAGCTCCCCCGGTACTCCCCAGCCAGACGCCCCCTCACCAGTCGGCCGCCCCTTACCGCAAGCACAAGCAGCGCTCAAAGGACCACCAGGCATGCCGGGCACTCGGCACCCTGGCGGGGCCCGGAGTGGAGAAGGAGCAGGTGAGGGAGATGCCCGGGGTTCTGCTCTACGAGGGCCGGCTGGCGCAACTTGTGCAGCGGCACGAGCACCACCATCACCACGAACACCACCACCACTATCACCACTTCTACCAGTCTTGAACACCCACCCCACTTTGAGACCCTCTTAGAGATTCTTTGACATAGGAAGGGGGAGTGGGGGGGCTGACCAAGATAGTTGAGTTGGGATTAGAGTGCTACTACCACCATGAACACCACCATTGCCACCATCACTTCTCCTAGTCCCGGTCTCCTGTCCAGCTTTGTGATGCTTAGGGAACCGCTCTTACCACTTCTTCCAGTTGTAAACAGCTACCCCAGTTTGGCACCCTTAAGGTCGAAACCACCACCCCTGAGTGTCTGCTCACGTTAGGTCCTTTTGGAAACATCCTGGACACCGAAAGAAAGTGCTTTTGCTCATCAAGAACGATGCCCCACTTGGGGTCCCTGATGGAGCTTCTTCAACACAGGAAGTAGGGGTGGACCCACGAGAGTACCACCACAATCCCTTCCGCCACTTGGACCAGTTCTGAACGGCCACGCCACTTGGGGACCCTTTATTAAATTGTTTGATACTGAAACATGGAGAGGGCCCACGGGAGTGGGACCGTCGCCATTTTACAATCCTTAATGGCTTCTCCACCCTGTGGCCTCTGGGGATCTTCCTTGACACAAGAAATGCAGACCCCAAATATTGAGGGTGACACAGAAAGTCAGAGGGGATGAGGGGCCATCCATTAGAAGATAAATCAGTGTTATTAACCTATTAGAGGATTCAGGACTAGAGTACTGAGGAGGATCATGGCCGGGACCACAGAGGGACCCACCGTTCATTAAGCTAGTAGCCCTTTTTTTACACGGTTGTGGTGCCCATGTTGGTTTGGCCAACCCATCAGAACTTTTCCAAACCACTAAGCCAAGAGGCCGAAGCAAGACTGTGATGTAGGGATGAACACTTATGAAGGAGGCTGTGTGTGTGTGTGGGGGGTGCGTGCGTGTGCGTGCGTGCGTGCGTGTGTGTGCGTGTTGCGACACTTGTCTGTCAAAAAAAAACATTCTGTGGCCGTGCAAGTATTTAAAGTGGAAAATGAAGAATCCGATTTGAGTATCCCGAAATGTTGGAAGGAAAATACTGAGGAAAAAAAAAATCCCGAATCTGCTGCTACCTCTAATTTAATCCTAATTTTCACTTTTTTCCATTTGTTTTTTTCAATCTGCAGTAGCGCTCGTTACATTGACTAACTCTGACTGTATATAAGGTATATATATATCTCTCTATATATTGTTATTAATTTTTATAAGCTTTATTGATAATGTGACAACTTTGCATCGAAGCTGTAAAAGTGTTTTTTGCTTCCACTTTTGTACGACTGTGCAGAATCCTTTTGTATTACAGTGACGCCCTCTCTCTCGTTCCTCGTCTCTTTCTGGTTTAATCTCGCATGCCCATCTGTTTACACTTTTATACCACATGATCATTGTTTTTTTTTTTTGTCTTCCTTTTTTTCACAACCAAATGACTTAAAGTCCCAACTCTCAGCAGTGTTTTGACAAATAACGCAATTCGCATTCAAGAGCTAATTTTTGCTTGACTTCAAAGGACATCATTGGGATCGTAGCAGCGTGAGCAAAAATAAGGGCAAAAATAACACAAAAGCAATTTAAAAAAAAGATAACATCATTTTATACATTATTAAAGGGAAAGATGGAAAAGTTAAAACCCATTTGTGGCTCAGTATTCACCTATTTGCATTTTTTTTCTGAGGAACTGAAAAAAATGTGCTGTTTGCTGAAAATTTTTACTAAATTGCAGTTCTTGTCATGTTTAGTGCTCTTTTATAAGACCCGTAGATGCTATAAAATGGTGCCAAAGCCCTGTTTTTTTTTAGGAAAGTGGTAATTGGGGTGGCTGGCAACCGATTCAGGGTGTCCCCCGCCTACTGCTCGGAGACAGCTGGGATAGGCTCCAGCACCCCCCGCGACCCTAGTGAGGATCAAGCGGTTCGGAAGATGAATGAATGAATGAATAATTGGTGTAAAGGAAGTATGTTGAAGCAATATAATGTGACTGCTCAAAGATCTTTTGTACTGTATGTCGGGGAAGTAGGTGCGTTTGTGCGCTTGTTTGTATACATACACAAAAACAATCTTTCATTGTGGTTCCCCACAATTCATAGTTTAAAAAAAATTATGGAAAATAATTACGTTGTCTGTCATGGTTGTTGTTAAATAGGAAAATAAAGGGTTAAAATGGTCAGTTCAGGGTGTGCCCTGCCTACCGCTCAAAGTCAACTGGGATAGGCTACAGCAAGCTCGCGACCCTCGTGAGGATCGGTGGTACGGATAATGGATGGGTGGTTAAAATATATCATTAGAAAAAAACGTATTTAACCCTTTTATGGACCCCCTGTAACCTCATAACATGAGGAGCCGTCCACAGTAGTAACCCCTGAAAAGGTTAAACAAACGTTTCTCGTAATGTTGACGTCACAATCTGAAAGAAGTGAGACGTGTTCTCAACTGGCTCAAGAAATAGTAATTTTAAACCTGTGTTTATTTATTTCATTTTATATATTTTTTTACAAATATTTTAATGGGATGGGAAAATCTCGTTTTGTGATGCTGGAGTCATGGTAATATATTTCATATATGAAGCAGAAGCTCCGTTTCACACAACAGTTATAAAGCAAATCACTGAATATGACAATTGGTAACGATGCATTACTCTGCCCTATTAACTTATGTGGTTTAAGGGAATCCGTGCAGTTTCATCAAGACGCCATGCGAGTAAAAATCAAACGTTACCTTGAAGCCGCTGCCACAATGTTGACTAGTGACTTGCACGTGTCAGTCCTGTGATGCGTTCAAAGACAACGCTTTTGATCAATCGCAGGTGAGATCACAACCGCAGTCTGCTTTAGGCGCTCTGATGAATGACCTGGATTGAAAACAAGCTCAGACGTGCTTTCGTTATTTTTTTTTTCCAGCTGCATATTGTCATTGTTTCAATTTTAATTGTGTGAGTCCAAAATGTCTGTTTTTGTTTTTTTGTTTTTTTTGGTGTGTGTGTGTGTGTGTGAGCATCCCCTCACAATTAGTGGTTCTTCACTGTTTGGCCACCTTGTAATTCAGCCACCCAACCCAAAAAACAAAAAAAAGTTGTCTTTATCAAATGATGGACCGCAGTCCCCCTTCCACCTGTGCGCATTCTCCCAAAAAGTCTGAAATGTCTTTATTGAACACTTTTTCATTCACATCTTCTTGGTACACTCCTCCCAAGTGCTGATCTTCAGCCTCTGAAAATATGAGGACGCTCATCCCAATATTTAGTAATTTTTGAACGTTAAACCTTTTTCCTGAAAAAAGCCGAATGCTGCTTAACGTCAGAGAACCGCAATTAATCGTCACCAATATTAATGTGGATTGAAGTGTGCATAAGTCGAGATGTAAACAGACATTTGGGCGAAGTTTGATGGCAGTTTTGTGATATGATGTGAAGTTAAGCTTTTTCTATGGAGAGAACACTCCCAAATATTCGGGCAATTGTTTTGATATTTTCAAAGTTTGGCGTCGGCATGAGTATAGATGTGTACATACATTTTGGTGATGAAGGCTGGTCATTGTTGGACATTGTGACATCAAGCCTTTTCTTGATAGTGAGCGCTTTCGGACAGAAAAAGGCTTAACATTCATAAAATCAAAAATATTGCTGCGATTGTTCGAGTATCTTCACAGGTTGAAGTGGAAATGAGTCGAGACATACACATGACGAGAGATCCCGCTTTTCGGACGTTAAGTGACGCGAAGCTTTTTTTTACATTCAATGCTGAAACGAGTGTGACAGTGGATCTCTTTTAACTGCCTGATTAGAAAATTGTTTTCATGGCTTCTCACTCTTTTTGCCCCCCCCCCCCCAACACTATGGACTGTTTCACCATGTGGTATCCACCAACAACAGTTTGTTTGTGTTGCGACTCTCCCAGCTGTCTAAATTCCTCGGCTGTCTCCATTCCTCACGCCGGTGGGGGGGTCTCAGTATCCAGTAAAGTCTGTGGCCTGCCAGTCTGCAGCCCACCCTGGTTGCTTGTCCGTTCACCTGCCTGTCCCATGATGTGACAGGCACGCACCGTAAATGTGGACGCCCACAACATTGCGGAGCGACCACATGCCGCGAGTCTCCTGGAGCGCTTAAGGCAGCTAAAGTCTCCACTGTTCACAGTAGAATTCAAACAGAGCAGTTCGTTTGGGGGCTCCAAAATCCCCTTTAACATCCTGTCTGTTTGACGCACCCCCTATCCCCCCCCCCCGCCCAAAAAAAAATACCCTTCACAAAGAGTTAGAAATGCTTTCATTGCCAACCTTTTAAAATCTCAACTATTGGCACACCCGTTGTCACCCTCAATAAAACACTGGTCGAAAATGACCTAAATGAGTTATAGGTTAAAAAAAATGGAGCAACTGCCACTTGGGTTATCTTGACCCAATGTTTTGAATTATTCATGTGATCCAAGACATTGAGTCAAATGAATAACCAATGAGACAACCCATATAATTGGTTTGTTTTGTACAAAATGGCCTCCCAAAATGGGTTGTTTTGTACAGAATGACCCAAAAATAACCCATAATGGTTACAGACAGCTCCTTGCTGACACTTTGTGCTGTAAGAGAATTCTCTTTATTTGAAAAATGTTTGGCTGGGGGGCTTCAAACCCTTTTTAAAAAAGATGACATATTGAACACCATAGAGCTATTCAAAATTATTAGAAAAAAAGCCCTTCCTACACCCTTCCCCAAACATGACAATAAAGTTGACATGAATGAATGAAACGCCACCCACCCCACAAAAAAAGACATTTTGAATTCAATGTGTATCCCAGCCTTTCCCACCCCCAAACTGAGGCCGAGTTGCTGCACCCCTTCAAAAAAGTGCAAGCTTTTATTGTTTTTTTACAAACTGCAAACTTGTAAAGCCACACATCACCCTCAAAATACCGACGCAGTTGACGCCATACTTACTGTCCTTCCTACGCACCCCACGTTGAAAACGCAGCTGACACTGTCTTAAAAATGTATCCGACTGGAATAGAATAATCTGTTGGGCTCATCTTATGAATGTTTTGCCCTATTATTTATTATTTTATCGCCTAGCCTGCCATCAGCGTGTATTTTGAGGGTAAGCAGGAATGCCGCACACGGCGTTTGTCTCACAGCTGCAGGCCACCCTAAAGCGGAGGCACCGCCATTCCCAGAAAAAAGGTGGTGGGTGAGCTGTATCCAGCTGGGCCTCATGCGTTGACTTCCTCAACCCGTTTTGCTTTTTTTGTGGTCACATATGTCGTCGCAGCTTAGAAATGGTATCGCCGTGGTCTGATTGGTCGCCACTAGCGAGGAATTTAGGGTGAGGCGATCAGTCACGCCCGAAACCAAGAAGCATCTTATTTTAGAAAAGTGGATCCTCAATTAGTAGTTACCCGACAGCACAGTCCAAAATTCTTTCATTTTCATAGAGTAGCCTTTTCACAAACATTTGCGCCCCCTCTCACCCAAAAACAGTTCGAAGCTTTTATTGTTGCCTTTTTATTTTTTTTAATTGCAAACTTTCAACATCCTAGCGAAGTTAGTGCACCCTCTTCTCCTCCCACCACAAAAAAAGGCATTACAGAGCCTGGTTATATCCAACAAAGGGCATTTTGTCAGATCATGCTAATATGACCGAAGCGTGTGGAAAATATTACGAAAATGGCAGTGTGCGCAATGTATGGATCCGCGCTTGAGTATCTGTTGAGGGTTGGGATGAGTTGTTTGCAAATGTCTTTTGAGCATCTTATGTTTTATTTATTTATTTTTGGGGGAAGCAAATCTGTCATTTCAGTCTAGTGTCCACTTTCCTCCTTGCTAATCACCCATTTCCCCACTTTTTAAAGGAGAAGTCAAGTCAAACGTTTTCTTTAGAATAACATACCCAAGGACTCAACTTTCCAATGTCACAAGACCGAATCCAGAAAATTTTTAGCCGCAATTTGTCATTACTTGAGGCTTTAGGCACTGAGATGTTATGTTCAGTCGACAGTAAGTGGCAAAATGGCCGCCCCCGGAGATGGATAAAAAGGGGTGGATTTTCCTGCTTGATTCATGTTCCACAAATGCCATATTAATCAGAATGCCGTGCTTTGACTCGTGGGGCCGCATAGAACATATTATTGTCAAGTAACGTTTGACTTGACTTGCCTGTTAAAAGACGCAAGTGTACCCCAATTTACATCTCCCATCCTAATGTTTTGTAGCCATAACATCTTCAACTCATGTAGCTGACTCGTTGCTTAATTTATTGGACAGCATATCTGTGCCGAGGTGGTGGATTAGCATTTAGGGGCCACATACCTTTTTATTAAAGTATCAACCTGTTATTAATAATCCCGACCTTGTTGTTTTCTGTTCATGTTATACACTAGTGGTCACCAACATGGTGACTCCTCCATGGGCCACTTGAGTATATTATCGACACCGGTCAACAAATTTGGACTCAATATTTTAATCAGAGATGCAAGTAAACTTTTCTCTATTTTTTTTTTTTTTTGCGCCAGTTTCGAATCTGCCCTCGTTTTTTTTTCTCTGGAACCTCAAGTTTTCATAATAACAATAATATAACATAGAAAACGGTAATATATTTTGTCATATTTATTCATTAAGGGTTATACACGTTGTATTCGGGTTGTCACCAAAGTTCAACGAGTTCTTGCTATCCACATGACGCCCCTGTACTGCCCTCTAGAGCCCAAGTGTAACCCCTCCCAGACCCACCCTCAAAAAGAGACAATGAATCTCATTGTAGCAAACATTCCTCTTTGCATTTGGTTTCAGGCAAATGCTTTCATGTGCACACATCTAAAAGAATAAGGAAGGAGAAGGTCCCTATAATTGTGGCCCTAGAGGGGAAATTGACTTTACGCATTCATTTTTTTTAGTAAGACTTGCGACATGCAATCATCACATGTGATGAAGAACAGTACCCACTTCCACAACCGGGGACCTTCTGAGCCACATGCCAAATCCAGTACGGGTTGAGTCGTCCCCGTGACCATGTAGAAGCCAAGCCATGTCACAGCGTAACCCCGTGCTCATTGTCAAAGTGTGTCCCTGTTGAGACATCACGGGAGGGACAAAATTCAAGGAAAAAAAAAATGTGACCCCACTTTAAGTGTGGTTGGTAATGTGAAAATCCCCCATGTATTTACAGCATCTAAAGCTGTCGTGATTCCAAATGTGTGAGCACAGCTGCTCAGCACTCGCTGCTTTCATGTAGGAGCTTTAGCAGCTTATCTCCGGCCGGGGCTACCGCAGAGCGTCCAGCTCCGGGCCATAAGATTGGTCTCCCCCACCTCCACAAAGAGGGTAAAATATGGAGATTTTTAAAGCAAGACCAAACAGTTTCACAGCTGTTTTTTAGACCGACATGATACATTTGTTAGCCATCGCACTGCAAAAGTACACTTTTGTGGTAGATTTCTGCAAATTTGTAAGCATAAATATGTGTTTAAAGTGACATCTTAAGAGCATGTCAATCTCTTGACACTTTCAATGTCACAGGCATAGATTGAACACACCCATATGTTAAGTGCATAAAAATGGCCCAAAATGAAACAACACCCTGGTGTTATTTTGTGGAAGTCAAACTGTCACCCATTAAAACTCTATACAGATGATGATGTAAGTGAACATTCTGTCACACGAGCGTAAAAAAAATAAATACATGCAAAAACAAGGAAATTCACAGGTGCTCACTTTTTCCTCATTCTGTGTTATATCCTTACTTTAAAATGGAAGAATTATAATTAGTATTGTATTATACGTTATCTTGATCAGTCATTTTGTGAGGTGAAGTTAGTTACTTCATGGCTAGTTAACAGGTCAGTCAGTTAGTTACCTAGCTTATCAGTCATTAGGTGAGGTAGTTTATTAGATAGCTGTTTAGCAAGTCAGTCAGTTAGTCAATTAATCTGGCATCTAACTAGTCATTTAACTGGTGAGTTAGTTAGTTATATATATTCAGTCCGTTACCTAGCTGGTTAGCTGGCTTGAACGATAGTTCACTAGATATCTCGGTAGCAAGTTAGTCATACAGTCAGATAGGTTGTTTGCCTGCAAGCTAGTTGATCACTTAACTTGGGAGTCAACTAATTAGCCAGTCAGTCAATTAGTTAGCTATAGTTACTTAGTCAGTTGGGTAAGGTAGTTTGTCAATTAGCTAGATGACTTCCGTTCCGTTGACTTAAAGGTATCTTCATGTAAATGAGAATATGCCTCACTTGCTGCATCTTTGAAGTGTCTTTGAATTCAACTCAGCGGGGTGCAAAATTCACCCCCCACAAAAATAAAACAGTCAAGATGCTAAAGTGTTAGCAGCACAGGAGCAATGCTAATGTACATCTGTTCCACTCAATCTATGGCCTTTGAACACTTTTTTTTCCACGTCGGATAATAAGCGGAGCCTTCTTCTTCCGCCCAATCCTCCCGACTTCAAAGCCGATGTGCCACGGATAATGCAAATGATGGCAATACGCCGCTTACTCAAGAGCGGGAAACCAAAGCATGGTGTTGGGGGGGAGAGGAATTCATGCTAATTGGCAGGGGCCTGCCTTTTATGTCTGCTGACAGGGGGCAAGAAATAAAAACACTTAGGACTGTTTTCGGGTGTGTTCAATTAGGAAACTAGAGTGTATGGGGTTAAAACAAATCGTGGTTTCTGTACTCAATTGTAGATGACGTGTGGCGACCATTTATTGATTTATTCCATATTTTTGTTACAAACGAAGGAGGCATTATACATTTTTTCATAATTGAAAAAAAAATCATTGCGTCTAAAAGGAACCATCCAGTGAGGATGGCCCATTTTTACTCTAAACCTATTTATTTTTTGTATGGGAAATGATATTAGCTTGCAATTTCAATTTTATAAATTTGTTTTGGATAAATCAGTATACAACAATAAAAGGTCAACAACATAGCTGAAAATTGTTCCCACATTAATTATCAGAAGATCATTCTGGTTAAGTTTGCTTACGTTAACGCTGCAGTTCCACTTATCTTTTGGCTTTGACGCGATAGTGATTTAGCCATCGTGTCAAAGTGGTTGCTTTGCTCTGGAACTTTTCAGAATTTCAGTTGTGCATGTGAGAGTGTTCCAGCATTGTGTATGAGAGCTAATCCTGAATTATGTCCCTGACAGCCCCTTATATCATGGCTAGCTTTTTCTTTCTTTGACTCTCTCGTTCACACTCTCTCGCTTTCTCTTTTTCGGCAAAACATCAAAGCTGGAGGCGGCGGCGCTTTGATGTGGCGGCGTGCTGTCGAAGGTACAAAGTGAATGCGGGGGGGATGTTGAGCTGCAAGGTGCCTCTGTAACAAGGTGGTGGCCGCACTTGAAAGAAGGTCCTGCGCAGGAGAGGCGCGGTCGTGAATGTCCAACAAGTCTCAAGTCTCAACACTCTGAAGGTCAGGGAGAAGCTGGACGTGACCTTGAAGGCAGAGGCCCGAGTGACGTGACTCTCCAGGTTGCAAAAGTGGTGTTGGATATCAAGTGTGACATTATGCAAGACTTTGGAGAATCTTGTGAGACTTAAGCTCCGTCAGAAGGGGACCACTGATGGCAAACAGGAAAAGTGTGATGACAGACGTACAACAGGAAATAAAATTAGAATGGCAAAAATTGTGATGATAACACAACAACAGAAAATGAACTCTCAAATGTAATAAAAGAAAACGGTATGACGATCACAATGGAAGACGAAATTTAACTTTGATGGTTAAAAATATGTAAGAAAAACTAACGATTACCATAGAAAGTTTAAGTTTGGGTGGTAAAAAGTCTTGACGATAACCACAGAACAGACATGCAGAAAATGTTTGAAAAAAATGTGTGATACAATTTTGAGTAGTGTTAGTTTGTATTTTTTTGACACAAGTTGACTTAATTTTTCACGTCTGCGACTAATAAAAATGTGAAAATGTTACTTTGACGTTGTAGCTTGAATTTTAATACATACAGTATATGCTGTAGTACGATATATTGCTATACATACATATTCTGCCCTACTTGTCCGTGTCCGAGACGTGAACAGATAGGCAGATAGCGAACAATGAAAAAAAGAGCAAGAATCCAAGGGGTTGAGATGGAACTTTAGTTTCTTTTTCCTTATTTGTTTTTTTTAAAACTGTACAGAGAAATAGAAACACAAAAGGAGGATGTTTCACACCATTCAAATAAATGTCTCTGTGTCATCACTGTACATTGTAATGTTAACTTGTATAATAACATAACATATAATAACTTGCAAATAACAATGCATATAGACGCTAGTTACTTAATGTAACTACGGTTCTGTGACTGCATGCACAGCTCAATAACCAAGGCTTATGAGATGTGTGACTATACACATGTCTAAATAACTACCAAATCAATCAACAGATAGTGCTTTGTAGTTCACTCTTCACAAATAGTGGATTATCTTAAAATAATAATCCCAAAACGCAACATGAGCTTGGAACAGAGATAACCAAAATATGCGTGGTTAGCATTGTAAATAGCCGCAACTAGCATGCAGTAGCCCGTATGCTAATATGGATAGCCCAAGCGCTAATGTAGCATAGCAAAAAACGGACAGAAAATCGTTCTTAATAGTGCACATTTCCAACACTAGAACTGAAGCAACGGTTTGGCAGACATCATGTAAGTGCAGTCTAAACAGGATTCTACTTACAGACGATGCTTTCCAAGGCAAATACTCAAGATGAAACAAGGAATGATGACAACAGCTAGTACGAAACCATGCGGTCTTCACTGAACTAGGTACTTCCGGTTTGTGTTGCCAAATTAAAGTGCCGTAGAATCAAACTAAAAACGGAACATGACGAGGTACTTCCGGTTTGTGTTGCCAAAATTAAAGTCCCCTGGGATCTAACTAAAATGGAACATGACACTCCCCGTCTGGTATATATTATATACCACTATTGTCAATTAACAAGAAGCAAAAACACGAAAGTTCAGTTTTCAGCTGCCATGAGTAGAACAGTTTCAGAAACAGGTCTCAAGAAAGTCTTTGGAGATCCAGATCGGGTTACCTTCAGCTCGATCTTCCTAACCTTACCGTCCTGGTCGGGAAAAGTCTTTGTCACGACTGCAAGTGGCCATTCGTTTCCTTTGGTTTGAGTGTCCTTCAGCAACACTAGGTCGCCTTCCTTGATGTGAGGTCTGACATCCTGCCACTTACCGTGGGTCTGCAGCGCGGGAAGGTACTTGCGTCTCCATCTGTTCCAGAAGACGTTAGCAAGGTGTTGAACTTGTCTCCATTGTTGGCGATGGAGGTCCTTCTTCTCAAAGGCTCCTGGAGGAGCAGGGAGGCGGTACACCTTCTCGTGGTAGTGTCTCACAAGGAGCGTCGCGATGTGACTGAGGTTGGAACGTTGATTGGAAACCGTTCATTTGTGCCAAGAGCTGTGTGCTTGAGTCTTCCTCCTATCCATAGAAGACCGTCCTCATCCACGTAGGGGTCCAGTTTTAAATGAGGAACCGTTCTCTGGGGCGTTCTTTGAAGCGGCTAAGCAGTCAAACTCTTTCGTGTAGGTATCCCTTTGAACACAGCGGATGATCAGGGTCTTAGTCTCTGACAGTTCTTCGACCGAGCATGGTCCAGGACTTTTTGTCTTGTAGTCGAGTATGATTGCAGCTTTTCTCCTCTTCACAAGGTTGGACAAGGATGCTATAGCTTCAAGGGACTTCCATGACAAGAACCGTTCAAAGCGATAAGATCCCAGCCGTGGAGGAGAGTTTTTGATAGCTTTCGCTGAAGCGTCGGAGAAAATGTGGAGCTCTCTCCTCTGAGCGGTTGACAGAGACGTAGCGTATGTTCTTGGCATCTTGATATCTTGTAGGTGCTGTAGTGACTCTTTCCACATCTTCCATTCCGCTTCCTCCTCATCCGGTAGTGGGGTATCCCAGTCGAGATTTTTGTTACAGGTGAGATCTCTCAGCAGGAACTTCCCCTGAATGACGACTGGCGCAACAAGGTCAAGGGGGTCAAACAGACTGTTCACCGTGGCTAAAGCACCTCTGCGGGTGTAGGGCTTCTCTGTAGCCGTCGTTTTGAAGATGAAGACGTCTTGTTTGAGCTCCCAGCTGAGACCGAGGCTGCGCTGGATAAGGTCGGAGCTGTAATCGAAATCCAAGTTGTCTAGTCCCTTAGCATGGTCTTCGGGAGGAAAGGCTTCTAGCACCTCTGGGCAGTTCGATGCTATTTTATGAAGTCTGAGATTGGAAGCAGCCAGCATTGCCTGTGTCTTTGTCAGTAGGTTGACTGCTGCTGCAGCTGATGGGAGTGATGTCAAACCATCGTCGACGTAGAAATTGCGTTCCACAAAGTCTTTGGCTTCCTTCCCGTATTCATCTGCT
The DNA here is from genome assembly GCA_026261675.1 of Hippocampus mohnikei. NCBI lineage: Eukaryota > Metazoa > Chordata > Actinopteri > Syngnathiformes > Syngnathidae > Hippocampus > Hippocampus mohnikei. The sequence goes on from JAKGUB010000341.1 coordinate 6,753,334, forward strand.
CCGTGTTTGGCTGCTCGATGAAGTCCGTAAATGGCTACGGCTGGAGAGGGTGAGTTGCCGAAGACATGAACCTTCATGCGATACTCGACAATCTCCTGGTTGGGGTCGTTCTCCTTAAACCACAGGAACCGCAAGAAGTCTCTGTGGTCTGCATGAACGACAAAGCTGTGAAACATCTGTTCTATGTCGGCTATGATGGCAACTTCCTCTCGCCTGAAGCGCAGCAAGACTCCCAACAAGCTGTTGTTCAGATCAGGACCGGTGAGAAGCACGTCATTCAGGGAGACGCCTTGATGTTGAGAACTGGAGTCAAAGACGACCCTGATCTTGTCCGGTTTCTGCGGGTGGTAGATGCCGAAAATTGGCAAATACCAGCACTCCCTGTCCTCTTGAAGCGGTGGAGCTAATTCAGCGTGGTCACGGTCAAAGATGTTTTGCATGAAGGAGACAACGTCTGCTTGCATCTTCGGCCTTCTGACCAGAGTCGGCGGAGGAGTTGAGTCTGCTGAGAGCTTGTTCTCTATTGTTTGGGAGTTGCCGGCGAGGGACCGGAAGGGGAGGCGCGACCCAGCTGTTAGTTTCATCCATTGACATCTCCTTGTCCATGAACTGTAGAAACATTCTATCTTCGATGGAGAGCCCTACTTTGTCGTCATCCTTGGTGGTTTGGAAGATTGTACTGCCGAGACTGCGGTCATTGAAGACTTGGGTGTCTTGACAGAGGTCGAGCTGCGAGGTAGATTGCTGGCGTTCGGGCGAACCTTTCCTTTACTTGGAGCTGGTTGGGGCATGGAGTGAAGAGAGACGGTCTACCATTTTCCAGTATGTTGGTGCGGTAAGGCGTCACAGATGAAGGTTTGTGGGTGGACCCGAGACACACATCTCCAACGGCGACCCATCCCAGGTCAAGCCGTTGGGCGAAGGGGGCATTGAGGGGACCGTTGCGCTGCTCCTAACTTTATGGACCTGGAGAACATCACGTCCCAGAAGGATCAGTATCTGGGCCTTAGGATCCAGGCGAGGATCATGCGGCGATGGACTTCAAATGGCGGTGGTGTTGAGCGACCTCAGGAGCGGGAATTTGGAGCGGTCGTCTGGCATATGATTACACTCGATTAGCGTTGGAAGCATCACCTTTGTCTGTCCGTCCAGAGACTCGGCGAGAAACCTGTTGCTCTTCTCCCGGATGTTTCCGTAACACCTGCACACGTCACGAGTGTGTATGGGGAGTCTGTACCGTTGACTTGGAAGAGGTCGAAGAACTCTGATCTGGCTAGAGATCTATTACTCTGCTCATCAAGATGATATAGACGTTGGTAGCTCTATCGGGGTGTGCCTTGGGGTAAACCTTCGCCAGGCAGATCTTGGAACAGGACCGGAGGCTTTGCCCTTTGCCGCAGAACCTCTGTGCACTTAGAGGTGACCTCAGCTTCAGGCGTTTTCTCATCTCTCTCCCGCCATGCTGTGGGGAGGGGTCCTTGTTCTCTGTGTCCCAAGGTGGAGGGCCAGGATGGAGCGCCGTCACGTGGTTCTCACTTTCACACTCAGTACATTTCAGCGTTGCGTTACAGTTCTTGGCCTGGTGGGCTGTGGAGGAGCAACACTTGAAGCAGACACCGTTCTCTTTCAGGTAGGTCTTGCGTTCTTGAGTGGTTTGCTTCTAAACCCCCTGCATTTTTGAGAGGGTGGGGTTTCTGATGAATGGGGCATTGTTTACTTATGTCAATTTTGCTTTTGAACTGTCTGATTGAAAACCTGGACTGTTGGGTGGGATGTCCGTCTTGTGAGTAGCGACGTGTCTTTTGACAAATCTTTGTTCTCTTTCGGGTGGCTCGAGCTTCAGAGATTTTCGGGAACAGACTGGAGTGAGAAGCTGGGATCGTTTCTTCTGCGGGCCTCGTTGCAGATGAACTCTGTGAAGTCTGCGAAAGGAGGAAAGGAAACACCGTGCTGTTCTTTGTACAGGAGCCTATGGATAACCACCTTTCTTGGAGGCCGTGCGGGAGCTTCTGAGCGATAGGGTTGGCGCCTCTGGCAGTGTCCAGGTACGAGCCCAGACAGGTAGCCGTCCAGTCTTGGCAGCGTTTAACTCTTGCAGCAGGTCTCCCAGTTCTCTTAGCTTTGAGACTTCTTTGTGGGAAATCTTCGAAAACGCTCTAGCCTTTCAAAGAGAGCAGTCTCTATCATTTCGGGTGTGCCGTAGCACTCTTGTAGCCGTGCCCATGCTTCCTGCAGACCTATTGTGGGACTAGCGATGTGCACAGAACGGATCCTTCTAACATGTTCGGAGGACTCTTTTCCTAGCCATTTCGTTAACAGGTCGAGCTCCTCGCTGGCGGTAAGGTTCAGTTCGACAATTGCGTTGAGAAAGGAGGACTTCCACGACCAATAGCTTTCTGGGCGATCGTCGAATTGGTGGAGACCAGAGTTCACAAGTCCTTGGCGCATTAAGAACCTCGCAATGTCGCTTATGCCCGTGGTGTCGACAGGATGTGCTTGCGGTGGGGCTTGTAGTGGAGAAGTCTGTCTTGCGAAGGACAGCTCGGATGGGGAGAGTTGAGCGGGGCGGTAGTTCCATACTTCTGGCTTTGAACCTGTTGGCTGACGTATTGGAGCTGCTGGCATTGACCGTGCGCAGTGCTGCATTGTAGCTGTGGGTTCTGGTATTTTAGGTCGTGGTGCGGAGCTTCAGATGTTGGCCTGGCAGGTATGAAGTTGCCATTAGATGGATGGGGTTTGCGGTGGATCTGAGGAAAGTTCTGGTGGCTCCACAAAGTCTGTTCGGAGCTGGGTGACATAGTCACGTGTGCGTTGTGGGCTTGGGCTCATTTCAGAGTGTCGAGGTCTCCTACTTCCTTCACAACTCTCGAGCTCAGCCGCTTCTTCTAGGACTCTAGCCTCTGCGATGGCTGCCGCTACCTCCTTTTAGTGTCCCAATTTTGTGAGCTCAACTGCTAACTGGGCTTCTTTCATCTTTAGGTCTGCCTCGCGCTGTGCGTAGAGAGCTCTAGTGCGCGCCGCTTCAACTTTGGCGCGGGCCCTGGCAGCTGCTCTGCTGGCAGAAGATGATTCGGATCCAGTGGATGCAGATCGGAGGGACGCAGTATCGAGTGCGGGCATCAGAGTTTCGAGGGCCTGCTCTTGTCCCGTGACTCCATAGTTGTTGAATACTGAGCCGTTGTCTGTCATTGTTAACTGTTTTGCAGTTGTATTGCCCGCCGTGAAGTCGTCTTTTACTATTCTGCCCTACTTGTCCGTGTCCGAGACGTGAACAGATAGGCAGATAGCGAACAATGAAAAAAGAGCAAGAATCAAGGGGTTGAGATGGAACTTTAGTTTCTTTTTCCTTATTTGTTTTTAAAACTGTACAGAGAAATAGAAACACAAAAGGAGGATGTTTCACACCATTCAAATAAATGTCTCTGTGTCATCACTGTACATTGTAATGTTAACTTGTATAATAACATAACATATAATAACTTGCAAATAACAATGCATATAGACGCTAGTTACTTAATGTAACTACGGTTCTGTGACTGCATGCACAGCTCAATAACCAAGGCTTATGAGATGTGTGACTATACACATGTCTAAATAACTACCAAATCAATCAACAGATAGTGCTTTGTAGTTCACTCTTCACAAATAGTGGATTATCTTAAAATAATAATCCCAAAAGCGCAACATGAGCTTGGAACAGAGATAACCAAAATATGCGTGGTTAGCATTGTAAATAGCCGCAACTAGCATGCAGTAGCCCGTATGCTAATATGGATAGCCCAAGCGCTAATGTAGCATAGCAAAAAACGGACAGAAAATCGTTCTTAATAGTGCACATTTCCAACACTAGAACTGAAGCAACGGTTTGGCAGACATCATGTAAGTGCAGTCTAAACAGGATTCTACTTACAGACGATGCTTTCCAAGGCAAATACTCAAGATGAAACAAGGAATGATGACAACAGCTAGTACGAAACCATGCGGTCTTCACTGAACTAGGTACTTCCGGTTTGTGTTGCCAAATTAAAGTGCCGTAGAATCAAACTAAAAACGGAACATGACGAGGTACTTCCGGTTTGTGTTGCCAAAATTAAAGTCCCCTGGGATCTAACTAAAATGGAACATGACAATACACGTGCAACATGACATCTCAAACCGAAGTGTGCTAGCCAATGCTACCATTATTGACCAGTAATGCAACAGCGTCATCAAGTGGCCTGATTACCGAATTGCACCTAATCTGCCTTGAAAACACACACCAACGGAATCCAAAAATTAGCGTTGTTTTTTTTCTAGTTCATTATAGAGAACCCACATAGGCAACTGATTATTTGTATTATTTATTCGAAAAACTTACGTGTGTATTCACGAATTGCAAAAAAAAAAAAAAAATCGGGATCTAAAGGAAAGTAATCAAATATCACATTACATTTCTAAACAATAGCATTGAAGCTTTGACTAGAAGGCTTTATGTTCCGATATTTGTTGAAAAGGGCATACCCAAGAAAAAAAATTGAGTATTGATCTCATTATACTGGTAGAGTATCTTAATAACAAAGTTGGGATGATGTTTTCCGCGTACAGGTACCTGTATTTGTATTACTTTGTGACTTGCACTGCTGCAAAAGTACTTCCTGAATGTCGAGGACCGTTTGCCCAGAGAGGATCCAGAAAGAGGAAGTCGATCGTAGAATATTTACTGTGTGCGTGTGCATACGAGGACGCGTTTTTCAGTGTTCGTTTGCGTGCGTGCGTGTGCACGTGTATATGAGCACGCGAGTGTCAGTGTTTGTTTGCGTGTGTCAGTGCATGTGTGTGTGACAGTGTAGAATTGTATATGTCAGCGTGTGTGTATGGGAGGTGGTGTGAGTGAGTGCGTACGTGCGAAAGCCTCTGTGCGTTAAACTTTGAAACAGTTTCACTTTGCTACGGATTGAGGAAGAAGAAGAGGAAGCTCCGTCTTAGAAAACAGGCATGAGGCATGTAGACGATGGACCCGCGGCATGAGCATTTACCTCAGAGCGTCCACTATGACACCATGTCAAGTCCTTGCTGATATCCCCTGGACTGTGCCGTGTGTTCCAAGAAGGTGACCATGGCCCAGGATCTGGTGCTGAAGCAACGTAGCGAGATCCTTTGTGGTCTATGTGCCAGCGGGTCGCCCGAGCCCCTGGAGAGGGTATTGGATGTCCTTCTGGCCTGCGGGGAGTTTTCCTGGGAAGATTACCACAACGTGCGAGTGCAGGGGAGGCCGCTTCATGCCAACGCCAGGCATCTGCTGGACCTGGTCTACGCCAAGGGGGAGGCCGCGTGCCAGGCCTTCGCCAAGGCAGTCCGGGAGGTCCGGCCTGAAGACCCGGGGCGTGTCACCGGGATGCTTCTGATGCGAAGGCCCACCCTGGTTGCAGAGCTCCAAAGCTGCATGGACGGAGCTCTGGAAGCTCTGCTGGAATCGGGATGCTTCACCCACGAGGACTGTGGAGACGTACGCTTGCCCATACACACACCCTCGCAGCAGGTAGCACAAACGTTTATATGCGCACTCATGAACATGGCACCACGGTGTGTGTGAATGTGGGACAGTGTGAAATTGTTACCCGAAGTTTCCCATTGTATGGTTATCAGTGTATTAAAAATATATATATATGTGTTAGCTTTCTTCAACTGTCATACAAGTGTAAAAAAAAAAAAAAAGTTAACCACTGTGTAAATTAGCCTTTGTCTCACTCAGGCCAGACGTTTGTTGGACCATGTGAGCTCGAAAGGCGAGTCAGCAGCTAACGTGGTGCTACGCTACGTTGAGCAAAAGCAACAGTCTGGGTGCAACCTAAAATCTGAGAAGACCACACCCGAAGGTTTTGTATCATTTCATACGGTCCATATCAGCATTCCATCATCCCCGTGTTAGTCAGACATGAGTCAGTGTACAGTGACTATGCACTTTGTCCCAGGTCTGTTTACATCCTTCTTATTGTTATTTGGATTGCAACAGAGTTCAGACGGACTCAGCAGTTACACCACCGTTTTATGTTAATATTAAGCAATATTTTAACAAAGGTAGCACGGCTCACAGAGTGATCATTTCCCAATTCGAAGGTTGTGGGTTCTATTCTCAACCCATTTTGAAGTGTCCTTGAGCAACATACTGATACTTTCTCCTGATGCTGTGACATCAGGATGAGAATGACAAGACAGTGTTTAAGCCCTTCTTCACAACATCGATCCTTTTGTACCTCTCCATTACAGAGCTCCTTATATATCAGAAGAAGTTGCGCAGTTCTGTGTCAGCCCAGTCCAGCTTCCTCAGTACGTACGGAGGAACTGGACACATGTTGCTTGATGACATCTACACTGAAGGCCAGCTGGAGCTGGCTCAGGACTGCAAGGATCAAGGACATCTGGGCTTAGAAGACATCATAGGTACAGCGGGCAATGTGAATCAGGAGGCAGACACGGTCTTGATATCCGGGGATGCCGGCAGTGGTAAGAGCACCTTACTCCAGAGGCTACACCTGCTCTGGGCTCGAGGTGCCACCCTCCCCGAATTCGTCCTCCTCTTCCCTTTCAGCTGTCGTAAGCTGAATTCGGAACTCAATGAGCTGTCGGTCCAAGAGCTACTCTTCCACCACTGCTGCTGGCCCGACCGCGACCGGGACGAGATCTTTCGCTTTATTCTGGACCACCCGCACCTCGTGGTCATTACATTTGACGGTCTTGATGAGCTAAAGCAAAGCTTCTCGGACGAGCGCAGGGTCTGCTGCCCCACGCAGCCCGCCCCCGTGCATGTACTATTGTTCAACTTGCTCCAGGGGTCCCTCCTGAAGGGGGTGCGGAAGGTGGTGACCAGTCGTCCGGAGGCTGTGGGTCCAACGTTGAGGAAGCATCTCCGCAAAGAACTCTTCCTTAAAGGCTTCTCCCCTGACGGCATAAACTGTTTTGTCAAGAAACAACACCACGACTCGTCTGTGGCCTCTAAAGTCTTGGCATCCATTCAGGCCAACACAGCTTTATTTGGACTTTGCCACAGTCCCGTCCTTTGCTGGATTGTCTCGCAGTGCCACAAAGAGCTGCTGGGCTGTGGAGATGGGACACCACAGACCATAACGGACGTGTACCTCATGATCCTGCAGCACTTTCTGCAGCACCAAAACGCCTCGAAGTGTTCTGAGGGAGCCAGTTTGCTTCAGGAGCACCTGGGCGGCATCTTGCATCTGGGTCAACTTGCTTTCCAGGGTGTAGAAGCTTCCTGTTATGTCTTTACTGGCACTGACCTGGAGACCTGCTGCGTTACGGACAAGGAAATCTGTGCGGGCTTCCTCACCCAAAGCAAGGAACTGTCATTCCAACAGAGTCTTCGGTACGAATTCCTTCATGTGACCATGCAGTGTTTCTTCGCTGCGCTTTATATTGTTTTGTCCAACAACGCGGACCGCTCCACTGTAGCTAAGCTGTTTGAGCTGAGGGAGGCCGACTTCAGTAGCACCTGTTTTTGGTCCTGCTTGTCTGTGGACCACCGCCAAGCGCTGGCTGAAAGACCTAATTCACAAATCACAGCCACTTTCGTCTCCGGTCTCCTTTCCCAGAGACACAGACGCCTGTGGTTGCACTGCACCCCGACAACCACCGTGGAGAGGAAAGCCCGACAGGTGGTCCGTTGCCTCCACAAAGGCATGCAGAAACACTTCAAGTCCATCCCCCCGCCAGTTCAGAGTGAAAAAAAGAGCATGCACGCCATGCCTGGCTTTGTCTGGCTCATCAAGTGCATCTATGAGATGCGGGAGAGTAATATGGCCGAGGAGGTGTTGTGCCAGTTGGAGGTGGACCACCTGAAGATGACCTACTGTAACATCGGACCCATCGAGTGCACAGCTCTGGCTTACGTGCTCAAGCACTTGAGGAGTCCCGTGGGAATCGAGCTGGACAACAACTCTGTGGGCGACGTGGGTGTTGAGCAGCTCCTTCCTTGTTTGCATATTTGCAAGTCCCTCTAGTGAGTATAAAAAGCTTCCATACGTCATGATCTTGTGATCAGATAAATAACGTATCTCCACCCCTTCAACAGCCTCAGAAATAATAACATCACTGACGAAGGGATTCGAAAACTGGTGGCAAAGGGAATCCAGTGCGACAACTTCCAGAAAATTGCGTAAGGCTTGTTGTAATAATATTACAGTGTAGACTTGCAGGCAGACCTGCCAATATGATCGGAATTAGCTGTTAACGGTATAGTAAATCCTCATAATGATCATCAAATGTTGACATCACGCTTGGCCCACATTAGATGGTATAGAGATGATGATACTCTCTGCAAAAATGGCTTTTACATTTAGTCACCGATCTGTCTCAAACACTTGTTTCGGATTATTTGGGCCAATTCCCCTGTCGGAGTTCACCAAGTGCCCCTAGATGTCACCTTAAATGGCTGCATCAATCCGGAATAGCCCACTTCATGTTCAATTCCAAGCATGGGTCCTTGAAAGTTTGCTTTGTCATGGTAGACATGTTAACTCAACTTTCTCTTCACCGGTGAAAATTATTTGGGGCAGATCATTTTTCCAGTGGCCCTCACAGCTCCTTTTCATTGCGCATGCGTGAAATTGACGCCATGCTCCACACACGTGAGATGCTGTCGTGAACCTGGTGTCAGGGGCATTTTTTTTTCCTTCATGAATGGGCTCTCGCACTCCTTTTTAATAGTGAATCGCTAAAATGGTCATCAAACGTTGACACCGCGCTCCATCCACATTAGGTGGTGGAGGCAGAAAAACTTGGTTGTTTAAAATCGGTGAATAGAATCACGTCTTAACCACTGTGTTCCCTATTAGACTCTTCAACAACAGGCTGACCGACGCTTGTACGCAACACGTTTCTCATCTGCTGAAGACCAAGCAGAATTTCCTCTCTTTGAGGTTTGTGCAGTGTTCATGGTGTGTTTGGGGATGGGTGAAGATTTTGATCACACGATCATCAGTCTTTGTTTGTCCGCCATGTTGGAGATCCAAATTTTAGGATAGGCTAGGCTTGAATTGGAAAAATGAGGAGAGGGTCTCATGTTTTTTTTTTTTTTTTAATCTGTTACCTTCATCAGTTGGTGTCAGCTGTCATAAAATTTTCAGTTTCCTTAGGTGTGCCCAGATGAGGGCTAATACGTTGACAGATAACAGGAAAACATGACACAATGACAACTGCAATCAATTCAAGAATCTCTCACCATTTAGCCAGGTGTAAGGACAAGCAGAAACAAAACTGAGACTGTTTCACTTCATGACTTGGATTAGTTGGCAGCTCGGCTTAAAATGAAATGGCAGAGACTTTAGCTATAATAGATAGCGGTTAGCGTGGATCAAGTCAATTGCCATTATGGTAATCAAACAATCCTATGTGCACGCACGCACGCGCGCGCACACACACACACACACACACACACACACACACACACACACACACACACACTGCGGCTGTGACCTGGTGTACATGATGTCACTGGAAAACTGTCTATCTTCTCTGTGTGCTCTCCTTTGTTTCAGGCTAGGCAACAACAATATAACATCAGAAGGAGCCAAACAGCTGGCTAAGGGGCTGGAATGCAACCATTCGTTGACCCATTTGGGGTAAGTTAGAGGTCTATATACTAAGTGATATACAACAAGATGCATCTTAATTGTGTCATATTGAATTTGTTTAGGCTTTGGGGCAATAAGATTGGCGATTCAGGTGCAGAGGCCATTGCTGGTGCTCTGGAGGGCAGCAAAACGTTAGCATGGCTAAGGTAGTATTTTCTGTTCTCAGGTCAAATGCATTGTCAATACAGCTTGTATTCAACAATGGAGAACCGAACGTGAAAATGTGTTGGTTGGATTGTCCATACGCTAGATGGCCACTTCCTGTTTTGTGGCTGATGATGAAAGACCATACCATTGTTGTGTATGGGATGGGGGAATTAACTCAAAAGATCAAAAAAATATATGAAAATAGAGAATTGGGTGAAAGGCGTGGGGCTGAAACAACACAGAAATGTTGAATTCCTTTCAAAAAGTATCTATTTAAATATGGGTACCTCAAAGGTAAATTCCACTCCCAAATATACTTGTGCGTGTTGTGCACCACTCACAAAAATCAGATCACACGCTAGCAAAGAGAGATTTGAATTGGGATTGTCGTAGAAACGATGCCTTGCTCAAGGTTTCCTCGACAGAAGGCAACAAACATCTCTCCCAACAATCAGAATCAGAATCAGAATCATCTTTATTGGCCAAGTATGTAGAACACACAAGGAATTTGTCTCCGGTATAACACGCTGCATTAGTATCATCATAAACAAGAACATGACAAATAGGTATGGAAGGACATTTCGTAATGTAAGTGAACCGCAGTTTCAAGCAGAGCTAAAGTGATCAGTGGTAGAATACAATACTATGACAGTTTGTACAGTAGGTGCAGAAAATCATTGAACCATTTTAGAGTGACCAGTAACAATATTTGTTGTACAAGAAGAGTGACTACATCAGTAGTCGCCGATTTTAAATTTTTGACCAAAATGAGAATTGAACCTGACTTGAAAATATAACTACCCGCTATATTTTTCTAATGACAGTTTGGTGGGCAATGGCGTGGGCAGCGCCGGAGCTCGTGCCCTGGCCAAGATGCTCAAGAGTGGCACATCACTTGAGGACCTGTGGTAAGTTTAGCTTTCTTGCGCAAGTGCTCCACCCTTCAACTCATTCCTCTTCCTCTTCTTCACTGTACAAGGTTAACCGAAAACTGCATCACCAGAGAGGGAGTGGATTGTTTAGTTCAAGCTCTGGAGTGTAACACACGTATCAAGTCAGTATGGTGAGCGCATAAACACTGTACTCTATGGCCTATGCTAGGGATGGTGAGCTTTTGTATTGTAATAACCAAATTAATTTATTCTCATGCTTTAGTTGTTGTTGCGAGTTAAATTATGCTCATAAATGCCATGACTTCTTTGATAGTTTCGCACCAGCTGCCCTTTTTTGACACAATTCAGACTTTTTGTCTGGACTTCCACCACTTGGCCGTGGCTCGTTAATGAACCTTCTCCGTCTGCATGAATAGCAGCTTGTACCACCACAATATGTGTGCAATAAATTAAATATTTAATAAAATGAGACTTTGATGTGCACAATTCTTTATTTCAATTACAAATTCAAATGTTTTCATTTGAGCAAATCTAATTATTAAATCAAATATTTTTTAAATGTATGTGTAAAATGTCCCTGACTATTTTTTTCATTTTACAGTATTAACAATCAAAAATAGCAAACGTTTAAGCACATTTTTCCATTTACTTTTTTATTTTATTTAGTATTTTCAATAGATTAAACATTTTTAAATATATTTATTTTATCCCTTGTTGTTCTTTTTTATTGTCCAAAGTCTTGGGACTTACTGGGTTAACCTGGAACCTCGGGTATCGTATTTCGTACCATATCATCAGGAAATATGCGTTGGTTTGACAATAAAATTCCTTGATTCCTTTCATGTGTGACTAGCTACCGGTGAGCTAAAAGCGAGTCGACCTTGCCCGCCGACCACACTTTGCCCATTCTCGTCCTATGCAGTCAATGCAAGCTCCTTGCAATTGATGATGCATTTGTTTTGCAGGTTGAGGAACAATCACCTGAGCCCTGAAGAGGTGGAGGAGATGACATGTCGTGAATCAAGACTCATCTTCTAATGCTTAAAAAATATATATATAAACACATATGTATTTATAAAAATTACAACAAATGTGTTAACTTTTCTTTCCTAGTCTTTACAAACACAATACAATAAAATACATGCTGATTTTATATTGCGCTTTCACAACAGCAGCAGCTGTAACAAAGCGCTTAACAATACAGTTAACATAAAGTAAAATAATAAACACAACACACAACATAAAACACGAACAAAAAGTAAAATAATGAACACAACACATAACATAAAACACAGACAGTCATGTAGCCCTAACCACTTTTCCCTCATACGCTTTGTTGTTTAAAGCAGTTTGAGATGAAAGAGGAGAGAATCAAAGTATCCTTTCACCAGTGGATCAGAGACGTCATGCTCAAAATCTGCACACGTCGGCTACAAGCTAAGTTTCAAAGTCAACAAGAAGCTGTAGCATCCATGGACGAAAAAAGAGATTGGTTCACTTCTCCTGTCCCATGTAAATCCATTCCAATTCCAAGCGGTGACTCTCAGTTCCAAATACGCATCGGTGCAGAAGCCGACGCTCCACTCTCCTCATCCTCAACTTCAGCAGCCATCCATCCAGCCGCACCAACGCAGACTGTCCAACAGCGCCGACATCTCTACTGAACAAAACGGGGCTTTGAAAAATGCTGCCCATTACAGGCACAAAAAACACAAGCACCCCAAGGCTGTCCAGCACCGACAGTCAATGGCGCCGACATTCCTCCCAATCAAAATCTGTGCTGGTACAGGCCGTGCTGCCGAGAAGGCGCAACCACCAAGCACAGATTCTTCTCCTTTGACGAATGTCGTGGCCAAAAAACGCTGAAAACAGTCCACATCAGGTCCACACGACAAAACAACAAACATGTGACAAAACAAAAACAACAAAAAAGAAAAAAAAAGCAAGGCTCTTAAAGAGCACTTGCTGAAGGCTGCCTACTCGGGCCCATCTTGAAAAAACAAACAAACAAACAAACAAACAAACACTTTTATGCATGTAGTTTAGATGGAAGATGGACTAGTTTATTTATTGACGTAAAATGTGTTTTTGCTTTTTTTTTCAGTGGTGATGTGACGACATACCATGTCATATTACATCGTATTATCAGCAAAGTTGCCTTTACTCTTGATAGAAGATATAGATGAAGATACTGTATTGCCCTATTTCATCTTCTGTTGTTGTCCATTGGAAATAAATCTGGGAATGCAAACACTTTGTTTTTCTTCTTTCTACCCACAATCTTGCTGCTGTAGACTGTAAATTTCCCCAGTGTGGGACAAATAAAGGATATCTTATCTTATTAATACAGTACTGTAGACCGTATTAATTCAACTGCAGAGACTGTCGGATTTTTTTTCGTCCTAATTGTCTGTGCTGCTCTCAAAGAGATGAACAGAAATAATGTAATACAATTTACAACAAGAGGAACGCTGGTCGAAATATCTATAAGTAAAATATAAACTGTTGAGTGTGTGGCCTTTTATTCAGAAACGACAGAATATTTATGCTTAAGAACATAGATGTATTTTTGCAAATTATTGTATTTGTATGTATGCGTTCATATTCTTCACATTTTTTATACAGTATATAAAATTGTTCTTTACCAGCCCAGGCTATTGTGAAGCTACGATGCATCCTAACTACGCAGTTTCACTCTCAATGGGGAACCCCTATTAGACTTGTATAGAAAAAACGTCAGCCAATCGGCACCCGAGAAAAAAAAGGCTCTGCCAATTAGTAAGCCTCGTTTTGATGACGTTTACACCAGGTTTCGTGAGGTCGTCTCATGTAAATAACATAGCTTAAATACACCGCAACGGAATACTGTATGAATTTTGAAATATATTTGTAAATCTATATCTGTATTCTAAATGTCGTTCTTATGTCGCAGACCGCGGCGGTCCCCCGTCGACTTGTTTGCCGTCGGGCAGCCACTTTACCTCACTTTAGTCTGATTACTCAGTGCATAGCCGGTTGGGTAGCTTTTAGCGTATTAGCATTAGCTCGCCGTTTAGGTAAGCAGAGGTGACAAGGCGGCGTTCAGGCTTGATTTTTCAGACCTCGCCCCGAATTGGAATAATGGCTGTAGTGACATGACACGTTAACCGAAAGCCCCCCAACTAACGCCGAAAAGGGTAAGACGCTGTGTCGTTGACGTTTTCTTTGGTGAGAATGACCCGCGGTAGGTGAGTGCTAACGCTTTCGAAGCTGAGGGCCCGGCTGTTATTTCGGCTAACTAAACTGGTCTCATTTACCGTGACGCATGATAATGTCATGAAGCTTTTATGTTATATTTACGGGGTTTATCGAACAAAAAGTCTCAAGTCATTCGTCACTACGCAAGGCGGATATGGCGTGCTCACTTTCGACTTCATGTCTGAGGGGAAGTCCACTGTCTAGCTGTATCTAATTATTATTTTTGTAGCGTATTCAAATGAGCAGTTCCGAGGAATTAAATAAAAATCGTACAAATTTTCTCAAATTTTATATATATAACTGCAGAGACGACCAGTCGTCATAAAGGGGTAAGGCCACACATATGAAAACAAATACGCCACTGCGCCGTTACAACCCGACTATCGACGTGCTTACGTGGCGGCCATGTTGGAAGGGACAACATTCTCATCAATGGCCATGTATTGACATTGAAAATAAGTCATAATCTGCTTTTTTCTTAACCAATTTTTACAAAGTTTACATTTTTGACAGTGACAGAATTTGTGTGATTCTGTCGTAATTGTATGAGTTGAGTGCAAATATATGAACAACAATGTTCCGGCATTATTTGTTTTTGTTTTTCTTGCCGCTCATACATATGGAATGGCCTGAGGTCTTTGCCCCTCCTAACTTAACGTCGCCATAGGCATGCAGGTCAAAGACACATCATGTTAAATAAAATTATGTTCTTATCTATTTGTAAGTCATACATTGATGGAGGTGATTTTAACGATGATAACACAGAGAGAACCCTTGCTATTTGTAATGTCATAACAAACTTCACAACTTGAGAGTATCTCAAATCAGTTTGAATACAATTTCAAACTCATCTTACAACATTACACTTAAAATGTTTTGCAAGTGATTTGATGTTGAAAAAATGCAATGGGAGTGCTTGTATGCATTTACATGTGACTAAGACTCTCTGCAATTTCCACAAACAACTCAGGCCAAACATACTGTCGCTCCTCAACATACAAATATGTACTTGACACCAATTAATTAGGCCCCAACGGATAATTTATTTTTTTAGACTGATTCCGAGATCTGGCGGGGGGGAGAAAAAAAACCTCCCAACACCGATTAAATAAATATAGAATGGGTAAAATTACTTTTTTGTTTGGTCCCTTATGGCGTACCACAAGAACGATATGAATTACAGGCACTGCAGTTGTGAAATGTGTTTTGCAGACTCCAGTTGCTGTGATGCTGCCCTTGTTGCCTCGCATGTAGCCATGAGCTCGGTCCTGTGGAGCCAGGAGAAGCCTAGCGGGGGCTTCAGGGATGACTGGCACTTCTACATGGTGGTGAAGGAGTGCACGGTGGAGAAGCCCCCCCAGAAAACCCTGTGGATCCCACGCGGCAGCCTGGGCCAGGCGTGCCAGGAGCGCAACAGTCTGGGCCGCACGCTCCCGCCGTGCAAGGGCAAAAAGAGCCTGCGCATTCTAGACCAGACCAATGTGGTGCTGAGCCTGGATGAGCGCGACATCCTGGAGATCGATGAGAAGCTGGCTGAACTGCTCTTTCCCATCACTAACTGCGAGGAACGTCACGCCCTGCTGTGCAACAAGTCCCGGCTGGAGCGCGTACGTGATATCGACTGTGGCTCCAAGGTGCGCGTCCAGCTGCGCTCTGGCGATGAGCCGCTGCCTGGCGTGGTGCGCTTCAAGGGCTCGCTGCTGCCTGACAGAGCCCTCTCTGGAATCCTGTTTGGAGTGGAGCTCTTGGTAAGAAACATTTAATCTGTTTTCCTCTGGTTCTATTTACCCACACTGTCTGATAAAGCCATTGTTGACATTGCCTACAGCTTTAACCATACCATGTCTCAACGATACCAAATTTCGGTTTTAATTAATTTTATTCCAATAATAAAATCTCAAAAATGTTCAGTTTATCATTTATTGTCCCAATATATTCATTATGATAAATGACAAAACAACATGAATTTAAAACAAATGAGCAAAAGTGTTAAAAAAATCATGGCATAACAAGAAATAAAGAAGAAATAAAGTATCAATAATACAATGCATTAACTACTAGAAAATGCAAAGAAAAGTTATTTGCAATGAACTGTACAAGGAACTAAATGAAACTGTAGTACAGAGAACAAATATTCATTGTATTAGTGTTTATTTGTCTTTGTTGTCTGTGCATTTGTTTTTCAAGAACACGATGAGTTCAAACCCAACTTGGACCGAACCATCACGAAAAATAACAGTTGGAAGAGGATGTGAACTGGAGATTTTTTTTGTTGCCCTTGTAAAAAGAGGCTATACTCTGCAATTGGCTGGTAACCAGTTCAGGGTGTACTCCGCCTACTGCCCAAAGACGGCTGGGATAGGCTCCAGCATGCCAGCCACCCTTGTGAGGACAAGCGGATTAGAAAATGGAAGGGTGGAAGCTTTCATTTGAATATAAATGTTTCTGGTGGCACGGTCGGTGACTGGTTAGCACATCCGCCTCTCAGTGCAGAGATGCAGGATTCAATTCCGGCTCCGGCCTTCCTAGGAGTAAGTGAGCACAGATGATTGTTTGTCTATGTGTGCCCTGCGATTGGCTGGCAACCAGTTCAGGGTGTACCCCGCCTACTGCCTGAAGACAGCTGAGATAGGCTCTAGCACGCCCGCGACCCTCGTGAGGCTGAGCGGATCAGAAAATAGATCGGTAGGTGTTTCTATGTTTAACTGGATGACCTGAAAATTGAGGCGGAGTATGCATCAGACACAGAGGCCATAATTTGGGACTA